>CM061131.1:113050669-113650669 GCA_030789695.1 Scilla litardierei | reverse complement strand
TCTAGCCGTTGATCAGTCGACTGTCTTTTGATCATCAGTCGACTGTCGGTGTCGTTTTCGCCCAGTTTCTAGCCGTTGCTGTCTTGTGCTTTTGGCTGTTTTCTTGGGTTTTGAGGGTTAATATGGGGTTCCTATATATATGGGTGTGCTGAGTTCATTAGAGCTTCTTGATGCAATTGCAAATCATAAGAGTTTAATAAGAGAGGAAAGCCCTTTCTCTTGTCACCACCAATTGCCTAGAAGATATCACTTTGATTCTAGGTTGGAGAGCAAGAGAGTAAAAGATTGGAATTCTAGGGCTTTAAGGGTTGAGAGCTTGAGAAGCTTGAAGAAGAAAGCTTGAATGGATGAGTAACCTCAATGGAACAGTAGGGACTGCCTTTATAGGTTTCTCAAAACCCTCAAACTGAATCCCCAAAACCCCCTTTGAAATCTGTGGAGAAAAAGCCAACGGATAGAATTTACACAGTCGACAGTCGACTGTTGAACAAAACACAGTCGACTGCTGCACTGTGTCAGCAGGTAGGTAAGAATTCAAACGGTAACTTACCACGTGGACAGTCGACTGATGAAGAGAAGACAGGTGCCTGTAAATCCTTCTATAGGCGACTGGCCGCAATATGGGTAAGCTGAGAAAATCTCAGAAAGTTTTGGAAAGACAGGACATGCAACTGATGTGGAACACACATGTGCATGTGCCATGGGCAGACGACTGTGAAACCAACATCAGTCGACTGTCACAAAACCTGAAACTTTTCAGAGAGCAGAGTCTGTAGAGAAGTTTTACACAGACAATTGTTGAAGCATTGCCAGTTGACTGTGCCATGGACATACGACGGTAAATACAACAACAGTCGACTGGCACTGAAACTTGAAATATTCCAGAGAGCGGATTCTGCAGAGGAGTCATGGGCAGGCCAGTCGACTGTGCCTTGGACAGTCGACTGTCAATACAACATCAGTCGACTGGCCAGATGGAAAAGAAAATGATCTTTGGGCTGAAGATAGACATGCGACTGATTAACAAATCACAGGTGACTGTATCTTGGACAGGCGCATGTAAAATGTACAGCAGTCGCCTGAATGAGTTAAAGTTTAGACAGCCTAAAAATCAATTGATTAAGTATGTGCATAACAGGCGACTGTAGAACAAATCACAGTCGACTGTTTTGAGACAGGCAACTGTAAATCGTTCAGTAGTCGCTTGTTGAAATCACAACATACACATGCTTGGTAAAAATGAATTGGAGTCTAAGAAAAAGCGATCTAATAATTTCATAGGGCAAGATGTGTGTGTGCTCCAACATAGTTCTACTTCTAAGCTACATACTAGAAGATGAAATAAAGATTACATTATATAGAAAGTCTATCTTCTATCCAAAGTATGAGCGGGAAGTCTTCTAGGAGCATCAATCACCATCTTTGATCATCCAATCCACTTTTCTTGCTTTCATTGATCTTTGAGTGACATCCATTGCTAATTGATCTTCATGATATGCTTAGGCAATGGATTAATTGCAAATAGGAGATTAGTCGCAAGTATTTATGTTTGCTCATCATTAACGCCAAGTAGGGAGAAGTCCAATACTCAACAGGAGAGGAATAGTCGCATTTTCCTCTCCAACGTGTTCTCTAAGGTCCAGATCCTCGCGAAAGTTGCTTTGGATGTGGCTTCTTCCAGTCCCCCTTTTGATCTCGAGGATCTCGAGCTGGCTGTCCCCTCTCTTTTTGCTAATTGGGGAGTAGCCTAGTTTTTTTTGCTCTTTTGGTTAGGCTTTGTTTCTAGGCTACTCTTGTACTTGGTGATTGCTTTTCTGCCTCTCCCGGGTCTGTTTTTGCCTATGGCAAGGCCTAATGTGGCTTGCATACTTGTAGATTTTACTCACATATATACATACTCAATTACATTTATGTATGTGAGTGTGTGTGTGTTTGTGTGTGTGTGTGTGTGTGGGTGTGTGGGTGTGGGTAAAGTGTTCCTAGGGTGACTCCTTAGATTAAATCTAAGGAGTCGCCCCCATTTTCCCTCCTATCCCACAATTTTTTTGGATTTTATTTTTCATGGGATTGTTGTTCATCTCATGGATGATCAACATACCAAAAATCAAGCCATTCCAATACTTTTAGAGCCTTCATCTACCCCTTGCAACTTCAACAGTCTGAAAACGTGTTGAAAATCCATGAAGTTGCAAGGGGTAGATGGGGGCTCTAAAAGTATTGGAATGAATTGATTTTTGGTATGTTGATCATCCATAAGGGGAACAACAACCCCACGAAAAAAAATTCCGGAAAAAAATGTGGGATATGGGGAAAATGTGGGCGACTCCTTAGATTGAATCTAAGGAGTCACCCTAGGAACACTTTACCATATATATATATATATATATATATATATATATATATATATATATATATATATATATATATATATATATATATGGAAAATTTTCAAATGAGAACATTTCGCACCGTGCGAAAATGTTTTTAGTTTTTTTTTTGAAATTTCTTTTTTCAAAAATTCTTTTTTCCACCCTCATTATATGTTGTTATACCCCTCTCAAAAAATAATGGTTGAGAAATAATGTCATTTGGCCTTCGATCAAGGCATTTCAACAAATTCGCACGTTTTGAGACCATTAAATTTGTAACGGGTGGATGTGTGCTCTAATGCCCAACGGGTTCACCCATAATTTTCCCTGGGGTATATATTTGTATGGATTAAACATCAAAAAAATAATTTTTGAAAAAAACAATTTCAAAAAAATAAAAAAAATGTTTTCGCACGGCTTTCGCATGGGTTTTTTTCGCAACGGAAGATCACTATATGTGTGTGTGTGTGTGTGTGTGTGTATGTATATGTCCTAGTCATAACCTGTGTCCGCAGGCATGGTTCATTTAAGATTTTCCCCTACGAAATCTTTGTTCCCCCAAAAAAATTATTTTCACAACCAAACTTGTGCGGAACAACAAATTAATGTAAAAATATTTAGCGGCACGGACGCCTTCGGCGCAGAACAACAAATTCGGTGCATGCGCCTTCGACACTGAACAGGAGCCTTCGGCGCAAGAACAACAAAATTATTTAAACAACAAATTGCTGTCAACCTTCAAAATATTCCATCCACAACAATTTTTTTAACCAATTTAAAACTAAAATTTAGTTCACTCAAAGAATTTAGTTCTCCCCAAAGTTTAGATCCCTTCAGATTTAGTTCCACCAAAAATTTAAAATTTTAGTTCTATTTGATTCCCTCCAGAATTTAAATTAAAATTTAGTTCATATAGGAAAATTTAGTTTCCCTTAAAAAGTTTAGTTTTGATACGTCTGTTTTGCGGAGGCCCAATAGCATGGGCCCAAAGGCACAGCCTACTACGCGAAGCCACGGGAGGCCCAAGCCCACCAAACGAAGCCCGGACGAACATGGAGCCAGAAACCCAACTGCCGATCAGAAGCCCGTCTGCGAGATCAGGTCCGCCCAACAAAGCCCCCCAGAGGATCCCCGAACGACGATCCGACCCAGCCCCGAAAACGCGCAAGTCACTCGCCCACTCCAGCGATAACCGTTCCCCCAGGCCCGCGACCACTTAATGGCCGTTATGGGGAAATGCTGGCATGGCGCAGGGAGCGGCGATGTGGAGGCGGATTGAGGGGGCACGATCGGGGGCGGACGAGGGACGTGAGTCATGGGCAACCACGACGGGAGGTCTATAAAAGGGCTAGAAGGACGACTGGACAAAGGACCGCATCTCAGGTAACTAAAACCTAAGGTACTCCATCAACGACCTAGTTCCCCCATTTCATCTCCTTCCTCCCCCGCTCGCGTCGGTAGACGTCGTTCCGATCTCCTCTCGAGTCGAACCGTCTCCACCGAGCCTCCTCTTTTGGATCATCGTCAGACTTAGGCATCGGAGGGGATTTGGCCGGAACCAAAGTCCGGCCCCCCCTGACGAGTGCTCTCGTCTGCGCAGGAGGACGTCAGATCCACGGGCCGAGGCTTCCCCTCCGCCCCACACCGGCCACGCATCAAGCAAGATGACCGAGGCTACCCCTCGTCGTCCGACCGACCGAGGCCGAGCACGTCCGTCCAAGCCGAGGCTTCCCCTCCGCTCACGAGGTGCCGAGGCTACCCCTCGTCATCCGACTGTCCGAGGCCGAGCGTCTCACACCAGGTCGAGGCTTCCCCTCACCCCCCTTGTGGCCGAGGATCCAGACCCGGCCCAGCCGACGTGCTCCACGCCATCCGCAACTCCGATTCGCGCCGCGTCGGCACAGACTCGATACACCCAAGGGACCCAAGTCGGCCCATTGACCACGTTGACCGGGTAGTACACGGTCAACGCTTTTGTAGTGAGAAAACACTCAGAAACATCTGGCGCTGTCTGTGGGAACGAACTGTCCCACAAAGAAGCAAACCGCACTTGCAATGGCACGCGCCTGCAACGGAAAGAGACGCATGCCCCCCATCCCGGAGGAGGGGAACGGCGCACCCAACAACAACCTTGAGGGCGCGCCCGACGGCAATCACCCCGTCCCCTCAGCCGAAGAGACTGGCGGGTCGGAGCTGGCCACGCAGGGGCAGCTCCGCGCCCTGGCCCAGGAGACCAACGCGAACATCCAGACGCTGGTCGCGACGGTACAGCAACTCATCGGCGCCGCGCCAGCCAATGGGGACGTGTTGATCGACAGCCATCGTTGGGCGGGGGGTCCCCCGCTCATACGATCCGCTGTGGTTGATGACCACGAGAACCGAAGACCGAACACGGAGCGTCGGTTCACACTGCCCGGCTCCCATCAGGCGAGATCACGCGCCTCCTCCCCTTATCGTGAGAGGAGCCGAAGGGAAACCGAGTACACGGGGGACGAATCGGTGACCGCTTCATCTCACCGGCCACGATCACCCCACTGCAGAAGAAGCGATCGACACCACTCGAGGGACCGATCACGGCGAAGCGGAAGCTCCCACCGGAGGAGCCGGGAACGCCGGGTCAGCCCGACCCCCAGTGTGGCAAGGGCCGTGGAGCCGGCCCAGCCGGCGCCTGTGCCACCGCCACAACCGAACGAGCCTGAGGTAGGCGGGTGTCGGACCCCCAGAGGAATCCACGGAGACCGGTTCCCCCTGTCACGGAGAATAACCGACGCACGGGTCCCCTCCCGATTCAAGATCCCAGCGCTGGGGAAGTACGACGGGATAGGAGATCCAGGGAACCACGTGATGGACTACGAGGGGGACATGTCCTTCCAAGGAGCCGACGATACCCTGCTCTGCAGGGGCTTTTATTCGACCCTCAGGGGAGCGGCGAGAACTTGGTACCGCAGCCTACCCAGCCGCTCCATCGATAGCTTCGAGGAACTCACCCAGCTGTTGTGCAAACAGTTCATGGCAGGGCGACAGGTAATGCCTGATGCTGAACACTTGTTTAACATGGTGCAGGGCCCGACCGAGCCGCTCCGACAATTCATGCGCCGCTTCAACGCCGAACGTCTGAACGTAAATAGCCCTCCCGACCTTGTTGTCCAAACGGCCCTTAAGAAAGGGCTGCGCCATAGAGGTTTAAAGAAATCTTTGCATAACGATCCCCCGAAAGACCTCCCTGGGATTGATCACTCCATATTTTACACCTTTTTCCCATGGATTTGCATGCCATTTAGATCGCCCAAATCATGTTTTTCACGATATATCGATGATATTGCGATGCTTTTCACGATTTGTTGTTTTTGTCGCATTTCAGGTGATTTGGCGCGATTTGGAGTGATCTCGAGACGCGCTTACTCTACACGGCCACCGACGACCTCCCCGAGGGATATTTTGCTGTTGGAGAGGAGCGGAAGAAGAATGGACGTCGCAGGAGCGACGAGGAGGCCAAAACAATCAGATTGGGCATTTTTTGTGTCCCACTCGGCCGAGTGGAGGAGCCACTCGGCCGACCAGCGAGACACTGCTCGGCCGACCCGTTCAGACACGTTTTCCATGTGTACTCGGCCGAGCGACGGAGACCACATCGGCCGAGTGACGATACCACGTCCGCCCGAGTGGCGCCCAGTCGAAGGCCCTCAAAAAGATCGAAGTTACTGTTTTTCGGCCACCTGAGCTTCAGAAGACCCACTCGGCCGAGTGGTAAACCACGTCCGCCCGAGTGCAGTGAAGCCATCGGCCGAGTGACGACATCTCACTCGGCCGAGCCGCCTCCGAACTGAAGACCCTTGAAGCCCCCGACTTACTGGAAAATGACAGGGTTTTCACTCGGCCGAGCGACTTTTGTCACTCGGCCGAGTGCGATGCGCTGCCTGTAGCGAAATTTGCGGAAAACAGGCTGTGCATGGGCGTTTTGGTCAGGATTTTTGGACGATTTTTGGGGCTATTTAAGCCCTGTTTTTACCCTAGTTTTAGGAGCCATCTCTTAGATTTTTTGCAGCTTTTGGAGATTACTTTTTAGCTTTATTATTTTGTGATTGGAGAAGAGAAAAACTTGGATTTTTGTTGGATTAATTGAAGAACTACTTTGGTTTGCATCTCTCTTCCCCAAAAACTCTATTTTTATTGTTTATATCATTGTTGTGATGAATTCCATTGTCTATTTCATTGATTATTTTTGTGCTATTGCTATGATTTGTGAGTAGTCTCCACGTCTTGGGGCGTGGGGATGAACCCTACAAGCCCAATTTCGTATTTGTGATAAATTGGTAGAAATTGTGCTAGAATCAATAATTAGAGATTAGATTGGGATCGAATTACTACGGATAGCTAGGTATTCATATCAATTGGGATTTGCAAGAGATTGGATCCCAATTTGATAGGAAGCCCTAGAAATCCGAATTGGGTTGGAGTCGGATTTTCGAAGTATCGGTTTGCAAGAGATTGGATCGATACCAGGATCTCCGGTTGCAATTCCGTGCCGATACCCGTTTGCAAGAGATTGGACGGGTAGGAACTATCCTAATTTAGATTGTGGACCGAGTTTGCAAGAGATTGGGCTCGGTGCGCAATTGGACGATGATGTTGATCATAATGCTAGCTTTCCTAGGCTGGGGTTTGCAAGAGATTGGACCCGACCCTAGGATAGCTATAGACCGGCAACAGCGCGAGAGCGTGAGCTTGGTTCCACATTTAGTTGCAACTAGTTCATCCAAATTCTCATTCTAGCAATTTTGATACCGACGAACCACATCTATGAAATACGGTGAGTAGCGGGGATTCCCCATTCCCTAGACGTCCTTTATTTGATTTGATATTTCGCACATTTGTCTGACGATTGTGACAGGATCGCCCAAGGCAACTCTTTTTATGCTTGAATAGCCAGGTTGATTAGGAGCAAGCACGGTCATTCGTCCTCCCTGTGTTCGATACCCGCTCGCCGCTATACCGTGCGCTTGCGGTAAAACTACAACCGTTCTTTGGGTGTACGTCCCGGAGCGATCAAGTTTTTGGCGCCGTTGCCGGGGAGGCGATTGCGTTTGATTCTTTTTCACCCTAGCTATTTCTTTCTTTTATTTTTATTCTTTTTTTATTACCATTATTATTTCCCCTACTATTTTTACCTAACCCTTCCACGGTACTAATCATCTCTTTGAAACTCTGTTTTCCCTGTGCATGTACACGAGATCTACGGCGGACCCCGAAGCCTTATTATTCGATCCCGAGATCGAACGTACCGCGCGGAGACTTAGAGCGGAAAGGAGACAATATCCGAAAGGGCGGTTTATGACCAACCCGGAAACTCCTGAAGAATTGGCGGCGAGGATGGCGAGAATAATTTCTATTCGCGATAGGCTTCGGCCTAAGACCTCTTCTACTACGTCATCCATTGCCGTGCCGGAGTTGGCGGCCGACAATAACTTCGAGCTAAAGACGGGATTGGTGGTTTTGATGCAACAAGACCCATTTCATGGGAACGCTCATGAGAACCCCCACTACCACATCCAATCATTCTTGTCGAAGTGCGCCACTTTCCAAATGCCGGGGGTCCCCATCGATGCCATCAGACTGCGCCTCTTCCCCTTCACGCTAAAGGACAAAGCGCTCTATTGGCTGAGGACGCAAGCTGACGGAGTTTTCACCTCTTGGGACGGGTTGGCGGATGCATTCATTGACAAATTCTATCCACCATCCAAGACGGTGAAGATCCAGAGCGCTCTCATGTCCTTCAAGCAAGGACCACATGAGACGCTCTATGAAGCCTGGGAGCGATTTAAGGATTTGCAGCACCAATGCCCGCACCACAGTATAGAGGATTGGGAGCTAGTTCATAGCTTCTACAACGGTCTCCAACCGGGGACCAAACAAATTATTGATGCCGCGGCGAATGGTGCAATCTTGTCAAAGACTCCCGAGGAAGCTACGGCCCTAATTGAGGAGATGGCCTCAAATAACCAACAATGGGGAGATGAGCGAGGACACTCCACATCCTCCTTAAAGCCAACTAGCATCTACGAGGCAAAGGCCGTAGCGGAGCTCACGAGCAAATTCGATTCTCTCCACAAGGTGGTGGAGAGATTGGAGAAATTTATCACGGAGCCCCAAGGAAGCCCATCTACCTCCGCACCGACCAACCAAATGTGTGATTGGCAAGACCAATCTCAAGCTATATACTCGGGAGGAGAGCAAGGAGAAGGATCCTTGGAGCAAGTACAATATGTTGCGGGGAACCAAGGGTATTGGTCCAATCCGGCCGCAAGAAATCATCCGGGATTCTCCTACGCCAACAATGAAGGAGCTTTGAACTCGCCACAACAACCGCCTAATCAAGCTCGACTACCACCACCCCAACAACAATACTATCCGCCGAGGGGGCCTCCACAACAAAACTTCCAACCAAAGCAACAAGTTCCACCTTATAGGCCTCCCGGATTCAACCAAGGGTGGAGGAATCAAAATCAAAACCCTCCGCAAACTCCACAACGATCCGATTTCGAAACTAGAGTGGAGGCGTTCATGGTCGAGCAAAACAAGGTGAATGCTACTTTGAAGGCGGGGCAAGAGTCTCTTAATACCGTAGTGGCTCAAATATCAGAGCAATTGGCGTTGCTAAATCGGAACACTCAAAGATTGCCGGCGCAACCGGAGCAAAACCCACGGGGCAACACGGGCCACATCAACGCCGTAGTTGCCGTTACTACTAGAGGCGGGAAGGACACCACCCCCGCTATGATTCCTACCGAGGAGGCCGTGGAGGAAAGCTTGGAGCCGGTTGAGCCGGTAGTTGAGATTGAAAAGGAGAAGGAGCCACGAGACAAGGAGAAATCTAGGGCGGAGCTATTAATTGAGGAGAGGCGCTTCATGCCACCGGTCCCATTCCCCCAAAGACTAGCGAAAGCGAAAATGGAGAAAAGGCTAGCGAAATTCCTCGAGTATCTAAGAGGAGTTAGCCTCAATATACCCTTCCTCGACGCCATCGCGGAGATCCCCACGTATGCTAAATTCTTGAAGGACTTGATTTCGGGGAGAAAGAGGAAGGAGAAGATCATGCTAGCCGAGGAGGGCTCTTGGTTCACCAAGAGAGAAAAGGAGCCGGCAAAATTTAAAGATCCGGGGAGTTTTCGGATTCCTTGCACTTTGGGCGGCGTGCCTCTTCAAAAGGCATTGGTCGATCTTGGGGCTAGTGTGAGTCTCATGCCCCTCTCCATGTTCTTAAAGCTTAACACCGGGACAAAGTTGAAACCCACCGACATGCGCATTCAATTAGCCGATGGCCGGATAACAAGGCCGGTGGGGATTGCCGAAGACATCCCACTTCAAGTCCCGGGTGGAATATGCTTGCCATGTGACTTCGTCATCATGGACGTTAAGGAAGAGGGAGACACCTCATTGATACTTGGACGCCCATTCCTCGCCACCGCCGGAGTTATCGTCGACGTGCGCGAAGGTACCTTAACCTTAAACGTCGGAAACATCGAGGTGGAGCTCCACATTCCCAAGGCAATGAAGCACATGCCTTACCATGAGGACCTCGATTATATGGACCTCCTCGATGAGGTGATAGAGGAGACGATTCCTCACTCAATTGGCGCCCTTTTTGATGAAGAATTTGAAGAAGGCCCGGATTTAGGCCAAGAAGACAATAATGATGATTCCCCCGACTTCTCCGCTGATGAAGATGAAGGCGACGCTGATGTCGCAAGGATTCGAGAGCTCTGCAAGCTCTCGAAATCAAAGTCTCCAAAGAAAGCTCCGTCGGTACGGAAATCGGTATCGCCGGTTAAGCCGTTGACCGGGGCAAATGCTAGCTTGGGGGATTCCCCCCCAACACTATTTGAGACAAGAGACCTCCGAGGGAGAACGCTACGCCGCCACGTCCAAATCCAAGCGCGCTCCCCGGCAAGTTTGACGGGTGCATCTCATATGCACCAAACATCCCGCATTGATTGAAAATTATAGGGGGTCGAGCTCACGACCTAAAACGAGCGCTTGTCGGGAGGCAACCCGACGGTTTTTGCTTTATTTTTACTTTTTTCTTTATTTTCGTCTTAGAGATTTTTAGTGTTTTGAGTCATCCGACCAAAAATTTTGTGATAACGGGTCCTATTTTTCTTGACAGGAGAGGAGATAGGTAGATCATCATGAGGAGGATGAACGAGACGATGAGGAGCGCCCCAAGAAGGCGTTCGACGCTTAGGAGGAGCATGAAATCGACTGGAGGAAGAAAGACGGAGTTTAGAGCCTAAACGAAGACAAACAGCAGAATACAAGGCTCACTCGGCCGAGTATACTAGTCACTCGGCCGAGTACAGAAGTTCGTCCGGCCGAGCCGCTCACGAACGAGGGAAGTCTGATGTACCCAACTCTCTGTCTATTTTCCTCATTTCATTATAATTGTTACTCGGCCGAGTATATATATTCACTCGGCCGAGTGAAACGGATACCCTCCTTGGGCGAGTCATGCCGAGTAGCTTGAGTCACTCGGCCGAATGGACTTACTCCACTCGGCCGAGGCTGGCAAAGCCACTCGGCTGATGCGATATCGGGGAGAAAATTTCTATTGCCTCGCTCGGCCGAGTGACCACGTCACTCGGCCGAGTCGTAACTTCTATTATATAAGGACCGAGGGGGGGCGCGTTTTTCGAAACCGCAAAATTCCCAAATCGCCCGACCCCTCGGATTCCCCTCGCCCGATACCGCTCGTCCTCACCCCCACTCGCCCGACCAAGCCCGCGCGCGCCGCCGCTCGGCCTGCCACCGCCGGCCGACCGTCGCCGCGCCCCGCCCGAGTCGCCGCCGGCAGCCCCGTCTCCGATCACCTCCGGTTCGCTTATTTTCACCATTTTCTTCTCTTTTTGCGTAGTTTTTGAGGATCCGCGTATTAATCGAACCCCTAACCCGAATCAATTCCCATATCTATCTGTTATACCCCTATTGCTCCATACATTTTGATTATTACTCGCTGATATCGCTTTTCCATGCGCAGGTTGCTTTTTGGAGCTTAGGAGAGCTCAGGGGAGCTTCTACGGGCTGCTCAGGACTTCGTGGAGGCGCGGACTTCGCACGCTTCCACTGCTTAGCACTCGCGGCGTGTTTGGGTAAACTCTTTCCACTCTTTGTGCACACGCCGCACTTTTCACTTTTCGGCGCGCGCTCGGGGCCGATATGCCGCCCCGGACACGGCCGCGGTCGAAGAGAGCTTCCGCCAAGCGGAAGCGGTCGGATGATGCCGGCCCCTCCCACGAGTTGGAGGACTCTCCTCCACCGTCACCCAGCACAGCCTGCAGGCCCCGCACACCCAGCACAGCCTGCAGGCCCCGCACACCCCGCACAGCCTGCAGTGCACCCACAGCCCGCACAGCCTCTCCCTGCCGATCCACAGCCACCACCACCGGCTCCACTGGTCGGGCCGCTCGGGATTACGTTCCGAGACGACGCACA
Organism: Scilla litardierei; assembly: GCA_030789695.1. Taxonomy (NCBI): domain Eukaryota; kingdom Viridiplantae; phylum Streptophyta; class Magnoliopsida; order Asparagales; family Asparagaceae; genus Scilla; species Scilla litardierei. The sequence continues at coordinate 113,638,814 of CM061131.1, read as the reverse complement.
CCGCGCCGTCTTCGAGCGTATCTCCCAGCGCTCGATCGTACCCTCCAGGTTTGCACACCTCGCTGACCTAGGACGCCTGGGGGTACTTGAGGGGATGCTCACGTTGTACGACAACGTGGGCTGGCGAGATTTTTTCCAGGTGTCGGCGGATACTTTTACCCGCCCGACACTTGAGGTTTTGAGTTCGATCGCCCGGACCGATGAGGGATGCTCATTTAGGTTCATGGATCGAGAGTGCCAGGTCACTCTCGATATGATGAGAGCGTTCTTCTCATGGCCCGCAGTCCCCGGAGCCGATCGCGGTTACGGCCCTACCCACATCCCCCCACCTTCTTTCGACGCCGGTGCCTTCTGGGCCCGGATCACAGGCCACCACGCCGCCTTTGATCCTAGTAGGGCCAAGGCCTCGGCCATTGTCCACCCCTGCCTACGTATTGCCCAGCGCCTTATGGCGACCACCTTTTTGGCCCGATATGAGCCGGGCACGATGTCTACGCCAGAGCTTTACATGCTCTACGCGATGACACGTCCCAGAGCTCTATCTAGGGATGGAGATGAGCTTGTCCCCGCCGTCGTGATCGACATTGCGGCTTGGTTTTTAGATCGTATCATTGTGTCGGTGGGCGCTCGCTCACCGATATGATGCGGCGGTCTGATCACCCTGCTTACCATGATGACCGGCGAGGACTTACCTGACGACCTGCGACGCGTTCCGGGCCCCACTTCCTTGTCGATTGACGTTATGGCCCGGATGAAGATGCTGCGTCCGCATGGTTAGCGTCATTGGGTCTGGTTGCACGGCCCTTTCGGTGCCGACTACATGATTCTCCCGAGCCCAGCTCGGACCCAGATTGCACCGGCCCACGTTGACTGGCTCCCAGCGATGGATGTCATCATCCCCGCTGCGTACGTGCTCGAGGCCGAGGAGGCCGAGCAGGCCCACGCTGCCCAGGCTGCTCCCGCAGACCCTGCTGCACACCCTGCCGAGCCTGCTGCCGACCCCGTCGACCCTGTGGCCCCTCAGCCTGTTCCTGACGTTTCCACTGCTCCTGACACTTCTGTCCCCACCTCTGTCAGTGTCGAGAGTACTTTTGCTGAGCCCACTTCCACCACTGTCACCACTTCCGAGGCTGTCCCCACCACTCCCGCTGCCACCTCTGGCCCTCTGTCCGTGGAGCCTCTTTGCTCCGCACTCCCCGAGCGCCCGCCGACCTTTGTCGAGAGTGGAGCGCCCTCGTTTGCCGCGGTCGTGGAGACCATGGCTAGCATGATCTCCGCTGGGATTGCGCCTTTTGGTCCACACAGTTCCGCCCCAGCGGTAGAGTCCTCTGTCTCCACAGCCGCCGTATACTCCGAGAGCGTCGTGGCGTCTGTCCACACTTCTGGGCCACTGACCTCTCTTGCCACCTCGTTGCCTCTTTTGCACGCTTCCTTTGCTGCCGCTGTCTCTACTTCTCACCAGCCGGTGCCCCGGCCTCACACTGAGGCCAGGCCCACATTTGCTGGCGCGGCACCTTTTGTCCCCTTCCCTGCTGAGCCCGTTACATACTCCACTCGCGTACGCCAGCCCCGCCCCGCGCAGCCTAGACCGGTGCGTCCCTCTGCACCACCCCCGCCCGACACTGTACTGCAGAGCATACGTGCTCTTGAGTTGGCGGTGAGTGGTATTAGAGCTGACCTTAGGACCCTGTCCTCCACCGTCTCTACAATGGCTGGACGCTCTGCCCTGATCCCTCAGATCCACTACTGCCTGACACAGATCTTAGAGCGTCTTCCGCGCGTACCCCCACCCACCCAGCAGGTTCCCACTCACACTAGACCTGCTTCCACTTCCACGCCCACCCCAGCTCAGCAGCCTACACCACCACCACCTCCTCCTCCGCCTCAGGACGGAGACGGCGCAGCACCACCTTCCTAGGCACCATTGATGCCATCGATTCCTTTTGCCGTTGTGCTGCCCGTTTCTGCTGGGTCCTGATGCCTTTTTGACCACCCCCCCTCCCCTCACTTTTTTGTGATTCTCATTTGCCGTATCTTTATATATCTTTTTTGGGAGAGAGGGAGAGCTTTTGGTGACCCATTTATACTCGTATCACTCATATCTGTGCATGCATCATATCCGCATCATATTTTCGTTTCTTTATTTTTCGATTTATTATCTTTTTTCTTTCCATCATGCATGCATACTCACTTGCCCCTCTCATTACTTGTCTCTCTGTGTGCCACACTTTGTACATTGCGGACACTGTGCACTTTAGCTTGGGGGAGTGAGTTCTCACGTTCTTTTTCGATTTGCCACCTTTATTTTTAGTTTTTCACACCGTTTCTTTTCACTTTTGCACTCATTTTTCTTTATTTTCTTTCATTTTGCCATGCATCACGTTTTTCTTATTTCTCTGTGTGCCGCATTGCATAGTTTTATTTTTCTTATCTTTATTTCTTTCCTTTTTCATCTCATGCTAGAGATGAATTTTCTGTGATGATGTCTACGTGGAGTTAGCTTATTCTATATGCATGCTATATTTGTCATGTCTTAGATTTTATTCCTGATATCATATGCTATGACTTGCTTTGCATCTAGAATAGTAACCCACACTTTCTCCGCATGAAAATGGATGAAGTTTTATTATTAACTGAGCCTGAATATTCATATGTATGCTATCACAGAAAACACACCAAGATTCACACATTGAATGCCTATGTCTGGAGTACCGATTTCTTTTCCTATATCACTTCTATATGCATGAATTGTACACTTCACTTCGGGATGATTGAATGATGTTAGCTATGATATATCTGGATTAGTTAGCTTTTTTGTGATCGAAACTGAGTAGATTAGATTACCCTGCTGAAGTTGTCGTGCATGTCCTATAGAGTGAACCGAGAGTTATATATATTTCTTTCTCCACAAATCTTGAACATCATTTCTCTACTTTTAAAAAAAATCATTGGTGAATCTCCCCTTAGTGATTCTATTTTATGGCATTTCCCCCGCTATTTATTCCTAGCTCCAAATCCCTTCTTCTAAAAAATATATATATATAAAGAGAGAAAAACATACTTGTATATCATTATCTCTCTCTGAGTTGGGATCATTGTGTATATATTGCTTATTGAAAAAAAAAAGAGAAGAAAAAAAAAAGAGGAAAAAAAGAGAAAAGAGGAAAAATCCTCAATAAAAGATCCCATCTCACTTTCTTTCTTTCTTCTTTCTCTTCTTTGCTTTTGGAGCTATATAAAAATGGGGATGTAAATATTTTTGTGCCACCACGCTTATAGATAAGCTTGGGGGAGGGGATCCATTGATGTGTGAGAGAGTGACTACTTGACATCGCACGACAACCTAGGCTAAGTAATATTCTGTACTCGGTGAGATTGTTTCTAGCTTCACGAAATCCAGAAATCTAAGCCTAGCGTTCATTTCATGAGATCCAAACTTTTCCATTCTCTCTATTCTATAGTGTGATACTCTTATACTCCAGATAGAAAGCGTTCAATTGAAAAGTGTGTGATCTGTAATCTGTATACCGCTTTAAATGATTCAGGCAATGTTAATTTTAAGATCATTCCGTTCTTCATGATTTTATCAATGTTCGTGGGTTTTCTATTTCTATTTGCACTATTATACTATGATATCAAAATAAGATTCTTTGACATGTATTTCTCATTCGGTGCATGCTATAAGAGTAAGTGAAACCCACGTCCTGAGAAAATGATCTAGCACCCTACCTCTTCGCTTCTTTCTTTCGTCTTTATTTTCATTTGGTTTTCATTCTTCTTCGTTTTTCTTTTCTTTTTTCGTTTTTCGCCGTTTTCGTTTTCCGAATCCACCGGGTTCGCCTTTTACTTATCTTCCTCGAGGACGAGTAAGAGGCAAGCTTGGGGGATTTTGATCACTCCATATTTTACACCTTTTTCCCGTGGATTTGCATGCCATTTAGATCGCCCAAATCATGTTTTTCACGATATATCGATGATATTGCGATGCTTTTCACGATTTGTTGTTTTTGTCGCATTTCAGGTGATTTGGCGCGATTTGGAGTGATCTCGAGACGCGCTTACTCTACACGGCCACCGACGACCTCCCCGAGGGATATTTTGCTGTTGGAGAGGAGCGGAAGAAGAATGGACGTCACAGGAGCGACGAGGAGGCCAAAACAATCAGATTGGGCATTTTTTGTGTCCCACTCGGCCGAGTGGAGGAGCCACTCGGCCGACCAGCGAGACACTGCTCGGCCGACCCGTTCAGACACGTTTTCCATGTGTACTCGGCCGAGCGACGGAGACCACATCGGCCGAGTGACGATACCACGTCCGCCCGAGTGGCGCCCAGTCGAAGGCCCTCAAAAAGATCGAAGTTACTGTTTTTCGGCCACCTGAGCTTCAGAAGACCCACTCGGCCGAGTGGTAAACCACGTCTGCCCGAGTGCAGTGAAGCCATCGGCCGAGTGACGACATCTCACTCGGCCGAGCCGCCTCCGAACTGAAGACCCTTGAAGCCCTCGACTTACTGGAAAATGACAGGGTTTTCACTCGGCCGAGCGACTTTTGTCACTCGGCCGAGTGCGATGCGCTGCCTGTAGAGAAATTTGCGGAAAACAGGCTGTGCAGGGGCGTTTTGGTCAGGATTTTTGGACGATTTTTGGGGCTATTTAAGCCCTGTTTTTACCCTAGTTTTAGGAGCCATCTCTTAGATTTTTTGCAGCTTTTGGAGATTACTTTTTAGCTTTATTATTTTGTGATTGGAGAAGAGAAAAACTTGGATTTTTGTTGGATTAATTGAAGAACTACTTTGGTTTGCATCTCTCTTCCCCAAAAACTCTATTTTTATTGTTTATATCATTGTTGTGATGAATTCCATTGTCTATTTCATTGATTATTTTTGTGCTATTGCTATGATTTGTGAGTAGTCTCCACGTCTTGGGGCGTGGGGATGAACCCTACAAGCCCAATTTCGTATTTGTGATAAATTGGTAGAAATTGTGCTAGAATCAATAATTAGAGATTAGATTGGGATCGAATTACTACGGATAGCTAGGTATTCATATCAATTGGGATTTGCAAGAGATTGGATCCCAATTTGATAGGAAGCCCTAGAAATCCGAATTGGGTTGGAGTCGGATTTTCGAAGTATCGGTTTGCAAGAGATTGGATCGATACCAGGATCTCCGGTTGCAATTCCGTGCCGATACCCGTTTGCAAGAGATTGGACGGGTAGGAACTATCCTAATTTAGATTGTGGACCGAGTTTGCAAGAGATTGGGCTCGGTGCGCAATTGGACGATGATGTTGATCCTAATGCTAGCTTTCCTAGGCTGGGGTTTGCAAGAGATTGGACCCGACCCTAGGATAGCTATAGACCGGCAACAGCGCGAGAGCGTGAGCTTGGTTCCACATTTAGTTGCAACTAGTTCATCCAAATTCTCATTCTAGCAATTTTGATACCGACGAACCACATCTATGAAATACGGTGAGTAGCGGGGATTCCCCATTCCCTAGACGTCCTTTATTTGATTTGATATTTCGCACATTTGTCTGACGATTGTGACAGGATCGCCCAAGGCAACTCTTTTTATGCTTGAATAGCCAGGTTGATTAGGAGCAAGCACGGTCATTTGTCCTCCCTGTGTTCGATACCCGCTCGCCGCTATACCGTGCGCTTGCGGTAAAACTACAACCGTTCTTTGGGTGTACGTCCCGGAGCGATCAGGGATCATGGCGAGGGCCGAGCGCTTCATGTTGACCGAGGAGACCTTGGCCATCGAGGCAGGAAAGGCCAGACGAGGGACCAAACGCGGCGATAGCGAGCGCCGCAGCCCCGAAGGGTACCGGACCGAGAAGAGGACGAGAAACAGGCAACGGGGAGAGGGTACGAGGGACGCCACCCCAGACGCCATCCTCGCTCAAGTGCAGAAGGAAGAGCGCGCTGATCGCCCCCCACCGAAGACAAAAAGAGGGGGGGGAGAAATGGGGAAAAGTATTGCAAATACCACAAGGACAACGGCCATGACACCGAAGACTGCTGGAACCTAAAGAAGGACATTGAGAAGTTGATGAGCCGAGGGCATGCAAGGAACTTAGCCGATGAGCCGGCCCACGGAGAAGGGACCTCCATGCAGCCGGACAAGGGGAAGAAGGTCAACACCGTCCAAGGACCCCTCCGCATCATAGAGTGAGTAGGCGAGGCCCCTCCTCCCCGTCGCAGCCTAGTCAGGAGGAGATTATCTAGGTTTACATCCCTCTGCCTAGCTTTGTTTTTTCTCCAAATGTACTAGTCCAATAGGACCTTTAAGAGTACAAATGCATTCCTTTTATCTTTTCTTCATCTCCGACGGAATCAACCTTTCACTGAGGGTGCATAAGGGCGAAGACCGTCACCTCACCGGATGGGGGGTCAATCAAAACCGGTCCTAAGCCGAGGAGCTTCGCCCTCGCTGACCGGCTCCATCGCTCGTAAGTCTGGGGGCAATTCCCCCAGCCAGCACAGACGCCGATCGGTCCTGAGCCGAGGGGCTCCGCCCTCGCCGACCGGCGCAAACGCCGACCGGCGCAGACGCCGACCGGCGCAGACGCCGACCGGTCCTAAGCCGAGGAGCTTCACCCTCGCCGACCAACTCCTTTGCTCGTAAGTCTGGGGGCAATTCCCCCAGCCAGCACAGACGCCGACCGGTCCTGAGCCGAGGAGCTCCGCCCTCGCCGACCGGCACAGACGCCGACCGGTCCTAAGCCGAGGAGCTTCGCCCTCGTCGACCAACTCCTTTGCTCGTAAGTCTGGGGGCAATCCTCCCAGCCAGCGCAGACGCCGACCGGTCCTAAGCCGAGGAGCTCCGCCCTCACCGACCGGCACAGACGCCAACCGGTCCTAAGCCGAGGAGCTTCGCCCTCGCCGACCAACCCCTTTGCTCGTAAGTCTGGGGGCAGTCCCCCCAGCCAGCGCAGACGCCGACCGGTCCTAAGTCGAGGAGCTACACCCCCGTTGACCGACTCCGTCGCTCATAAGACTGGGGGCAGCCTCCCCCAGCCATCAAGAACACCAACCGACTCGTCCACTCGAGGGGCAACCTCCCGGAGAAAGGAGGCGAGCGACCACCGTCAGCAGAGGAGCCGAGGTTGCGACAACAAAGCAAGATGCACGGAAGATTCAAGTAAGTCAATTTCATTTCCAACAATTAACCAAGGTACAAAAGTGTGTCTTATTTACAGGAAATCGAAGTGGAGAAGCCTCCTTACAAATAATCCGCTCTCGACGGACAACAAAATTCGTCACCTACGGAAACTAGGGTAACGCCGGCAGAGCAAAACTTGTCGACCAAGAACACAAAGTTGCTGGCTTAGGCGATCATCCTTGCAATCAGCAATTGTTCGCTCCGAAGCGGAGAACCGGTGAAGAGGCCAAGGGAGATTGCGGGGCCGGGGATCCATTTCAAGTAGACCGGCCCAAAGCGAAGCGGATGCTAAAAAATGTGAGGATAAAAACAAGGATGACAGGCCGGGAAGGACGACCTAGGGGGCCCGGGCTCGAGAGGACGCATCCTCGGGCGCCTCGCCCTGCTCGAAGCGAGGGGGATCGACAGGCGGAGGAGCTTGCCGGACTCGCTCCGCACAATCCCGGAAGGAGGATTGGACGACTTCGACGATCCGGGGGCCGATAAGGCCTTCATATGTACCGAAGGCTTCCCTGAGGACCTCGAAGATCCTCTCCCCCAGAGTCCCGACGACGCCCCTCTCCACCTCCTCCGCAAACCGCGCCACCTGACGCCGATCCGACAGTTCCCTCTGAAGCTCCTCCCTCTCCAGGCGGAACAACTCAGCCGCTTCCTCGGCCGACTGCCGAGCGTCCTCCAACTTTCCCTGGAGGTCATCCACTCGTCCCTCTAGCTCGGCCACCCGGAGCTTGAGTTGCCGAGACTCCATCTGGGCCTCCACCGCAGCTACCTCCGCCGCCCCGGCCCGCTCGTGGGCCCTCGCAGAGGACTCCTCCAGCTCCCTCAAACGGGCAGCTCGACGCTGCGACTCAACAGCGAGCGTTGAACCCTGAAAGACAAGACATGAGCCAAGAAGAGAGCGAAGGAAAGGAAAGGACAGCAGGATAGCCAAACCTGTTGAAGGATCCAGACCAAGGAGTCTGACACCTTGTCGGCGGGGATCCTCTCGAGGAGACTACGGTCCCGGGGGAGGACGGAGCCCTCGGCGAACTGCTGAGCCAGGGCTCGGTCGACAAACACCGAACCCTCGGGGGTGACCTCGAGGGAGGCCGAGCTGCTCGCCAACAGGGCACCGATTCCCGGTAATGGAGACGGAGACGCTGCGACGGGGGTGGTTGTCAGGGCCACCGGAAGATCCCCGGCGGTCGCCGCCAGGGGCACGGAGCACACCGGACTGGAGGGATCCACACCTTCCTTTCTCCTTTTCCCTCCATGAGGCTCGGCAGGCGCCGAAGGGGAGCGCTTCCGCCTCGTGCCGTATCCACCCTCAGGGACAAGAGGGGGCACGCCAAGCGCAGGAGGAGCGGCACCGGACCCGTCGTTACCCCCCGCCACTTGGGCTGGGGGACGGAACCGGCCCTTGCGACCCCCCCGGGGAGGAGACTACCAGAAGAAGAGGCGGGAGGTGCGGCCACCACCTTGCCCACGGCGGGCTCGGCTCGGCGCACCTCCTCCTCAACGGTCCGCTGAGGTGCCCTTCCCGAGGTGCTACCTCGGCTCCGAGCGGCTCCACGACGAATCAGCTCATCAACATTGCGGGTAAACTCGCGACCAGTCATTCCTGCAAGGGAAACCAAAATCAGGGTAAGCCACGGGGCAATCCAGGACTGAAAAAGCGACCTACCCGGAGACCACAAGATGGCCTTCAGGAGTAGGTCGTCCAGCAAAGGCCAGATAGACTTCGCCTCCAAGGGGAGGGCCGACAGCAGCGCGACGGCCGCCTGATCAGCCTCAGAGAGTGTTAGCGTTGGGCAAGGCCGACCCGACCCTCCCCAACCTGTCAAAATCTGGGCATCCTCCAGGAAGACCACGAAGACATAATCCGAGCTCCAATTCCCTGACCAGCGGGGTAGCCCGATCAGGCATTCCCTCCCCGCGCGGGCTCGGAGGTGCAACCATGACCCCGAACCGACCGTCTGGACCTGATAAAAGTAGAAGAGAAGGGGGAGGGATGGCTCCAGACCGCGAGTACAGCAGAGCATCACAAAGCCCGTCAGAACCGCAATTGAACAGGGGGTGAACTGGCAAAGGGGCACCATGAGGTACTCCATGACTTGGATGAAGAAGGGATTGAGCGGGAAACGAAGACCCAGGCGGAACATCTCGACGTAGACGCCGACTTCATTGCCCCTCGGAAGACAGATCCGCTCGTCGATGAAAGGGACTCGAACATCATACGGGTAACAGATATACTTTTCCCGGATCTCCGCAGCCGCTAGAAAAGAAGTCCTCGACGGCGTTCTAAGGACAACCGGAGGTACATTAAGCCGCACGGCAGCCGACGCCACATCATCGCCGGCATAGTCTGGGAAGAGCTTCCCCTTCCCTTTATCTCGGATGAAACGGCTCCCTGAGGAGGAACTGGATCCCACAGATCGAGGCCCGCCCCGCCTGGACTCAGGAGGATCCCTCGCCCCTTGGCCAGGGCCACCTATCCTAAGAGCAGCCATAATAAGAAGATGGGAAAGGAGTTACCTTTTTTGTTAATTTGGAGAAGACAAGGAAACGAAGACGGCGGGAGACTCCGAGTTTGTGGAAAGCTCGGAACAAAGGGAAGAGCGAAGAAGTCGGGATCAACGCAGCCGGGGATCTTATAAACAAGACCCAAGGGTTAATTCGAAATGCCTGACGGGAACGCGTGGCAGTCCCCAAAGAGCCGGCGGCGTTTCGAAATCGGCGCCAAGGGAAGTCCAATCGGTCCGCCTCATCATAACCTTCATTTATGACCGCGCCTCGACTGACGCGCCACTCGGAAACCCAGACGTCACATCGGTCGAACCGAGCCGGCCAAGGCCAATCGGCCCCACCGATGGGGGCAATTGATACGTCTGTTTTGCGGAGGCCCAACAGCATGGGCCCAAAGGCACAGCCTACTACGCGAAGCCACAGGAGGCCCAAGCCCACCAAATGAAGCCCGAAAGAACATGGAGCCAGAAACCCAACTACCGATCAGAAGCCCGTCTGCGAGATCAGGTCCGCCCAACAAAGCCCCCCAGAGGATCCCCGAACGACGATCCGACCCGGCCCCGAAAACGCGCAAGTCACTCGCCCACTCCAGCGATAACCGTTCCCCCAGGCCCGCGACCACTTAATGGCCGTTATGGGGAAATGCTGGCATGGCGCAAGGAGCGGCGATGGGGAGGTGGATTGAGGGGGCACGATCGGGGGCGGACGAGGGACGTGAGTCATGGGCAACCACGACGGGAGGTCTATAAAAGGGCTAGAAGGACGACTGGACAAAGGACCGCATCTCAGGTAACTAAAACCTAAGGTACTCCATCAACGACCTAGTTCCCCCATTTCATCTCCTTCCTCCCCCGCTCGCGCCGGTAGACGTCGTTCCGATCTCCTCTCGAGTCGAACCGTCTCCGCCGAGCCTCCTCTTTCGGATCATCGTCTGACTTAGGCATCGGAGGGGATTTGGCCGGAACCAAGGTCCGGCCCCCCTGACGAGTGCTCTCGTCTGCGCAGGAGGACGTCAGATCCACGGGCCGAGGCTTCCCCTCCGCCCCACGCCGGCCACGCATCAAGCAAGACGACCGAGGCTACCCATCGTCGTCCGACCGACCGAGGCCGAGCAAGTCCGTCTAAGCCGAGGCTTCCCCTCCGCTCACGAGGCGCCGAGGCTACCCCTCGTCATCCGACTGTCCGAGGCCGAGCGTCTCACACCGGGTCGAGGCTTCCCCTTACCCCCCTTATGGCCGAGGATCCAGACCCGGCCCAGCCGACGTGCTCCACGCCATCCGCAACTCCGATTCGCGCCGCGTCGGCGCAGACTCGACACACCCAAGGGACCCAAGTCGGCCCCTTGACCACGTTGACCGGGTAGTCCACGGTCAACGCTTTTGTAGTGAGAAAACACTCAGAAACAAGTTTCATAAAATTTAATTCCATACAGATTTAGTTTTCTCTAAAATTTGGGGGTTTCTAACCAAAGGTTTCCCCCCTAAAATTTTAGGTTTTCCCTCTCAATTTTCAAAATCACATCATACACATTGATTTCTCAAGATTTAATCACAGTCGTCCTTTTACGTCCTTTTATACACCGTTTTGTCCTAGTCAGCAACCACATTCAAAAATATCCATCAATGGTATAATGGATGTATATTTGTGTGTATATACAAATAATAGCTAGGCTTCATTGAGATCTTGAAGAACGGTGAACAAACACTGATGACATGGCCGCATCCGATCCCAATGTTACCTCCTTGGTTCCGCTACCGCGATCGATGAAGATAGAAGCGGGCAAGAGAGGAGGTTAGACGAGAAATTATTAAAAAAGAGTTGGGTGCAAATCAGTTTATAACCTAAACATGATAATAAAATTATTGAGTTTAAGTTATAATAAATGGGTCGAGATCCAACATGCTTCCCATATAAGTTAGGCTAGGGCCCGCCCTAATCCAACTCAAAGAGATTGCCTTAATCCAACTTAACCATACTTTAAATGAAACCGACACAAAAAGGCCCAAACTTCATGGCATCGGCCAAAACAAAGATCCTTGATGAAAACAAACGTGACATTTGATATGGTATTCCCCGACTAAAGAAAACACATACAGAAGTCATTGGGGTTTAATGAGCAACACAAGATAACAATAGCCATGACACGAGAGATTCCACAAGTGCAAAACAGGCAACCAGAAGAACGGCTGCTACAAGGAATAGATGCAAGTCTAGTTGTCGATGAACAATAAGGAAGTAACATAGGGATGCAAGTTCAGTTCCAAGAAATTGTCGGTAAACTGGCAGTAGCTTCTGGAAATCCAAAAACAATATTCACGCAGGCTGTTGGTTTGGATCATAAAGCAAAAAAAAAAGTTGGTTTAACTCAATTACTGGCAGATTACCCTATTTTTTTATCCACTGACTATTTTGGTAAGACTTCAAAAAAATGCCATCCAGGTTATGCCTTAACATAATGTATCATATTAGAGAATTTATTGACTAGTGTTATGTTCCTAATTCCAAGAATTCCAATCCACGCCTAAAGCTAAAGAGCGCATATATGGACTTGGGACACTAACAGCAATGGCACAATGTTGAAATGTAAGCTATGCTAACTTGTGAACAGAAATGACGCGCGCGTGTGTGTGTGTGTTGACAACTGTTTTTGAATCCTAGGACTGGCTAGGACATGCTGACTAGAACAAAGGGGTTGATAGAAAGACGGCTTGGATTTAATCTTAAGGAATGAATGGTTGAAATGAGATTCTGTTGAAAGTTTTGGAGGGAAAAACATTTCTTGGGAAATGAAAGTTTTTGTGGAAAGGAAATTTTTTGGGGAGTGAAAGTATCTGTGGAATAGCAGAGTGCAATTAATGCATTTGTTGAAAAAAACTTTCCTCCGCGAAATCTTTGTTCCCAAAAAAATTATTTCTACAGCCAAAATTACGCGGAACAACAAATTAGTGTAAAAATATTTAGCAACATGGACGCCTTCGGCGCGGAACAACAAATTCGGCATGGGCGTCTTCGACACGGAACAAAAAATTCGGCACCGGTGCCTTCGGTGTAGAACAACAAATTAGCGTTTAAAAATTTAGCAGGCGGGCGCCTTCGGCACGGGCACGTGCCCTCGGGCACGGTTCATTTAAGGTATCCCCTCAAAATCGATGTTCTCCCCAAAAATTATTTCCACTCCAAAATTATAGCTTCGACAGGGAGCCTTCGATGCGGAACCATGCCCTCTGGCACGATTCATTTAAGATATACCCTCAAAATTTTTGTTCACTCCAAAAATTATTCCCCCTCCAAAAATTAAACGAACAAAAATTTAACGGGTGCCTTCGGCGCAGAAATAACCCGTGCAAACATGCACGTGGACTCGAAAAAAAAACAGCCCGAAAGGGGGAAGAAGAAAAAATGTGGGTGTGTGGGTGTGCAAAATTCCCGGATTGTATGTGCAAAATTCCACTCATCCTCTCTTATCCCTCAAAATCTCATCTCTTATTCAATTTCTCTTGATAACATCCCTCAAATGTAATATAGACTAGCAAATAACCCGTGCACATGCGCACGTGGACGGGAAAAAATGGTCGAAAAAGGAGGAGAATAAAAAGTGTGGGTATGTGTGTGGGGAGGGTCTAGAAGCAAAAAAGCAAAAACCGGGGTTGTATGTGCAAAATTCCCCACAAATAACCCGTGCACATGTGCATGTGTACTGGAAAAAATGGTTGTATGTGGATGTGTGCGGTGAGCAATTCTGGCAAAATTCCTCACATCCTCTCTTATCCTTCAAAATCTCATATTTTATCCAATTTCTCTTGTCCAAATTCTCTTATCCAACAAATAACACGTGCACAAGTGCACGTGGACTAGAAAAAAACGGTCGGAGAAAGGGTGGTAGAAGAAAAAATTGTGGGTGTGTGGGTAGGGAGGACCCGGGAGAAAAAAATGCAAAAACCGGAGTTGTATGTGCAAAATACCACACCTCCTCTCTTATCCCTCAAAATTGCATCTCTTATTCAATTTCTCTTGTCCAAATTCTCTTATCCAATTTCTCTTGATAACATCTCTCATTTGTAATTCTCTTATCCAATTTCTCTTGTCCAAATTCTCTTATCCAATTTCTCTTGATAACATCCTCATTTGTATAATAGACTAGCAAATAACCCGTGCACACGGACACGTGGACTGAAACAAACCCGGTCGGAAAAAGGGGGAAGAATAAAAAGTGTAGGTGTGTGTGTGTGGATGGTCCAGAGGCAAAAATGCAAAAATTGGGGTTGTATGTGCAAAATTCCCCACTGCTTCTCTTATTCCTCAAAATCTCTTATCTTATCCAAATTCTATTGTCCAAATTCTCTTATCAATTTCTATTGTCCAATTTCTCTTGTTCAATTTCTCTTGATAACATCCATCTTTTGTATATAGATATACTAGTCATAACCCGTGCACATGTGCACGTGGACTGGGAAAAAATGGTCGGAAAGGGATGGAAGAATAAAAAGTGTGGGTGGGTGTGTGGGGAGGGTACATGAGCAAAAAATGCAAAAACCGGGGTTGTATGTGCCAATTTCCACACCATTCTGAGTTTTGGGTGGTTGTGTTCGGTGAGCAATTCAGAGTTTTAGGTGGTTGTGTGCTCTGAGCAATTCTGTGGTCGAAAAGGGGGGAAGAATAAAAAGTGTGTGTGTAGGGTCCCGTGGCAAAAATGCAAAAATCGGTGTTGTATGTGCAAAATTCCACACCATTCTGAGTTTTGGATGGTTGTGTGCGGTGCGCAATTCTCTCTTATCACTCACCCGTGCACATGTGCACGTGGACTGGGAAAAAATGGTCGAAAAGGGGGGAGAATAAAAAGTTTTGTGTGGTTGCGCACGGTGAGCAATTCTGAGTTTTGAGTGGTTGTGTGCGCTGAGCAATTCTGAGTTTTGAGTGGTTGTGTGCGCTGAGCAATTCTGGAGGGGAATAATAAGGGGGTTTTGTGTGCAATTTAATGGAAAGTGGAGGGTGTACCAAATGTAAAAAATGCAATTAAGTGGAAAGGTGGCGGGTTAATATTTTTGCAATTAAGGGCCAAAAGTTCCGAAGTGAAAAAATCTATGGGAAAAAGTGCAAACAACGAAGATGGGGGAGGGGGGGCTAGGGCAAAACTTTTTTTTAGAGAGTGGGGATCCCCACGTGGGCTTTGAGAGTTTTTTTTGTCTTTTTCTGTGAGTGGGGGATACCTGTGGGAGAGGGTCCAAAATCCCATCTCTTATCCAATTTCTCTTGTCCAATTTCTAAGTTTTGGGTGGTTGTGTGCAATGAGCAATTTTCTCTTATCACTCTTATCCAATTTCTCTTGTCCAAATTTTCTTGTCCAATATCTCTTGTCCAAATTCTCTTATCCAATTTCTCTTGATAGTATCCCTCTTTTGTATAATAGATACGCACACAAAATGGATTTCCCTCCCATGAACACAGAAAATTAAAAAAATTATAATATGATGACTTGGAAAACACATATATGGGTGCGTGTGCGCCAAGACCTACAACAATCCATACCAATACAAATAAACATTGTCTTATGATACCGAAAAACATAAACACAAATACATGCATATGGCTATGTGAATTGCTATCTACACCGATTGTTTGGTATAGAGATGGGACAACTTCTCATTTATAGAAAGAAAAAAAATCAAAAAACCCATCCCATCAACCCCTTTCCTTAATTTTTTTTCTTCTTGGACAAAGGTCACCTCTATACACCGAATGAGTGGTGTATAGAGTCCTGGCCATGGCTATTTGCAATTCAGTGGCTGCATATACATGCTTGCACCAACAAGCACACATGGAAAATATAAATAGCAATATTGATTTCTACTCTTTGCTTGCCTGCTTGCCTGCTTGCCTGCTTGCTTGCTTGTGCACACAGGCACGCCTGACATATAGACTCATAGGCAAATGTACCAACAATAACTAGTACAATGGTACACTCAAGAAAAAAAGAAATTACATAGGGAATCTTAAATTTTAAATAAAACATGAAACCATAAAACTCCAATAAAATGCAACATCTAATAAAAAATACCGTGAAACATTTACATTTCCTGGACATGTCGAGGCCATGGAGAGCCAAGAATTATTCTGTAAGTGACCAACGGCAGGCAAGTGGATGGGTCATCTAGCATATGAGGCATAGAATGGAGAAAATGGTATATAAGATTGATACAAGGAATAGCAGGGCGAAGGATGGAGGGAAAAAATCCGACATTCTAAAGTTGATAACTTGAAAATCAATAAGCTTTGTTCACCAGAGATGACTGTATGGGCATTTCAGTTCAAGTAAAATCTGATTAATCCATCGCGAACAGACTAGATTGGATTAGGTTGAAACTTTAAAATGGTCTGGACATGGAGTCTAATATATAATCCAACATGAACCCATCCGACTTCACCTCCCCATCTGCCTGCACCTCCCACCCACACGTGCACCCATGCCCACAGCTACACCCACCTCTACCAACACACGTACGTACCCACCTGCACAAAAACCACCCATCCGAAGCAGTATCCATAGAAGCTTGTTTGCACCTATAGCTAGAGCAAACTTTGAGAAATTATTTAAATTATAGAGATTTAACAAAAGAAAGAAACAAACATGGCACATGATTGACTAACCAACAAAGTCTTTAGTGTCCCTCTAAGGTGTTTGGATGCAATGGACAGTCGGCATTATGCGGTGGAATTTCGTGTAATAGCATGTGTAATGCCTAGATGAAAGCGGAGGAAGAATAAAAGGACAAAAAAAGAGATGAAAAGAAGGCATAGTGGAAGAAAAAGAATGAAAAGCTCAATGATAGCATTGTCTTGTTTTACTAGTTACACGTAGGGTTGAAATGATGAAGTGATGAAGTTGGAAAGACTCGTGGCTATAAGTAAACCTATTGAAACAACATGAAACGAATGATAGTAAACCTGCTGAACACAATGTGAAACCAATGACATGGTATAAATTACCATCAGTGTTTTAAATATCAAATATCATGATCGCATCGGATAGCTTACTTTCATATCGAATAACTCATACAGAGGGATATATCATGGATACGTGCCAATGTTATGTTGATCACATCGGACATTATAAATATACAAATCTTAAAAATGAAAGAGTATGTATAACATCTTTAATATCTATATTTGATTATATCCCCAAAATATCATTAAAAGAACTAAATAAAGTTACAATATCACATTAAAATTAACATATGCCGCTAACATATTACCTGCAAAGCAACAAAATTTAAAATATAGCATAAATAGAAAAAGAATCAAAAGACTTTAACTAATCATGCTCACGTACAATGTCAATTCATCAATTTCATGTTTATCTTTTAAACAAATCATGTATTTAATTTAAGAATGTCTTGTTTATTTTTTAAAACAAATCATTGATAACTAATCATGCTTCAATTTTTGTTTCTATTTACAATAGCAGGTTAGTAACAACATTAGCTGCAGCTAAAGATGAAAAACAAGATGTGATTATGGTAGCATCATAAGAAGCATCATCATCAAAAGAAACAACATCTGAATATAAGAAAAAGGAAGAATAAGAAGAAGCAACAGAAGCGATGGCGGAAGCAGAAACAACAAAATAATAATAATAATAATAATAATAATAATAATAAGCAGAAACAAAATCAAGAAGAAGAAAAAGCGACCGTGAAAACAGAAGCAGCAGCAGCAGCAGCACAAGAAGAAGCAAGAAACAAAAGCAACAATAGCATAGCTAGAATTCTAGAAGAATAAGCTGTTGCAATGATATGAATAGTAGAAACGAAAGCAACAACAAGAGAAGCAACATCAAAAGATGATGATGATAATGAAGCGAAGGCAGCAGACGCAACAATAGCATCATCAATTAATAAAGAAGAAGAAGCGACAGCGTAGCAAAAGCAAATATGGCTAAAAAAAGAAGAATAAGAAGCAATGGCAACAAAAGCAACGTCAGTTATAAGAAGATGAAGAAATAGCTGTAGTAGAAGAAAAAGAAGAAGGAAACCCCCTTAGTAAAAAAATCTCAAATGCAATCAAAAAAGGAAAATTAACCACTGTAAATTGTGTACATACTTGATTCCCGCGAATATGTTGATTTTTTGATATGAATTTGCTACCATCTCCTTCCCAAATCCATAATTTCTTTCTATCTTCCCCTGAGCGACGAAAAAATCTTGTTTTTTTAATGTTAAGCCTAGCTGCAAAAATAATAAACCCCTACTTAGTCGGGTTTGGATTGATTTCAACCCAAGCCCGATTACAAATATGATGCGGACTAGGGTTTGTAGAATAGGTTTGGGGATTTTTATTGGAATTTGGGGAATAGGGTTACAAGATAAATAGCCAATTTTTGGAGAGTTGGCCCCTCTCCTAGCTTTTGCTAAGGGAAAAGCCTAAACTCTCTTCTAGATCTCCTCGGAGAACTCTAGGAAATATCAAATGACGGCTCACAATTTCGATACCCTAACCCTAGCCCACGCCCTCACTTATATAATGATGAGGCGTGGTGCGTACAGCAACTAAGACCCACTAATGGTGCCTAAAGTAATTTTATCCCCAAACCTTCGGTACGCCCAGCAATTACTCATTCGTCTTCTTGCGCCTCCTCTCGTAGGTGATAAACGTATCACTACTCCCCCCAGGAGTTTCACCTTGTCCTCAAGGTGGAAATCTGGGTACTGCTGCAGGATGTGATCATATAACTCCCATGTGGCCTCGAACTCCGGTAATCCCGACCAACGAATAAGAACTTCCCGTGCTCCCGATGCTCCTGTACGAATACCTGTGACCTCCTCGGGTGCAAGAAGTACCTCCATGTCAACCGTGAGAGTCGGGGGTAAAGTAGACGATGCCTCATGATCTCCAATAGCGCGGCGCAACTGTGAGACGTGGAAAACCGGGTGAATGCGGGTAGTAGGAGGCAGCTTCAGTCGATACGCCACCTTGCCGATCCTGGCCTCAATCTCATACGGCCCATAGTACCTTGCCGCTAGCTTCTCGTTGCGTCGGTGAGCCATAGAACGCTGTCGGTATGGTCGAAGCTTCAGATAGACGCGTTCCCCTACATCAAACTCCACCTCTCTGCGATGTGCATATGCCTTCTTCTTCATGATCTGCTGCGCGCGCAGTAGGTGACGCTTCAACTCTTCCAGGACTCGATCCCGATCCTCTAGCTGCTGCTCCAATCCTGACACCGGGGTGGATCCCCTACTGTAATGCACTAAATGGGGCGGATCTCTGCCATAGACGATCTGAAACGGTGTCATCCTCGCCGCTGAGTGGTACGAGGTGTTGTACCAATACTCAGCCCACATCAACCACCCGGCCCACTTCCTAGGAGTCTCTGACGCAAAACACCGCAGGTATGTCTCTACACTGCGGTTGAGGACCTCCGTCTGGCCGTCCGTCTGGGGGTGGTATGCCGTGCTCCGTCGAAGTGCTGTACCCTGCAGACGGAACATCTCCTTCCAAAAAGTGCTCAGAAAGACTTTATCTCTGTCGGACACAATAGAGCGGGGGTACCCATGCAGCCTGACCACCTCCTTCAGAAAAGCAACTGCTACCGATGCTGCCGTAAATGGGTGGCGGAGTGGGATGAAATGACCGTATTTGCTGAGGCGGTCAACCACAACAAATATAGTAGTATAGCCCTCGGATCGTGGCAGTCCCTCCACAAAATCCATCGAGATGTCCTCCCATATCCTCTCTGGTAACTCCAAGGGCTGTAGAAGACCGGCTGGAGACGTCGCCTAATACTTGTGGCGCTGACATATATCGCACTCCGCGACCAGCCTCGCAATGTCCTTCCTCATGCCCGGCCAGTAAAGCTCCCAGGCCATCCTCTGATACGTCTGGTAACCTCCCGAGTGCCCACCCACTGCGCTGCTGTGGAACTCATGGAAGAGCGCAGGAAGGTGACCCGAAGTCCGAGGAATCACTAGCCGCCTCCGGTACAGGAGCAGTCCCCCCTCCAATGTGTACCCCGGAAAGTCTGTAGACCCCCCAACAATCGCCTCCCGGATTCGCCGCAGCTCTTCATCTGCCACTATCTCTGCTAGCAGGGTGTCGCTCCTCAACATCAACGGAATAGACAAAGCACCACCTGCACCCCCTCATCTCGTCGGGAGAGCGCGTCTGCCGCCTTGTTGTCCGAGCCGGGTTTGTAATGGATCTCAAATTTGTACCCGCTCAACTTGGACAACCATCTCTGGTGCTCCTCTGCCACCATGCGCTGCTCCAAGAGGTACTTTAGACTCCGCTGGTCTGTCCGTACCACAAACTCCATCCCCAGTAAGTAGGGTCTCCACTTCTGAACTGACAGCACAATTGCCATTAACTCTCGCTCGTAGACTGACTTCAGCCGGGCTCTGGTGGATAAGACCTGGCTGAAGTAAGCGACCGGCCTCTGCTCCTACATCAGTACGGCCCCCAAACCGAACCCCGATGCATCTGACTCCACGATGAATTTCTTCTCAAAATCTGGGAGCGCCAGCACCGGCATCGTCGTCATCGCCTCCTTGAGGGCCTGGAACGCCCTCGTCGCCTCCTCTCCCCAGCAAAAATTATCCTTCTTCAGCTGCTCCGTTAGGGGCCACGCCAATGTGCCGTACCCCTTCACGAACCGCCTGTAATACCCTGTAAGCCCCAGAAACCCCCTCAAGGCCCGTAGTGTCCTAGGCTGGGGCCAATCCAACATGGCCGAAATCTTCGATCGATCGGCGGCCACTCCCTCCGCCGACACAATGTGCCACAGGTACTCCACCTGCGCCTGTCCGAATAGACACTTCTTCCGGTTGGCCTGCAGCTGATGGCCCTCCAACTCTCGCATCACTATCTCCAGATGGCCCAAATGATCCTGTAGTGATGCGCTGTAGACCAGGATATCATCAAAAAAGACCAAAACGAACCTCCGTAAATAAGGTCGGAAGACCTTGTTCATCAGGGACTGGAAGGTCGCGGGGGCGTTCGTCAGCCCAAAGGGCATGACGAGGAACTCGTAGTGTCCTTCGTGAGTTCTGAAGGCGGTCTTCTGCACATCTTCCTGCCTCATGCGAATCTGGTGGTACCCCGACTTCAGGTCGATCTTCGAGAACACCACCGCTCCGTGCAGCTCGTCCAATAGTTCGTCGATCACCGGAATGGGAAACTTGTCGGGGACAGTCTCCTTGTTGAGAGCCCGGTAATCGACACAAAATCTCCACTGCCGTCCTTTTTCTTAACCAGAAGCACTGGGCTAGAGAAAGGACTAGCACTAGGGCGGATGACTCCTGCTTGTAACATCTCCTGCACCAACTTCTCAATCTCATCCTTCTGTACCTGGGGGTATCAGTACGGTCGCACACTGATAGGTGACACCCCCTCCTTTAGCACAATCGCGTGCTCATGGTCTCTCGGTGGCGGAAGACCGCTAGGTGGCCGAAACACCCCCTCAAACCCCTGCAGTAGCTGCTCTACCTCCGACGGTACCACCGTCGCCCCGATGGCCTCGTCCGACGCCAACCCCTGGAGCTCAATCAAGAACCCCCTCCATCGGCCTGGAGTGTCTTCGCCATGGTCTTGTAGGACACCGACGAACAACACAAACTCGGGTCACCCAACAGCACCACCTTCCGGCCGTCTATCTGGAACTCCATCCGTAGTAGCCTCCAATTGAACTTCGTCTCTCCCAGCGACTGCAGCCATTGCATCCCCAAAATCAAGTCGACGTTGTCCAAGGTCAAGGGCAGGAAGTCTCCCGTGATCACCACCCCCTGTATGGACACCATCAAGTCCCGGCAGATACCTCTACTCTGCTCGACCACCCCGGTCCCGAGCATGACCCCAAAGCCCTCTGTCTCCGTGATTGGTAACCCCTGACTCTCAATCACCCTGGGGGATACGAAATTGTGGGTTGCCCCACTATCTATCAAGATCACCACGTCCAAGTCTCGGACTCTACCAGCCAGCTTCATAGTGTGCACCCGTGTAAACCCCGCGATGGAGCTAAGCGAGACCTCGGCCGCCTCCAGTAGTAGAGGCGTGCCCTCCTCCTCGGCCCCTGCCGCCTCCTCCTCTGCCTGCTCCCCCTCCAAGTCCTCCGCATATACCTCATACACCTGCAGGGCCTGGTTGCGACACCTATGCCCCGGGGTAAACTTCTCGTCGCACTTGAAGCATAACCCCTTTGCCCTCCGGTCTCGCATCTCCGCGTCTGTCATCCTCTTGTAAGGCCCACCTGGCCTCACATCCCCGGGTCTCCCTCCGGCTGCTGGGGCCCCTCCTGCAGCGCATGTCTGTCCTCCTGGGCCTGCCTGTGGGCGTGAAAACTGCCCCCCAAACGCCCCCTAGCGCGGCGCTCGTCGGCCAACCGGTCCTCTACCGTCAGGGCCAGCTCCATCTGCTCCTCCAGTCCTCGTGGCCTGAGAGTACGAAGCTCAGACCTGATGGTGGGCTTCAAACCGTCCATAAAGAACCCTTCCAGGGATTCTGCAGGCATCCCTCGCACGCGGCTGGTGAGCTCCTCGTACTGCTTGATGTAGTCGCGCACGGTCCCCATCTGCCTCAAGGCATGCAGCTGCTCATAAGCTCCCCCCGCCTGAGAGCCTCGGAATCGGTGTAGTAGTGCCTCCTTGAACCCGTCCCAGGTCCTCAGAGGTCTCTGCTGCTCCTTCCACCTCCACCAATTCAGAGCCTCCCCCTCCAAACAGAGGGCAACCGCCCTCAACCTTTCCTCCTCAGTCAGCCTGGCCAGCTCAAAGTACCTCTCTGCCTTGTAGATCCACCCAATGGCGTCACTACCCTCGAACACCGGCATCTGGAGCTTCCGTATGCGATCGTCTGCCCGAAGATCTCTCCCGTCGATACGATCTCCGCGCTGCAGGCGACAGTGGTCCCCAAATCGGTCTCCTTCCGGCTCCCACCTCCTATCCTCCCCCCAGTGCCGTTCATCCTCCTCCTCATACTCCTCGTAGTGATGGATGGGATCCTCGTACTCCGGATCCTGATCCTCCGCCCCCATCCTCCTTCCGGAGCCCAGTCATCGTCCTCGAAGTACTCCGGATCTTGTGCACCCCGCGCGCGCCTCTCACGGGTCCCGTGGGCCCCCCGACGCTGCCTGGGGGGTCCTCGTACTCCGCGCGGCCCATCGGGAGCCCGCGCGTGCCCTGGCGGGCCGCAGCTCCTCGGCGCCCCTCTGGGGGGGTCGCCCGCCTCCGGCGAACCCCCTGGGGGGTCGCCCGCCTCCCGCGGCCCCCTGGGGGGTCGCCTGCCTCCGGCGGCCCCTCCAGGGGGTCGCAGCTCCTCTGCGGCCCCCTGGGGGGGTCGCGGCCCCCTGGGGGGGTCGCCCGCCTCTGGCGGCCCCGCCAGGGGGTCGCCACCCCTCGGCGGCCCCGCCAGGGGGTCGCCACCCCTCGGCGGCCCCGCCTGGGGCTCGCCTGCCCTCGGCGGCCCCCAGGCGGGGTCGCCCTGCTCCCGCGACCCCCCTGCGGGGTCGCCGCTCCTCGGCGGCCCCTTGGGGGGCTCGCCCGCCTCCGGCGAACCCCCTGGGGGGTCGCCGGCTGTCGGCAACCCCCAGGGGGTTCGCCGCCTGCCTTCGTCGATGCCGGTGGGTCGTCGGTTCTTCTTCGGAGCTCTCGCCTAGGGTTTCGGAGAGATCCTCTTGCCAGTCGTCGTCGTTGAGATCCAGATCCAGATCTACTCCTTCTAAGATGACGCCTTCCTGGTTCGGAATCATCGCCGCCTTCCCTTTTACCCTCAGATCTGATTGATGATTCAGATCTGAAGTGCCTCCTTCCTTTGAGCGCGAGATCTGTGGCGCGGTGATGTTTTGAGCCATGAAGTTGACGAGCATCTCCTTCATTTGCTCCAGACTTCCATTGAGATCAGATTTGACGGCGTCGACCCTTTCGATGAGATCCGCCGTGTCTTTCTTCCTTTCGACGATTTCCGCATCTAGCCGCTCCTCCATAGATTTTGCCGTGGATGATCTAGTCGCTGCCATTGGATCAGAGCTCTGATACCAAATTGATGCGGACTAGGGTTTGTAGAATAGGTTTGGGGATTTTTATTGGAATTTGGGGAATATGGTTACAAGATAAATAGCCAATTTTTGGAGAGTTGGCCCCTCTCCTAGCTTTTGCTAAGGGAAAAGCCTAAACTCTCTTCTAGATCTCCTCGGAGAACTCTAGGAAATATCAAATGACGGCTCACAATTTCGATACCCTAACCCTAGCCCACGCCCTCACTTATATAATGATGAGGCGTGGTGCGTACAGCAACTAAGACCCACTAATGGTGCCTAAAGTAATTTTATCCCCAAACCTTCGGTACGCCCAGCAATTACTCCTTCGTCTTCTTGCGCCTCCTCTCGTAGGTGATAAACGTATCAAAATATAATCAATATAGAAAAATTATAATACTAGTCAATATCAGCCCGATATATATCGGTCAAATCCGTTGATATCGGCCGATATCGGGTCCATTTTCAACACCTAATAAAATTTAGGTTATCGTCTTGTTTTGCCTCCTAGGCCGATATATCGGTCATATCGGTTGAAATTTAAATCAATAGTTAAATTCAATTTAAGTTGACAGCTTAGGTTGGTGCATTGTTTATAACTCACCCTCTTTTCCGTATTTCCTAAATCATGTCAATCAATTTGGGGCAAAGACAAGTGATGGGCAGCAACTATATGTGTGCCTGGCTAAAGAAAGATATAATGGAAGCATCAACTTAAGACCAAAGTTAACTCTTTATTTGTTTTTTCTTTCATTTTCTACTATTTCTCTCTTTCTTTCTTTCTTTTTCGCCTTCCCCCCAATAGTTTGGTTGAGGCTTTGGCTACCCAAATTGGCCACTTGCTCTCAAGTATATGTGGAAACATTGTCAGACTGGTAAAAAGCTTAATGACACCTTCAAAAATTAGTGAAGATATTATATAATGAATGTCAACATATATGCAAGTTGAGAATGGTGGGCTTGTACATAACAGTTTACTACAGCTTGACACATTGTGCATGTGCCAGTAACCCCTTATGAGCACACATATTAGACAATAGACAAGACTACATTACATGAGGCCCACTCTTTTGGACCTTATGTAACTTTTCAAGAAGATTTGCTTTGGGTTTTTATTATTTTATTTTATTTTATTGCTTATTATATTTTTGAGTTCGCTACTAGGACATGTAGAGATTATTGCGCAGAAATTTCCTAAACTTTGTTCTTGTTACTTAAGAGACAAGTATGACAGACGAAGAGTAGGCACTTGACTGGGAATAGATATCGGATAGAACAAACCTATTAGTTTTCTTCTGAAAGACATTAATTACTGCCCTTTTGTTCAGAAACACTGAAGCCTGAAGTTATATTGAAACCTAGGTATCAGACAGATTTATTGGAATCCTCCACACTACCATCCTTGCAGATTACTTTGCAAATAAATTGCAAAGAACCAAATTGGAAGTTACAAAATCACTAAAAGTACTGGATATTATGCGAAGATCATGACGGCTAATCACCTTAGTTTCTCTGTATTCATCTTGACTCAACTACAAAATCGATAATTAAAACAACTATTAGTTTAGCCTAAATACAATCTAAAATATACTGATAAGGAACAAAGGTAAGCAGTGGTGTAAATAATCACAAAGTGTGCCTATGAGATATCATTGACATTGGCTGCAATGGAAAAACTCGTCAGATACGAACTTTAGATGGTTTAGAAATATAATTTATAATTCCACATACATCAACTTGTGTTGTGTTCGGGTAATGTTCAGGTAACCAGAAAAACTCACGAAAGAAAGCCTATGATTAGTTAATTACGATGCGTTAACCATACAAGTAGTTTCCGGTGGTCTGCTGCCAGAGATTGATGATATCTGTGGCCTGATTGAGAAGCACAATGGCTTGCTTCTGTGGGATCCAGTCCTTCTCTTCGAGCTTCTTCTTGAGCTCCTCCCAAGCATCAGTTCTGGGCCACCAATAGTACGGGCTCAGCGGTATGGATCCATGGCCCGGGATCACCTGGTCCAGGGCCACTCCAATGTGCTTCTCCATCCATACAAACTTCAAGGCCACCCGAAGCTAACAAAACAAAATTTGAATTTCAAATATGAATGAAGGTTCTTTTTTAAAAAAATTGGGGTAAATGTAATTAAAACCCCTTTTAATTTTTTTTCAATTCTAGTTAACCACGTGTACTATCAATCCTAATATAGCATCATGTGACTGAGACGGACGGTTGAACTAGTTTTCATGTTGAGCCACATTTGCAGTCACTTGCGCTTGCGATCCATTTATTTTTGATTGGTTCAGATTTGGCTATAAAAACTCGGGATCCGAATCTCCACAAACTAAGACCCAAAATTTTCAGCCCAAATTTTTAAAAAAGTAAAAAAATCGTAAGAGTGTCTCCAACCACATGGGATAATGTCAAAAAAAAAGATGTTTTCCCCCTCCAACCGCACAAAATCGGCAAAATTTTGCTGAATTTGTAGCAAATGTCACTATAGCAAATTGCATTTTTTTTTCATTGGACCGATGGTAGTCGATTACTACTGTTGTTGAAGTAGTCGACTATCACAGAGGTAGTCGACAACTGCAACAATGATAGTCACAACTTCCAAATATAGAGTGTGGGGATGGAGCTCCCACCATTTTCAACACTCCATTTTAGGCATATTCTTATAATATTCCAACCCAACCATCCATAAATGGAGGGTTGGGTTGGAGATGCTCTAAAATACAGGGTGGTGTTACTCTAGATATTGCAATTACATGCATGCTAAAGTAGAACCGAAGAAAGTACATTGTGTTTAATCTAATTTACACCCAAAAAATTATTTTATTTACCTTGATGGATCCATGATTGTCTTCTTTACCATGGATGTGGATGGTATCGGCAGTGGCGGCGGCAGAAGTTGATGTCTTGTTGCTGAGTTTTTTGGAGGGAAGGGGACGATAATGCGCTGGAGAGAAGACATCCATGGGTTTGGGGGAGAGAGAAGAACATGAAGAAGAAATGAAATCCTTTTGAGAACGAATTTGAAGGTTGGGCTGGAATTTGGCTGTCGGAGCACAGAGATGAATTACATTCATCAACACGGCAGCCATTTCTTTTCCCCTCTTTTTTGTTTCGAGGCAACTAGAAGGGCGTGAAGTTGATGCCGGCCGAGATCGGGTAGGGTTTGCCCTCCGAACCAGATACGAACCCGACCCGAAGAGAATTAAATAAATAAATTTGTTTACAAATGTAAAGCCAACAGCAACAGAGCTAAATAATGAAGAAAATTTTCAGATTACGAATCGAATCAACGGTGCTCATCTCATACAAATAAAAAAGGGAGGTCATTCTCGTTTAGAGTTCTACTTATGATGATGATGATGATGATAGGTTGCCGCCGCTCTGTTGCCAGAGGTTGATGATGTCGGTGGCCTGATTGAGGAGGATGATGATGCGCTTCTGCGAGATCCAGGGCTTCTCCTCGAGCTTCGACTTGAGCTCCTCCCACGCGTCTTTCCTGGGCCAGAAGTAGTACGGGCTCAGCGGCACCGAGCCGTGCCCCGGTATGACCTGGTCCAGCGCCAGCCCTATGTTCTTCTCCATCCACAGAAACTTCAGCACCACCCGCGGCTTCGACTGTCCCTTCACCACCACTCCCAGCTCCTTCACCTGTGGCTGCTCTTGTTTCTTATCTGCTTCGTTTTCTTCCTCGCCTTGGGTTGATGGGTCAGAGGCGCCGAGGGCTTCGGCCGCCGCGGCGGCCAAAACGGACTGCCTTTTGGGGCGGTGGGTCGGGAAGTGGGGGGTACTTAGGGGGATGGGGTGGGGTTTGGGGGAGGGGATTGTTGGGATGGGGTTGAGATTGGAGGGGAGCTGGTTCCTGGGGTTAGATTGGAATCGAGCGGTGAGGGCAAGGAGATGGGTTCCATTAATTGACATGGAGGCCATTTTGGATTAGCGGATGGTCGATGGCAGGC
This sequence comes from Scilla litardierei, assembly GCA_030789695.1. Lineage (NCBI taxonomy): Eukaryota > Viridiplantae > Streptophyta > Magnoliopsida > Asparagales > Asparagaceae > Scilla > Scilla litardierei. The sequence continues at coordinate 113,611,157 of CM061131.1, read as the reverse complement.
GGGACTGGGGATAAGAGAGATGGAGAACCGATGTGATATTGTTTTGCCTCCCCTCCTCTGCGTTTGGTTTTGGATTTTGGATTCTGGATAAGGAGGGTTTAGTATTGTCTCTTCCCACACTATTTTCCGTCTTTCTTCTTATAATCTTTATATGTTAAATTTCTATGCCCACTATATATATATTTAAAGGGCAATCTTCGGGTGCGAAAAAACCCGTGCGAAAGCCGTGCGAAAACTTTTTTTTTATTTTTTTGAAATTTTTTTTTTCAAAAATTCTTTTTTTGATGTTTAATCCATACAATTATATACCCCAGGGAAAATAATGGGTGAACCTGTTGGGGATTAGAGCACCCATCCACCCGTTACAAATTTAACGGTCTCAAAACGTGCGAATTTGATGAAATGCCTTGATCGAAGGCCAAATGACATTATTTCTCAACCATTATTTTTTGAGGGGGGTATAACAACATATAATGAGGGTGGAAAAAAGAATTTTTGAAAAAAAAAAATTCAAAAAAAAGATAAAAACATTTTCGCACCGTGCGAAATGTTCTCACATGAAGATTTACCTATATTTAAAAGTGCTAAACATATAATAATTTCTTTCTAAAATTCATCATTTTATATCTCTTTCTCAACCTCTCTCCTCCTCCTCCACTCTCTACCTCTTCCATCGCATGTAACTCCTCTTCTTCTTTATCCCCTTCCTTGCATCATCCTATCAAATTAATACCCAAAAAATTCACACACAAAAAATCAATTAAACACAACAAGTTTTATTCAATCCCAAAAAATCTATAAAAAGCCACTTAACCCTATGAACATGAAACCTGTTGACGGGTGATTTCATCGAACGATAGAGTGGTGATGACGAGAACGCCTCCGATTATGTGGCGCTTCGTCGGCAGAGAGGTGTGACCCGTGGAAGACTGGTCCCGGGCCTGGGAGAGCTTCGTCCAAACTGTTGGAAGTAGCCCGACCTAACTTCAAGCTGTTCCAAGCTATCTGCTACACTATCTGCAGCACAGATAAATCGTCAGGGGGTCAGATCTGGGTTCCGATCCAAATCTTTTCTGATGCTTAAGTTAGCAAGAGACTTAGAGAATGCTCGGGGCAGCTAGGTCCGACATATTGGGAGATCATCCTATCACTGTCACACCGAGCTATGGAGGAAGAAATATAAGTGGACAAATAATTGAATGAATTGTCAGAGTACCTAGTGCTTAGTATCTCTGGAGCTTGAACCCTTCTTTCGTCGTTCCTTTTGTTTATAGGTAGCGATTTCTCCTCCATGCCGTTAGTGGGTAACGGGTCTGTCTTTATGGCTACAGAATCATCCCCGGGAATGGGGGCAACGGTTGCCGATTTACTCCGCCATTATTAACCAATTCCTTGATATTAGCGGGACCCAACGGAAAAATGAACTGGCGCTTTGACTAAGTAAGTGGCTTGCTTTCCTCATAGAGTCCTTGGTGTATTGGGCTCAGGCCCTGCACTCCGTATAGGCTTCTCCTCTTAGACGAAATATCTCTCTCTGCTTTGTGGACCGGCCCAATGCAGCAACAATGGCCCTCATCGTTTGAGCTCAAATGGGGGGGGTTAGTTGAGGTTGAGTGATGTGATATCTCATTAAATGGGCATGGTAGTCGAAGCGGGAGTATTTGATTTTGACCGCCAAAATTCACATTCCTTTGGTCCGGCTGCTGCTTCGGTATGAGGCTTGGGACGTCTGTGACTCTGGATGTTGACACGTGCTTTCATATGGACAACTAAACTTGGTCAGGGAATAAGTTCTCTGATGTAAAAAGAGAGAAGGAGACAGAGTGCCAAACTCTTCTATTTTCGTTTCTGAGAAGCTTTGCCACTGCCCTAGCTTCATTGCTCTTCGTCAACATCTGCTAAGGTAGTCCTTCTTGTAAGGATCTGGCTATGAGGAAAACACTAGAAGAGGGGTTGAATAGTGTTTATACAATTTAAAACGATAGTTATACCAAATTAAATTCCTAACCAACAATTAATGCGGAATGTAAATAAACCCTAAATTGAAACAATGCTAACACAAGGATGTTTCAAAAGTTCGGATTACCCAAGTCAACTCCCGACTTGTTCCTGATAATCATACGTCCCTTCCACCAGGATACCACCTGATACTCAAGTTAGAACCCTAACTTGAGGTTTCGTTTAAATCCACTTGTAGAAACCCTACAAGTGAAATCAAAATACACTCAATGTCCTTGACTCCCACGACTTGGGAGCAAGCAAACCACTCTCACAAACCGAGAGTAAAACTAGTATCGAAAGATATGAAATTTTGAAATAACAACACTTACAATCACATATGCCTTCAAGTAGAACTTAAAGGAGCAAGTGTGTTGTGTGTTGAGGTCTCTTTTGAAAGAGAGAAAAGCCTTTCTCTTGTCACCACCAATTGCCTAGAAGACAACACTTTGATTCTAGGTTAGAGATCAAGAGAGAAAAAGATTAGAATTCTAGGTCTTTAGGATTTGAGAGCTTTGATCAATAAGATGATATGCTTGAGTAGTTGAGTAACTCCTCAATGGAACAGTAGGAGCTCACTTTATAGGTTCCTTAAAACCCCCTTTGAAAACCATGGAGAAAAAGCCAACGGATAGAATTTACACAGTCGACAGTCGAATGTTGAACAAAACACAGTCGACTGCTGCACTGTGTTAACGCGTAGGTGAGAATTCAAACGGTAACTTACCACGTGGACAGTCGACTGATGAAGAGAAGACATACGCATGTAAAACTAATAGGCGACTGTAAATCCTTCTACAGGCGACTGACTGCACTATGGGTAAGCTGAGAAAATATCGAAAGTTTTGGAAGGACGCGACAGGCGACTGATGTGGAAGACACAGGCGCCTGTGCCATGGGTAGGCGACTGTGAAACCAACATCAGTCGACTGTCACTAAAACCTGAAACTTTCCAGAGAGCTGAGTCAGCAGAGAGATCAAAGACAGACGACTGTTGAAGCATTGCCAGTCGACTGTGCCTTGGACAGTCGACTGTCAATACAACATGCCGACTGGCACTAAAACTCGAAACATTCCAGAGAGCAGATTCTGCAGAGCAATCATGGCAGACGACTGTTGAAGCATTGACAGTCGACTGTGCCTTGGACAGGCGACTGTCAATACAACATCAGTTGATTGGCCAGATGAAAATGAAAGTGACCTTTGGGCTGAAGATAGACATGCGACTGTAGCTTGGACATGCGCCTGTATTTTGTACAGCAGTCACCTGAAGGAGTTAAAGCTTAAAAGGCCCAAAAATCAATTGATTAAGTATGTGTATAACATGTGATTGTAGAACAAATCACAGTCGACTGTTTTGAGACATACGACTGTAAATCGTTCAGCAATCGCCTATTGAAATCACAACATGCACATGCTTGATAAATATGAATTGGAGTCTAAGAAAAAGTGATCTAATGATTTCCTAGTATAGAAATGAAGATGTGTGTGTGCTACAACATAGTTCTACTTCTAAGCTACATATTAGAAGAGAATAAAAAGATTACATTTTGTAGAAGTCTCTCTTCTATCCAAAGTATGAGCTTGAAGTCTTCTAGGAGCTTCAATCACCATCTTTAATCATCCAATCCACTTTTCATGCTTTCATTGATCTTTGAGTGACATCCATTGCTAATTGATCTTATGATATGCTTAGGCAATGGATTAACAGCAAATAGGAGATTAGTCACAAGTATTTATGTTTGCTCATCATTAGCACCAAGTAGGGAGAAGTCCAATACTCAACATTCTCCCCCTTTTTGATGATGACAAACAAACATAAACAAAAAGATAAATAATTGTACTTAATGAAAACTTACTCCCCCTAAATAGATGCCGATCAAGTTAGTCAATGTATATAATGGCATCTATAGATCAATTAAAGCGAGTATGCAAGATATGAATGAATGAAATGATTTTCTTGAAATCTTAAAAGCTAGGATTTTATAATCCAAGTTCATTATATCTTACTCTCCTTGAATCTAAGGCAACTTCAATCTTAGATTCAAGTTTAGAATTAGAATTTACGTAGCATATAATTATGATATGTTTATTTCTCTCCCCCTATGGAATTATCCAAAAAGTGGGAGTAGAATAACAACAACAATAGTGCTAAATAAGTACTAAAACAATCATGAGAGTCTAAAGATAGGATGTATATCAAATGTGATGCCAACATAAAATCGGATATAAATAATCACGAAGATGCATCTCATTGATATATATACCAAAAACTCATAAACACAAGAAATATTAGTTGACTAAATGAATAAGAATCCAATATCAACATTTCAAACCAATTGAGAAAAACATCTCACATCACATCATGTATATAATATAGCATACAAAGAGAGACAATTTCACAATGTTCACATAATTAACATAAAAACCTGAGACAAAGTGTGAAGCAGCATATGAAGTAAAAGCATTATCATATATATAATACAAAATTACAATGAGTACAAATACAACGACAACTCCATGTACATAAAAAAATATGATCGTCATATACACAACATCATCCATCAGTACACAAAACAAAAAGATACAGACATACACTTAAACCATAACACAAAAAATTCATATGGTGAGTCGAGGTAGAGCAGCATCAATCAATCTGGATGACACATGAGTCTGAAGAGCAACCAAAGTGAAATAACATTAATCTGGAAGAGCAACGAGAGGGATACATACGAGCCTTCTGCTTTGATTACGACGCACCAGCAGCAGGAGACTCCAAGTGATCAGGCACAGATGGCAGTACATCAATAGACGAAGGCCCAAAGCCTGGAGGAGGAGGGACATCAGAATGGGGAGTATCCTCGAAAGGAGGAAACATGGCCTGGAGGACGGCCGGAATCGGAAAGCCGTGATATAGAAACGACTTATAGTTTAGCTCAAGAAGGAGCGAAACCTTCTGATCCATGTCGGAAACTTTCGTTTCGAGCGAAGAAACTCGCTCATACAGCTGAACGAGGAGAGCGTCATTGGACGAAGCTGAAGGTGGAGGAGAGGGTGGCTGGGCAACAAGCGGAGGAGTGGGTTCAGCCTCAGTAGCTAAGGGAAGAGGATCAGCGACTGAGATTCCCAAATACTCCTCAGAGGACGGCGGACTTACTTGTTCCATGAAGACAGATCGACAAAACCTAGAGCACGAACATTCGACAACGGAGAAGATATCTAATCCGCGATAATCAACGAAGAAGGAGACAACTGAACTCTCAATCGGATGAATGGGAAGTGAGATCGGTGGCTGGAGCTTCGAATTGACGAAAGCGGTTGAAATTCGAAGGAATGAGACGAGGGAAATTGAGTCGGATGAGAGAGAAATAACCGAACACATCGATGGCCCTCGAGATTATAAGATGGGGTCAAAAGAATCAGGGTCGTTGGATCGATAAATCGACAGCTCAGATCGAGTTAATGAACCGCCACAGAAGTTGGCAGTCGACTGATGAACAATCGTCTGTCGACTAGTCGATATGATAGAGATCAGCTTGGGTTGACAAATAGTCGACTGTTGAATAATTCACAGTCGCCTTTCGGAGAAACATTCGACTGTAACTTACACAACAGTCGTCTGACAGAGAACCAAAAAATATGATGATAAAACAGAGACATCTCAAGATTTGGACATGTGCCTGATGACCAACTTGCAGTCGCCTGTCACGGAGACAGTCGACTGGAAATAATTCATCAGTCGCCTGTGCGAAAAATTCAGTCTACAGTAAGAAAAATTGAGTTGGGCAAGCGACTGTCGAAGGAATGACAGTCGTCTGTCCTGGTCCAAAATTGCACAGTGAGGCTAATATCCAGATAATTGAGACAACTCACCCTAGGACCTATACTCTAACACAACTCAAATCAAGAAATCAATATCAAAATATTATAGAATAATGTACAAATCACTTAAATTAATCCAACCAATCGAAATCATCAAAATCTCAAATTGTCACGCACCGCTTCCCAAAACTACAGAGGCGAAGCGTGACTAAGGCCCGCTTAGGCCGGAGCTGTGAAGCTCGGACCCAATAAGCGTCTGTATGGTACTCCAAGACGAAGGAACAGGTCCCTGCAGAAAAGTACGGAACAACAAAAAGTACTGAAAATGAAACATTCATTTTATTCAAACCAATATCCAGAAAGTACTGAGAGTCTAAACATAAAACTGACACGGCTACAACAACTGAAAGAAAACTACTGGTGCAAGCACCCAACCTAGACAGAAAAAGTAAACGGTGCTACACACACGACCTAGTAAGCAGGAGAACTCTGGAACAACAACAGTGAGGAACCTCTAGCTCTGGTCCTCCTCAGGCACGTACTCTGGGTCGACGTCCTCAGGCTCCACGTACTCTGGCAAGTCCGCCTCGTCAATGTACTCCGGCTCAACACCTGACATACAGCACCCAAGAGAAAAGGAACTGTACGTCAGGTAAAGTCTACACAGAAATGTTAGACTCTACTGCATGTGTATTTTAATTTAAAGCAACGATTTACTGGTTGATTAACATACTTGGGTTATAACATAGTATTTAAAGAAAGTAAACGGAGCAGGAAAAGTAAACACGACACACTAATCTAAACGGGTCAAGACAAGACGTGACAAGACGTGACAAGACAAGACACGACAATACACGTATGACTCGAAGGGTTCACGCCTTACGATTCGAGGGGGATCAGACCCTCTCCCCGTGCGCACGCTCAACCCTACCCCAACCCAAGTGCACAAGACAAGTCCGTACAATGGATCACTCACTCTGGGGAGTGAGTGCCATATTGCCCGCAGGCTGTGTATCCGTACAAGGGATCACTCGGTGAGTGCCCTATTGCCCACAGGCTGTGTATCCGTACAAGGGATCACTCGATGAGTGCGCTATTGCCCGTAGGCTATGTATAACAAGACACGACCTGACAAGAAAGGAAGTGTTCTTCTAGGGAGTCCACACGCACGCATACACAGGAAAATCCTAAGGTGTCAATTGTTGTTGCGCTTAGACTACGTCGTCAAGTCTAAGCTGTCAAGGGGGTCTCGAACGCTATCATTTCACGTCCGGTTCTCTTTGTTTACATTCTAACAGTTCTAAAAGTCTAAGGCCTAAACACAGCCGAAAGTACAAGTGAGTACACTTGCCTGCGGTGGCGAGTGTGTCGTCAGCCCAGAGCGTCCCGTCGAAACGTCGCGTTGGCGATGGTCCGTCTGAAACAGGATCATGGTGATGTCAGATCGTGCTTTTTGGTCAAACCTATTATGGTTTGTTTCTAAATTTGACGGGACTAACCTATCAGTCAAAAAGTCACGTTTTTGATGTTTTGTTCAGTCTAGATCGACGTCTACCCTATGTGCACAGAAAATTAGTCCGTTCGTCGATCTTTCCTACGGTGGGCAACATTTTACAGATGCTGAAATTAACTTTAGTTCACGTTGAAAAATTTTAGATTAGGTTTTGATGAATTACAGTGTGGGTTTTACTACTAGTTAGGGGAACCAACCTCGTGACGTCGTTCAACAAGCGGAAGTCGGGTCTGAACGGCGAAGCGTCGGCGTCGTCTGGAACTCCTCGGCCGCGGGTAGCAGAGTGAGGTACCTCTGGACAGCGGGGTGGTGGTGCAAAATCAGCGAGCTATCAGCGATCCTCCTCCCGTTGCGGGTAGCGCAACGGATCTTCATGACAACGATGACGTTGGCTAAAAACACGTGTGTGCGTCGACGCACGTGTACTCCGAAGATCGAAGGGGCTGTCGGTAGGTGAAGTAGGATCAGTGGAAGATGCTCGGCCTGGTGGGTGGCCGACGGTGTGAGCGCACGGCGGTGGGTGGCCGTGAGAAGCCGGAGAGGACAGATTTGCGCAACGTTCGTTGTTGCGCGTCTCAACGGAAATCCAGCGATGAACAGCGACAACGGAAAATTGCAGAAGCGAAAGGACTTAGACGAAGCCAACGGTGATGGAGTTGACACCGGGGGTGGTCGGAGGTGATCGTGAGCCGGCGTTGAAGTTCAGCTTCCAGATCTGTCAAAAACAGCCGATACGGCGTGTTCCGACGAGGTTTCACGGAGCTACAGGTGGGCTATAAGCGTGAGAAAAGTTGCAGAGTAGAGAGGGGTCAAAGGGAACAAAGTGAGGGTGATGGTATCGGCGGCAGTGGAGGCCGGCGGCTGGTCGTGAGTTGGAAGCCGGCGGGTCAGATTTGGCTGTGTTTGGGTTTGAGGGCTTTTTAGAGAGAGAAAACAGAGGGAGAGAAGGGGGCCGGAGGTGGTAGGGTGTTCGGCGGCCAGGGGAGGTCGGAGGTTGTAACAGCCGCTTTCCGACCGTTTGTAATTTTCTGCGCGCACGTGCTTTATCGTGCACATATTTTATTTGGCTATTTCTGAGCTCCGGCATATGTGATGCGATATGCCGTTGCGAATGTTTTGGGGCGTTGGATTTTATCGTAATTTTTAGGAACGTCTTTTCACGGCTCGTTTTCTCGCAAAACGATTTTGAAAGATAGGGGCGTTTTAGTCATTTGACTCAAAACGCCGTTTCCAATTTTACGTAAATTCTTGGTAGGTGTTACGCACGATCGGGCTCCGTAGATCTATGCATCTTGTCTTCACGATCGTCCCGGTATTTTCGGATTATTTTTCCGATGCCCGTAGTGGAAGATATCCCCTAATCAATTCTCAACCGTTGATTAGCCTTTAATCAACATTCAAATTCAAATCCTTAATCTAATACCTAGAAATCCCTACGTAGCATGAATTGTGGGATTTCATTTGCTACCCACACCCTCCTTTCCCTCTATTTGCACTTCTCCTATCTCTATCCCCCTCTCAATTAACCCTATATTCTAAAGTTGTTTAGCAAACATCTCCATCTTTTAAGCAAACAACCAAACCCATGCCCTAGGGCACTCACGCATGAAACCCCAACCAGCCGCCACCCCCTCTCTAACCCATGGCCGGCCTCCCCCATCACCGACGGCTCTTCCGGCCGCCCCTCTCCCTCTCCTCTCTCTTCTCTCCCTCCTCTCTCTTCTCCTTCTCCTAAAAACACCGAAGAAACCTCCATGGCCGGCCATTGAGGGCAGCCCAGCCCTACCGGCGGCCAACCCCCCTTTTTCGGCCACCACCGCCGCCTCCGGCCACCCTCTCCTCCCCACACAACTCCACAACCTTTCCCTCTCCTATCTCCACCTCTCCAAGCCCCAAAACCACCATTAAACCAAGTTTTTTGGCCGAAATTCTGTGCACAGGCCTGCTGTGCGCGCCCGCCGGAAAACGGCCGCCGCCGCCGCTCCGGCCAACCCCTCCGGCGACCACCACCCCCGATCAACTCCTCTCTGACCCCCCAAGCATCTCCACCTCCCCTTACCCTCTTCCCTCATCTCTATCTCCCTCAAAACGCTTTCAAACACAACCCAAACGACAGTTTTACAGATCTGTGCCACCACCGGAAAAACTCACACCCACCGGTCATCCGGCCACCTACGACAACCACCCTACTGCCGTTGGATTCCTATCAAAACCACCTACCAACTGCAACTTTCCTCACGCTCATAGCCCACCTGTAGCTCCCGGAATCCTCGTCGGAACACGCCATATCGTCTGTTTTTCACAGATCTGGAAGCTTACTTCGCCGCCCGCGCACGGCCACCTCCGACCACCCCCGGCGACAACTCCACTGCTGTTGGCTTCGTCTTGAAGTCCTTTACCCACTGCAGTTTCTCGTTTCTGCTGTTCGTCTCTGGAATTTCACTGAGACGTGCAACAACGGACGTGGCACGAATCTGTCCTCCCCGGCTTCTCACGGCCGCCCACCGCCGTGCGCTCACGCCGTCGGCCATCCACCGGGCCGAGCATCTTCCTTTGGTCCCACTTCATCTACCAACAGCCCCCTTGGACTCTCGGAGTTCACGTGCGTTGCCGTACGCACGTACTTTTAGCCGACGTCGCCGTTATCGTGAAGAACCGTTGCGCTACTTGCAACAGGAGGAGGATCGCTGATTAGCTCGCTGATTTCACGTCATCACCCCGCTGTCCAGAGGTACCTCACTGCACTACCCGCAGCCGAGGAGTTCCAGACGACGCCGACGTTTCGCCGTTCAGACCCGACTTCCGCTTGTTGGACGACATTACGAGGTTAGTTTACCTAACGAGTAGTAAAACCCACACCGTAGCAAAACTGAACCCTAAACTAAAACTGGACAACTACAATTAAATTTACTTTTTCGCATCAGTAAAATGTTGTCACTGTAGAAAATCGACCATCGGACAATTTTCTGTGCATATAGGGTAGTAGTCGATTTAGGCTGAACAAGAACACCAAATTATGACTTTGACGAATAGGATAATCCCGATAACCTAGAAACGAACCTAAATAGGATTTGATGGAAATCGCGACCTGACACCGTCGCCGTGACACTATTTCAGACGGACTTCTGCTGACGAGACGCTTGGACGAGACGCTCCGGGAGGACGACACACTCGCCACCGCAGGCAAGTGTATCCACTTGCACTTTTGGCTGTGCTTAGGCCTTAGTTGGTTAGAATTGATAACTGCGAACAAAAAGAACCGGATGTGAAATGATAGCGTCTGGGACGACTCCTGACGGCTCAGACTTGACGACGAAGTCTGAGCCCGACAACAACAACTTTTGACATCATAGGGCTATCATGTGTGTGCGTGTATGTGGACACCCTAGAATAACCATTCCCGTCTTGTCACGTCCCGTCCCTTCTTGCACAGCCAGCGGGTAATAGGGCACTCTTCGAGTGATCCCTTGTACAGATTCACAGCCTGCGGGTAATAGGGCACTCTCCAAGCTAGAGAGAGTGATCCCTTGTACAGATACACAGCCTGCGGGTAATAGGGCACTCGCCAAGCTAGAGCGAGTGATCCCTTGTACGGATATCTTGTCTTGTCTTGTCTTGGGGTTTGGGGTTGGGTTGAGCGTGCGCACGGCAAGAGGGTCTGATCCCCCTCGAACCGTAAGGCGTGAACCCTTTCGTGTCTCACTTGTCTTGTCCCGTCTTGTTCCGTCACGTCCCGACTTGTCTTGACACCTGTAGGTTAGTCCCGTAGTTGGTAGCACACGCTACGAATACTACCTATTCCGTTTTACTTTCCTGCTGCGTTACTTCCTGTTGTGTTACTCTGTTATAACCACAGCATGTTAATCAACCAGTAAACTGTTGTGTAATAGAACCTCAGCATGCTAATCAACCAGCAATCCGTTGTTTAAAGTTCGGTGCACTTGCAGTAAAGTCTAACCCTTCTTGTAGACTTTACCTGACGTACAGTTCCTTTCTTTTGGGTGTTGTACGTCAGGTGCTCAGTCAGAGTTCGTGGACGATGCAGACTCACTGGAGCACGAGGAGCCGATGACGTCGACCCAGAGTACGCGCCCGACGAGGACCAGACCTTGAGTTCTTTTAGTCGTCACTTTCAGAGGTTACTGCTTTTAGTTTGCTTTTAGATATTTTGTTGCCATGCTTAGGCTTATTTTTAGACTTGTACTCGCTGGATATTATATCTCTAATTTAATGAATGCCTTTTTCTTTCTGTACTTCCTATTGTTCCGAATTTTATTAATGCAAGAACATGAAGTTTTTAAAATGGTACCCCTACAGACGCTTATTGGGTCCGAGCTCCTCAGCTCTGGCCTAAGCGGGCCTTAGTCATGCTTCGCCTCCGTATTTTTGGGAAGCGGTGTGTGACAGAGGTGGTGCTGGGTGGCCGGAGGAGAAGCCAAAAATCCATGGAAGGTGGGTTGCGTAAGGGGCTTGCGGCTAGGGCTGTTTCCTATTTGAAGATGAAAGGCTTTTGATATTTGGGTTTGGGTTTTTGGTTAAATGGGAGAGAGAGAGAGAGTTAGAGATAGTGAGAGTGGAGATAGGGGAAATGGGAGGTGTGAATAGTGGCTGCAACTAATTCCCATGATACGTAGGAGTATAATTAGGGATTTGATTAGATTTGGTTTAAGTTTGAAATTCAAAATGATTAAGGCTAATCTACGGTTGAAAATTGATTAGGGGATAACTTCCACTACGGGCATCAAAAAAATAATCCGAAAATACCGGGACGATTGTGGTGACGAGAAGTACGGGGCTACGGGGTCTGATCACGTGCTACACCTACCAAAAATTATCGTAAAATCGGGAACTGAGTATTGGTGCCAAAAGACCAAAATGCACTTCCATTCAAAGCTGTTTTGCGAGAAAACGAGCCGTGAAATGACGTTTCCAAAAATCAATATAAAATTCTACACTTCCATACGGTCACAACGGCATATCACATCGTATATACCGAAACCAAGAAAGAGTCAAATAAAATACGTGCACGAAAAGGTATGTGCACATAGAAACTCATAAGGTCGGAAGGCGACCGTTACACAAATACATCTCTTAAAACAAATATGTGAAAAACATATAGTTTATCAAAACAAGAGAAGTAAAAATTATGATATGAGTTCAAGCATGATATAACATGAAAGTATGAACTCCTACAATTCAGATTCAGATATAATCCCTAATTCTCCACGCAACCTCACAATTGAATCTTCTTTAAGAGATTTAGTGAAGATGTCGGTGATTTGTTTTTGGGTTTCAATGTACTCTAAGATGATGTCCTTCTTAGCTACATGATCATTAATAAAGTGGTGTCTCACATCTATGTGTTTGGTACGAGAGTGATGTACTGGGTTCTTGGAAAGACAAATTGCACTTTGGTTATCAAGCATGATAGGGCAAGTATCACAATTAACATCATAGTCTTTAAGTGTGTATCTCACATCTATGTGTTTGGTATGGGAGTGATGTACCAGATTCTTGGAAAGACAAATTGCACTTTGGTTATCAACCATGATATGGCAAGTATCGCAATTAACACCATAGTCTTTAAGTGTGTGTCTCATCCAAAGAACTTGTGCACATGCAAGACTCGTGACAATATATTCTGCTTCAGTCGTGGACAATGATACCGAGTTCTATTTCTTGGAAAACCAAGAAACTAGGGAATTTCTTAGAACATGGCAAGTGCCACTAGTACTCTTCCTATCGGATTTGCAGCTGGCAAAGTCGGCATCACTATATGATATTAACTCATATGTGCTAGACTTAGGGTAAAGTAACCCATAATCTAGTCAATGATTTAGGTAACGAAAAATTCGTTTAACCGCAATCAAGTGTTACTCTTTAAGTCTAGCTTGATATCTAGCACAAAGACATACGAAGAACATAATATCGTGCCTACTAGCGGTTAAGTAAAGTATGCTACCGAACATACCTCAATATAGACGAACGTCTACATCTTTCCCGTTCTCATCTTTGTGCAGATGGGTTGTTGTACTCATGGGAGTCCTTTTCATTGAAGACGATTCCATCCCGAATCGCTTGATAAGCTCCCCGGTGTACTTTGTTTGATGTATGAAAGTTTCCTCCTTAATTTACCGAATTTGTAGTCCAAGGAAGTAGTTGAGCTCACACATATGGCTCATTTCGAATTCATCCTTCATAGACTTAAAAAATTCTTGGCAAAGATTAAATTTAGTAGAACCAAATATTATATCGTCTACATAAACTTGAATTAACAAGATGTCATTTTCATAATCTTTAATGAAAAGAGTTCAATCAACTTCACCCATTTTAAAACCTAAATCCAAAAGAAAGGTTTTGAGTCGATCATACCAAGCTCTAGGAGCTTGTCTCAACCCATATAACGCTTTCTTAAGTTTGAAAACATGGTTTGGAAATTTTTCATGAATGAAACCGGGTGATTGTGAAACATAAACTTCTTCATTAACAATACCATTTAAAATGCACTTTTAACATCCATTTGAAATAACTTAAAATTTTTATGGGATGCAAAAGATAAAACCAATCTAATATCTTCTAATCTAGCTACGGGGGCAAAAGATTCTTCGAAACCAATACCTTCCTCTTGCCGATAGCCTTGAGCTACTAACCTTGCTTTATTTCTTATGATGAACTCGTTCTCATCAGTCTTACTCTTGAAAATTTACTTGGTCCCAATCACTTGGTGACCACTTGGAAGAGGAACGAGCTCCCAAAACTTCATTTCTCTCAAATTGCATGAGCTCTTCTTCCATTGCAACTATCCAAGAGCTATCTTCAAACGCTTCTTGGATGTTCTTTGGCTCAATGGTAGATACAAATGCACAGTGAGAGAATTCATCAATTCTTGACCTCGTTCGTACATCCACACCAATATCTCCAATAATTTGGTTATAGGGGTGATTACGAACGGTTAGATAAGCTTTGGGAATTCCTGCATCACTTGGAACATCTTCAACAATTTATTAGTATTGTTAGTCTCAATAATAGAATCATTAATTTTAACATTACTAATGGAATCACACAAAACATCTAAACTATCAACAACAACATGAGGAATATCAAAATCTTCATAAAATGATACGTGTAGTGATTCCTCGATCGTTCAAAAGGTTTTATTGTATATCCGGTAGGCTTTGCTACGTATGGAATATCCAACAAAAATTCCTTTATCGGATCTTGGCTCAAATTTATCTAAGTTGCTAAAAGTGTTCTTTATAAAAAAATTTGAACCAAAAACACGAAATTTTTTAACTTGTGTCTTTTTATCATAAAATAACTCAAAACAAGTTTTGTTCGTTCGGAGTCTCACTAGGATCCTATTAAGCACATAACATGTCATATGTACTGCCTCCGCCCAAAATTGTAGTATGAGATTGTAATGCCCTGATAGCTACTACAAAAGTACTAGAGGGGGGTGAATAGTACTTTAAAATAATCAAGAGTATAATTCCTAATTATTGTGCAAAATGCAATCTAGTCGGTCAGCCGATGAGCTTGGACCGACTAAATGCAAACAAGTGAGGCCAAAGTTAGGGCATGAACTAGTCGGTCTGAGTTCAATCACTAACCGACTAGAAGTGAAACTAGTCGGTCGGCAAGTGAACTGGGACCGACTATGAGAGTCTAAAAATTTGAAAATACGAAATTTTGAGTTCTCTCCAAAGAACACTTGGACGAAACATCGAAAACATTCTCATACACTCTTATTCTACCCTATAAATACCAGAAAATCTTAAATCCGACGCGCAAATCGAAAATCCAATCATAAATCCAGAATATCACAACAAATCTAGCATGAGCATAGGAATAACATTATCATGCAGGATTATCGAAAATATGAATCCTAAATCTCGGATTCACCCATAATCCCCAATTCTCGACGTAACCGCACAAAGGAATCTTCCTTGAGTGGTTTTGTGAAAATATCGGCGATTTGCTTCTGGGTTTCAACATACACTAAAATGATGTCCTTTTTAGCAACATGATCATCTACGAAATGGTGACAGACATCTATGTGTTTGGTACGCGAGTGGTGTACCGGATTCTTAGAGAGACATATTGCACTTAGGTTGTCCACCATGATAGGGCAAGTATCACAGTTTATACCGAAGTCTTTAAGTGTGTGTCTCATCCAAAGAACCTGTGCACATGCAGCACCGGCGGCAATATATTCCGCCTCGGTGGTTGAAAGTGATACGGAATTCTGCTTCTTGGAAAACCAAGAGACAAGAGAATTTCCTACAAAATGGCAAGTGCCACTAGTACTCTTCCTGTCGGATTTGCATCCAGCATAATCTGCGTCACTATATGAGATTAACTCATATGTGCTAGACTTTGGATAATATAATACGTAGTGGAGTGTGTAACTTAAATAACGGAAAATACGTTTAACCGCTACTAAGTGTGATTCCTTAGGTTGTGACTGATACCAAGCACAAACACATACGACGAACATTATATCAGGCCTACTGGCAGTAAGATATAATAAACTTCCTATCATACCTCGATATAGACGAATGTATACATCTTTGCCGCTCGTATCTTTATCAAGATGTGTAGTAGTGCTCATAGGAGTCTTCTTGCCAGAAGCATTTTCCATTCCAAATCGCTTTAGCAGCTCCACCGTGTACTTGGTTTGGTGGATGAAGATTCCATCGTGCATTTGGCGAATTTGGAGTCCTAAGAAATATTTGAGCTCACCCATGTGGCCATCTCAAATTGGTCCTTCATGACATTAGAAAACTCTTCGCAAAGAGTGAAGTTAGTAGCACCAAAAATGATATCATCAACATAAATTTGAACTAAAATAATATCATGATTGGCATACTTAACAAAAGGTGTTGAATCAACTTCACCCATTTTGAAACCCAAATCCAAAAGAAAGTTCTTTAGGCGGTCATACCAAGCTCTAGGAGCTTGTCTCAAACCATAAAGTGCTTTCTTAAGTTTGAAAACGTGATTTGGAAATTTTTCATTTATAAAACCCGGAGGTTGAGAAACATAAACTTCCTCAACGACATCTCCGTTTAAAAACACACTTTTTACATCCATTTGAAAGAGTTTGAAATCTTTATGGCATGCAAATGATAATAACAACCTAATAGATTCTAATCTAGCTACAGGTGCAAAAGATTCCTCGAAATCTATACCTTCCTCTTGCCTGTAGCCTTGAGCAACTAACCGAACTTTGTTCCGGACGACGTTTTGGTTCTCGTCGGTCTTATTCTTGAAAATCCACTTCGTTCCTATAATGATGTGGTTCTTCGAAGGCAATGGAACTAGCTCCCAGACCTCATTCCTTTCAAACTGAATGAGTTCCTCTTCCATGGCTAGGATCCAAGAACTATCTTCGCATGCTTCGTTGATATTCTTTGGCTCTACTGAAGAGGCAAAGGCACAATGAGCGAAGAAGTTGACTTGAGATCTTATCTTGACACTATCTAGTATGTTGCCAATGACTTGCTCATGGGGATGGTCACGAACTATATGAAGCCGTTTGGGAACTCCCTGATCACTAGAAACAGTCTCAAAAGAATCATCAGTAGGGTTAGTATCAACAGAATCAATAGAATTAGAATTACCAAAAGAGTCACAAACTACTTCCATAGAATCATCATCATTGGTAATTCTAGGAGGGACAAAATTTTCATTGAATGAAACATGAATAGATTCATCGATCGTTGAGGTTCTTTTGTTGTATATCTGGTAGGCTTTGCTACGGGAGGAATATCCAACAAATATCCCCTCATCGGATCTTGGATCAAATTTGTCCAAAATACCTTACGTGTTTTTGATAAAACATTTTGCACCAAAAACTCTAAAATGTTTAACTTGAGGCAACATACCAAACAACAATTCATAACAAGTTTGTTTGGTGCCGGTCCTCAAGAGTATCCTATTAAACACATAGCAAGCAGTATGTACCGCTTCTGCCCAAAATTGATGGCCAAGTTGGCTATCATCAAGCATCGTGCGAGCACATTCCACTAGCGTCCTATTCTTTCTCTCAACAACACCATTTTGAGGAGGTGCGCGAGGAAAGGAAAAGGTGTGAGTAATACCAACTTCATCACAGAAATTTGAGAAAGACTCGTTCTCAAATTCCCCTCCATGATCACTACGAATAGTGACAATGGTGATTCCAATGAGATTTTGTACTTTCTTAACAAATATTATGAAGTTTTCAAAAGAATCATTTTTATTAGTTAAAAAAATACCCAAGTAAATCTAGAAAAGTCATCAACGATGACAAGTCCATATCGAGCATTCCCTAATGAAGAAACTCTAGTTGGCCCAAAAAGATCTAGATGTAAAAGCTCTAGATGCCGTTTAGAGGAAATGCTTTTCTTAGGTTTGAATGACGATTTTGGAAGTTTGCCTTGTTGACACGAGTCACAAAAACTTTTCTTTTGAAAAGTAAGCTTAGGAAATCCTTTTATAGAGTTTAACTTGGATAGTTTGAAAAGTGTTCCAAAGTTCACATGACCAAAACGTCGAGGCCATAAGTGTTGTTCACTTGTGTTGGCAATGAGACATTGTTCATGTGATTTTGGAATATCTAGGATATATATGTCCTTATGGCGTGTGCCAGAGAACAACACATTATTATTATCTTTTCTCAAAATATGACACATTCCTTTCGCAAAGCTAACTTTGTAACCCTTGTCACAAAGTTGGCTTATTGAAATAAGATTGTGATTTAAGCCTTTAACAAGGTAAACATCACTTATAAGGGGTTTAGAGGGGTTACCAACTTTTCCAACACCAATGATGGTTCCGCTCTCGTTGCATTCAAAGACCACTCGGTTCCCATTTTCAATGGGCACCACTCCGGAAAGCAATTGAGCTTCACCCGTCATGTGTTTTGAACACCCGCTATCAAGTATCCAATTATTCTTGGAGCTAAATTTTGATTTGTTGCTCCTTTTCTTTTTCTTGAGTACCTGAAGATAAAAATATCATTCCATGGTACCCAAGGTCATTGGGTCCTAAAAGATTAGACCTTTGGAAGCCAAGTCCAATTGGACTTAGACTTCCCAACATAATCATCATTGTGCACTACATTCATGAAATAAGAATTAATGTATGCTTGTTTTTCATGCATGCTTGTGTCATTCGGGCCCCAAATAGTGAATGTCTTGGGAGCCCTATTCCTATTGGGAGCATGCACATGTGGTTGATTTCTATGTGATGCATGTGGCCTACGAGGAAGTGGCCTAGGGAATGCATGACGTGATAAGCATATGGCACATGATGAAATGGTGGTGGCATCATATGATACAGTGCATGATGGTAATTGTTCATATAGTAATGATGTGGGTGAACATATCCATGTGGAGGAACACGTGCGTGAGTGTGTCTCACTTGGTGTGCACGTGCCCGTGGACGTGGAGCATAGAAATCATCATACGTGTGAACATGTGGAGTAGGAGGTGTGTTCCTACGTGGCATAGTATTAGTGTACATAAATGCATGACCCTTCTTTGGAGGTCCACCCAAAGTGGGTTTCTTTCCAAACGAGTGTATGTACCTAATGGAAGCACCATTGGTAGATGAACTACCCATGGGGTGTTTACTCCCACTAGTTGAGGCATCGGAAGTTGGCCTTACAAAGGTGGTGGAAGATTTGGATGAATTTATCTTCTTATATCCCAAGCCAATGTGATGATTGGCCGGAAGTAAGTCATTTAGGATTTTATCTAAATGGTCCTTGCCTTTGTTGAATTTATCAATTCGGCCTAATGTGGACGCATACTTCTCGGTGAGAGAAAGTATAGAAGTATCCAAAGTGGACACTTGAGTTGTGAGTACACAAACACGAGACTTGAGATTCTCATTCTCAATACTCAAAGTTGAGTTTCGAGAAATCAAATCCGCTATCTCGCGTTCATCCGAATTCTCAATGTGAACATGCACAAGTTGGGATTTGAGATTTACAATCTCATTTCTCAAGCCTTCAATAACGGTGTCGTTGTTGATGATGATAGGCTTAGGTGAGGTTTGGAGACTAGTTAGCTCATCTTTAATCTTAATATATCTATTTACCAATTTAGTATACTTAGACCAAATTTGTTCGTTAGCTAATCTAAGTTCATCCATAGTTACCTTTTCGCCTTCATCCTCGCTTTCATCGGAAGAGGTCTCTTGATCATGTTCCTCTCTTGCCATGAAGCACATGTGTGCTTGCTCCACTTGTTCATCATCCGACTCTCCACTTGAGGAGTCCTCTTCGGAGTCGGTGAAGTGCCGACAAGCCCTTTCTTGTACCCTTTCTTGTACTTTCGTGACTTGTCGAACTTTGGTGCCTTTCACTTCTCCTTGTGTTTGTTAAGAGGACAATCCACCTTGATGTGTCCTGGCTTGTTACATTTAAAACACAAAGGAGTAGAAGCATTAGTCGAACTAACTTTAGATTTATTCCGAAAGTTACCTTTTCAGAAGAATCAGTTTAGCTTCTTTGTCATAAGGGCAATGGATTCTATGTCCAACTCGTCTTCTGATCCTTCACTATCGGTAGATGTAGAAGGAGCAGCCTTGAAAGAAATTGCCTTTTTCTTTGGCTCTTCTTGCTTCAAGAACGACTTCATCTTGTCATGCATCTTTATCTTACTGTCCTTCCGTACCTCATGCGACATCAAGGTCCCATTAGTTGAACGACAGTATATTTATTCATATCGTTACCTTCCTCGATAGTGTATATACGCTTTTCCCAACTCGAATGAAGTCCGTCAATAATCTTCGTGACTTTCTCCTTTTGGGTATAGTTCTTCCCAAGAGCATCCAACTCGTTGGTTATATCCACGAGGCGAGCATAGTACTCCTTCATACTTTCACCCTTTTCCATGTAAAATAACTCGAACTCTTTGTTAGCAACAACGAGTTTAGAGTCTTTTACCCTACTCGTTCCTTCGTGCAACATAAGGAGTTGGTTCCATATTTGATATGCACTCTTACATGTGTATATCTTGTTGAAGTCTTCAGGCTCTAATGCACATTGTAAGGCATTCATTGCCTTGGCATTGTTCACCTCCGCGGCGACCTCCACGGTAGTCCATTTCGCGAAGTCTTCTTCAACGGGCTCGACATACTCCGTTAGCGTGGCTCTCCAAAGTGTAGTGCTCCGGAGGAAGGTTTCAATCCAGTATTTCCAGTACCCATAATTGGCACCGTTGAAGTGAGGAGGCCTAGTAGAGGAGCGTCCTTCCATCACTGAAGAAGCTCCTTCACGATTCTTGAAGGTGCTGTAGTCGGGAGGTGGACGAACGGTCTTGTTGTCGTTGGTAGACATAGCTATGAACTTGGCTCTGATACCAAATGTAATGCCCTGATAGCTACTGCATAAGTACTAGAGGGGGGTGAATAGTACTTTAAAATAATCAAGAGTATAATTCCTAATTATTGTGCAAACACAACCAACAATGAGGAATGAAAATTGACAACAATAAAAATCCAACGCAAACAAGCGATGTAACGGGTTCGGATCCATCCAAGTCTCCCCGACTTGTTACCGGCGATCCTACGTCCCAGACACCCGGATCCCCTCCGGCTACTTGAGTTAGAATCCTCTAACCCAAGTTTTGCACTATGAAATTCTTGTAGAAACTACTACAAGATCAAATCATACACAAATCGAAAACGTGACTCCCACAAACCGGGATCACGATCTTCTCTCACAACCGAGAGATAAACTTGAAATATAAAAGTAAATGAAACAATAAATCACTTACCACAAAACCCTATGCCTTGAGTTAAACTTACAGATTTTAGGGCAAGAAGGATTTTGAGGAAGAAGCAAGCACCAAACCCTAGCTCCACCAAGATGAGCAGCAATAGATGGCTAGGGAGAAGTTGGTGACTTGGATTCAAGCTCTTATCTTGAGTAGCTCACAATGAATGAGAATCTCTCTTGAGGAATTAGGGCTCAAAGAGTAGGGAGAGATTCTTGTGAAGTGAGAGAGCTTGGAAATGAGAATTGAATGCTCTTCTCTTTGATTCTCTAAATCTCAATAATGGCAGCCTTGAATGCAAGCATTAAGCTCATCAAGTATATATAGGAGATAGAAAAGAGAGGAGCAAAATTTGTAGCATTAAATGCCCAACAGATCTATTTCTGAAGCTGCTTAATCGGTCTAAGAAGGATCACAGACCGATTAGTTTTGCAACTAGTCGGTCGGTGAACCTTCTTGGACCGACTAGAAGGTTGATAGTAAAGATAGTGAATTCAAGAGATAGAACTAGTCGGTCTAAGAACAAACACCAACCGACTAGTTTGACAACTAGTCGGTCAGTGAACCTTCTTGGACCGACTAATTGATCAATAGTAAGTTAAGCTGAATTTCACAAGGAAAACTAGTCGGTCTGAGAAGGATTTCCAACTGACTAGTTGGACAACCAGTCGGTCGGTGAACCTTCTTGGACCGACTAATTGGTCAACAAATAGACTTGAACTTATTAGGATAACTAGTCGGTCTGAGAAGGATTTCCAACCGACTAGTTTGACTACTAGTCGATCGGTGAACCTTCTTGGACCGACTAATTGAACAACAGTGAATAGGCTGAGTTTAACTAGGAGAATTAGTCGGTTCAAGAAGGATTTCCAACCGACTAGATTGTCATCTAGTCGGTTGGTTATTCTTCTTGAACCAACTAAGATGCAAAAGAAGCCGTGAAATGAAGCGATAAGCTTCGGGAAAGTTTCTAATGGCTTCTAAGACAATCCTAGATCAAAGATATGAGCGTTATGAAGATAGTTAAGTAAGTCCTACTCAAGGCTTAACATTCTATACGATGAAGCTAGAAGACAATAAAATAAACATGACAAACCATCTTCAAAGCTTCATTCCGAATCCCTTAACTTCATTAATAACTCCTTGAGCTTCAACGAAGCTTCATGCACACGATCACGCGCTTTAAGAAGTCTTGGGGCGTCGCTTGAGATGTACGAAGTAATTTGGCGATGATATCCATAACTGCGCTCAAAGAGAATTAGTGCACGATAGTTATGTTTGTTCATCATCAAAACCAAATCAGGGGAATCAATACTCAACAGAGATGACTATCATGGATCATGATACAGGCCACTCTATTAGGGTCATATTCTTTCTCTCTACAACACCATTTTGTGGTGGTGTGAGAGGAAAATAAAAATTGTGAGTAATCCCGTTGTCATCACAAAACTTGGTGAAAAACTCATTCTCAAATTCTCCTCCATGATCACTACGAATAGTGATAATGGTGGATCCTAAGAAATTTTGAATCTTCTTTGCAAATATAGTAAACTCTTCAAAAGCTTCATTCTTATTGGTTAAAAATGAAACCCAAGTAAATCTAGAGAAGTCGTCAATGACAACTAATCCATAATGAGTATTACCTAAAGAGGCAGTTCTAGTTGGCCCAAATAAATCTAGATGAGGTAATTCTATCGGCCTCTTAGAAGTTATGCCTTCTTTAAGTTTGAAAGATGATTTACTTAGTTTACCTCTTTAACAAAAATCACAAAAGTTTTTCTTACTAAAAAAAATTTTCGAAAAACCGTTTACTAGATCATGCTTATCTAACTTATATAAGTGCTTAAAATAAACATGACCAAAACGGCGATGCCATAATATTTGTTTATTTGTATTAGAAACTAAGCAATGTTCTATGGTTTTAGGTAAGATCAAATAATAAATGTTTTTATGTCTAATACCTATAAATAGAATATGAGAATCAATACCTACAATTTTACACATACCCTCTCCAAAGTTAACCTTGTAACCCTTGTCACAAAGTTGACTAATGGAGATAAGATTATGACATAAACCACTAACTAAATAGACATTTGTAATAAGTGGGTTGGAAGAATTATCGACTTTGCCTACTCCAATGGTGGTTTCCTTTTGATTACCTCCAAAAGTGACCGTTGCACCATCCTTGATGCTAATCACTTCGGAGAGCAATGTGGGATCTCCCGTCATGTGTTTGGAGCAACCACTATCGAGTATCCATCCTTTCCTTTTAGAGCCAATACGACTTTTATTGCTCTCTTTATTGTTCTTGGGTACCTACATAATATACCATAAGCTCATGGTACCCAAGCTTTGTTGGGTCCAAGGGGGTTAGCCCTTTGGAAGCCAAGTCCAAGTGGACTTTCGCTTTTTAATATAGTTACCGATATTTATTACATCATTAAAATAGGATTCAACATAAGCATTTCTATCAATTATGCTAGTGTTCTTAGGACCCCAAATTGTGTATTTTTTGGGTGTCCTTTTTCCTAGTTGCATGCACATTCGATTGATATCTATGTGGTATGTGCTTCCTAGGAGCATGAGTTCTAGCATATGAAGATGGAGGTGAATAAGCATTGGACATATATGGGTTGTATGCAAACTTAGGAGCATGCATGTTATATGCAACATATGGAACATGATAACATGAGGTGGATGAGCATACATGGAAGAATGATGCGTATGAGCATATAGACGTGTAGGTGCACGTGCATGAGTATTTCTCATGTGTCGGTTTATATGTGTCCGTGGGTGTGGAGCATAAAAAGTGTCATTAGTGTCCACATGTGAAGTAGGATATTTCCTACATGAATGAGAGTTAGTGTACATATATGCATGACCTCTCTTTTGGTTTCCACCCTTAGTGGGTTTCTTGCCAAAAGGACGAGATTGTGAAGTGGTGGCCTTCTTGTTAGATTTGCTAACAATAGTGTTTTTGACACCACTTGTGGATGCACCGAAGGATGGCCTTACAAAATTTATAGTTACACCACTATAGGAGGTGCAAGATTTGGATGCATTTGCTTTCACATAACCAAGTCCAACACGATGTGTGGCTGGAAATTGGTTTGAAAGAAATTCATCCAATTGCCCCTTCCCTTTGTTAAATCTCTTATCTTGGGAGGTCATGAGCTCATATTTCTCCTTAAGAGAAGAAATATTGGTATCCAAAGTGGACACACGTGTTTTGAGCTCATGCACTTGGGTTTTAAGAGAATCATTCTCAATATCCAATTGTGTGTTATGTGAAGCTAGATCAATAATATCCTTAGGATAAGTTTGATCTAGTTGAGATTTGAGGCAATTCACCTCATTTCTCAAGTTGTCATTTTGAGAAACCAAAATGGATTTCTCAAGTGTAAGTGTATCAACAATGGTGTCATTGTTGATAATGCATGGCATGGATGGTTTGCTAACATTTGATTTCTTTAAACTAGTATATCTAAGCATAAGAGAGTGATACTTAGAAAATAATTCTTCGTTAGCAAAATGAAGTTCATCTATGGTTACCTCGGGTTCATCGATGTCACTATCACTCTCATCGGAGAGTGGGTCTTCTCGGGCCATGAAACACATATGGGCACTCTCACCCTTTTCATCCTCGGATTCACTTGAGGAATCCTTGCTTGAATCATCGAATGTCCCAACAAGTCCGTCCTTCTTATCCTTCTTGTATTTGTCGGACTTGTGGTACTTTGGAGCTTTCCACTTTCTTTGTTTCTAAGCATTGGGCAATCCTTCTTGATGTGCCCCAGCTTGTTACACTTAAAACAAAGAGATGAAGTGTTGTTAGTGGAATCAAATTTATTTTTGGAAGGAAATTTACCTTTGTGAAAGAAGCGTTGGAACTTCTTCGCCATTTGTGCCATTTCTTCCAAGTCCATTTCGTTCTCTGATTCTTCACTATCGTAGGATGAAGAAGTAGTCTTGAATACTGATGCTTTCTTCTTGGCCTCTGTTGGGTTCATCATTGCTCTAATCTGCAATCGGTTCTCCCTTCTTACTTTGTAAGACATGAGAGTACCGTTGAGATTTACCACGATGTAGTTCTTCATGTCGTTGACCTCCTCAATGGAGATTGCTATTCTTTCTCATTTCGAGGTCATTCCCATGATTATCTTCCTCGCCTTTTCTTCTTGGGTGTAGACTTGTCCAAGAGCTTCAAGTTCATTGGTGATGTCAGTGAAACGACCGTATCGTTGCAATGCTCTCATTATCCTGCATATGAAACATATCAAAGTTTTGTATTGCAACAAATACTTTAGATAACTTTACCTGGTTCGTTCCTTCGTGGGTAACGAATAGATGGTTCCATATTTGATATACACTCTTACATGTTCATATCTCATTGAACTCATTCAGATCCAAAGCACAATGAAGAGCGTTCATTTCCTTGGTGTTGTTCACTTCGGCGGACTTCTCGGAGGGTGTCCATTTGTCAAAATCCTCTTCGGAGGGTTCAACGTATTCCTTGTGGAGGGTTCTCTAAAGAGAAGCACTCATAAGAAACGTCTCCATCCGGCATTTCCAATAGCCGAAATTCGTGCCATTGAAACGCGGAGAACGAACCATTGATTGTCCTTCGAAGACGATAGACGCACCATCACGGTCGTGATTGTTGTACGAAGTCGATGGAGGAATGTAGTTGTTGTTGGATGCCATTGCTATAAACCAACGCTCTAATACCAATTGTAAGGACCTGGCTATGAGGAAAACACAAGAAGGGGGTTGAATAGTGTTTATACAATTTAAAACGATATTTATACCAAAATTAAATTCCGAACCAACAATTAATGCGAAATGTAAATAAACCCTAAATTGAAACAATGCTAACAAAAGGATGTTTCAAGGGTTCGGATTACCCAAGTCAACTCCCTACTTGTTCCCGGTAATCCTACATCCCTTCCACCCGGATACCACCGGATACTCAAGTTAGAACCCTAACTTGAGGTTTTCTTTAAACCCACTTGTAGCAACCCTACAAGTGAAATCAAAATACACTCGATGTTCTTGACTCCCACAACTTGGGAGCAAGCAAACCACTCTCACAAACCAAGAGTAAAACTAATATCAAAATATATGAAATATTGAAATAGCAACACTTACAATCACATATGCCTTGAAGTAGAACTTGAAGGAGCAAGTATGTAGTGTGTTGAGGTATCTTTTGAAAGAGAGAAAAGCCCTTTCTCTTGTCACCACCAATTGCCTAGAAGATAACACTTTGATTCTAGGCTGGAGAGCAAGAGAGAAAACGATTGGAATTCTAGGGCTTTTGGATTTGAGAGCTTTGATCAATAAGATGAAATGCTTGAGTAGTTGAGTAACCCCTCAATGGAACAGTAGGAGCTCTCTTTACTTGTTCCCCAAAACCCCCAAACAAAATCCCCAAAACCCCTTGAAATCCATGGAGAAAAATCCAACGGATAAAATTTACACAATCGACAGTCGACTGTTGAAAAAAACACACTTGACTGCTGCACTGTGTCAGATGGTACTGCACTATGTCAGATGGTAGGTGAGAATTCAAACGGCAACTTACCACATGGACAGTCGACTGATGAAGAGAAGACATGCGCCTGTAAAACTAACAGGTGACTGTAAATCCTTCTACAGGCGACTGGCCGCAATATGGGTAAGCTGAGAAAATCTTAGAAAGTTTTGGAAAGACACGACATGCGACTGATGTGGAACACACATGCGCCTGTACTATGGTCAGGCGACTGTGAAACCAACATCAGTCGACTGTCACTAAAACCTGAAACTTTCCAGAGAGCAAAGTCTGCAGAGAGATCAAAGACAGACGACTTTTGAAGCATTGTCAGTCGACTGTGCCTTGGACATGCGACTGTCAATACAACATCAGTCGACTAGCACTAAAACTCGAAACATTCCAGAGAGCAGATTCTGCAGAGGAATCATGGACATGCAACTGTTGAAGCATTGACAGTGGACTGTGCCTTGGACAGTCGACTTCAATACAATATCAGTCGACTGGCCAGATGAAAATGAAAGTGACCTTTGGGCTGAAGATTGACATGCGACTGATTAACAAATCACATGCAACTGTAGCTTGGACATGCGCCTGTATTTTGTACAGTAGTCGGCTGAAGGATTTAAAGCTTAAAAGGCCCAAAAATCAATTGATTAAGTATGTGCATAACAGACGACTGTAGAACAAATCACAGTTGACTGTAAATCGTTCAGCAGTCGCCTGTTGAAATCACAACAAGCACATGCTTGATAAAATATGAATTGGAGTATAAGGAAAAGTGATCTAATGATTTCCTAGGATAGAAATGAAGATGTGTGTGCTCCAATATAGTTTTACTTCTAAGCTATATATTAGAAGAGAATAAAAAGATTACATTTTGTAGAAGTCTCTCCTCTATCCAAAGTATGAGTTTGAAGTCTTCTAGGAGCTTCAATCACCATCTCTAATCATCCAATCCACTTTTCATGCTTTCATTGATCTTTGAGTGACAACCATTGCTAATTGATCTTCATGATATGCTTAGGCAATGGATTAACTGCAAATAGGGGACTATTCACTAGTATTTATGTGTACTCATCATTAGCACCAAGTAGGGAGAAGTCTAATACTCAACACTTCTTCATTGCACGTGCTTCTCTTAGCATCTTCTTTTTTGCGTCCAATGTTAAGAATCAGAGCTATAACCCAGCTTGAGGCCCCAGTCAATCGTCGACCCCCCCCCCCAAAATAACTCAGCCCTTTGTAAGGGAAAGCGACTACTTATGGAACCTACGCTTCCCATTTTACGAGCTGGCAAATAGCCCAATGTACCTCAATAAGTCTTGGATTTAGTTCACAATCTTTCTTTTTCTTTAACTGATAGGATCCGAACAGATTATCTCTCCCTTCCTTATGGGTACCGGATACCTGAGGTAAACGAGAGGATCTATTTTACCAAAAGGCAAGAAATCAGGGTGTATGTGAAAGCTTTCTAATTTGGTCTCTGCTTTCCTCTCCACCCCTTCATCATTGAGGTCTTGAATTTTCTAGAACTTTCCCTTTGTCAATTCGCACCCTGTGCCATTTCTCTTGTGGTCGGCTTTATTATGCTCGGCTTCCTGAATAAGATAAACCCGACCCTTCTGCTTTTTAGCTTCTTTTTCCAAGTTGAGACTGACCCTCGAGGGATATGGCATCACATCATTGTTCGAAGGAACAGAAATCTTAGTTGGGATCTCCATGGCCCCTCTTATAACTGGAAAGATACCTTTGTGTTTGTCACGCCCCGCTTCCCATTCTACCGGGAGCGAGGACGCGAGCGGGTCCGCGATGTGCTTAAAACAAGGAGGAGTTCTTTTTTTTTCTTTTTGAAATCTTTTTCTTTTCTTCCTCCTTGGCTTAAACACACTAAGCGTCTGTATAAAAATTGCAGATTCTTGCTTGCAAATTTAAGAAGCAGCTCAAGCAACATTATTACATATCCAGTGTACAATAATTAAGATACAGCTTGGCCTAGCATGGCCAATACAAACAAGGTACACGAATTTCATTAATCAAATATATATAAAAGTGATGACGCGAAGGTAAAAGTCTAGTCTTCTGTGGGTAGATACTCCACGTAGTTTTCGAGCACTGGCTCGACTCCTGCAGTAGTGTCTTCAAGGAACTTACTATCGATACCTGACGGACATTTCGTAAAACAACAAAATGAAATGTCCGTCAGCGAGGTTTACTCGGCAAGATAATCTCAAAACCAAAATGTTGGACATTTTAAAATTAAACCAAGCTGGACTTTTAAAGACAAGCAATAAGTTTAATTTAAAATAAGCAATAAAAGAGATAAAGCAGTTAAAGCAGTTAAAATAGTTAAAGCAGTTAAATAAGTTAAACATTTGCAATCTGCAGCAATTTAATCATCGATAGCCATTTGCAATATCGTTTACAACCTGTAGCAATTTAATCATTCAATGACAATTTGCAATACCATTTGCAACCTGTGACAATTTAGCATTAAATAAACACCGTAGCAACCTGCAGAAAAGATGTTAGAACAATAGTCAAAAACCAGTCTATCCTAGTGATAAGTCCATGTCCAAGATTACTAGAGATAACCAACATGCAGCCTGCGACGGGAGCAACTCCGAGGCTTACCCACCGTTCCGATATGGCAACGGTCAAGGTTCTAACCCCCGTAATGTGTTGGAGGTAATTTAGTATGGCGCATCCAGTCATTCTGTAACACTTGTGATCATAGACTACCCCAAACCCGGGTCAAGTCAAGTGGCGGTCAAAAGAATGTGTACTATCTGTCTATTATTGAAATTCCATCTTTCATTCTATATTATTAAAGTTCCATCTTCCATTCAATATTGTTGAAGTTCCATCTTCCATTCAGTCAGTTCAATCTCGGTATTCCAATAGTCTGTACAACAGTCTCGTGAAAGTTCACAACTTCACGACTCGATTAAATGAAAACATCAGGATCACTTAAATAAATAAAGAACGAGTAAGATATGATTTTAACCAAGAAAAAGAGTTTAAATTAGCTTAAAATACTTTCTAAGACTAGTAGTTATTTCTCAAGATTTTTAAACAATTTTTAAACAATTTTAAATAGCCAAAAAGCAATTTTAAATCAAGAAATGATTTTTAAAACATATGTTCAAGGAATTGTTTAGAGCAAACCGTACATCAGAATTCTTCAAACAAGGTGTCAAAACGATCGTATTCACTAGTACTACGACATATATTTTTATCGTACATTGGTGTACGTAAAAATCACGGGTTATGAATTTTTAAAAGGATCTATAAAACAAGAAATTATTAATAATACCCTCGATCAAGGATTTATTCCGGATAAACCGTACATCAGAATTCTGCAAACAAGATGTCAAAACGATCGTATTTACAAGTACTGTAACATATATTTTTATCAGACGTACGTATACGTAAAAATTGCAAGCTACGAATTTTAAAAGAATTTTAACCTATTTAAGTTTTGACTTTAAAAATTCACTGTGAGAAATATACTTGCCTGATCACGACGAAACTAGCGCCAATGGATTCGTTTCGACGTTTCTGATTTTCTGGGACTAGTCACTCATTTTTCTGGCCCCTGTATAATTAGTTATGGATTTATAACCTTAAAACCCATTTATTAATTAATAAAAAATACGAAAATACGTTTTAACTTCGAACTTTTACGAAAATGCCATCGACTGTACCCCGTCTCGTTCTCACGCGTGCTGTCGAGCGAGTCGGGGGCGAGGGGCTTCGCCGGCGGGACTTGGGGCGGCAGACGGTGGGGGAGACTCGTCGGCGGCTTGGGGCGTCGTCGGAGCGGCGTCGGAGGCGACGGGGCACGGCGAACGGCGGCGGCGAAGGGAAGCAACTGCTGCTGCTGCTGCTGTGACTCTCGACGGCGAGCGGCGGAGGGCGGAGGGGCGTCGCCTGAGCTCGGGGGACGGCGGCGCTGACGGCGGACGTCGGGCGTTGGTCAGAGGGCGGCGAGCTCTGGGGGAGAGAGAATCGGAGAGAGGGAGAAGAGAGTGAGGAGAGCGGGCGACGTTAACAGCCTGGGTTTCGAAATATAGGGGGAAAGAGAGAGACAGTGTGGGTGAGGGTTAATACAAGGGTGAGGCTTTATATAGAGTTAGGAGATGGCACAAATGTAATTATTGGGGGAAACTAACCTGGTAGCTGTGCGGGTAGATGGGGACCTGGGGTTAGACGGGGATGAGGGTAGTTACGGTTAGATTAGGTTAGTTGGGAGATTATGTAGGGTACTTAGAAAGGTAATTAAGGATAGGTAAAAACCCATTAATGAAAATCATTAGTGAAAATACAAAAGCGAAATTACGAAAATGCCCCTACCAGTAAACGTGTCCGAAAAATTACGAAAACATACCCACGGGATCGTATCGTCACGAGGATCGCGAATACGAAGACCGTTCCAGGGTTTGAGCTACGGAAATACTAGTTTTTGGCCAAAACGTTTAGAAAGCGGGTTTGCGGGTTCTCTATTGAAACGATATCAGAAAATAACGAAATTAATGTGGGAAGCCCCAAATGATCATAGGATGCTACTGCAGAAGTTTGAAAATGTTTTGAAGACGTTTGAATAGAAAATAAATTCATTGAGTCAAAACTGCAATATCTGAAAATGAATTTTTATCAGATCTTTTAGAGGTATTTGACGAAATCCGATTTTACCAAAATACTCCATAACTAGTCTGGTACTTCAAAAAATTTTTATAGGAAATCTTTGAAATCAGTTTAAGACTTCTAACAAACCATTATAAAATACAATTAAAATTGAATTTACTTTAAATACTTGATTTAAATGTATTGGAAAAATACAGGCCGTTACATTCTACCCTCCTTAAAAATAATTCCGTCCTCGGAATTTCTCAAAACTTTATAAAATAAAATAATTACTGTTATTAAGAAGCTCAAACAAATAAATGATAAAATGGAAAACTAGTCGAATGATTACAATTTAGAAAATAAGTTGTTAATAGCATGAAATATAATGTGATATAATGGCATCAAGAAAACAAGAGATATTTCTAATAAGTATTAACATCATCATAGTTTCCGTAACTAGTCCCGACCAGTATCACTACAATAGTTACCATGCCTTCTCAAGTAGTCCAAAATTAACATGAGATAATCACATGAAAATGAGGGCTATTATGATGACAACATCTGTTTGAACTTGGAACCTGAGGTGATAAGCCAGTAGCAAGCTATTTAAACCACATAAATGGAAGACCATATAGTTTATTCGTGCTACTGGGTCTTAATCAAAGATGTCGCTCATCATATAGCACGTATCGACTAATCCACGGGTACCAACACCATCAATTTCCATAATGCCCAACCACATGCTAACGTCCAAATCACCGCCCAAAGGTAAGTACAGGGCCAACACTCTAAGTCAGTACTCACTGCCAGCATTTCTTCCGTCAATCTCCATACTATCCAACAATAAGGCAGGATCCATGCTCTCATCCAGAGCCAAGCACAAGGCCTACATCCAACTTCAACACCCAAGGCCAATACCATGCCAGTAACCATCGCCATCATTCCTTCCGTAGACCAATACCTGACATTCGCAACACCCAACATCACCCAACAAGTGAACAACCAAAAACACGCTTTCCCGAAAACTAAAAGGAGTAGACGCAAGAGGAAGCCTAAACGGGATCTCAACGAGGGTGAGACCCAAGGCAGAGAGCTCAAGAGAAGCCCAAGGATCACGGCTTCCCAAGATCTCAGCCAAGCGGCGGTAGCGAGGGTGGCGGCGAGGGTCGCTGCTAAGCCCAACAGACCCCAAGGTCGTTGGTGGGCCATCGGCGGCTGGCGATCTGCGGCGACGAGGGCTCCGACTGGCTGGCGATCCATGGCGGGGAGCTAGGGCCTACGGGATGGAGCGAAGCGGAAACTGACGGATCGGAGATCGGAGTGGCGATGCGGGGTCCGATCGAGCTCGCTTGGGGAAGAGGCCGGGAGGAGGAGGGTGATATCTGAGGGAAAAGGGAAAGCCACGGGGTGGCTTGCGGAGGAAGGAGCGGGGTTAAAAGAAAGAGGGGGGGCACCGAAGTCGTCGGTGTTAGGCGGGAACGGGGCTCGAGGAGAGGAAACGGACAGAACGCAATAAAGAGGGGGGAAAGGCGGTTAGTGGGAAATGATTCAAACCCTTGGGGGAAAGAAATTGGGTACAAGATAGAAGTAGGGGCTAGAGGAGAAATACGAGCACAAAATGAAAAGACTCCAACAACCTACACTGGCACGTCAGGTTGGCTCGTCTCAAAATCTCCAGTATCATCCTCGAATACTTCTGAGCGTCCTTCGATCTGCTTCCGCGGAGGAACTTGAACTTAAGATGGTCGTGTATTTCGAACTCTACCCTCCTTTGACGACAGTCAAAGGTGGCATGAAATGTCCTTAACCAATTCATCCCAAGAACAACATCAAATGTTGGCATCTCTACCACCATGGATTTAGCAAAAAGACCTTGTCTACAAATCACAATAGAACATTGGAGGCATCCGCTGGGAACTGCCAGCGGTCTCGACCATCCAACGTGGAGTCAGAGGTTTAACAGTTACAGTGATAAGAAACATGTCCAAGCTCTAAATAATAGAGTAAGTAGCTTAGTGGAATATCTCGTACCTGGGATTTACTTGGTCCGTAGCCTCAGCTTCTTCTACTGTCATGGTACAAGCTTGGCGTCTTTGGGGTAGCACCTGTTGTCGAGTCTGCTGGTACACTTGTTGTTGGTTGACGTTGCTGAGCAGAGTTGGAAGGCTGAGACTTCCTCTCAGGACAGTCGCTTGCAGTGTGGCCCTTCGATTTGTTTCAGTGGTTGAACTTGAACTTCTGATGATCCAAAATTCGAATGCTGTCCTCCATAACTAGAGTTCAAGGGGACTAAAGAAAGATTCTAAGAAGGTCAATCGAAAGGTCATCAAGCTAAGAGAAGGTGATAATGAAGATCGATGACGTCACATAATCATGATTCACATCCTTGCGGTCCAGCGGACACGGCCAGGGAAGTGACTAAGCCAGGATCACTTGCACCCAGTCTAGCTAGGTTGATCCAACAGACTTTAGCCAAGCACATTGACCGGTATCATGGTCCATTGAAGGAAGATCATCATTCATATGAGTGCCACTGACAACTGAAGGAAAGGTAGATGGTTCAACCAATGAAAATAACTGCAACTGCTAGCAAAAGAGGTTACTATGGAGGGTATAACTAGGAATGGAACACGAGTTCCTAAGCAATGGTTAAGAATTCGAAAAAGGTAATGAAGTTCAATGGAAATAGTTCGTTGCGAATTTTGTGGTAAGAAGCAATAGGAAACTTTCAAATCAAGAAGTGGACATGTTATGAAGACAAATACATACAGCACGATGAAGCATGCTAGTAATGACAATAAAGACGATGGGTGTCAAATTGACATAGAGGGAAAAGATTCAGGTATACCAGTGATTACCGGTTCAACAGCTTCGTGGAGAATATAGGGTTGAATTTCCGGTATTTCCTTTACGATACCCAAGATGTCGTTGTTGGTGACGTCGTCTGTATCTGGTCGACCTGCCATATATACTTTAAAACAAACCGCAATGTAAGGTAGGTTAGAATAAATCTATTCTAGCAGTATACTTGGATATTAATGTCATTTAAACCGATCTTAAAGTATTTGCATAAGCAAGACCTGCATGGGCCGCCACCAAAACCTGTCACGCCCCGCTTCCCATTCTACCGGGAGCGAGGACGCGAGCGGGTCCGCGATGTGCTTAAAACAAGGAGGAGTACTTTTTTTTTCTTTTTGAAATCTTTTTCTTTTCTTCCTCCTTGGCTTAAACACACTAAGCGTCTGTATAAAAATTGCAGATTCTTGCTTGCAAATTTAAGAAGCAGCTCAAGCAACATTATTACATATCCAGTGTACAATAATTAAGATACAGCTTGGCCTAGCATGGCCAATACAAACAAGGTACACGAATTACATTAATCAAATATATATAAAAGTGATGACGCGAAGGTAAAAGTCTAGTCTTCTGTGGGTAGATACTCCACGTAGTTTTCGAGCACTGGCTCGACTCCTGCAGTAGTGTCTTCAAGGAACTTACTATCGATACCTGACGGACATTTCGTAAAACAACAAAATGAAATGTCCGTCAGCGAGGTTTACTCGGCAAGATAATCTCAAAACCAAAATGTTGGACATTTTAAAATTAAACCAAGCTGGACTTTTAAAGACAAGCAATAAGTTTAATTTAAAATAAGCAATAAAAGAGATAAAGCAGTTAAAGCAGTTAAAATAGTTAAAGCAGTTAAATAAGTTAAACATTTGCAATCTGCAGCAATTTAATCATCGATAGCCATTTGCAATATCGTTTACAACCTGTAGCAATTTAATCATTCAATGACAATTTGCAATACCATTTGCAACCTGTGACAATTTAGCATTAAATAAACACCGTAGCAACCTGCAGAAAAGATGTTAGAACAATAGTCAAAAACCAGTCTATCCTAGTGATAAGTCCATGTCCAAGAGTACTAGAGATAACCAACATGCAGCCTGCGACGGGAGCAACTCCGAGGCTTACCCACCGTTCCGATATGGCAACGGTCAAGGTTCTAACCCCCGTAATGTGTTGGAGGTAATTTAGTATGGCGCATCCAGTCATTCTGTAACACTTGTGATCATAGACTACCCCAAACCCGGGTCAAGTCAAGTGGCGGTCAAAAGAATGTGTACTATCTGTCTATTATTGAAATTCCATCTTTCATTCTATATTATTAAAGTTCCATCTTCCATTCAATATTGTTGAAGTTCCATCTTCCATTCAGTCAGTTCAATCTCGGTATTCCAATAGTCTGTACAACAGTCTCGTGAAAGTTCACAACTTCACGACTCGATTAAATGAAAACATCAGGATCACTTAAATAAATAAAGAACGAGTAAGATATGATTTTAACCAAGAAAAAGAGTTTAAATTAGCTTAAAATACTTTCTAAGACTAGTAGTTATTTCTCAAGATTTTTAAACAATTTTTAAACAATTTTAAATAGCCAAAAAGCAATTTTAAATCAAGAAATGATTTTTAAAACATATGTTCAAGGAATTGTTTAGAGCAAACCGTACATCAGAATTCTTCAAACAAGGTGTCAAAACGATCGTATTCACTAGTACTACGACATATATTTTTATCGTACATTGGTGTACGTAAAAATCACGGGTTATGAATTTTTAAAAGGATCTATAAAACAAGAAATTATTAATAATACCCTCGATCAAGGATTTATTCCGGATAAACCGTACATCAGAATTCTGCAAACAAGATGTCAAAACGATCGTATTTACAAGTACTGTAACATATATTTTTATCAGACGTACGTATACGTAAAAATTGCAAGCTACGAATTTTAAAAGAATTTTAACCTATTTAAGTTTTGACTTTAAAAATTCACTGTGAGAAATATACTTGCCTGATCACGACGAAACTAGCGCCAATGGATTCGTTTCGACGTTTCTGATTTTCTGGGACTAGTCACTCATTTTTCTGGCCCCTGTATAATTAGTTATGGATTTATAACCTTAAAACCCATTTATTAATTAATAAAAAATACGAAAATACGTTTTAACTTCGAACTTTTACGAAAATGCCATCGACTGTACCCCGTCTCGTTCTCACGCGTGCTGTCGAGCGAGTCGGGGGCGAGGGGCTTCGCCGGCGGGACTTGGGGCGGCAGACGGTGGGGGAGACTCGTCGGCGGCTTGGGGCGTCGTCGGAGCGGCGTCGGAGGCGACGGGGCACGGCGAACGGCGGCGGCGAAGGGAAGCAACTGCTGCTGCTGCTGCTGTGACTCTCGACGGCGAGCGGCGGAGGGCGGAGGGGCGTCGCCTGAGCTCGGGGGACGGCGGCGCTGACGGCGGACGTCGGGCGTTGGTCGGAGGGCGGCGAGCTCTGGGGGAGAGAGAATCGGAGAGAGGGAGAAGAGAGTGAGGAGAGCGGGCGACGTTAACAGCCTGGGTTTCGAAATATAGGGGGAAAGAGAGAGACAGTGTGGGTGAGGGTTAATACAAGGGTGAGGCTTTATATAGAGTTAGGAGATGGCACAAATGTAATTATTGGGGGAAACTAACCTGGTAGCTGTGCGGGTAGATGGGGACCTGGGGTTAGACGGGGATGAGGGTAGTTACGGTTAGATTAGGTTAGTTGGGAGATTATGTAGGGTACTTAGAAAGGTAATTAAGGATAGGTAAAAACCCATTAATGAAAATCATTAGTGAAAATACAAAAGCGAAATTACGAAAATGCCCCTACCAGTAAACGTGTCCGAAAAATTACGAAAACATACCCACGGGATCGTATCGTCACGAGGATCGCGAATACGAAGACCGTTCCAGGGTTTGAGCTACGGAAATACTAGTTTTTGGCCAAAACGTTTAGAAAGCGGGTTTGCGGGTTCTCTATTGAAACGATATCAGAAAATAACGAAATTAATGTGGGAAGCCCCAAATGATCATAGGATGCTACTGCAGAAGTTTGAAAATGTTTTGAAGACGTTTGAATAGAAAATAAATTCATTGAGTCAAAACTGCAATATCTGAAAATGAATTTTTATCAGATCTTTTAGAGGTATTTGACGAAATCCGATTTTACCAAAATACTCCATAACTAGTCTGGTACTTCAAAAAATTTTTATAGGAAATCTTTGAAATCAGTTTAAGACTTCTAACAAACCATTATAAAATACAATTAAAATTGAATTTACTTTAAATACTTGATTTAAATGTATTGGAAAAATACAGGCCGTTACATTCTACCCTCCTTAAAAATAATTCCGTCCTCGGAATTTCTCAAAACTTTATAAAATAAAATAATTACTGTTATTAAGAAGCTCAAACAAATAAATGATAAAATGGAAAACTAGTCGAATGATTACAATTTAGAAAATAAGTTGTTAATAGCATGAAATATAATGTGATATAATGGCATCAAGAAAACAAGAGATATTTCTAATAAGTATTAACATCATCATAGTTTCCGTAACTAGTCCCGACCAGTATCACTACAATAGTTACCATGCCTTCTTAAGTAGTCCAAAATTAACATGAGATAATCACATGAAAATGAGGGCTATTATGATGACAACATCTGTTCGAACTTGGAACCTGAGGTGATAAGCCAGTAGCAAGCTATTTAAACCACATAAATGGAAGACCATATAGTTTATTCGTGCTACTGGGTCTTAATCAAAGATGTCGCTCATCATATAGCACGTATCGACTAATCCACGGGTACCAACACCATCAATTTCCATAATGCCCAACCACATGCTAACGTCCAAATCACCGCCCAAAGGTAAGTACAGGGCCAACACTCTAAGTCAGTACTCACTGCCAGCATTTCTTCCGTCAATCTCCATACTATCCAACAATAAGGCAGGATCCATGCTCTCATCCAGAGCCAAGCACAAGGCCTACATCCAACTTCAACACCCAAGGCCAATACCATGCCAGTAACCATCGCCATCATTCCTTCCGTAGACCAATACCTGACATTCGCAACACCCAACATCACCCAACAAGTGAACAACCAAAAACACGCTTTCCCGAAAACTAAAAGGAGTAGACGCAAGAGGAAGCCTAAACGGGATCTCAACGAGGGTGAGACCCAAGGCAGAGAGCTCAAGAGAAGCCCAAGGATCACGGCTTCCCAAGATCTCAGCCAAGCGGCGGTAGCGAGGGTGGCGGCGAGGGTCGCTGCTAAGCCCAACAGACCCCAAGGTCGTTGGTGGGCCATCGGCGGCTGGCGATCTGCGGCGACGAGGGCTCCGACTGGCTGGCGATCCATGGCGGGGAGCTAGGGCCTACGGGATGGAGCGAAGCGGAAACTGACGGATCGGAGATCGGAGTGGCGATGCGGGGTCCGATCGAGCTCGCTTGGGGAAGAGGCCGGGAGGAGGAGGGTGATATCTGAGGGAAAAGGGAAAGCCACGGGGTGGCTTGCGGAGGAAGGAGCGGGGTTAAAAGAAAGAGGGGGGGCACCGAAGTCGTCGGTGTTAGGCGGGAACGGGGCTCGAGGAGAGGAAACGGACAGAACGCAATAAAGAGGGGGGAAAGGCGGTTAGTGGGAAATGATTCAAACCCTTGGGGGAAAGAAATTGGGTACAAGATAGAAGTAGGGGCTAGAGGAGAAATACGAGCACAAAATGAAAAGACTCCAACAACCTACACTGGCACGTCAGGTTGGCTCGTCTCAAAATCTCCAGTATCATCCTCGAATACTTCTGAGCGTCCTTCGATCTGCTTCCGCGGAGGAACTTGAACTTAAGATGGTCGTGTATTTCGAACTCTACCCTCCTTTGACGACAGTCAAAGGTGGCATGAAATGTCCTTAACCAATTCATCCCAAGAACAACATCAAATGTTGGCATCTCTACCACCATGGATTTAGCAAAAAGACCTTGTCTACAAATCACAATAGAACATTGGAGGCATCCGCTGGGAACTGCCAGCGGTCTCGACCATCCAACGTGGAGTCAGAGGTTTAACAGTTACAGTGATAAGAAACATGTCCAAGCTCTAAATAATAGAGTAAGTAGCTTAGTGGAATATCTCGTACCTGGGATTTACTTGGTCCGTAGCCTCAGCTTCTTCTACTGTCATGGTACAAGCTTGGCGTCTTTGGGGTAGCACCTGTTGTCGAGTCTGCTGGTACACTTGTTGTTGGTTGACGTTGCTGAGCAGAGTTGGAAGGCTGAGACTTCCTCTCAGGACAGTCGCTTGCAGTGTGGCCCTTCGATTTGTTTCAGTGGTTGAACTCGAACTTCTGATGATCCAAAATTCGAATGCTGTCCTCCATAACTAGAGTTCTCGATCTCCACCGTTGGATCCGGGGGCGACGGCTTAGATGGAGCCACGTCGCCCCCGCTTTTGTTTCGAGCGGGTGTGATGGTGTCCGTCGGATCGATAGGAAAACGCAGCGATTGCTGCCATGTAGCCACTCTCGTTTGATCAGCTCCGCTTCAATCTGGCTCGTTGAATCGTAATCCAACGGTCAAGATCCCGCTCTCTTCGAATCCGCTGTGGGGCCAATATTAAGCATCGGATCGTAATCGGATGGTCGCCACGTAGCCACGTCGCCCCGCTTCTTTGAGTCCGCAAGAGTTGATCTGGGCCGTCGGATGAGGCGGGGACGTCGCCGATGGTTGCCACGTGTCACAAGCTGGCGGAGCGATACGCGTACGCGCGCGTATTTTTGTATTTCCTTGCGTATTTCTCCCAATTTATTGGTATTCTGCATTCAAAAATTCATAGTAATTAGCATAGATCTCAGAAAAATACAAATAAATATTCGTTGGAATCGTGAGATCGAGACGATGCTAGGAAAAATATAAAAAGTGCAGAAATACTTTGTTAATTGCTGTTTTGTGCTCAAATAGTGTGTTTTCTCTAATAAATAGATGTGTACAAAATACGTATGAATTAGAGACCAATGTAGCATCACCTGAGCACAAAATAGGGCTAAATGGGGGGTTAAATATGTAATATTGAACCCGAATCACACCCCCAACTAGCGATTTGCTAGTCTCTAGCAAAAAGAGCGATTAATACAGATGAGTAATAAAACAATAAGCTCTATCAATTGCTTATGGCATGGCTCAATAATACGCATTCCAACATGATCTTGACCATCAATATACACATCCATGAACAAAATCAATCACATTATATTTTCTCTAATTTAGTATGAATAAATAACATACAAGCATCGTTTTGCGCAAGCGAAAGTATAACACGTCGTTATATACTAGTTTTCGTGTTTCCAAGGAATTGGCCTATCAAAACAATCATTCAAGACATTGGTATTGAAGTTGCTTAGTATATTCGCCACTACTTTTCTTTTATTAGTTCTGCGTAACGCGCATCAAGCAACATTCGCAGAAAAATGTATACCTTGGATCGCTCCATCAAATGAGTGAGTTTCTGGTCAATGGCTCCCAAATCAGATGATAATAGGACATTAGGCCAAAAAGGACCCCTCGGACTGTACTACTCGAGCCAACCAAGTTATGTATTAGTGACATACTTCTTCATTTTCTTCATTCATTTTTCATTCATTTTTCTTTTCTTTTCTTTTTTTCTTTTTTTTCTTTTGTAAGCAACTCAACACCCACTCTTTGAATATAAACATTAATAACCATGGCCACATTCCTCTTCAACTTGAAAACTTTTCTTAATAAATCGTGTATACTTAAGCTTTTTCAACACATTAGCATGCATGAAATAAATTCAAACTATTTCGAGATATTAATCATGGAAATTGAAAGTTTTCATGAATAGCATGTTAACGGTAATTCCATGAAGGAAAAAAAATAATTAACTCAAGCCATAAACAATTTTAGAACTCAATTAACGTATAATCATCCGCATTTGAGGCATGTGAAGGAGTTTTAAAATGATGAGATTTGGTGATTTATTCTTCTCTTAAAAAAATCCTAAGGTCTCATACACACCCCCAACTAAAGATGGACATTGTCCTCAATGTCGAAAGGGGTACAAGTTTATTCAAGCAAGCAACCTAGAAAGCATATAAAATCTACACTACTGGAAAGAACACACCGTGATCAAATGGCGGATCCCGAATCTTTAATTGTGGAGGAAGTTGTTCAATTTGCTCCTTGCGCTCCTCGGCGAGTAATCTTCCTCCAATGACTAAACTGGACACCAGCAACACAACCCCAAGCATCTCTATAAGCTGTTTACCAGTTTCCTGTAAGGGATGAGTCATGTCAGTCCAACTCAGTTTAAAATTCTTCTCAATAAAATTATTCCAAACGTAGTCATCAAAATAAGTGAAAGAAATTAAAGCAAGTTGACGACTGCTCCCTGAAAGATATGCACTACTCTCGGTATGATGCTAGATCAATGGAGAGAGGGGTAATTGATTTTGGGACAAAACTGGAGGAGGGCATGGTTCTGACTCCATGGCTATAATCTCAAAACCCTTGTCCCTAGCTATCTCCTCCTCTCGTTCATCCAAAATTGCTAGCTCGTCCTCTCTTTTGCACACACTTTCTGCCATGCAGATATTATTTTTGCCCTCAATGTGACATGGCTCGCTCGATATACCTGCAATAGAAGATAAACTCGTATTAGATTCTTTAAGTTGAATATCAAAAGAATTATTTTCTTCTAAGCAAGGGCAATTAAATTAAGATCTTCAATGGATTTCTGAATCTGCCGACTCCGAGCAAAGAAATTCTCTTGGAATTGATGGGATGTGGCCTCTTGTGTCTGAATAGTCAAGTAAACTTCCTCTTTCAAGGATTGCAAAGGTACGTCTACGCTTTGCTCTTCTTGATCAAGGCACGAAGGCTCCGTTGGATCGCACTCTGAAGTCTCTTCCATAGTTTCTTCGTTTTCTTGCAGAGACTCCATATATTCCCACGCCTCTGTCGGCGTCATGCCTCTCAATAATTCCTGCAGCTGTGGTGGTAGTCCATCTAGGAAGGACACCATAAGCTCTTCATTTGTGTACCCATGCTGCGGATAGCTCGATACTATGTTTGTGAACCTCCTCCAGGCCTGAAAGAAAGTTTCACAATCAGTTTGATTAAAATTTACAATCTTGAGCTTTTTCATCCTATGTTTGTGTGCATTAGCATACCGTGCATCATACAGATTGTTCGTGCAATAGAAATTCATATAATCCATTTAAAAAAAACAAAAGTTTATGTACAAAAAATTAAACAAAAATTTATATACAGTAAAGTGGAAAGATCTCACCGAAGGTCCTCTGAATGAAATAAACCGTAGTCACAAACCATTCCTCCCCGGCAACGACGCCAAAAACTTGGTGGGCTCCAAAAAGGTGCGCTCTCTCAAGCGCAAGAGTCCGTACAAGTAGTAAAATCTGGGAGTCCAGATGTCGAATCCACGGGAAGAAATCTGTTGCAACCACAATTCAAATCAAATAGAAAGCCTACGAAAAGAAACTAACCACTTCAATAATGATGGCGATGTGATGATTTTAATGGTGGTGAACAATGCGAACAAAGAAATTCGTGTATGAAAATACCTATAAAAAGTATGCACATGGTATGGGTTCGTTAGGATCAATGATTCGTATTAATTTGGTTGACAAGTATAACGCAATGAATTCTCCTTTTGGGAGAAATTCACCGGAAAATACCCAATATAACTCAATGAATTCTCCTTTTGGGAGCAATTCATCGGAAGATGCCCTTTTGGGGGTTAAATCACAATATTCAATAAGATCGTCGCTAAAGTTATATTGCGATATGAAACTCTCTTTTGGAGAGATCAAAACTACGATATGAAACTCCCTTTTGGGGAGATCAAAACTCACCCTTTTGGGGCGATCATCAACTCAATCACTTCTTTTGGAAGATGAAAAAGAGGATTTACGACCAAAGATTACAACTTTAACGACGTTTTACGATTTAGCACAAGGATATTCAACCAAACTAACACAAATCACATCCCCTAACTACTCCATACCATGCACAAATAAGTTTTAGCTACTCATCATGCAATAAT
Source organism: Scilla litardierei (assembly GCA_030789695.1). Taxonomy (NCBI): domain Eukaryota; kingdom Viridiplantae; phylum Streptophyta; class Magnoliopsida; order Asparagales; family Asparagaceae; genus Scilla; species Scilla litardierei. The sequence continues at coordinate 113,567,948 of CM061131.1, read as the reverse complement.
AAACAACTTCCATAGCAAAATACATCAACTTTATAGCAAAATACGCTAGAAAACACCAAAATACGTGGTAGAAGTTTAGAAATATATCACCAAATCTCCAAGTTTCGACTTCAAACTCTCTGAAAATAATAACAATAGCATCTGGAATTTTACAGAATTTTACAGAGGGGAAATACGGCTCCTAGAGCCTCCAATACGCCCAAAATACGCCCCAATCTGCTTATATACGCCCCAAAACCCTAGGAATACCATATATAAGAAGATTGCGGGTTTAAAAACCTTAATGGGTTCAAAACCGCATCCATTACGCACCCAAACCCGATCCGTCGAGCGGATCAACTAATAACCGTTGATCTAGTGCGGGATCTCACCTTCGCTCGACACGTGGCGTCTTAACGGGTTCAACTTTCTCGCGCTGCTCCATACCCGCTTCATTGTATACGATTTTGAGTCTGGAGCGTTATTAGCCGTCGGATGCATGATCGAACGGCTCCAAGCTCGCCACGTCGCCCGTAGAGAGCAGCTGCGAATGTTGCTTCGTTTCGCCCTGAGCCGTCGGATCGAGCGAGCAACGGCTCCGATGCCGCCACGTCGCCCGCCAAATCTCACGCCCGCCTCGCGAAAACGAATCGCGTCGTTCTCGATCTCCGCTGTTGGATCCGAGGGCGACGGCTCAGATGGAGCCACGTCGCCCCCGCTTTTGTTTCGAGCGGGTGTGATGGTGTCCGTTGGATCGATAGGAAAACGCAGCGATTGCTGCCACGTAGCCACTCTCGTTTGATCAGCTCCGCTTCAATCCGACTCGTTGAATCGTAATCCAACGGTCAAGATCCCGCTCTCTTCGAATCAGCTGTGGGGCCAATATTGAGCGTCGGATCGTAATCGGATGGTCGCCACGTAGCCATGTCGCCCCGCTTCTTTGAGTCCGCAAGAGTTGATCTGGGCCGTCGGATGAGGCGGGGACGTCGCCGATGGCTGCCACGTGTCACAAGCTGGCGGAGCGATACGCGTACGCGCGCGTATTTTTGTATTTCCTTGCGTATTTCTCCCAATTTATTGGTATTCTGCATTCAAAAATTCATAGTAATTAGCACAGATCTCAGAAAAATACAAATAAATATTCGTTGGAATCGTGAGATCGAGACGATGCTAGGAAAAATATAAAAAGTGCAGAAATACTTCGTTAATTACTGTTTTGTGCTCAAATAGTGTGTTTTCTCTAATAAATAGATTTGTACAAAATACGTATGAATTAGAGACCAATGTAGCATCACCTGAACACAAAATAGGGCTAAATGTTGGGTTAAATATGTAATATTGAACCCAAATCACACCCCCCAACTAGCGATTTGCTAGTCTCTAGCAAAAAGAGCGATTAATACGGATGAGTAATAAAACAATAAGCTCTATCAATTGCTTATGACATGGCTCAATAATACGCATTCCAACATGATCTTGACCATCAATATACACATCCATGAACAAAATCAATCACATTATATTTTCTCTAATTTAGTATGAATAAATAACATACAAGCATCGTTTTCCGCAAGCGAACGTATAACACGTCGTTATATACTAGTTTTCGTGTTTCCAAGGAATTGGCCTATCAAAACAATCATTCAAGACATTGGTATTGAAGTTGCTTAGTATATTCGCCACTACTTTTCTTTTATTAGTTCTGCGTAACGCGCATCAAGCAACATTCGCAGAAAAATGTATAACTTGGATCGCTCCATCAAATGAGTGAGTTTCTGGTCAATGGCTCCCAAATCAGACGATAATAGGACATTAGGCCAAAAAGGACCCCTCGGACTGTACTACTCGAGCCAACCAAGTTATGTATTAGTGACATACTTCTTCATTTTCTTCATTCATTTTTCATTCATTTTTCTTTTCTTTTCTTTTTTTCTTTTTTTTTCTTTTGTAAGCAACTCAACACCCATTCTTTGAATATAAACATTAATAACCATGGCCACATTCCTCTTCAACTTGAAAACTTTTCTTAATAAATCGTGTATACTTAAGCTTTTTCAACACATTAGCATGCATGAAATAAATTCAAACTATTTCGAGATATTAATCATGGAAATTGAAAGTTTTCATGAATAGCATGTTAACGGTAATTCCATGAAGGAAAAAAATAATTAACTCAAGCCATAAACAATTTTAGAACTCAATTAACGTATAATCATCCGCATTTGAGGCATGTGAAGGAGTTTTAAAATGATGAGATTTGGTGATTTATTCTTCTCTTAAAAAAAATCCTAAGGTCTCATACACACCCCCCAACTAAAGATGGACATTGTCCTCAATGTCGAAAGGGGTACGAGTTTATTCAAGCAAGCAACCTAGAAAGCATATAAAATCTACACTACTGGAAAGAACACACTATGATCAAATGGCGGATCCCGAATCTTTAATTGCGGAGGAAGTTGTTCAATTTCATCCTTGCGCTCCTCGGCGAGTAATCTTCCTCCAATGACTAAACTGGACCCCAGCAACACAACCCCAAGCATCTCTATAAGCTGTTTACCAGTTTTCTGCAAGAGATGAGTCATGTCTGTCCAACTCAGTTTAAAATTCTTCTCAATAAAATTATTCCAAACGTAGTTATCAAAATAAGTGAAAGAAATTAAAGCAAGTTGACGACTACTCCCTGAAAGATATGCACTACTCTCGGTATGATGCTCGATCAATGGAGAGAGGGGTAATTGATTTTGGGACAAAACTGGAGGAGGGCATGGTTCTGACTCCATGGCTATAATCTCAAAACCCTTGTCCCTAGCTGTCTCCTCCTCTCGTTCATCCAAAATTGCTAGCTCGTCCTCTCTTTTGCACACACTTTCTGCCATGTAGATATTATTTTTGCCCTTAACGTGACATGGCTCGCTCGATATACCTGCAATAGAAGATAAACTCATATTAGATTCTTTAAGTTGAATATCAAAAGAACTATTTTCTTCTATCAAATTAAGATCTTTAATGGATTTCTGAATCTACCGACTCCGAGCAAAGAAATTCTCTTGGAATTGATGGGATGTGGCCTCCTGTGTCTGAATAGTCAAGTAAACTTCCTCTTTCAAAGATTGCAAAGGTACGTCTACGCTTTGCTCTTCTTGATCAAGGCACGAAGGCCCCGTTGGATCGCACTCTGAAGTCTCTTCCATGGTTTCTTCGTTTTCTTGCAGAGACTCCATATATTCCCACGCCTCTGTCGGCGTCATGCCTCCCAATAATTCCTGCAGCTGTGGTCGTAGTCCATCTAGGAAGGACACCATAAGCTCTTCATTTGTGTACCCATGCTGTGGATAGCTCGATACTATGTTTGTGAACCTCCTCCAGGCCTGAAAGAAAGTTTCACAATCAGTTTGATTACAATTTACAATCTTGAGCTTTTTCATCCTATGTTTGTGTGCATTAGCATACCGTGCATCATACAGATTGTTCGTACAATAGAAATTCATATAATCCATTTTAAAAAAACAAAAGTTTATGTACAAAAAATTTAAACAAAAATTTATATACAGTAAAGTGGAAAGATCTCACCGAAGGTCCTCTGAATGAAATAAACTGTAGTCACAAACCATTCCTCCCCGACAACGGCACCAAAAACTTGGTGGGCTCCAAAAGGTGCTCTCTCTCAAGCGCAAGAGTCCGTACAAGTAGTAAAATCTGGGAGTCCAGATGTCGAATCCACGGGAAGAAATCTGTTGCAACCACAATTCAAATCAAATAGAAAGCCTACGAAAAGAACCTAACCACTTCAATAATGATGGCGATGTGATGATTTTAATGGTGGTGAACAATGCGAACAAAGAAATTCGTGTATGAAAATACCTATAAAAAGTATGCACATGGTATGGGTTCGTTAGGATCAATGATTCGTATTAATTTGGTTGACAAGTATAACGTAATGAATTCTCCTTTTGGGAGTAATTCACCGGAAAATACCCAATATAACTCAATGAATTCTCCTTTTGGGAGCAATTCATCGGAAGATGCCCTTTTGGGGGTTAAATCACAATATTCAATAAGATCGTCGCTAAAGTTATATTGCGATATGAAACTCTCTTTTGGAGAGATCAAAACTACGATATGAAACTCCCTTTTGGGGAGATCAAAACTCACCCTTTTGGGGTGATCATCAACTCAATCACTTCTTTTGGAAGATGAAAAAGAGGATTTACGACCAAAGATTACAACTTTAACGACGTTTTACGATTTAGCACAAGGATATTCAACCAAACTAACACAAATCACATCCCCTAACTACTCCATACCATGCACAAATAAGTTTTAGCTACTCATCATGCAATAATAAACAACTTCCATAGCAAAATACATCAACTTTATAGCAAAATACGCTAGAAAACACCAAAATACGTGGTAGAAGTTTAGAAATATATCACCAAATCTCCAAGTTTCGACTTCAAACTCTCTGAAAATAATAACAATAGCCTCTGGAATTTTACAGAATTTTACAGAGGGGAAATACGGCTCCTAGAGCCTCCAATACGCCCAAAATACGCCCCAATCTGCTTGTATACGCCCCAAAACCCTAGGAATACCTTATATAAGAAGATTGCGGGTTTAAAAACCTTAATGGGTTCAAAACCGCATCCATTACGCACCCAAGCCCGATCCGCCGAGCGGATCAAATAATAGCCGTTGATCTAGTGTGGGATCTCACCTTTGCTCGACACGTGGCGTCTTAACGGGTTCAACTTTCTCGCGCGCTCCATACCCGTTTCATTGTATACGATTTTGAGTCGGGAGCGTTATTAGCTGTCGGATGCATGATCGAACGGCTCCAAGCTCGCCACGTCGCCCGTAGAGAGCAGCTGCGAATGTTGCTTCGTTTCGCCCTGAGCCGTCGGATCGAGCGAGCAACGGCTCCGATGCCGCCACGTCGCCCGCCAAATCTTGTGCCCGCCTCGTGAAAATGAATCGCGTCGTTCTCGATCTCCGCCGTTGGATCCAGGGGCGACGGCTCAGATGGAGCCACGTCGCCCCCGTTTTTGTATCGAGCGGGTGTGATGGTGTGTCGGATCGATAGGAAAACGCAGCGATTGCTGCCACGTAGCCACTCTCGTTTGATCAGCTCCGCTTCAATCCGACTCGTTGAATCGTAATCCAACGGTCAAGATCCCGCTCTCTTCAAATCCGCTGTGGGGCCAATATTGAGCGTCGGATCGTAATCGGATGGTCGCCACGTAGCCACGTCGCCTCGCTTCTTTGAGTCCGCAAGAGTTGATCTGGGCCGTCGGATGAGGCGGGGACGTCGCCGATGGCTGCCACGTGTCACAAGCTGGCGGAGCGATACGCGTACGCGCGCGTATTTTTGTATTTCCTTGCGTATTTCTCCCAATTTATTGGTATTCTGCATTCAAAAATTCATAGTAATTAGCACAGAGCTCAGAAAAATACAAATAAATATTCGTTGGAATCGTGAGATCGAGACGATGCTAGGAAAAATATAAAAAGTGCAGAAATACTTCGTTAATTGCTGTTTTGTGCTCAAATAGTGTGTTTTCTCTAATAAATAGATGTGTACAAAATACGTATGAATTAGAGACCAATTTAGCATCACCTAAGCACAAAATAGGGCTAAATGGGGGGTTAAATATGTAATATTGAACCCGAATCACTCACCTTACCAGGTACGGCTGCATTTCTCACTCACTGGGGTAGTCTCAATCCTTTTGCTTCTGAGGAACTTGGGCTATCCACTGCCAAGGCTGGAGTGACCACATTTCTACTGAGATGCCTCATGAAGAGAAGTCGATCAGGCATTTGCTAGACAACGGCTTGATGAACATTGGCTTATGGAGCCCAGGTAACGCTTATTGCCTTGATTCTTTCTTCATGATTTCTCACATTAATCTTCTTTCTTCTTGCAGAATTGGTCGGCCAAAAATTCGAGAAGGTGGATCCCGATCTACGAAAGCTTCTTACGGAAAAGCGTAAGAGGGTGGTGGGAAGCTCGTCTGCTTGCCCCTCGCTTCGTCCCAGCTAGAGATCATCCGAGGAATGGGAACAGCCGAGCTTAACCTTTGAAAGGTCATCTATAGTGCCTGTGTAATCAGCTTATATCTCGGCCACTATTGTCGAAGGCTCGACTCTACTTTCGACCACTGTCCCCAAAGTCCTCGCTCTGCCTCGTCTCAAATGATGTGAGAACTACTCCCAAGCGCAGGAGATCGTGCAAGTAATATCCTGGTGAGTCCAGGTATCGAATCCGCGGGACAACTACCCTGCAAAACTACGATCGTCAATCTGAAAAGAGTAATAATACGATGTTAACTAACCACCTATCGAACATAAAAGATATAGGATCAAGAGTATGGAATAAGAAACAAAAATCCTACGATATTTACGGTGACTTGGAGAGGTACAAATATGGGGAGTATGTGTTGGGTTTGATTTCGTTAGGGTGTGTGCAACCAATGATTATCAACACCTTTTCTATAACTCAACGTTTCGTCCGGTCAGGGCACGAGAACGTCGGAAAGTATGGCGATCAAGCATATAGAAACGTGCCAAAGAATTATACAATTAAAATAGGGCGAAAAGATATAGAAACCAATAATTACGACACCCTAACTATGTCAACTCCAACACGTATGAAGTGAATGTGCTACGGTTGTAAGTTCATTAGGAGTTAATAATCGCTGAAATATCATGTCTTTTATATAACTCAACGCTTCGTCCGGTCAGGGCACGAAGACGTCGGAAGATGAAACGATGAAAACTAGTCAAAGTGGCCGTATACGCATCACTAGCAACATTGATTTCATTAAACGATAAAAGCAATAATAAGTTCAGATTAGTGAACATAAATTGGCTAGCCTTGTCAGGGCCTAGCCATACGGGATGTAGATAATATCGACAATAAGCAAATACCCAACAAATACGTTGTAGAAATCAATGTTACGAGTGATTTTGACATGAAAATAGGGCTAAAGACATGAAATTCATCAACTAAATACTCCTAATTACATCACAACCATAGCACAAGGAGATTAGCCACGCATGGTGCAAAGAAAATCAGATTTCATAGCCAAATACATCGTTATAATAGCCAAAATACGATAAAATACACCAAATACGGGGTATAAGTTCAAGAATTTATCACCAAATCTCCACTTTAAAGCCCAAAACTCCTTTAGAATAGGAAGAATAGCCTTTGGAATTTTTCAGAATTTTCCCCTGGAGAAATACGCACAGTAGCCGCTCCAAAAGCCCCAAAATACGCCAGAATACCCCCAAAAACCCTAGAATATGCTTATATAATAGCATTGCGGGTTTTGGGGGTATAACGGGTTGAAACCCGCTTCGTTTTCGCGCCCGAACCCACTATCCCCGAGCGGCGTAAAATACGATCGTCGGATCGAGCGGGATCGCTCCACGAAGCGACGCGTGTACTTCAAAAACCGTGCTGCGCCCGCTTCGCGACGAAGGATCCGAATTCGTCTCGGAGTTTGCTCGCGTCCGTTGGATCGAGGATCGGACGGTCCACACTCGATCGCTTCGCCCGCTCGCTGCTCAGTGCGGGGACGGTGACACCCGTTGGATTCAAATCCAACGCTCGAGAGTTCGCCACGTCGCTCATCAAATGCCGCTCTCCGCGTTCGAACCCGCCTCATTCTCGGCCGTTGGATGAGAATCCAATGGCGCTCAACGCGCCCACGTCGCCCGTAGATCAGCGCCGCTTCCCTCGCTTGTGACCCGTTGGATTGCGATCCAACGGTTGAGAAATTTCCGCGCGAAGATGGTTGTGCGCCGTTCGATTGAGCGGGAAAAGCTCAGATCTCGCCACGTGTCAGCCTGTGATTGGTTGGCGACCGTATTTCGTGTATTTTGAGCGTATTTCTTCATTTAAATGGTATTCTGCATTCAAAAATTCATAGAAATTAGCACAGATCTCAGAAAAATACAAATAAATAGTCGTTGGAATCGTGAGATCGAGACGATGCTAGGAAAAATATAAAAATGCAGAAATACACAATCAAATTCACGTTTTGTGCACAAATAGAGTAATTTCTCTAATAAATGATGATGAGAAAAATACGAATGTATTAGAGATAAATTAAGCATCATATGGGCACCAAAATAGGACTAATAAGGGGGTTAAATATGCAATATTCACTCCGAATCACACACCCCAACTAGCGTTTTGCTAGTCCCTAGCAAAAAGAGCGATAAATACGGATGATCAATAAAAAATAATTCTATCAATCGCTTATGGCCTGGCTCAACAATACGCTTTCCAACATGATTTATACCATCAATATACACATCCATGACCAAGATCATTCACATGATGTTTTCTCTAATTTAGTATGAATAAATAACATACAAGCATCGTTTTGCGCAAGCGAAAGTATAACACGTCGTTTTTCTCTAGTTTTCTTGTTTCCAAGGAAGTGGCCTATCAAAACAATCATTCAAGATATGGGTAATGAATTTGCTTAATATATATTCACCATCTCTTTTCTTTTAATCGTTCCGCGTAACGCGCATCAAGCAACATTCGCAGAAAAATGTATAACTTGGATCGCTCCATCAAATGAGTGAGTTTCCTGTCAATGGCTCCCAAATCAGACGATAATAGGGCATTAGGCCAAAAAGGACCCCTCGGACTGTACTACTCGAGCCAACCAAGTTATTTATTAGTGACATACTTATTCATTCATTTTTCATCATTCTTTTGTCATTCATTTTTCTTTTCTTAAGCAACTCAATACCCATCATTTTTTAAACAAAGCATTAATAACCAAGGCCAAATTCCTCTTCAACTTGAAGACTTTTCAAAAAAAAGTGTATACTCAAGCTTTTTCATCACCTTTAGCATGCATGAAATAAATTCAGACTATTTCGAGATATTAATCATGGCAATTGAAATTTTTTCATGAATAGCATATTAACGGTAATTCATGAAGGAAAAAATTAATTCAAGCCATAAACAATTTTTAGAACTCCGTTAATGCATAATCATCCGCATTTGAGGAATACGAAGGAGTTTAAAATGGTGAGATTGGTGGTTCATTCTTTCCTTATGCCATGCTTTTAAAAAAAAATCCTAAGGTATACACACCCCCCAACTAAAGATGGACATTGTCCTCAATGTCGAAGAGGGTACGAGTTTATTCAAAGCAAGCATCCTAGAAAGCATATAAAATCTACACTACTGGAAAGAACACACCGTGATCAAATGGCGGATCACGAATCTTAAATGGTGGAGGAAGTTGTTCAATTTGATCCTTGCGCTTCTCGGCGAGTAATCTTCCTCCTTTAGCTAAATTGGACTCCAGCAACACAACTCCAAGCATCTCTATAAGCTGTTTACCAATGTCCTGCAAGAGATGAGTTATGTCAGTCCAAATTATTTTAAAATTCTTCGCCATAAACATATTCCAAATATAGTCATCAAAATAGGTGAAGTAAAATAGAGCATGGTGATGACAACTCCCTGAAAAATGTGCACTACGCTCGGTATGATGCTCGGTCAATGTGGAGAGGGGTAAATGATTTTGGAAAAAAACTGGGGAAGGGAATGGTTCGGGCTCCATAGCGATATTCTTTAAACCAATGTCCCTAGTCGTCTCCTCCTCCTGTTCATCCAAAATTGCTCGCTCATCCTCTACTTTGCACACACTTCCTGCCATGTCAATGTTTTCATTCGTGACTTCATCGTGACATGGCTCGCTCGATATACCTGCTGTTACGCCTATTTGGCCGAGGCCCGAAAGACACGAGCCCGAAAACCCGACCCCCGGTCAAGAGCCCATCTGAGCACTCAGGCCCACTTGATAAGGCCCTATCGGGGACTCCCCCGAATATAGATCCGACCCGGCCCCGGTAACATACGGGTCACTCACCCACTCCTGCGATAACCGCTCCCTCGATCCCACGACCACTTAATGGCAGTTATGGGGGGAGGCTGGCATGGCGCAGGGAGCGGCAGCAGGGGGCGGATTGAGGGGGCACGATTGGGGGCGGACGAGCAACATGGGTCGGGGGCAATCACGACGGAGGTCTATAAAGGGGCTAGGAGGACAACAGGACAAGTGACCGCATCTCAGGTATCTAGAACCTAAGGTACTCCATCAACGACCTAGTTCCCCCATATCATTTCCTTCCTCCCCCGCTCGCGCCGTGAGACGCCGTTCCGATCTCCTCACGAGTCGAACCGTCTCCGCCGGGCCTCCTCTTTCAGATCTCTGTCTGACTTAGGCATCGGAGGGGTTTTGGCCGGAACCAAGGTCCGGCCCCCCTGACGAGTGTTCTCGTCTTCGCAGGAGGATACCCAATCAACGGGCCGAGGCTTCCCCTCCGCCCTTCGTCGACCACGCAACAAGCTGGACGATTGAGGCTCCCCCTCGTAGACCGACCGCCGAGGCCGAGCGCAACCGACCGAGGCCGAGCGTCTTAACCCAGGCCGAGGCTACCCCTCGTCCTACCAACGACCGAGGACCCCGAGACGACCCAGTCGACGCGCTCCACGTCGTCGACAGACCCGATTCGAGCCTCTACAGCACCAACTTGACTCGCCCGAGGGACCCAAGCAGGCCCCTTGACCACGTTGACCGGGTTATCCACGGTCAACGCTTTGTAGTGAGAAAACACTCTGAAACATCTGGCGCCGTCTGTGGGAACCGAAAACCGTCCCACGAAGAAGCAAACCACACCAATAATGGCACGAGCCAGCAATGGAAGGAAGCGCATGCCCCCCATCCCAGAGGAGATGAACGGCGCATCCAACGGCAACCTCGGAGACACGCCCGTCGGCGGCCACCCCGCCCTCTCAACCAAAGAGACCGGCGGCTCAGAACTGGCCACGCAGGGATAGCTCCGCGCCCTGGCTCAGGAGACCAACGCGAACCTCCAGACGTTGGTCGCGACGGTACAGCAGCTCGTCGGCCCTGCGCCGTCCAACGGAGGCACGTTGGACGATAGCCATCGATAGGCGGGGGGTCCCCCGCACTTGCGGTCTGCCGTGGTCGACGACCACGGGACCCAGAAACTGAACACGGAGCGTCGGTTCACGCTGTCCGGCTCTCGTCAGGCGAGGTCACGCGCCTCCTCCCCTTATCGTGAAAGGAGCCGAAGAGAAACCGAAGGGACGGAGGGCGAATCGATGACGGCATCATCTCGTCGGTCACGGTCGTCCCGCCGCAGGAGAAGCGAATGACACCACTCAAGAGACCGATCACGGTGGAGCAGGAGCTCCCGCAGGAGGAGTCGGGAGCGTCGGGTCAGCCCGACCCCCAGCGTGGAGAGGGCCGCGGAGCCAGCCCCGCTGGCGCCTGTGCTTCCTCCACCCCCGATCGAGCCAGAGGCAGGCGACTGCCGCATCCCCAGGGGCATCCACAGAGACCGGTGCCCCTTATCACGGAGAATAACTGACGCACGGGTCCCCTCTCGATTCAGGATCCCGGTACTGGGAAAGTACGACGGGATAGGGGACCCGGGACACCACGTGATGGACTACGAGGGTGACATGTCCTTCCAGGGAGCTGACGATGACCTGCTTTGCCGGGGCTTCTATTCTACTCTCAGGGGAGCGGCGAGGACCTGGTACCACAGCCTGCCCGGCCGCTCCATCGACAGCTTCGAGGAACTCACCCAGTTGTTCTGCAAACAGTTCATGGCGGGGAGGCAGATCAAGCCTGGTGCTGAACATCTGTTCAACATAGTGCAAGGCCCGGCCGAGCCGCTCCGACAGTTCATGCGCCGCTTCAATGCGGAAAGGCTGAACGTGAACAGCCCTCCTGACCTGGTGGTCCAGACGGCCCTTAAGAAAGGGCTTCGCCACAGAGGCCTCAAGAAGTCCTTACACAACGATCCCCTGAAGGACCTCCCCGGGATCATGGCGAGGGCCGAACGCTTCATGCTGACCGAGGAGGCCTTGGCCGAGGATGCAGGAAAAGCCACTCGAGGGACCAAGCGCGGCGACGGCGGACGAGTCAGCCCCGAAGGGTACCGGACCGAGAAGAGGCCGAGGAACAGACAGCGGGGAGAAAGCGCGAGGGACACCACCCCAGACGCCGTCCTCGCCCAAGTACAGAAGGAAGAGCGAGCTGATCGCCCCCACCGAAGGCTAAAAGAGGTGGGAAGAACAGGGAGAAGTACTGCAAGTACCATAAGGACGATGGCCATGACACTGAAGACTGCTGGCATTTGAAGAAGGACATTGAGAAGCTGATAAGCCGGGGCACGCCAGGAACCAGGCCGACGAGCCGGCCCACGGAGAAGGGACCTCCACGCTGCCAGACAAGGGGAAGAAGATCAACACCGTCCAAGGTCCCCTCCGCATCATAGAGTGAGTGGGCGATGTCTCTCCCCCCGGTTGCAGCCTAGTAAGAGGGAGTTATCTAGGTTTACATCCCTCTGTCTAGCTTCATTTCCTTTTTTCCTTTTCCTCCAAATGTACCGGTCCGACAGGACTCTTGAGAGTACAAATGCATTCCCTTTTTGTCTTTTCTTAAATCCCCGACGGAGTTGACATTTCACCAATAGCGCAAAAGAATGGGGACCGTCGCCTCACTGGAGGAGGAAGAAGGGCTTTGCCCTCGCCGACTGACCCCGGCGCTCATAAGTCTGGGGGCAATTCCCCCAGCAGGCACGGACGCCGACCGGTCCTAAGTCGAGGAGCTTTGCCCTCGTCGACCGACTCCTGCGCTCGCAAGTCTGGGGCAGTTCCTCCAACAAGCACAGACGCCGACCGGTCCTAAGCCGAGGAGCTTTGCCCTCGCCGACCGACTCCTGCGCTCATAAGTCTGGGGGCAATTCCCCCAGTAGGCACGGACGCCGACCGGTCCTAAGCCGAGGATCTTTGCCCTCGCCGACCGACTCCTGCGCTCGCGAGTCTGGGGGCAGTTCCTCCAACAAGCACAGACACCGACCGGTCCTAAGCCGAGGAGCTTTGCCCTCGCCGACCGACTCCTGCGCTCATAAGTCTGGGGGCAACTTCCCCGAGACACGGACGCCGACCGGTCCTAAGCCGAGGAGCTTTTACCCTCGCCGACCGACTCCTGCACTCATAGGTCTGGGGAGAATCCCCCCAGCCAACGCCAACGTCATCCAGTCCTAGGCCAAGAACAAGGCAGCAACGCAAAGTACACGAGAAGTCCGAGTAAGTCAATTTCGTTTATAACAGTTAACCAGGGTACAAAAATGTGTCTTATTTACAGGGAGTCAAGGCGAAGAGACCTCTCTACAAATAATCCACTCACGACGAATGACAGAGTTCTTCACCTACAGAAGCTAGATCGACACCGACAGAGCAAAATTGGTTGACAAAAGACCCAAAGTAGTTAGCCCAAGCTAGCAGCCATGCAACCAGCAATTATTGGCCACGGAGCCGATAACGAAGCCGAAGGAGATAGCGGGGGCCAGGGATCCATTTCAAGTAGACTGGCCCAAAGCGAAGCGGATGCTTAAAAATTTGAGGATAAAGCCGGGAGGGACGGCTTAGGGAGCCCGAGCTCAGGAGGACACATCCTCGGGCACTTCGCCCTGCTCGGAGCGAGGGGGATCGACCGGCGGAGGGGCTTGCCGAACTCGCTCCGCACATTCCCGGAAGGAAGACTAGATGACTTCGACGATCCGAGGGGCGATGAGGTCTTCATACTTACCGAAGGCCTCCCTGAGAACCTCGAAGATCCTCTTCCCCAGGGTCTCGACGACGCCCTTCTCCACCTCCTCTGCAAGTCGCATCACCTGGCGCCGATCCGACAGTTCCCTCTGAATCTCCTCCCTCTCCAGGCGGAACGACTCCGCCGCTTCCTCAGCCGACTGATGAGCATCCTCCAGCTTTCCTTGGAGGTCACCCACTCGTCCCTCCAACTCGGCCACACGGAGGTTGAGACGTCGAGACTCCATCTGGGCCTCCGTCATAGCCACCTCAGCCGCCCCGGCCCGCTCCTGAGCCCTCATGGAGGACTCCTCCAGCTCCCTCAAGCGGACGGCTCGACACTGCAACTCCACAGCGAGCGCTGAACCCTGAAAAGACGAGACATGGGCTAAGAAGAGGATAAAGAGAAAGAGAGGATAGCAAGATAACCGAACCTGTTGAAGGATCCAGACCAAGGAATCCGACATCTTGTCGGCCGGGATCTTCTTGAGGAGGCTGCGGTCCCGGGGAGGGACAGAGACCTCGGCAACCTGCTGGGCCAGGGCTCGGTCAACAAACATCAAACTCCCAGGGACGACGATCGAAGCCAAGTCGCTCGCCAACAAGGCCCCGACCCCGGTGACACGGGCGAAGACGCTGCGAGGGGGTGGCTGGCAAAGCTACCGAAGGATCCCCGGCGGTCGCCACGGGAAGCGCGGAACCTGCCGGACTGGAGGGATCCACGTCCTCCCTCCTCTTCTTTCCTCCGTGGGGCTCCGAAGGCGCCGGAGGGGAACGCTTCCGCCTCCCACCATCCTCACCCCTGGGAAGGGGATCGCCAGAAGAAGAGGCGGGAGGCGCGGCCACCACCTTACCCACGGAAGGCTCGGCTCGGCGCACTTCCTCCTCAACGGTCCTCCGAGGCGCCCTTCCAGAGGTACTACCTCGGCTCCGAGCGGCTCCACGACGGATCAGCTCATCGACTTCACGGACGAACTCGCGGCCTGCCATCGCTGCAAAAGAGACCGAAATCAGGATGAGTCATAGGGCGATCCGAGGATGAAAAAGCGACCTACCCGGAGACCACAAGACGGCCTTCAGGAGCAGGTCGTCCAACAAAGACCAGATGGATTTCGATTCCAAAGGAAGAGCCGACAGCAGCGCGGCGGCTGCCTGATCAGCGTCAGAAAGGGCTAACGGCAGGCGAGGCTGGACGGACGCGCCCCAGCTTGTCAGAATCTGGGCATCACCCAAGAAGACCACAAAGACATAAGCCGAGCTCCAATCCCCCGACCAGCGGGGTAGCCCGATCAGACATTCCCTCCTCGAACGGGCTCGGAGGTGCAGCCATGACCCCGGCCCGACCGTCTGGACCTGGTAAAAGTGGAAGAGAAGGGGGAGAGACGGCTCCAGACCGCGGGTGCAACAAAGTGTTACGAAGCCCGTCAGTACCGCGATCGAGCAATGGGTGAACTGGCAAAGGGGCACCATGAGATACTCCATGACCTGGACAAGGAAGGGATTGAGCGGGAAACGAAGACCCAGGCGAAACATTTCGACGTAGACACCGACTTCATTGCTCCTCGGAAGGCAAATCCGCTCGTCGACGAATGGAACTCGGACATCGTACGGGAAGCAGAGATACCTTTCCCGGATCTCCGTGACCGCCGAAGGAACGGTCCTCGACGGCGTACGGAGGATAGCCGGGGGCACGTTAAGATGCACGGCAGCCGACGCCACGTCATCATAGGCGAAGTCTGGGAATAGCTTCCCCTTCCCCTTATCCTGGAGGGGACGACTCCCGGAAGAGGAACCTGATCCCACTAGCCGGGGCCTGCCTCGCCTGGACTCTGGAGAATCCCTCGCCCCTCGGCCAGAACCGCCTATCCTAAGAGCAGCCATAATACGAGAGCGAGAAAGAAATTACCTTTTAGCTAGTGTGAAGGAGGCGAAGAAGCGAAGGCGACGGGAGACTCCGAGTTGTAGAAAGCCTAGAGCAATGGGAAGAGCAAGAAAGGAGAGGAGATCAACGCAGCTGGGGATCTTATATATCGGACGCAGGGACGAATTTGAAGTGCCTGACAATAACACGTGGCAGGACTCGAAGAACCGGCGGCGTTTCGAAATCGGCGCCAGGGGAAGTCCAATCGATCCGCCTCATCATGACCTACATTTATGACCATGCCTCGATTAAAGCGCCACTCAGAATCCCAGGAGGCACAGCGGCCGAACCGAGCAAGCCAAGGCCGGTCGACCCCACCAAGGGCGGCTCACGAACCCCTCGGCTTCTCGACTTAAGACGACCCCACGAGCGATGGGGATAAGCTTGCAGCTACACGTGGCAGCATCAGAAGACCGACGGCGCTTCGGAGCCCGCGCCTTAAAAGTATCGAACGGACCAACTCATGATGACGACTAATAAATGAGTCGACATCGATTGGCGAGCCTGTCAAAGTCGGCGGAAGTCACATCGGCCGAGCCGAACCGGCCAAGGCCGATCGACCCGACCGATGGGGGCAATTGTTACGCCTATTTGGCCGAGGCCCGAAAGACACGAGCCCGAAAACCCGACCCCCGGTCAAGAGCCCATCTGAGCACTCAGGCCCACTCTATAAGGCCCTATCGGGGACTCCCCCGAATATAGATCCGACCCGGCCCCGGTAACATATGGGTCACTCACCCACTCCTGCGATAACCGCTCCCTCGATCCCACGACCACTTAATGGCAGTTATGGGGGGAGGCTGGCATGGCGCAGGGAGCGGCGGCAGGGGGCGGATTGAGGGGGCACGATTGGGGGCGGACGAGCAACGTGGGTCGGGGGCAATCACGGCGGAGGTCTATAAAGGGGCTAGGAGGACAACAGGACAAGGGACCGCATCTCAGGTATCTAGAACCTAAGGTACTCCATCAACGACCTAGTTCCCCCATATCATTTCCTTCCTCCCCCGCTCGCGCCGTGAGACGCCGTTCCGATCTCCTCACGAGTCGAACCGTCTCCGCCGGGCCTCCTCTTTCAGATCTCTGTCTGACTTAGGCATCGGAGGGGTTTTGGCCGGAACCAAGGTCCGGCCCCCCTGACGAGTGTTCTCGTCTTCGCAGGAGGATACCCAATCAACGGGCCGAGGCTTCCCCTCCGCCCTTCGCCGACCACGCAACAAGCTGGATGATTGAGGCTCCCCCTCGTCGACCGACCGCCGAGGCCGAGCGCAACCGACCGAGGCCGAGCGTCTCAACCCAGGCCGAGGCTACCCCTCGTCCTACCAACGACCGAGGACCCCGAGACGACCCAGTCGACGTGCTCCACGTCGTCGGCAGACCCGATTCGAGCCTCTACAGCACCAACTTGACTCGCCCGAGGGACCCAAGCGGGCCCCTTGACCACGTTGACCGGGTTATCCACGGTCAACGCTTTGTAGTGAGAAAACACTCTGAAACACCTGCAATAAAAGATGAAGTCAAATTAGATTTTGGAAATTGAATTTCAAACGATTTACATTCTTCTAAGCAAGTGGAAATCAGCGTAATATTTTCAATTGATTGCTGAATTTGCCGACTCCCAGCAAGGAAGTTTTCTTGGAATTGATGAGATGTGGCCTCCTGTGTCTGAATGAGAAATTGAACTTCCTCTTTCAAATGGTGCAAAGGTACGTCTACGCTTTGCTCTCCTTGATCAAGGCTTGAAGGTCCCGTTGAATCGCACTCTGAAGTCTCTTTCATGGTTTCATCATCCTCTTGCAAAGAATCCATATAATTCCACACATCTGTCGGCGTCATGACTCCCAAGAATTCCTGCAGCTGTGGTCGTAGTCCACCTAGGAAGGACTCCATAAGCTCTTTCTTCGTAAACCCATGCTGCGGATAGCTCGAAATTATGTCTGTGAACCTCCTCCAGGCCTGAAAGAAAGTTTCACAATCAGTCTGATTAAAACCAACGATCTTGAGCTTCTCCATCCTATGTTTGTGTGCCTTATAATATTCTGCATCATACAAATTGTTCGTGCAATAGAATTTCATGTATTCCATATACTCCATTTTTAAAAAGAAAACAAAAAAAAAAATCCTAGACTATAAGATGGAAGGATCTCACCGAATGTTCCTCCAAACGAACTGAAATCGTAGATCGCAAGTATTGTTGTCCCCGGAAACGGCGCCAAAAACTTGCCTCGTCTCAAATGATGTGAGAACTACTCCCAAGCGCAGGAGATCGTGCAAGTAATATCCTGGTGAGTCCAGGTATCGAATCCGCGGGACAACTGACCTGTAAAACTACGATCGTCAATCTGAAAAGAGTAATAATACGATGTTAACTAACCACCTATCGAACATAAAGATATAGGATCAAGAGTATGGAATAAGAAACAAAAATCCTACGATATTTACGGTGACTTGGAGAGGTACAAATATGGGGAGTATGTGTTGGGTTTGATTTTGTTAGGGTGTGTGCAACCAATGATTATCAACACCTTTTCTATAACTCAACGTTTCGTCCGGTCAGGGCACGAGAACGTCGGAAAGTATGGCGATCAAGCATATAGAAACGTGCCAAAGAATTATACAATTAAAATAGGGCGAAAAGATATAGAAACCAATAATTACGACACCCTAACTATGTCAACTCCAACACGTATGAAGTGAATGTGCTACGGTTGTGAGTTCATTAGGAGTTAATAATCGCTGAAATATCATGTCTTTTATATAACTCAACGCTTCGTCCGGTCAGGGCACGAAGACGTCGGAAGATGAAACGATGAAAACTAGTCAAAGTGGCCGTATACGCATCACTAGCAACATTGATTTCATTAAATGATAAAAGCAATAATAAGTTCAGATTAGTGAACATAAATTAGCTAGCCTTGTCAGGGCCTAGCCATACGGGATGTAGATAATATCGACAATAAGCAAATACCCAACAAATACGTTGTAGAAATCAATGTTACGAGTGATTTTGACATGAAAATAGGGCTAAAGACATGAAATTCATCAACTAAATACTCCTAATTACATCACAACCATAGCACAAGGAGATTAGCCACGCATGGTGCAAAGAAAATCAGATTTCATAGCCAAATACATCGTTATAATAGCCAAAATACGATAAAATACACCAAATAAGGGGTATAAGTTCAAGAATTTATCACCAAATCTCCACTTTAAAGCCCAAAACTCCTTTAGAATAGGAAGAATAGCCTCTGGAATTTTTCAGAATTTTCCCTTGGAGAAATACGCACAGTAGCCGCTCCAAAAGCCCCAAAATACGCCAGAATACCCCCAAAAACCCTAGAATACGCTTATATAATAGCATTGCGGGTTTGGGGGCTTAACGGGTTCAAAACCCACACCCATTTGCCTTAAAATCCATACCCACGAGCTGCCGCAAATAACAACCGTCGGATGATGTGGGATTTTACCACAAAGCGCCACGTGTCCCCCCTTAGCGGATCCTCTCTTGCGCGCGCCCGCTAATCTCTCCGCATCTGAATACAAATGGGATTTATTTATGACCGTTGGATCTGGGGATCAACGACGTGGATGAGGCCACGTCGCCCAAGAAAGCCCGCTCTTTCATTCTTCATTCGCTACCCAGCTCGAATCTTAGCCGTCCGCTCAATAGGCGGGATTGATCCTCAGGGCGCCACGCGTCCTTTACGAATCGCGCCCGCTTCGCGATTTCTCGTTCGAATTCACGCGATCGCAGCCGTTGGATATCGATCTGACGATCAAGAATCTTCCGCGTCGTCGCTACTTTGGGGGCGTCCGATTAGGCGGGAAGTCGGCCGATGTGTGCAGCGTGGCTTCGATATCTCACCGAGCGCTCGCTGAGTGGGATGAAAACGGGCCGTTAGATCCAAATCGAACGGCTATAAATATTATCCGCGTCTATCGTCTGCGAGCCGTTAGATCCCAATCGGACGGCTATAAATTCGCCACCGCATGCGCCAAGATTCGTGCGCCTTTATTTTATTTCCAATAAATGGTGTTCTGCATTCAAAAATACACAGTAATTAGCACAGATCTCAGAAAAATACAAATAAATATTCGTTGGAATCGTGAGATCAAGACAGTGATAGGAAAAATATAAAAATGCAGAAATACTCAATAAAATTCACCTTTTGTGCACAAATAGAGTAATTTCTCTAATAAATGATGATGAGAAAAATACGAACACATTAGAGAACAATTAAGCATCATGTATGCACAAAATAGGGCTAATTAGGGGGTTAAATACGCAATATTCACTCCGAATCACACCCCCCAACTAGCGAATTGCTAGTCCCTAGCAAAAAGAGCGATAAATACAGATGATCAATAAAAATTAATTCTATCAATCGTTTATGGCGTGGCTCAACAATACGCTTTCCAACATGATCTTCACCATCAATATACACATCCATGAACAAAATCAATCACATGATATTTTCTCTAATTTAGTTTGAATAAATAACATACAAGCATCGTTTTGCGCAAGCGAAAATATAACACATCGTTTTTCTCTAGTTTTCTTGCTTCCAAGGAATTGGCCTATCCAAATAATCATTCAAGACATGGGTATTGAAGTTGCTTAGTATATTCACCATTTCTTTTCTTTTACTCGTTCTGCGTAATACGCATCAAGCAACATTCGCAGAAAAATGTATAACTTGGATCGCTCCATCAAATGAGTGAGTTTCCTGTCAATGGCTCCCAAATCAGACGATAATAGGGCATTAGGCCAAAAAGGACCCCTCGGACTGTACTACTCGAGCCAACCAAGTTATTTATTAGTGATATACTTATTCATTCATTTTTCTTCATTTTTCTTTTCCTTTTTTTTCTTTTTTTTAAGCAACTCAATACCCAATTTTTTTTGAACAAAGCATTAATAACCAAGGCCAAATTCCTCTTCAACTCGAAGACTTTTAGCATGCATGAAATAACGTGTATACTCAAGCTTTTTCATCACCTTTAGCATGCAAGAAATAAATTCAGACTATTTCGAGATATTAATCATGGCAATTGAAATTTTTTCATGAATAGCATATTAACGGTAATTCATGAAGGAAAAAATTAATTCAAGCCATAAACAATTTTTAGAACTCCGTTAATGCATAATCATCTGCATTTGAGGAATACGAAGGAGTTTAAAATGGTGAGATTGGTGGTTCATTCTTTCCTTATGCCATGCTTTTAAAAAAAAAATCCTAAGGTCTCATACACACCCCCCAACTAAAGATGGACATTGTCCTCAATGTCGAAGAGGGTACGAGTTTATTCAAAGCAAGCATCCTAGAAAGCATATAAAATCTACACTACTGGAAAGAACACACCGTGATCAAATGGCGGATCACGAATCTTTAATGGTGGAGGAAGTTGTTCAATTTGATCCTTGCGCTTCTCGGCGAGTAATCTTCCTCCTTTAGCTAAATTGGACTCCAGCAACACAACTCCAAGCATCTCTATAAGCTGTTTACCAATGTCCTACAAGAGATGAGTTATGTCAGTCCAAATTATTTTAAAATTCTTCTCCATAAACATATTCCAAATATAGTCATCAAAATAGGTGAAGTAAAATAGAGCATGGTGATGACAACTCCCTGAAAAATGTGCACTACGCTCGGTATGATGCTCGGTCAATGTGGAGAGGGGTAAATGATTTTGGGAAAAAACTAGGGAAGGGAATGGTTCGGGCTCCATAGCGATATTCTTTAAACCAATGTCCCTAGTCGTCTCCTCCTCCTGTTCATCCAAAATTTCTCGCTCATCCTTTACTTTGCACACACTTCCTGCCATGTCAATGTTTTCATTCGTGACTTCATCGTGACATGGCTCGCTCGATATACCTGCAATAAAAGATGATGTCAAATTAGATTTTGGAAATTGAATTTCAAACGATTTATATTCTTCTAAGCAAGTGGAAATCAGCGTAAGATTTTCAATTGATTGCTGAATTTGCCGACTCCGAGCAAGGAAGTTTTCTTGGAATTGATGGGATGTGGCCTCCTGTGTCTGAATGAGCAATTGAACTTCCTCTTTCAAATGGTGCAAAGGTACGTCTGCGCTTTGCTCTCCTTGATCAAGGCTTGAAGGTCCCATTGAATCGCACTCTGAAGTCTCTTTCATGATTTCATCATCCTCTTGCAAAGACTCCATATAATTCCACGCCTCTGTCGGCGTCATGACTCCCAAGAATTCCTGCAGCTGTGGTCGTAGTCCACCTAGGAAGGACTCCATAAGCTCTTTCTTCGTAAACCTATGCTACGGATAGCTCGAAATTATGTCTGTGAACATCCTCCAGGCCTGAAAGAAAGTTTCACAATCAGTCTGATTAAAACCAACGATCTTGAGCTTCTCCATCCTATGTTTGTGTGCCTTATAATTTCTGCATCATACAAATTGTTCGTGCAATAGAATTTCATGTATTCCATATACTCCATTTTTAAAAAGAAAACAAAAAAATAAAATAAAAAAAATCCTAGACTATAAGATGGAAGGATCTCACCGAATGTTCCTCCAAACGAACTGAAATCGTAGATCGCAAGTATTGTTGTCCCCGGCAACGGCGCCAAAAACTTGCCTCGTCTCAAATGATGTGAGAACTACTCCCAAGCGCAGGAGATCGTGCAAGTAATATCCTGGTGAGTCCAGGTATCGAATCCGCGGGACAACTGACCTGTAAAACTACGATCATCAATCTGAAAAGAGTAATAATACGATGTTAACTAACCACCTATCGAACATAAAGATATAGGATCAAGAGTATGGAATAAGAAACAAAAATCCTACGATATTTACGGTGACTTGGAGAGGTACAAATATGGGGAGTATGTGTTGGGTTTGATTTTGTTAGGGTGTGTGCAACCAATGATTATCAACACCTTTTCTATAACTCAACGTTTCGTCCGGTCAGGGCACGAGAACGTCGGAAAGTATGGCGATCAAGCATATAGAAACGTGCCAAAGAATTATACAATTAAAATAGGGCGAAAAGATATAGAAACCAATAATTACGACACCCTAACTATGTCAACTCCAACACGTATGAAGTGAATGTGCTACGGTTGTGAGTTCATTAGGAGTTAATAATCACTGAAATATCATGTCTTTTATATAACTCAACGCTTCGTCCGGTCAGGGCACGAAGACGTCGGAAGATGAAACGATGAAAACTAGTCAAAGTGGCCGTATACACATCACTAGCAACATTGATTTCATTAAACGATAAAAGCAATAATAAGTTCAGATTAGTGAACATAAATTGGCTAGCCTTGTCAGGGCCTAGCCATACGGGATGTAGATAATATCGACAATAAGCAAATACCCAACAAATACGTTGTAGAAATCAATGTTACGAGTGATTTTGACATGAAAATAGGGCTAAAGACATGAAATTCATCAACTAAATACTCCTAATTACATCACAACCATAGCACAAGGAGATCAGCCACGCATGGTGCAAAGAAAATCAGATTTCATAGCCAAATACATCGTTATAATAGCCAAAATACGATAAAATACACCAAATAAGGGGTATAAGTTCAAGAATTTATCACCAAATCTCCACTTTAAAGCCCAAAACTCCTTTAGAATAGGAAGAATAGCCTCTGGAATTTTTCAGAATTTTCCCCTGGAGAAATACGCACAGTAAGCCGCTCCAAAAGCCCCAAAATACGCCAGAATACTCCCCAAAACCCTAGAATACGCTTATATAATAGCATTGCGGGTTTGGGGGCTTAACGGGTTCAAAACCCACACCCATTTGCCTTAAAATCCATACCCACGAGCCGCCGCAAATAACAACCGTCGGATGATGCGGGATTTTACCACAAAGCGCCACGTGTCCCCCCTTAGCGGATCCTCCCTTGCGCGCGCCCGCTAATCTCTCCGCATCCGAATACAAATGGGATTTATTTGTGACCGTTGGATCTGGGGATCAACGACGTGGATGAGGCCACGTCGCCCAAGAAAGCCCGCTCTTTCATTCTTCATTCGCTACCCAGCTCGAATCTGAGCCGTCCGCTCAATAGGCGGGATTGATCCTCGGGGCGCCACGCGTCCCTTACGAATCGCGCCCGCTTCGCGATTTCTCGTTCGAATTCACGCGATCGCAGCCGTTGGATATCGATCTGACGATCAAGAATCTGCCGCGTCGTCGCTACTTTGGGGGCGTCCGATTAGGCGGGAAGTCGGCCAATGTGTGTCGCGTGGCTTCGATATCTCGCCGAGCGCTCGCTGAGTGGGATGAAAACGGGCCGTTAGATCCAAATCGAACGGCTATAAATATTATCCGCGTCTGTCGTCTGCGAGCCGTTAGATCCCAATCGGACGGCTATAAATTCGCCACCGCATGCGCCAAGATTCGTGCGCCTTTATTTTATTTCCAATAAATGGTGTTCTGCATTCAAAAATACACAGTAATTAGCACAGATCTCAGAAAAATACAAATAAATATTCGTTGGAATCGTGAGATCAAGACGGTGCTAGGAAAAATATAAAAATGCAGAAATACTCAATAAAATTCACCTTTTGTGCACAAATAGAGTAATTTCTCTAATAAATGATGATGAGAAAAATACGAACACATTAGAGAACAATTAAGCATCATGTAGGCACAAAATAGGGCTAATTAGGGGGTTAAATACGCAATATTCACTCCGAATCACTCATACAAACTGGCGCAACAAAGAGAAACAACAAATAACGTTCCTAAATCAAATTTGCTACTCCTCCTTCGATTTAAGAACTTGCATCATGTTCTCAGATCAATATGCTGCTCCTTATTCAATTCAAAGAACATGCCTCCAGGGCTTCGACATCCTCCAGGGCTTCGACAAACCAGCAACAACAAGGAGACCTCTCAAAAAAATCGCTCATGATCTTGGCACGTAACTTTCTCCGACGACTCGAAGGCGAAGGCATCGACATCCTCCGGCGACTTGAAGGCAAAGGCGTTGACTTCATCTGGCGACTCGAAGGCAAAGGTGTCGACATCCTCAGATGATTCGAAGGCAAAGGCGTCTGCTTCTTTCGAAGACTCGAAGGCGAAGGCGTCGACTTCCTCCGGCGACTCGAAGTGCATGATTCAAAGGGCACAACACTTTAGCAACTCGAAGGGGACAACTTGAAGGGTAGGTTGCCAAGTCACGATGAGCATCATCTGAGAAGAATTTGCAAACTAGGCGTATAAATCTCAAGTTCTGTAACTTAGAGATCTGAATTTGCAAAATTGCTTTACGCACAGCTCGCTACCCAAACAGAGCTACATCAAATTTATTTACGCACAATGATATGCTCATAATTTACACTTTATTTCTGCAATTTTGCATGCCATTTTGGTTGTTCATATCGTGATTTTCATGATTATTTGATGATGTTTCGTTACTTTTCACTATTTCTTGTTTTTCGTCTGATTTCAGGAGATATGTAGCAATCGTGGGCAATTTGGAGCCTAGAGGACTTGCACGTGTGCCGGAGCATCGCTCATGACCATATCGGAGAGTTAACGGCGATGGACGATGAGTGGAATAAGAAGGGCGTCGAAGGAATCGACGAGGAAGCGAGGAGGAGAAGAAATGAGCTCTAAAACAGGCCACTCGGCCGAGTAAGGTAGCTCACTCGGCCGAGTGAAGCAGCCTACTTGGCCAAGCAAAACTGACACGACGACATCTGCCAGCCTGAGTACCACAATATACTCGGCCGAGTGGTGAATGCCACTTGGCCGAGTAAGAACTCCACTCGCCCGAGTGGAGGCCAAGATTTTGAAGTGAGCCAAGCTGACTTCTCTATTTTTTTGGATGATCTACAGATTGTCATACTCGGTCGAGTAGAATTATCACTCGGCCGAGTAAGATTTCCACTCGGCCGAGTGGCGCAGTCGCCCAGTCGGAAAAACTAGGGTTGCTGGCGGCGCAGGGGCAGTTTGATCTGCATTTTTTGGTTCTTTTGCACATGTATTTAAGCCCAGTTTTGTCTCCAGCCCCAGGAGAGACCAGATAGACCTCTTAAAACTATTTTTCCTTAGTTTCTAATCATAGTTAAGCTTTTGTATTGGCGAGAGATTAAAGATTTGATCTTAATTTTCTATTAAAAGCTTCTTTGGTGACGTTGGTTTGTCTTGATCTCTTGCAAGTTTCGATTTTTATGCTATATCTCTTATTGAATCTTGATTGAATGATGAATTCCATTGTTGATCTTGTTTTCCTATTGATTTCTAATATGAATTGTGAGTAGTTCCTTTGCTCTAGCGCAAAGGGATGAACCCAATGGATCTAATGTTTGAATTGTGAGATCTATTGAATTGCTATAATATTAGACTTGTTTGAAAGGTTAGATCTTGATTGATTTATTATGGATAGATAGGGATTTCTCTTGGATCTCGTGAGCTCGACAGAGGATCTTGATCCAAGAAAAGCCCTAGATATTCGATTTAGGATTACAATCGAGATTTTCTAGACTTGGTGCGCAACAACGACCAAAGCTAGCATTTTTATTGTTCTCCTATATCATATTCGTTGCACGACAGTGAACGGATACGAACTATTAAGATCTAGATCTGAACTCAAGTTGCGCCACAGTGAGCTTGAGTTGGGATTGGATGAAATTTCCGACCTTAATGCTAGTGGTCTAAACTAGGCTTGTGCGACAGCGAGGCTCTAGTTTAGATTGCTATAGACCTACAATAGCGCGACAGCGTGCGTCGGGTCTCCAATTAGTTGCGGCAAGTTCAACTTAACTTAAGCTTCATTGCATGGTATTTCATAACTCACGATGATGACTTCAAAATCCATAGTGGGGATTCCCTAGCCCTAGACATCTTTATTACATTGAATTTGCATTGATACTCGAACGATTGTTACACCATCCATTCCCAAACGATTTTTCCACCAAATAGCTTAGTAACCAAAATTGAGTATTGTCATTAGTCCTCTCTGTGATTCGATACCTGCTTTCCACTTAACCGTGCACTTGTGGTAAAACTACATTGTTTTTCGGGTGTATATCCAGGAGCGATCAAGTTTTTGGTGCCGTTGCCGGGAAGGCGACTTTATTTTATTTTCCTTACTTAGCTATTTTTATTTCTTTGTTTAATTTTTATTTTCTTTTATTCCTCTATTGTGCTAACAAATCTTTCTAGCTTCTCTTTTTCTGTGCATGAACACGAGGTCGAAGGCATTCGAAGAAGACATATTATTTGATCCGGAGATCGAACGCACGTCAATGAAACTGAGAGTAGAAAAGAGATCAATTATAGAGGAAAACCAAATGGCGGAGGAAACTAGAGATGAGTGATTACGGTGGACCACTAGGCTTGTCTCCATCCGGGATAGGCTTACGCCGAAGTTGGTGTCCGACAAGAACTTTGAACTAAAGACGGGCTTATTGTACTGATGCAATAAGACCCCTTCCATGGAATTCTTAAGAGAAACCGCATTATCACCTACAAATGTTCTTGGCGAAGTGCGCCACTTTTCAGATGTCGAATGTGCCGGAGGATGCTATCCAGTTGCATCTCTTCCCTTTCACTCTTCGTACAAAGCTTTATATTGGCTAAGGACGTAAGCTCATGGGACATTCACTACTTGGGACGAGCTAGCGAGCGCGTTCGTCAACAAATTTTACCCGCCATCCATGACCGTGAAGATAAGAAACTCCTTAATGTCTTTCAAGCAAGGGTCCCAAAAGTCTCTATATGAAGCGTGGGAGCAGTTTAAAGATCTCCAACATCAATGCACCCACTATAGCATCGAGGATTGGGAGCTTGTTCACAGTTTCTACAATGGGTTGCGGCCGGACACAAAGATGATAATTGACGCCACGGTTAACGGAGCTATTCTATCAAAGACACCGGAGAATGCTATGACGTTGCTAGAGGAGATAGCCTCCAAAAATCAGCAATGGGCTAATGAGAGGGGCCGATCATCATCATCATCGAAGCCGTCAAGTATCTATAAAGTAAAGGCAGTGGCCGAGTTGACCACAAAGTTTGACTCTCTCTCTCTCCAAAGTTGTGGAGAGGATTGAAAAGAGGATGTGCAAGTAATATGGAGTGCCCAACACATCAACATACGAAGGGAGCATGAGTGATTGGCAAGACCAAGGCCAAGTCATGTTTGTTGGAAGCGAGCAAAATGAAGGAGCCATGGAGCAAGGCAACACGTCGCCGGTGGGGGCAACAACGGTTATTGGGTGAACCCGACTACCAAGGGTCACCCCGGATTTTCTTATGCCAACAACGAGGGAGCCTTGACTCCCCCTCATCAACAACCACCACCGCAACAACAACAAGCTCGGCCCCCTCAACAACAACAACTGTATCAACAAAGGTCGCCCCAACAACAATAATATCAACCAAGGCAACAAGCGGGGCCTTATAGACCCCCCGGATATAATGAAGGATGGAGGTCACAAAACCCACTGCATGCACCTACAAAATCCGAGCACGAAGCTAGAGTTGAGGAATTCATGGCCGAACAAAAGAAGATTAATGCAAAATTGATGGTGGGACAAGATTCTCTCAATACTATTGTGGCACAATTGGCAAAACAAATTAGTTTTCTCAACAAGGCTCAACAATAATTGCCAGCTTAACTGGAGCAAAACCTGAGGAGAAACAACCAGCCACATAAATACGGTAGTGGTGGTGACTACGGGAGGCGTGAAGGATACCACTCCCGCTATGGTTCAAGCTAAAAACCCAATGGAGGAAATTCTGGTTGAAAAGGAGCAAATTAATGAAAAAGAGAGCTCCAAGACGGCAAACAATGAAGAAAAATCTAAAGCGGATGAACCTCGAAAGGAGCGAACCTACATGCCACCCATACCGTTTCCTCAACGGTTGGCGAATGCCAAGATGGAAAAGAGGTTCGCCAAATTTCTAGAGTACTTGCGAGGGATTAGCCTAAACATCCCGTTCTTGGATACGATAATTGAAATCCTGTCGTACGCCAAGTTCCTCTAGGACTTAATCATGGGGAAGAAGCAACAGAGAATATCATGCTAGCCGAGCAATGAACTTGGTTCGCCAACAAGGAGAAGATGCCAGAGAAGATGAAAGACCCCGAAAGCTTTCGGATTCCATGCACCTTGGCGGAGTCCCCCTCCAAAAGCTTTGGTAGACTTGGGAGCGAGCGTAAGCCTCAGGCCACTCAATATGTTCAAGAAGTTTAATACGGGAACCGACCTCAAAGCCACTGATATGAAGACCCAACTCGTCGATGGGAGAATTACTAGGCAGATGGGGAATGCTAAGAACGTGCCACTTCAAATACCGGGAGGTCTTTGTGTACCATGTGACTTCGTCGTCATGGACATAAAAGAGGAGGACGATACATCGCTTATACTTGGACGCCCCTTCTTATGCACCGCCGGAGTCATAGTAGATGTGAGAGAAGGAACGTTGTCTCTCAACGTTGGCAACATAGCGGTTGAATTCCATCTTTCTAAGACAATGAGGCAAAGACATTGGCCGGATTAAGCAGACTACGTGGACCTCCTTGATGAGGTAATAGATGAAGCCATGCCTTAAACCGTTGGAGCCTTGCACACGGAGAGCCTTGATGGAGCCCCAAATACCGAGGATGGCATCCCAATTAGAGAACCACCCGATCCTCCCATTGAGGAAGTAATCACGCTCACCGATGAAGAAAAGGTCGATGCTGATGTCCGAGGATTAGAGAGCTCTGCAAGCTCTCTTCGGTGAAGAAAAGGGAGAAGGCGCCACCAGCGAATACACCTCAATCGCCGGGTGGTTGACTCGGAAAAACACGCAAGTGCACGCCTTCCGCTCCCAAGCGTAGGAGCGTCAATGCAATATAAAAATAACCGGTGAGTACCGGGTCGGATCACAGGGACAAGTCGTTCTACATTCACAAAATTGATCGGTAATGAAAAATAAAGTGTTTTACAACAATCTCAATTAACAGTGGATGAGTGGTAAAAGTGTGGTGAAAAACGTGAGGAAACTAAAATCCTATCCTACGCACTAGGGGTGGAGAGCCGAATCGGCAAGTAACGAGGAGGACTCATGTGGTGTGCATGTGAATGAGGCAGTGGGCGCAAGAAATCATCCCCAAATATAACTCAATTGATCTCCCGGCTAAGGGAGCTCAATCGGAAAATACGGCATTTCATCGAACAAGTGGGGTGCAATAAGTAGTGAATGAAACCCATGTGAGTAATAGACAATAAGCGCATTAGAGAGGGTCTGCTAGGATAATCCTCTTCTTGGATTTCCCCTTAGGGTTCCAATAAACAAAGCTAACTCAAGTTTCATACACTAATTTAGAAAATAAAATGTGCTAGAGATAAATTTTACAACCCAAGCAACCAACAATCACCAAACACAATTACACAAGAGAGATCTAGACATTCAAAATGAAAAAGGAGACGTTTTTACTCAAAATCAATCATCCAATTACAATGTAAAACCCTAAATCAAAACACAAGAAGTTGGAGAAATTTCACCCAAGTGTCACTCCAAGATGGAAATCCTCCTCTCCCAAATGCTCCTCCAAGCTCCAAGCTTCATCCATGGCCTCCTCCCATAGCCAAGCCCTTTGGGGAAGAAGAACCCCCAAGAAAAACAGCAAGAAAAACAAAAAAACGAAGCTCCCCCACCCAAAAACGTCTTCAGCCCAGGAAATAACAGAACACAATTCATTTCAGGCCCCTGCTCTATTTTTCTTCTTCTTTTTTTCAATCAAACCCGAAATCCGGGCCAAAAAATAATATCTTTGCAAACCGGGGGGCGGGATTAAATATTCCGCTGTATATTTTTTTATTCTTTCCAGAATTTACAGAAATGTCATTCTAGCTCCAAAAATCTCCAAAAATAGCTAGAAAATCCTAAAAATTCTGGAAAAATTCCAGAAAATCCAAAAAAATCCCAGGAGTACTTGAAAAATAGGAGAAGTGGAAATTAGTCCATATGATGTGAAAATAAATATAATGACTTATATAACCAAATATTGACTTCCAAAAATCATATAAAATAACCTATTGCTCAAATAATTCTCAAAATTTGTCAATATGATCAAAATAATACCAGGAGCATGTGAAAAATAGTAGGAAGCCAATAAGTACGATAAAAACCGTATTTTGTGCCAAGAATGAGAGTAAGCCCTAAAATTGATATGAAATGAAAATATACCCAAAAGAGCACGATTAACTGTAATCTTTAGCACAAAATGAGGATAGTTAGGTGGTATAAATATACACTTTTTACTCCAAATCACACCCCCCAACTAGCTTTTTGCTAGTCCCTAGCAAAATATGCGATAAATTCGGATTAAATTGAAAAACATGCACCAACTTCACGATGTCATCATGGCATACTCCAAAATGGGATTTCCAAATGATTCCAAAGCCAATATACCCAATGTATGAAAATAAACAACAAATGATACTCCCCTCGATCTAATTCAACGAAAAGTGAAGTAATAAGCACCGTATCACACGTATCGGTAAATATCACGATGTCAAAATTTCCAATTTTCAGGAAAATGGCCAAAACAAAAAAAATTCCTCTAAGTTGTGGGAGATGAGATTGCATCACTCATGTGGCTTATTCTTTCATTTTTTCATTCATTTTTCTTTTCTTTTCCTTTTTTTTTGTTTTTTTTGTTTTTGATATTTATGTTTTGCATTCACGCGATAACGCCATAAATGCAAACACCGTCACATTTGCCTACACGCGATGACGCTATATATGCAAATGGATGGAGTGATATCCTAAATCTCATTTTTGGCATCCTCCCCAATGTTTCGTGGGGCACCGGCTACTCAATTCGATTAGAAAGAAACATTCACTTATACTAACTTTTTTTTTCATTCCAACATGAATTAGCAACTCATCCATCCACTCCTAAGAGGAAAACAAAGCATGAACAATTGGCCAAATCCAATCCAATTAAAAACTACACCATTCATCCCAACACATGCAATCACTTACACCAAACTTTTCTCAAATTATCTCAAAGAGAGTATCACAACATATGAAATAGTTTCATACATGGCATATTAGCATTCGACTCCAAAATGGAAAAGAAATTAACACATGCCAATCCAACATCAAAAAGTTGATACCAAAATGATAATCCGAAAAAATTGCATGACATGAAAGCATGTAGGGACTAAGCACAAAGCAAATGGCGTATGGGCAAGGAGGCCAAAATATGATATGCAATGAAATTCATGGAATGAGTCGAAACATGGAGGAATCTCAAAAAAAAAATTTAACACCAAAATCATAACAAATCTAAAGATTCTAACACTCTCCCCCCAACTTAAAATAAACATTGTCCGCAATGTTGGGAGAGTACTAGATCTTAGCAAAAGATCCTAGAAAAGAGAAAAAAATACGAAAGCAAACATGCAAAAGCAAACTAACTAATTTTTTATTTATTTACACTACTTAAAGGAAAGAATACACCTTAGCAAATGGCGGATCCAAAATTTCCATCGGCGGTGGCAATTGTTCCAACGCTCCTTTCATTTCCTCCGCCAATGCTCCTTGACCAAACGTGGCCATGGCGGCCACGTACACAACCCCAAGCATCTCCTCAAAGTGCGTACCTATATAAGAAAGGAGACGTGTTGTGTAAGAAAGAGATGGGGACACATTCCCAAAAAAAGACATCCACACATAATCATCAATATAGATAACGGAATGAAAAGTATGATGAATGTGTGAGAAAACTCCCTGGGTGGTTGAATATGATGTGGTTTGAAGCTCATCCTCGCAGCATTCAATATCAATCGGGGGAGGAAGTGCTATCTCCATAGAAACTACTGAAGGAGAATGAAGCTTGGGATCCATAATAGCATGTGGTATAAACTCATCCTCGCTTGCCTTTTCTTCGGCCTCATCAATACAAGAACAATCCTCCTCGCCCACTTCACTCCCAAGTGTGCGCGCGATCGGCTCCTCTATCTCCACCATGTCAACAACCAATTCTTCAACAACTATTTGACACGGCCCAACAGAAATAGTAGGTGCCAACAAGACAATTTCCTCCACCCGCTCAACCAACTCCTCCATGCCAACACTTGGTTTCTCAACTACTACTTGGCATGGGACACTCAATTCTTCAATTACCAGTGGGGTGAGATCCAAAAGATCTTCTTCATTCGGGGCTTGGTGGACCAAAACTTCATGTCTTGGCTCATTTGGAGTCGCAACCAATATGTGATCTTCCTCCCTATAGGACTCCAAATAACGCCAAGCCGCATTCTCATCCATGTCCAAAAAGTGACTGTTGTCCAACAAATCCACAAAATCATGCGTCTCCGGAAATAGACCCTCCAAGAAGAACCCAAGAAGACCCACCCTATCAAATCCATGATGTGGACAACCGTACACCAACTCTGAAAATCGCGTCCAAGCCTAAAAAAATGTCTCACCGATGCGCTGACCAAAGTTCACAATTCTTCCTTGCCATGTTTTGGTCCTGTAAGATGGAAAAAACTTCATACAAAATTTTTGCTTTAGTACAGGCCAGGATGGAATAATATGAGAGATATAAACTTTAAACCAATTTAATGCACTACCATCCAAAGAATAGGGAAAGAATTTAAGATAAAACTTTTCTACACATGTGTGCCCATCAAAATGAAGCTTGCAAGCACTCTCAAACTTCTTAATATGTAGGTAAGGGCTCTCCGCATCCTTACCGAGGAATCTCGGTAGGGATTTGGTCACCCGCATGTCAAACCCAAGAGAGTTTGAAGTACTTGCCATTTTTGAAAAAAAAGCAAAAACAAACAATCAAAAAGACTCAAAAAGCGTAAAATAAATAAGGATGAACAATAAGTGAAAGATGAAGAATCGATAAAGACTCACACTAAAAGATAATAGTATCACACTAAAACTTTCAACATCGATCAAAAAATGCTAATAATAGAAACCGTTGTCCCGGCAACGGCGCCAATTGGTTGACTCGAAAAAACGCGCAAGTGCACGCCTTCCGCTCCCAAGCGTAGGATCGTCAATGCAATATAAAAATAACCGGTGAGTACCGGGTCGGATCACATGGACAAGTCGTTCTACGTTCACAAAATTGATCGGTAATGAAAAATAAAGTGTTTTACAACAATCTCAATTAACAGTGGATGAGTGGTAAAAGTGTGGTGAAAAACGTGAGGAAACTAAAATCCTATCCTACGCACTAGGGGTGGAGAGCCGAATCGGCAAGTAACGAGGAGGACTCATGTGGTGTGCATGTGAATGAGGCAGTGGGCGCAATAAATCATCCCCAAATATAACTCAATCGATCTCCCGGCTAAGGGAGCTCAATCGGAAAATACGGCATTTCATTGAACAAGTGGGGTGCAATAAGTAGTGAATGAAACCCATGTGAGTAATAGACAATAAGCGCATTAGAGAGGGTCCGCTAGGATAATCCTCTTCTTGGATTTCCCCTTAGGGTTCCAATAAACAAAGCTAACTCAAGTTTCATACACTAATTTAGAAAATAAAATGTGCTAGAGATGAATTTTTCAACCCAAGCAACCAACAATCACCAAACACAATTACACAAGAGAGATCTAGACATTCATAATGAAAAAGGAGACGTTTTTACTCAAAATCAATCATCCAATTACAATGTAAAACCCTAAATCAAAACACAAGAAGTTGGAGAAATTTCACCCAAGTGTCACTCCAAGATGGAAATCCTCCTCTCCCAAATGTTCCTTCAAGCTCCAAGCTTCATCTATGGCCTCCTCCCCTAGCCAAGCCCTTTGGGGAAGAAGAACCCCCAAGAAAAACAGCAAGAAAAACAAAAAAACGAAGCTCCCCCACCCAAAAACGTCTTCAGCCCAGGAAATAACAGAACACAATTCATTTCAGGCCCCTGCTCTATTTTTCTTCTTTTTTTCAATCAAACCCGAAATCCGGGCCAAAAAATAATATCTTTGCAAACCGGGGGGCGGGATTAAATTTTCCGCTGTATATTTTTTTATTCTTTCCAGAATTTACAGAAATGCCATTCTAGCTCCAAAAATCTCCAAAAAATAGCTAGAAAATCCTAAAAATTCTGGAAAAATTCCAGAAAATCCAAAAAAATCCCAGGAGTACCTGAAAAATAGGAGAAGTGGAAATTAGTCCATATGATGTGAAAATAAATATAATGACTTATATAACCAAATATTGACTTCCAAAAATCATATAAAATAACCCATTGCTCAAATAATTCTCAAAATTTGTCAATATGATCAAAATAATACCAGGAGCATGTGAAAAATAGTAGGAAGCTAATAAGTACGATAAAAACCGTATTTTGTGCCAAGAATGAGAGTAAGCCCTAAAATTGATATGAAATGAAAATATACCCAAAAGAGCACGATTAAGTGTAATCTTTAGCACAAAATGAGGATAGTTAGGGGGTATAAATATACACTTTTTACTCCGAATCACCGGGAAAGAGGCAAGATATGAAGAACGCATGCTTGGGGGAGTCATCCCTCAACACCGTTAGAGAGGAGACGCACACTAGGGAGGCCAAAGAAGAGCTAGCCTACATCTGAACCCTCAAGGCCTCCCCGCGAAGTTTGACATGCGCATCTCCTATGCACCGAACATCATGTGCTAAACGCCATATCTTAAGGGGTCGAGCTCAAGACCTTAAACCAGTGCTTGTCGGGAGGCAACCCAACGGTTCTATCTTATTTTTTAGTTGAATTTCACTTTTATTTTTTTAAGATCTTTATTAGTCTATAGAGTCAAGATTCTAGGAAGAATCTGACAACGGGCTACATTTTTCATTTCAGGGAGAAGATGATAGGAGTCCATATGAATGGAGGACAACCATGGAGATCGAGAGCACTCCAGGGACACACTCAAACACCAAAGGGAGGAAGGAACTGATGGGAGAGAAAGAAACATAAAGTGTCGCAAAATAGAGAGTCTGGAGCTGAAAAGAGCAGCCCACTCGGTCGAGTGCCTTATTCACTTGGCCGAGTGAAGACCCTACTCGGCCGAGTAGGATACTGCACAGGGAAGTCTCGAAAAACCCTCTCTGGAAATTATATGCCACTCGACCGAGTGACTTTGTTACTCCCCCGAGTGAATTTGACACCATTAGCTCTTAAAATGCTCTGCGAGGCCTGTTTACTTGGCCGAGTAACTTAGTCCACTCGACCGAGTGACGATTTCTACTCGGCCGAGTCAGAGACTGACGCAAATTTTTTGAAAAAAACCTACTCTGTTTCTAATTGCGACTCGGTCGAGTGATAATCTTCACTCGGCCGAGTGACTCGAACCGACTTAACCCTAAATAATCCAAATCAACAACTGCTCGGGAATTAATCCCCAAATCCCCAATTTCCCTCTCTCTCTCCCGACTCGCCCGAACCTCTCCTCCACTCGCCTGAGCTGCCACTGACTCGCCCGAGCGGCGCGACCACCCCCGTCGCCAGAGTACCTTTCGCCACCGCCCCTCTCGCTGCTGGCCGGCGATCGCTGGACCTCCAAGCCGGTATTCCCCATTTTTTCTCCTTCTTCCCATTTCATAAGCCCAATTCACCTCGAATTCTAAATTGAACCCTATTTACGCCCATTTCTCTTGATTAACCCCTCGATTATGTGATATTCATTGCTAATCCATTGTTTTTGTGCTTCAGGGTAGCTTGGAGGAGATCGAGAACTGATTTGGAGCTGCATGGGAGGCGTCTCTCGTTTAGGTTGCTTACGAGGAGTCACATCGTGCTTGGTACACCCGTTCCCTATTTTATTTTCAGCACGTAGTGATTTTCTGCGCATCTCACGGCACCACAATGCCCCCACGCACTAGGTCTCGTGCACGGCAGCCCGCTTCTAAGCGGAAGAGGACCGACGACCCCGGTCCTTCTTCCGCTAGAGCGGACTCCTCACCTCCTAGCGATCCACCTCCCACACTCCCGGCACCCACTTCACCTATTTCACCCCCACCGGCACAGCCCACCACGGTGATCGACATGTTGGGGATCACCTTCAGAGATGACGCACACCGCTCAAATTTGAGAGGCTCTCCCAGCATTCGATCGTCCCCTCTAGGTTCGCATACATTGATGACCTTGAGAGCATATGGGTACTTCAGGGGCTACTCCAGTTGTAGGACAACGTGGGGGTGGCGTAATTTTCTTTCGGTGTCGGCAGACACCTACATCCGTCCGACACTCGAGGTCTGAGTTCTATTCGTAGGGCTCCCAGGGGGTTTACCTTTCTCTTGATGGATCGGGAGTGCGAGATCACTCTCGATATACTCCATGCCTACTTCTATTGGCCCCCTGTCCCCGACCCCGACCGCAATTATGGTCCCACGCACCACACCCCTGCTTTCTTTGATTCCCACACATTCTGGACCTTGATCACGGGATCCCCACTTCCCTTTGACCCTAGTCGGGCCAAGGCGTCCTCTATAGTCCACCATTGCCTACGGCTTTCTTAGTGCCTTTTGACGACCACCATTCTTGCGAGGTATGAGCATGTGACGATGTCTACGCCTGAGCTCTATATGCTCTACGCGATGACGGGAGAGAGAGAGAGAGAGAGAGAGAGAGAGAGAGAGAGAGAGAGAGAGAGAGAGAGAGAGAGAGAGAGAGCCTTCGAGGGTGACATGGATGTCTTAGTCACCACCATTTAGATTGATATAGCTAGCTGGTATCTTGACCGCATTGTTTCTTTAGTCATCGCCAGGATGAAGATTTGTTACGGTGGTCTGATCACCTTGCTTGCTCATATGGGCGAGATTGAGCTTCTTGCTGGCTTGCTCCGACCTACGGGCCCCACTTCACTATCTATAGATGTTATGGCCAGTATGCTGTGTTCTCATGGTCAGCACCACTGGGTTTGGCTACATGGTCCATATTCAGCAGATTATATGGTGCTTTCGAGCCCTGCTCAAACCCACATTGGACCCATAGGTGGGGAGTGGAGACCAGAGATGAAGCTCCTCATCCCAGCTGCCT
Organism: Scilla litardierei; assembly: GCA_030789695.1. Taxonomy (NCBI): domain Eukaryota; kingdom Viridiplantae; phylum Streptophyta; class Magnoliopsida; order Asparagales; family Asparagaceae; genus Scilla; species Scilla litardierei. The sequence goes on along the minus strand of CM061131.1, from coordinate 113,530,407 downwards.
ATGTACTCGAGCCCGAGGATGCCCAGTAGGAGCCCCTTCTCGGCCCTCTTGCCTCGGAGATCCCCTTCCCACAGCCTGCCCCTGATCTGATTCCATCCCTCGACATATCTGTCCCAACCTCTGCCAATGCGATAGCTCTGTTGCTGTGTCTGTCACCACCACCACCTCCTCCTCCTCCTCTGTGCCGCTGAGTATTGATTCCATTTCCTACTTGAGCCTTGAGAGCACCACCCCCGCAGCCTTTGAGAGAGGCAAGCCTTCCTTATTTTCGTCGGCTGAGACCCTATCCTCACCCGATTTCTCGATCCCTAGGGGTCATTTTCTGTTGCTTTCACGACCTCCCCAGTCATCGAACCTTCTGTCTCCGCTGTCGCCATTTTTACCGGAGCATCATGACGTCTGTCACCACTTCTGTGTTCACGACCTCTCTGCCTGTCTCATCCTCTGTCGTCGCCTCATCCTCTTCTGCTGCTCCTCACATTTCTGGGAGCATTCCTACGTCTCAGCCTCCCACAGAGGCTGAGCATCTTTTAACGAGCACCGCCCTCAGCCTTACCCACTAGTGGCCCCACTTGCTTAAGGCGGTCGTGTGTGACAGCCCCGACCTCCTCCTGTGCGACCCTCTGCCCCTACACCTGACGTTCTTGTCCAGCATCTCTGTGCTGTTGAGTGGGCTGTGAGTGAGCTCAGAGCAGATTTTAGGTCTCTCGCCTCCACAGTTAGCTTCGTGCAGGTGCGCGTCGCCATTCTTCCTGGTATTCAGCACATGCTGAACCAGATCCTTGAGTGCCTGCCTCAGCTTCCACCGCCTGCACCCCGGTCCATCCCTCAGGAGCCTGCACCTCTGCCGCCACCACCACCACAAGGAGGTGATGGCGCTCCACCACCAGCCTAGGCACGTACACCTAATGCCTGCCATGTTATTACTGCTCCACCTCTCACCCCATCATTTTGCCATCATTTTTCTTACCGACATGTTTTGATCACTTTTTACATGGCACTATTCTATATATCAGTTTAGGGGAGAGTATGTACTTCTGGCGCACATTTTTGTATCCATTTTTGCATTTTCCATCGATCATTTGCTTGCCTGTTGATCACTCCATATTTTACACCTTTTTTCTGCATGCTTGCATGTCGTTTTGGTCGCTCATATCGTGGTTTTCACGATTATTCGACTATATTGCCATGCTTTTCACTATTTCTTGTTTTTGTCGTATTTCAGGATATATGGAGCGATCTGGAGCGAATTTGAGATCAAAGGATTTGTACGTGCTTAGGAGTGTTACCCACGGCTCATTCGAGGACTTTTCAGCGATAGATGATGAGCGAAAGAAGAAGGAAATCAATAGGAGCGACGAGGAGGCGAAAAGAAGGAAGAATGAGCTCAATAGCACATCACTCGGCCGAGTAAGAAGCCCTACTCGGCCGAACGGAACGGACACACACATGATATTTCTAGCATATACTCGGCCGAACAAAGGAAGCCCACTCGGTCGAGTGAGAAAGTTCACTCGCCCGAGTGGTACATGAAATTTCGTCCAGAGAAAGGCCAAGTTACTGGAATTTTCAGAGATCATGAGGAGGCCCACTCGACCGAGTATGAATGCTCAATCGGCCAAATGAAGAAAGCCACTCGGCCGAGCCACCCCCTGAAGACAGACCCTGAAACCCCCGAAGTTACTGTTTTTATACAGGGTTTGTCACTCGGCCGAGTGACAAGGGTCACTCGGCCGAGTGACAAGGGTCACTCGGCCGAGTGATCCTCTCCGGCTGCTGTTAGGGTTGCGATTTCTGGGGTGCGCAGGGGCAGTTTGGTCACGATTTTTTGGATGATTTTAGAGGGTATTTAAACCCAGTTTTGCCCTAGTTTTAGGAGAATTTGGAACGATATTTTTTAGACTTTCTTTTAGGATTTTGATGGCTACTCTTTTGCGAATTCTCAGCTGGAGATCTTTGGCACCAACATTGGTTTGTCTATTCCTATTAAAAACTCAATTTTATGCATTATTTCTCTTTTGCAATGAATTGTGCCGTGATTATTGTTATTATTTCTGAGATTTGCATGATGTCTAGTGAGTAGTGTCGTCGTTCTAGGGCATGTGGATGAACCCTATGGACCATATTTCTGAATTACGATGCATTTGTAGATTTGTTGTTAGAATTGATTAGGGTTAGGTTGTGATTGATTGATTACGGGTAGCTAAGAATTCATATCGATTGGGATTTGCAAGAGATTGGATCCCAATTGGTAGGAAGGCCTAGATATTCGATTTAGATTGACAATTGGATTTCTCTAGATTTGGTTTGCAAGAGATTGGATCAAAGCTATGATTTTTAATTGTGAATCTATACCAATATTCGTTTGCAAGAGATTGTACGAATAAGACCTATCATAACCTAGGTCATAGCTCGAGTTTGCACGAGAGTGGGCTCGAGATACGATTGAACAATGATGTCAATCTTCACGCTAGCGGCTTAGGCTAGGGTTTGCACGAGAGTGGGCCCTATCCTAGGTTTGCTATAGACTGGCAATAGCGCGAGAGCGTGAGCTTGGTTCTACATTAAGTTGCGACTAGTTCACCTATATTCAAGCTTAGCAACAATGAAATTTACGATTCACAAGGATGAGAGACGGTCCGTAGTGGGGATTTCCCATCCCTAGACGCTTTTTTATATATTAATATTTCCTTGATACATGAACGATTGTGACTATTACACCCAACTATTCTTGTTCTCTTGATAGCTAGGTGATTTGAGTAAGGCACGGTCATTTGTCCTCCCTGAGTTCGATACCCGCTCGGTGCTACACCATGCACTTGCAGTAAAACTACAAGTCGTATTTCGGGTATACATCCGGACGCGATCAAGTTTTTGGCGCCGTTGCCGGGGAGGCGACCGTGTTTTATTTTCTTTACTTAGTTATTTCCTTTTGTTTTATTATTTTTATCTTTTTACTCCTCTATCGTGCTAACAATTCCATCGAAGCTCTATTTTTGTGTGCATGTACACGAGATCTACGACGAATCCAGAGGATATAATATTTGATCTGGAGATCGAACGTACCGAAAGGAGGATTAGAGCCGAGAAGAGACTCAACATAGAGGACAATTGTATGAACCGACCGGAGACACCGGAAGAATTAGCGACACGAATGGCGAGGATTATATCTATCAAAGATAGGCTTCGGCCTACGACTTCTTCCACCACTTCTTTCATCGCTATGCCGGAATTGGCGGCGGATAAGAATTTTGAGCTCAAGACGGGATTAGTGGTCTTAATGCAACAAGACCCATTCCATGGGAACTCCCAGGAGAATCCACATTATCACCTTCAACTATTCTTGTCCAAGTGTGTCACCTTTCAAATGCCAGGTGTTTCCGTCGATGCTATCCAATTGCGACTCTTCCCCTTTACCCTCAGAGACAAAGCTCTATATTGGTTGAGAACGCAAGCGGAAGGGATATTCACTACTTGGGATGAGTTGGCTAGTGCTTTTGTTGATAAATTCTACCCACCATCCAAGACGGTGAAAATAAGGAGCGCACTCATGTCCTTCAAGCAAGGACCGCATGAGACCCTATACGAGGCATGGGAGCGCTTCAAAGACCATCAGCATCAGTGCCCCCATCACAGCATCGAAGCATGGGAGCTAGTACACAGCTTTTATAATGGACTCCAACCGGACACTAAGCAGATCATGGATGCAACCGCCAATGGAGACATTCTATCCAAGACGCCGGATGAGGCTACGGCCTTATTAGAGGGGATGGCCTCTAATAATCAACAGTGGGACGACGAGCGAGGGCAATCTTCTACCTCCTTGAAGCCAACAAGCATATATGAGGCCAAGGCCGTAGCAGAGCTTTCCAACAAGTTTGACTCTCTCCACAAGGTCGTGGAGAGATTGGAGAAGTATATCATCGAGCCGCATGGAACTCCTGCCACATCTATGCCGGGAGGCAATATGAGCGATTGGCAAGACCAATCTCAAGCTATGTTCGTTGAAGGAGAGCACAGAGAGGGTGCTATAGAGAAAATCCAATATGTAGCAGGGAACACCGGTTATTGGGCCAACCCGGCCACGAGGAATCATCCGGGCTTCTCGTATGCTAATAATGACAGAGCTCTAAACCCACCACCACTGTAACAACCTCAAGCTAGGCCTCCACCTCCACAACCTCAATACCAACCGAGGGGGCCGCCACAACAAAACTACCCGCCTAGGCAACAAGCGGGACCATATAGGCCGCCGGGTTATAACCAAGGTTGGAGATCTCCAAACCCACCACAAGCACAAACAAGATCGAATCATGAAGCTAGGGTGGAGGAATTCATGGCGAAGCAAAGAAAAATAAATGCTAGGTTGACGATGCAACAAGACTCGCTTAATACCGTCGTTGCACAACTTAGAGCGCAACTTGCGTTACTTAACAAGAACACTCAACAATTACCGGGTCAACCGGAGCCCAATCCAAGGAGCAATACCGGCCACATCAATGCAGTGGTGGCGGTTACTACTAGGGACAGGAAGGATACCACTCCCGCCATGGTCCAAACTAAGGAGCCCTTGGTAGAGATTGTGGACGACAAAGAGCCGGCAATTGAGGAGGAGAGCACAAAAGAGCCGCAAGAAGGTGGAAATTCTGAAATGAAGAAGCCTAATGAGGAGTGCACATACATGCCTTTCCACTACAGTTAGCAAGAGACAAGATTGAGAAGAGGCTCGCCAAGTTCCTTGAATACTTGAGGGGAGTTAGCCTCAATATACCTTTCTTGGATACTATTGTGGAGATCCCATCATATGCCAAGTTCTTGAAGGACTTAATATCGGGAAAGAAAAGGAAGGAGAAAATAATGCTTGCCGAGCAAGGAACTTGGTTCACCCAGAGAGAAAAGGAGCCTACTAAATTCAAGGATCCCGGAAGCTTTCGCATACCATGCACACTTGGAGGAGTCCCACTACAAAAGGATTTGGTAGACTTGGGAGCAAGTGTAAGCCTAATGCCCCTTAGCATGTTTCGAAAATTGAATACGGGGACCGACTTGAAGCCAACGGACATGAGAATACAACTTACGAATGGTCAGGTTACTAGGTCGGTAGGGATTGCGGAGGACATACCGCTCCAAGTACCAGGAGGAATATGCTTGCCGTGCGACTTCGTCATTATGTACATCAAGGAGGAGGGCGACACTTCACTTATACTCGGACGCCCCTTCTTAGCCACCGCCGGCGTGATACTCGACGTGAGAGAAGGTACTTTATCTTTGAATGTTGGAAACATCGAGGTCGAGTTCCATATCCCTAAATATATGAAGCACATGCCCTACCAAGAGGAGTTGGACTATGTGGACATCCTTGACGAGGTGATCGATGAAGCCATCCACATTTTATTGGCGCTCTCTATGATGACGGCCTTGAAGAAGGCCAAACTTCCAGCATTGGAGAAAATTTGGAGGACCCCCTGGATAGCTTTACGGCCGATGACAAAGAAGACGATGCTGATGTCACGAGGATTACGGAGCTATGCAAGCTCTCCATGGCCAACAATTCAAAGAAAGCTCCTCCGAATGGAAGATCGATGTCACCGGTGAAGTAGAAGATTGGTGCTAGCTCAAGCTTCGGGGACTTATCTCCCAACTCTACCCATGATGAGGGGACGCCGAGGAAAGCCCACGAGCATCAACAACCAAATCCAAGTGGCCTTACCGGTAAATTTGACGAGCGCATCTCGCATGCGACCAACATCACGCGCTAAACGAAAATCATAAGGGGTCGAGCTCATGACCTTAAACGAGTTCTTGTCGGGAGGAAACCCAACGGTTTTATATCATTCTTAGTTGATTTTTATTTTTACTTTAGATTTTTCTTACTGTTTAGAGTCTAGCGTCTATAAAAATCGTGACAACGGGCTCTATTTTTAATGACAGGAGATGGAGAATGAGAGATCATTCATATGGAGGATGACTAAGGTATGGGAGAGCACCCAGGAACGCGCTCAGGCCCCAGGAGAAGGTAGAGAACAGGATGCCACTCGGCCGAGTGACATATGTCACTCGGCCGAACAAAGACTCCACTCGGCCGAGTGGAGTACAGATCAGGGAAGTTCATACATACCAACTCTCTGTTATTTTCTGCAATTTACAGTATAATTTGCCACTCGGGCGAGTGACTTGTCACTCGGCCGAGTGAATATGATACCCTCCACATTCTAAAAAGCTGCTGAGTGGCCATGCCACTCGGCCGAGTGGAACTTGTCCATTCGGCCGAGTGGGAAAAGCCACTCGGCCGAGTCGTAACTTGTGGGAGATTTTTCGAAAATTCATTACATAGTCCTACTCGGCCGAGTTAACTGTAACGACCACTTTTTGCTGTACTTTGTTCGTGCACGTGCTTTTGACCGTGCACATGTTTATTTTAGAGTTTGTTTGTTTGTGAACACTTTCGTGTGATATGCCGTTGTGAACGTCTCTGAGAGTATTAAATAGTGGCACTATATTGGAACGACGTTTCTCGAGTCGTTTTCCCACAATTTAATCTTATTCGATGAGACGTTGCGATTTCCACTTTTGACGGGAGACGTTTCTATTTTTGGTTTAGTCGTCCGACGTCGAAATTATGATCGGTCTTCTCTGCCTTCTTTCTCTCGTCGCCCCGGTCGCCCCAGTATTTATTTCACAATTTTTGGACTTCGTTTGACCCACTTTCACTTTTTCGCCAACCTATTAGTTGTTAATCCTAAGTTTCATGTGATACAATTTTTCCCTAGTATTTTGTTATAATCCCTATAACATTCTTTGACCTAGCCCACTTGCACTATCACTTATAATAACCAAGTCATATGTTTTTCTCGGCCTAATGGAAGCCCGTTAGTCTAGCCCTCTTGGTCACGGGCTGGAAATATCCACACCCACTCCTATTTTATAATAACCCTAGCCTAGTTTCATAGCAGCAATCCTACTCACGTTATCACATGCCTTCATCACGTGAGACACGTTATCACAGCCTCTACACTATTTATTAGACCTAGGGTTAATATATTTTAGTTTTTAAAACCCTCTCTCCGAGAAACCAAAACAATCTATCACAGCGCCGCCTCTTATTCTCGTAGCACGCAACGAGCGCAGCCCCAATCGCCGGCCCCTCTTCGCCGCTCTTCGGCCTTCCCCGATGGCCACGGCGCCGCCCCGCTGTGCTTCCGACGCTGCAACAAGCTCGCAGCAGCATCGGAAAGGCCGCAGAACGTCTCCCCGTGCCGGCGTCCCCCGCCTTGAACCACGACCTAGCGCCGGGATAAAACCACAACGCCGTCCCCTCGCCTCCTCACACGCCGCAGCTGTAACCTCGATCTTCTTCCCTCCGATGACCCCCCTCCGCCGTGACGAGCCTCTCCCTCCGACCAAGTTTACCGGAGACCACCTGTAGAAGCGTCGGGCTTTCCTCTTCCCTCCGCAGCATCGCACGCCTCAGCGCCGTCTCCCCAGCGTTCTTCCCGCACGCAACAACCCCGATCGGTGGCCCTCTCGTCTTCCCGGCCACCTCCCCATGTCGGCGACCCCAGAGAACCGCCGTGGGTCGCCAGAAAACGCCCCAAGCCGTGAACTCCCCTCTGGCCGCCATCTTCTCATTCTCCGACTAACCCCAAGTTCTCCGACCATCAGCCGCTTCCTCCGACGTGTCTCTGCCCTCGTCTTTCCCCTCGCCTTCATCTGCAACCACAGCGAGGAAGTAATCTGCAAGGTTAGCTTGTTTCATCTTGATTAGGGTTAGACTGCTTTTGTTAGGGTTATATTTATTTTAGTTGATGATAAGTTAGTGTTCAGATATATATGTACCTGTTAGTTAATTACTATTATAAGAGTTAGTTTATTATTAGTCTATGAGGTTGGTTTATGCTTAGTTGGATCATGTCAGATATGATAGGTTGTAAACATGTAGGGTATTAGTTAATTTATATAACTGAGTATAAATTAATATGCTTAAGTATCTTAGTGATGATTATAATTAGTATAACCTTGTATATGAGTTTTGAATGATGAGTTAGAATCTATAGGTTGAAATTCTATGGTGTGATTTTATACCTGTTAACGCGGATGTGATACGATCTCTTCGGGACCCATTACCGTTCCCAAGTCGACACCGTTACCTTATACGTTACAGGAATCCAACCCCTGACGTCGCTACCCGACGTCAGAGTAGCTCTCGCGTCGTGTTGAGGCTGGGCATTGATTGAACACATTAGGAGTATCTGGACTCATGGATCTGTGACTCACAGCATGACTCATTTCAGGCAAGTGAAACTTGCCAACTCTTGTGTAGGGCCATGTTTTAGGCCACTTCCTTGCTTTTAGCGTAAAAGAGACTAGTCAGTGAAATGATAGCTGGCTAGACGCCTACTTGATCTAGTTTGACAACGAAACTAGATCCGTTACCTAAATTGATCTAGCTTGACAACGAAGCTAGATCCAACTCTTTAACTTGTTGATCATGCATACTAAACTGTCATGTTTACTTTCCTTATCTGTATGCACTTTTAACTGCCATGCATTGCATCTTACATGTCATCCCAGTTGGTTGTTGCATTCGTAGCACACGCTACAATACTTGTACTTGTACTCCCTTGACCGGCTAGGTGCACCCCTAGGCCATCATATTAAAACACTTCCTGGCTCGTGATCCAGAAGCGGGCCTCATGTGTTGGTCAAAAGCCAATGCCCGATACACGTGGAGGGGTAGGGATAAACGATCACCTGAGCTTAGGAGTGGCCCGATCAGCCACTCTAGCCAGAAGGCGGAATCTCTGTGCACGAGATGCTTACTTTACTTGTCTTGTACTAGTGAGTGTTACTTGTATAACTTGTCATCCTTGCCATGTTTAAATGCCATGCTCGTACTTTACTTTACTTTGCTTGTTGCACTCATACTATAAACTGCCATGTCATTGCATTCATGCTAGAACTACTAGGTTGCTTTACCTACTTTCAGTTTCCTTGCACAAGTCTCTTGTAGACTTGCTGATATGTGCCCCTTGCTCTTTTGGGTGTCATATGTTAGACCATGAGCCAGAGACCGTTGCTGAGTACGTGATGTTTTGCTGACGCTGAGCCTGAGTCCATGTCTGCCCAGGAGGAGTTTTGTGGACATCAGTGATCTTTCTTGGTGACTTTGCTGAGCTTTCTTTTGTTTTAGGTTTCTGTTAGTTGTCGGTGTGAGGCACCTTTGTTTTGTACCTTGTACTTTTGTTGGCCATGTTTGGGCCTTTAAATAAATTGCAACACCCGAGTCATAAGCCCTGAGTCTAGTCGTTTTCTTATGACACTAGGTGGTAAGAAGACTTAGTTAGACGTCTGTGCTTGCTAGTTAGAGGCCCCTGATTGATAGTTAGACTCCCTTCTAGCAATTGACTTGATCATCGTAGGAGTCACCGTAGTGGTCCTTGTCTACCCCTGACCATAGTAGACTTCTAGAATTCCTTCAGTCGTTCGCTTGGGTTCATCGATTTTGGACCAAGCTGGACGCATTTCATTACCGTCTAGCTCCTTAGAAGGTCTTAGCGCTTAGTTCTTAATCCTTAGTTGGTCGACCGTAGGAGTTTTCCCGTAGATTCTCCTGATTCATATCCTAGGCGTATGTATGTTTTGATCATCCGACCAATTTCCTTGCCTCGATTCACGAGATCGCCTCATGACGATCGTCGTCAATTTTTGAACCTCTCCATTACAAACCTTGAATCTTCTGAAAGTATTTTTCGATTTCCTCTTTTCCTAAGTTTAAATTTGTTCAATTTTTATATATATATATATATATCTTATATTTCATACTCCTTCGTTGACTTGAACTCTTAAAACTTTTTCGAAATTTTGAATACTAGCTTATGGTATTTCCCCAGCCTACACTTTTGTACCTATGAAAATACATATTTCCTTTCATATATTAATTCTATTCTGAACCGTACTTTTATTTTGCCCAAATCGATTTATAATTTTCCTTCCTGACTTATGCCTTTAATATACTTTTCAAGACACATTGAAACTCAGCTTTCAGCAAGTCGATTTTATGCTCATCGTTTTCTCTACTTCAGATTTCTGTAAAATTACTATTTCACCACTCCTGATTTAGACCCTCCATGATTTGGTTTCAAAGCTTTACTATCAATTTTGATAATTCTACTACTAAGTTATTATTATCTTTCCGCTCACCATACGTGCTTTTAGAATAATTTCTAAACTAAAATGAATTTCAATTATTTTTATATCCGTACCAGGCTCGTTGTGCTCGTATGCTAAAAGCTTTGCGTAAACCAGTTTTATTCTTGGCACATCCTGGTTCCTCTCAAAGTAATTCCAATATTGATTATTTTGAATTCTTCCCTGGCTTAAAGACTTTGAAAGCGTTTAAAATGAGCTTCAATTCTTCAGTTACTTTAATTTCATTTCCAAAATTTTGCCAAAATTATATTAAATTACTGCCGTATAATATTTTCTAAAAATTATGTCTTTAATGTCCGTGTGAATGATTTACTTCCTTTTCTTAATGATTTGCGATAAGCCAATAAATCATTTTCTCTTATTATGAATATTCGACTCAAACTTATTTTGAACAACTCGTTTTATCGACCTCCAAATATTTTTATACAAGACGAGGATTCCAACTTTTGAAGTACAACAGTTTTCAATTTCACGAATTTTAGCTTATGTTACTTCATTTCTCAGTCCTATGTAAGTACCACTACGTCTCCCTTTCCTCTACCTAGACATTCACCAGTGAATCACTGTTTCACCTAACCAAGCTGTCTCCCTGTATTCGTCCTATCTGAACTCGTGCTTATCGATCCTCCTCTCGTCACGCTTCCGACCTCTAATCTTCCTTTATTGCTTAGGCTTTAGTGCCCGTCAATGTCTGTGTCAACTCTAAGTTGTTAGTAGACCTTGGACCTTGTGAGGTAGTCGTAGTGCACGTACCTAAGTTGTGTACGTGGGTTGAATGTGTATACCCCCATAGTATATTGATGCTTGCCTATTGTGTACGTGTGTGTATATATATATATATATATATATATATATATATATATATATATATATATATATATATATATATGGAAAAAGGGGATCTAAGGTGCCTCCTTAGATGAAAATCTAAGGAGGCGCCCCCATTTCCCACCATCTCCAACAATTTTTTTGGAAATTTTTTTTCATGGGGTTGTTGTTCACATCATGGATGGTCAACATACCAAACCTCATGTCATTCCAATACTTTTTGAGCCCCCATCTACCCCTTGCAATTTCAACGGTCTGAAAACGTGCTGAAAAACCCATGAAGTTGCAAGAGGTAGATGGGGGCTCAAAAAGTATTGGAATCCCTTGAAATTTGGTATGTTGATCATCCATGAGGTGAACAACAACCCCATGAAAAAAAATCCGAAAAAAAACGTGTGAGATGGGGGGAAATGGGGGCGCATCCTTAGATTGAATCTAAGGAGGCACCCTAGGATCCCTTTACCCTATATATATATATATATATATATATATATATATATATATATATATATATATATATATATATATATATATATATAAAATAAAACAGGGATGTTATCATGAGTTATTGGATAAGAGTTTTTATATAAGAGATATTGGTTATGAGATTTTTGATAAGAGAATTTGATAAGAGAATTTGGATATGTTTGTTAATAGAGTATGTTTGTCTTTGAGAAATTGCATATGAGAAATTGGGATATGAGATATTGGGTATATGAGTTTGTATTTGGGGGGGGGAATTTGAAACTTGAAATTTGGGTTGAAAACAAAAAATTTTGAAAACAAAATTTTGGGGGGAACGAAAACGTCCCCTCTCTCATAGTCAATCTCTCGCCCCCCTCTCTCTCGATTCAGCTCTCTCTCTCCCTACACAAAATTTTGGAGGAGAATAGAAATATTTTGGGGGGGGGGGGGGAACGAAAACGTACTGCTGTCTCCACGCGAGGAGGAAGAAGAAGCATCTTCTGTCGACGATGATCTCCAAATAATGGCTGACAATTTCAGGAGGAAGAAGAAGAAGCATCTTCAGGTTCAGATCTCCAAATAATGGTGGAAATAGGTTAACTTTTGAATTTGCATCCAATTTATTTCAAGTTTTCTGATCTTGCATTCTAGCCGCTCATCGCCCTAATTTCATTTCTATTACCAAGCCCAAGTTTGTGCTGTGGTGAGATTATTTGCATGAAAATTATGTTCTTGGGGGGTTTTGAGGAATTGTTGTGTTCAATGTCCAATTTTGATTTTGAGGAATTGTTGTGTTCAATGTCCAATTTTGAGGAATTGTTGTGTTCAATGTTCTTGGGGTTATGATGCATAGTATGAGCAAATTTGTGTTTAGGCTTGAGCTTGGAAAAAATTTGAGCACAATATATGAAGGAGAAGGTGGATGCAGAAATTATGATATTGATGTCTCGCTAGGTTTGCAATATTTTTCTAAAGAGAATTAGGGATGATGGATTGAGCTGAAGAATTGATTGATTTTTGTGATTAAGGAAAAAATAATTAGCGTTGGGGCCGGAGAGGGACGACAAATGGCTAATACATGATAATGAATAAATTGATAAGCTACCCATCCATGGGAGGAGGAAGGGCAATCCATCCTTCAAGAAATATGTCAAGATTCAAACCATCGTCAATTAATAATCTGTACCAATCTATTTTACTGAATCCTCCATGTCGCTTCTGCTCTTGAAGAAATATGGTAAGATGCACAAGTAATTACCACTTCCTGTTAGAAATTTGAACATATTTCTCATATCAAACATTAGATCCAAGCTTTCGAATTCTGTTGTAACTTCAATGAACCAACTTATATTTCACTGCATGTTTTAAAAGGTAATGTGAGTCTATTACGCTATAACTTATATTTCACACATTTTACATTATATATTTTATAGATATGTATATCACATTTCAACCACTGTTGATTCATTATGGTTCATATAGGTGCAATAACTGTATTGTTGACAATTTGCAAGGGCATGAAATGCATCATTCGTAAAGTAATATGTACACACAAAACCAACAATAAATCAGCATATGGAAAGTTGATACATCTTCTTCACAATTGTGAGATTCTACATCTGTGTGGTGGCGTCAGGAATGGGGGACACAGACCAAAATTAGGGCTTCAAACTGTGGAAATGATTATGTTGCTGGGAATTCACCCCGCCACAATTTTGTTACAATACAGCCTCTTAAAGTTCTTACCAGCGTACAATCTACATTATCCTTTTGTTTTTGGCTGAACTAAACAAAATCCTTCGTCCTTTTTAGTCAGTTGATAACATAATAGGTAAGATTGGCTATACATGATGGAATCACTATTAATGTTTTATTGCTGCTCCTGGAGAGGATGGAATACACGATTATGTGTATGTGGCAGCAAGTGTTGTTGGTGAAGTTTTAAGTGACATGGGTAGCATCATAAGTTGGAGAAACGATATTGGGCCAGTATCAAGCATGAAGACACTAGCAACTTCACCAAATATTTTGATTTATATTAGAAATTTATTTATTTTAAATTGGAAATCCAGACCAATTAACAATTGTTCTTCCAATTGCAAAACAACTAAAACTCTATTTTTCCTGATAATTGATATTTATTCATGTGCTTGGTTGACCTGCCGGGAACTCACCTCGACAAATTTATATTCAAGCTTCTGCATAATGTTTTCCCACATTGTTTGATATCATAATTTCTTGGATTTACCCTCCACCCTCTCTCATATAAAATCAGTTAATTTCTAATCAGTTAATTTCTTGGATCATTTTTCAAAATTTTCATCCTGTAAAATTGTTGTGTGCTAATCTAGGCAAAAAAGAATCATCCAAACTTTTGATATTTTAACTAGCTAATGTGCTACATATATTTTCTTTGATTCATGATATGTCATGTGCTTATGTGTAATTTAGGTAGTGTCTCTATATGTAGCCTATTTTAGGAAGTTATTCGTATGATATGCCATATACTTATTGTAATCTGGGTATTGTATATGTATGCAAGCCTGTTTTAGGGAGATACAAGGATTATGCCATGTTTTTGGTATAAATTTCCTTGCAATATTCTTGGAATGGGTTGCTTTTTAAAGGAGATATAAAGATCAGGCCAACCATCAATCTGTGTCTAACGAGTCTGGACTTAAGAATTCATTCGATATGCCACATGCTTATGTGTAATTTAGGTAATGTCTCTGTATGCATGCCTAATTTATGGAGATACAAAGATCATACCAGCCATTAAATCTAGGTCTAATGAGTTTAATGAAGAATACAAGGGTATTATTAAATTTTATCGTACGATTGGGTATCACAATCTCTCTTATTTTCTTTGCAAACTCTACTTTGCTGATTAACAATGATGCATAATGCAGGGGAGATGGTCTTTACTAGCAACATTGGCTAAGTTAATTATAGCGTGTCAAAGGCGGGGCTGACTAGCTTCATCAAAGCTATGGTGAAGGAATTTGTGAGCAAAGACATAAATGTGAGTGTCGTCCTGTTAATCTTTTAATGTACTGAGTTAAATCCAGATAATTATGTAAATTTGCAGGGTGAGGTGATAGTTTGTAGGGTGTGTTAAGTAGGTGAGCATCAACCCCATAATTTAAGCTTTGTTAATCATGTTTGTTAATCATGTTGACATAATTTGCAGGGTATGTTTGGTCAGGGTGTTTGTTAATCATTTGTTGATGAGTTAAGCATATTAGCATTGTTGATCATTTGTTGAGTGTTGGGTGTTTGTTAAATTAACTTTGTTGTACATATGCACTCAGAACAATGGAACCATCATGTTAATCATGTTCAATTAACTTTGTTAATAGAACCATCATGTATCAAGTGAAAGATTTGAAGGGAATGTTCTTGAGATTTATTAACAAAAGGAAGATTTTGAATGTAGTGTTAATTCATTGTAAATTTTATTCTGTAACATATAACATATGCAAAAGAAATATAATGTTAATTCTCATATTGCATTGCTTGCAAGTATGTCATATTATAACATGTTGCAGTATGATTTTTTTTCACTGTTTCTTTGCATTATGAAGAGGGGTGTGTTTCAAGAAGGGGGGGTGGCAAATCATTTTTTGTGTTATGTTTCAATTAGAAGGCCCTTCCAGCTGGACTTCTTAAGCACGTGACACTGAAACTGATTTTTTTGTGTAAACTGAAGTCACGGAGACAATCTTGGGTCCTTCTTGATTCATTTCACATATTTTTTTAAACTGAAACTGAAGATCACCATGTGCAGATTACTGCTCTTTCTAGAGTTTGTTCTTGCATCATTTCATGGATTTTTTGTTTAAACTGAAACTGAAGATCACATATTTTTTGTTTAAACTGAAACTGAAACTGAAGATCATTTCATGGATTTTCAGTCACTTTATATTTTAACTATATTTATGGATTAATATATGGTAAGTTTGCAATATTTTTATATTGTATTTAGTTGTCGACTGGCATTGCTTTGCTTCTATATGCTACTTAATTCACATGTTTAAAGATTCATTTGGATTGACGAAATTGATTGAACTGTATATTTGCTTCATTGCACAGAATTCAATTGGGATGATGTGAAAGTTGACAAGCATCGAGAGAACTATCGTGGTCATATCATCAAGGCAACTGTTGGTAGACCACTAAATGGCGGTAATGGGGAGGTGCTGGAAGGGCGAAGAGAGCGGCGGCGAGGGGGCAGATTGATGGGGCACGATCGAGGGCAGGCATGGGACGTGGGCCAGAGGCAATCACGCCGGGAGCTCTACAAAAGGGCTAGGAGGACGACGAAGAAAAGGACCGTATCTGAGGTAACAAAACCCAAGGTACTCCATCAACGACCTCGTTCCCCCAATTCATCTCCTTCCTCCCCCGCTCACGCCGAGAGACGCCGTTACGATCTCCTCACGAGTCGGACCGTCTCCGCCGGGCCTCCTTTCTCAGATCTCTGTCTGACTTAGGCATCGGAGGGGATTTGGCCGGAACCAAGGTCCGGCCCCCTGACGAGCGTTCTCATCTACGCAGGTGGACAGATGATCAACGGGCCGAGGCTCCCCCTCGCCCCTCGCCGACCACGCAACCTGCCGGACGATTAAGGCTTCCCCTCGTCGTCCGATCGCCGAAGCCAAGCGCAAACCACCGAGGCCGAGCGTCTCGACCCGGGCCGAGGCTTCCCCTCGCCCTTCGCCGAACACGCATCTAGCCGGACGACCGAGGCTTCCCCTCGTCGTCCTATTTCCGAGGATGCGCTCGTCTGTCCGAGGCCGAGCGTCTCAACCAGGGCCGAGGCTTCCCCTCGCCCCTTCTGCACCGATTCGAAGCCCCCGAGGGACCCAAAGCGGGCCCCTTGACCACGTTGACCGGGTTCTCCACTGTCAACGATTTGTAGTGAGAAAACACTCTGAAACATCTGGCGCCGTCTGTGGGAACTGAAAACCGTCCCACGAAGTAACAAACCACACCAACAATGGCACGAGCCAGCAATGGAAGGAAGCGCAAGCCCCCCATCCCGGAGGAAGGGAATGGCGCATCAAACGGCAACCCCGAGGACATGCCCGTCGACGACCACCCCGCCCTCTCAACCGAAGAGACCGGCGGCTCAGAACTGGCTACGCAGGGACAGCTCCGCGCCCTGGCTCAGGAGACCAACGCGAGCCTCCAGACATTGGTCGCGACGGTGCAGCAGCTCGTCGGCCCTGCGCCGTCCAACGGAGGCACGTTGGACGATAGCCATCGATGGGCGGGGGGTCCCCCGCACTTACGGTCCGCCGTGGTCGACGATCACGGGACCCTGAAACCGAACACGGAGCGTCGATTCATGCTGCACGGCTCTCGTCAGGCGAAGTCACGCGCCTCCTCCCCTTATCGTGAAAGGAGCCGAAGAGAAATCGAAGGGACGGAGGGCGAATCGATGACGGCATCATCTCGTCGGTCGCAGTCGTCCCGTCGCAGGAGAAGCGAACGACACCACTCAAGAGATCGATCGCGGCAGAGCAGGAGCTCCCGCAGGAGGAGTCGGGAACGTCGGGTCAGCCCGACCCCAAGCGTGGCGAGGGTCGCAGAGCCAGCCCCGCCGACGCCTGTGCTTCCTCCACCCTCGATCGAGCCAGAGGCAGGCGAATACCGCATCCCCGGGGGCATCCACGGAGACCGGTGCCCTTTATCACGGAGAATAACCGACGCACGGGTCCCCTCTCGATTCAGGATCCCAGTGCTGGGGAAGTACGACGGAATAGGGGACCCGGGACACCACGTGATGGACTACGAGGGGGACATGGCCTTCCAGGGAGCTGACGATGAACTGCTTTGCCGGGGCTTCTATTCTACTCTCAGGGGAGCGGCAAGGACCTGGTACCACAGCCTGCCCGGCCGCTCCATCGACAGCTTCGAGCAACTCACCCAGTTGTTCTACAAACAGTTCATGGCGGGGAGGCTGATCAAACCTGGTGCTGAACATCTGTTCAACGTGGTGCAAGGCCCGGTCGAGCCGCTCCGACAGTTCATGCGCCGCTTCAATGCGGAAAGGCTGAACGTGAACAACCCTCCCGACCTGGTGGTCCAGACGGCCCTTAAGAAAGGGCTTCACCACCGAGGCCTCAAGAAGTCCCTACACAACGATCCCCCAAAGGACCTCCCCGGGATCATGGCGAGGGCCGAACGCTTCATGCTGACCGAGGAGGCCTTGGCCGAGGATGCAGGAAAAGTCACTCGAGGGACCAAGCGCGGCGACGGCGGACGAGTCAGCCCCGAAGGATACCGGACCGAGAAGAGGCCGAGGAACAGGTAGCGGGGAGAAAGTACGAGGGATACCACCCCAGACGCCGTCCTCGCCCAAGTACAGAAGGAAGTGCGAGCTGATCGCCCCCCACCGAAGGCTAGAAGAGGTGGGAAGAACAGGGAGAAGTACTGCAAGTACCATAAGGACGATGGTCATGACACCGAAGACTGCTGGCATTTGAAGAAGGACATTGAGAAGCTGATGAGCCGGGGGCATGCCAGGAACCAGGCCGACGAGCCGGCCCACGGAGAAGGGACCTCCACGTAGCCAGACAAGGGGAAGAAGATCAACACCGTCCAAGGTCCCCTCCGTATCATAGAGTGAGCGGGCGATGTCTCTCCCCCCGGTTGCAGCCTAGTAAGAGGGAGCTATCTAGGTTTACGTCCCTCTGTCTAGTTTCACTTCCATTTCCTTTCCTCCAAATGTACCGGTCCGACAGGACTCTTGAGAGTACAAATGCATTCCCTTTTTGGTCTGTTCTTAAATCCCCGACGGAATTGACATGTCACCAATAGCGCAAGAAACTGGGGACCGCCACCTCACTGGAGGAGGAAGGGGAGCTTTGTCCTCGCCGATTAACTCCTGCGCTCATAAGACTGGGGGCAATTCCCCCAACAGGCACGGATGCCGACCGGTCCTAAGCCGAGGAGCTTTGCCCTCGCCGACCGACTCCTGCGCTCATAAGCCTGGGGGCGACCCCCCCAGCCAGCGCGAACGCTGACCGGTTCTAAGCCGAGGAGCTTGGCCCTCGCAGACCGACTTCCGCGCCCATAAGCCTGGGACAGTTCCCCCAGCAAGCACGGACGCCGACCGGTCCTAAGCCAAGGAGCTTTACCCTCGCCGACCGACTCTTGTGCTCATAAGTCTGGGGGCAACTCCCCCGAGACACGGATGCCGACCGGTCCTAAGCCGAGGAGCTTTTGCCTTCGCCGACCGACTCTCACACCCATAAGTCTGGGGAGAATCCCCCCAGCCAACGCCAACGCCGACCAGTCCTAGGCCAAGAACAAGGCGACAACGCAAAGTACACGAGAAGTCCGAGTAAGTCAATTTCTTTTATAATAGTTAACCAGATTTCAAAAATGTGTCTTATTTACAGGGGATCGAGGCGAAGAAAACACCCTACAGAAGCCAGATCGACACCGACAGAGCAAAATTGGTTGACAAAAGACCCAAAGTAGGTAGCCCAAGCTAGCAGCCATGCAACCAGCAATTATTGGCCACGGAACCATCGACAAAGCCGGAGGAGACAGCGGGGGCCAGGGATCCATTTCAAGTAGACTGGCCCAAAGCGAAGCGGATGCTAAAAAATTTGAGGATAAGGCCGGGAGGGACTGCTTAGGGAGCCCGAACTCGGGAGGACACATCCTCGGGCACTTCGCCCTGCTCGGAGCGAGGGGGATCAACCGACGGAGGGGCCTGCTGGACACGCTCCGCACATTCCCGGAAGGAAGTCTGGACGACTTCGACGATCCGAGGGGCGATGAGGTCTTCGTACTTACCGAAGGCCACCCTGAGGACCTCGAGGATCCTCATACCCAGGGTCTCGACGACGCCCTTCTCCACCTCCTCTGCAAGCCGCATCACTTGGCGCCGATCCGACAGTTCCCTCTGAAGCTCCTCCCTCTCCAGGCGGAACGACTCCGCCGCCTCCTCAGCCGACTGATGAGCATCCTCCAGCTTTCCTTGGAGGTCACCCACTTGTCCCTCCAATGCGGCCACACGGAGGTTGAGGCGCCGAGACTCCATCTGGGCCTCCATCATGGCCACCTCGGCCGCCCCGGCCCGCTCCTGAGCCTTCATGGTGGACTCCTCCAGCTTCCTCAGGAGGATGGCTCGCCGCTGCAGCTCCACGGCGAGCGTCGACCCCTGAAAAACAGGACATGAGCTAAAAAGGGAGTGAAGGGAGAGAAAGGACTGCGAGAGGGCCGAACCTGTTGAAGGGCCCAAACCAAAGAATCCGACACCTTGTCGGCGGGAATCTTCTCGAGGGTGCTGCGGTCCCGAGGGAAGACGGAGCTCTCGGCCACCTGCTGGGCTAGGGCTCAGTCGGCGAACACCGAACTCCCGGGGGCAACATCGAGGGAAGCCATATGGCTCGCCAATAGCGCTCCGATTCCTGGGGACGGAAGCGGGGACGCTGTGATGGGGTGGTTGTCAGAGTCACCTGAAGATCTCCGGTGGTGCCTGCAGGAGGCACAGAACTGGCCGGGCTGGAGGGCTCCGCATCCTCCTTCCTCTTCTTCCCTCCGTGAGGCACCACGAGCGCCGGAGGAGAGCGCTTCCTCCTTGTCCCATCTCCACTCTCGGGGACGGGAGGGGACGCTCCGAGGGCGAGGGGGACTACACCGGACCCGTCATTACCCCCTGCCTCTCGGGCTGGTGGGGCAGGTCCGGCCTTTACTACGCCCCCGGGGAGGGGATCGCCAGAAGAAGAGGCAGGAGGCACGGCCACTACCTTGCCCACGGAGGGCTCGGCTCGGCGCACATCCTCCTCAACTACCTTGCCCACGGATGGCTCGGCTCGGCGCACCTCCTCCTCAACGGTCTGTCGAGGCGCCCTTCCGGGGGTACTGCCTCGGCTCCGAGCAGCTCCACGACGGATCAGCTCATCGACGTCACGGACGAACTCGCGGCCTGCCATCCATGCAAAGGAAACCGAAATCAGGATGAGTCACAGGGCAGTCCGAGGAGGAAAAAGCGACCTACCCGGGGACCACAAGATGGCCTTCAGGAGTAGGTCATCCAACAAAGGCCAGATGGACTTCGATTCCAAAGGAAGAGCCGACAGCATCGCGGCGGCTGCCTGATCAACATCCGAAAGGGCTGGTGGCAGGCGAGGTTGGACAGACGCTCCCCAAATTGTCAAAATCTGGGCCTCACCCAAGAAGACCACGAAGACATAATCCGAGTTCCAATCCCCAGACCAGCGGGGCAAACCGATCAGGCATTCCCTCCTCGAACGGGCTCGGAGTAGCAGCCATGACCCCGGACCGACCGTCTGGACCTGGTAAAAGTGGAAGAGAAGGGGGAGAGACGGCTCCAGACCACGGGTACAGCAGAGCGTTACGAAGCCCGTCAGTACCGCGATCGAACACGGGGTGAACTGACACAGGGACACCGTGAGATGTTCCATGACCTGGATGAAGAAGGGATGGAGCGGGAAGCGAAGACCCAGGCGGAACATCTCGACGTAGGCGCCGACCTCATTACTCCTCGGAAGGCAAATCCGCTCGTCGACAAATGGAACTCGAACCTCGTATGGGAAGCAGAGATATCTTTCCCGGATCTCCGCGGCCACCGAAGGAGGAGTCCTCGACGGCGTACGTAGGACAACTGGGGGCACATTAAGCCGCACGGCAGCCGACGCCACATCATCACGGGCGTAGTCTGGAAAAAGTTTCCCCTTCCCCTTATCTTGAAGAGAACGACTCCCGGCGGGGGAACCTGATTCCCCTAGCCGGGGCTCGCCCCGCCTGGACTCCGGAGGACCCCTCGCCCTTTGACCAGAACCGCCTATCCTAAGAGCAGCCATGAGACGAAAGCGAGAGAGGAATTACCTTTTTTGACTAGTTCGGAGAAGGCAAGAAAGCGAAGGCGAAGGGAAACTCCGAGTTGCGGAAAGCTTTGAATACCGGGAGGAGCAAGGGAGGAGGGGAGATCAACGCGGCTGAGGATCGTATATACCAGGCGCAGGGGCAAATTCGAAGCGGCTGACAAGAACGCGCGGCAGGCTTCGAAGGACTGGCGGCGTTTCGAAATCGGCGCCTGGGGAAGTCCAATCGATCCGCCTCATCATGACCTACATTTATGACCACGCCTCGGCTGAAGCGCCACTCGGAACCCCAGGAGGCATAGCGGTTATACCAAGCTAGCCGAGGCCGATCGATCCCACCGATGGCGGTGCCCGAACCCCTCAGCTTCTCGATTGAAGATGGCCCCGCGAACGATGGGGGTAAATTTGCAGCCACACGTGGCGGCATCGGAGGACCAATGGCGCTTCGGAGCCCGCGCCTTAAAAACATCGAACAGGCCCACTCATGATGACGACTAATAAATGAGTCGGCATCGACTGGCGAGCTTGTCAAAATCGGCAGGAGTCACATCGGCCGAGCCGAATAGGCCGAAGCTAATCAACTCGACCGATGGGGGCAATTGTTACGCCTATTTGACCGAGACCCCAAAAGACACGAGCCCAGGAGCCCGACTACTGGTCGAGAGCCCATCTGCTTCCTCAAGCCCATTCAGCAAAGGCCCTGTAAGGGATCTTCTCGAATGTCGATCCGACCCGGCCCCGATAACCCGCTAAGTCACTCGCCCACTCCTGCGAAAACAGTTCCCCCGAATGCGCGACCACTAAATGGCGGTAATGGGGAGGTGCTGGAAGGGCGAAGAGAGCGGCGGCGAGGGGGCGGATTGATGGGGCACGATCGAGGGCAGGCGTGGGACGTGGGCCAGAGGCAATCACGCCGGGAGCTCTACAAAAGGGCTAGGAGGACGACGAAGAAAAGGACCGCATCTGAGGTAACAAAACCCAAGGTACTCCATCAACGACCTCATTCCCCCAATTCATCTCCTTCCTCCCCCGCTCGCGCCGAGAGACGCCGTTACGATCTCCTCACGAGTCGGACCGTCTCCGCCGGGCCTCCTTTCTCAGATCTCTGTCTGACTTAGGCATCGGAGGGGATTTGGCCGGAACCAAGGTCCGGCCCCCTGACGAGCGTTCTCGTCTACACAGGTGGACAGCTGATCAACGGGCCGAGGCTCCCCCTCGCCCCTCGCCGACCACGCAACCTGCCGGACGATTGAGGCTTCCCCTCGTCGTCCGATCGCCGAAGCCAAGTGCAAACCACCGAGGCCGAGCGTCTCGACCCGGGCCGAGGCTTCCCCTCGCCCTTCGCCGAACACGCATCTAGCCGGACGACCGAGGCTTCCCCTCGTCGTCCTATTTCCGAGGACGCGCTCGTCTGTCCGAGGCCGAGCGTCTCAACCAGGGCCGAGGCTTCCCCTCGCCCCTTCTGCACCGATTCGAAGCCCCCGAGGGACCCAAAGCGGGCCCCTTGACCACGTTGACCGGGTTCTCCACTGTCAACGCTTTGTAGTGAGAAAACATTCTGAAACAACAAGCATCGAGAGAACTATCGTGGTCATATCATCAAGGCAACTGTTGGTAGATGGAAAAAAGGTACTATACCATTTGTTTTACAACGGTGAAGTGGTTCTTTCTAGAATGAGAATAGAAATAGAACTGGAAATATTCTTATTGCAATTCAGATCATGCAATTCTAGAACTTATTGCAATTCTTTTGTAAGTGCATTGGGATAGAATGAGAATAGAAATGGAATCTGCTAACTTCACTAAAATACTATTATATGTAAATCTTCTAACCTCCCTAAAATAATTTCCATTGTCTCTCTGAGCATTACTTTATCCTTCTGGGCATGGTTGAGCTTGCAATATAGTTTCTTTTTGCCGTCACTTCAGATCTTATACTCTTATGTTCTAATATATGTAGAAAGAAGTTAATGGATTGTAACGATTGGTCATTTTGGAAGATGATAATTTTGGAGGTGACCGCTTAAGTGCCTTCACCCTTGGCTCTCTAGGCAATTTTAAGTGGGACAGAGTGCAAGGATCATTTAGTCCCCTGACATTTGACAAAAGGTTATCTCAAGTGTGCAGTGTCATTACGTTTGTGACCCAGTCTTTACGATACATTTCTTCCGATGTTATTGACATAATATGTCTATTGCATGTTAAATGCTTATTTTATAATTATTTTAGTATACTTTTGAGCTTATTGTCATCTAATTTAATTTTAATGTTTGGTCTAGAGGAAAGAATATGAAGCTTCCATTGGTTGCAGATTTTAAAAGAGATCAAGCTAAAGAAGCAGCTTTGAAGGCATTAGCTGATGTGAAGCAAGTTGCAGAGCAGTTGGTAAGTAAAACATGAATTTGATAATTACAACCTAATTTTTCATGTGATTTACTGAACATACTAATGTACATTTTCACTTAATTAAGAAATTCTTATGTAGTAACATGTGAGAAATTATATAATTCGTAGTGTTGGTATCGATTAACACTGTGTGTCTTAATTATTGTATAATGTGTTTACCTTCAATTGTCACAAAATAAATCATGTTTTGTGTTTGACAGTAATTGATTTGTTTCATATGAGGTACTTGAGAAAAGAGGAGTTTGTTCACATCCTTCGACGACAGAGCACTGGGTTTTCAAGGGACAACTTGAAATACTGAGGGGTGATTCTCCATAAGTGCAGTCGATGGTAAGCTTGGTGGTCCAAAATAGATGAAAAGATATGTTCCTAATTTTTTTGACAGTTTCATTGTTCCTAATTTCTATTTACTGGTCTTTAGATGTTCACTTCATTTCTTTGCAAGAACGAATAAAGCAAGCACACAAAGCTCGCCCTGAAGTAAGCCCCTCGCTTTCACTTTCTTTCTCTAGATTAGGGTAATGTGTGATGTTGATCATTAAATTGCTCCAAAAGATGATAATTTTGTCCAGCTTCTTGAGATTTTGGGAGGATGATGGATTTTAGGGTTTAATGAGAACATTTTTGCTTAAAAACTTGCAATCTGCATCAATTATTAAAAAGAATGTTTGCTCAAAAATTTGTATTCCTAATTTAAGGACAGTATGGTGCCTATGAGGTGTCCTGTTGAAATATTTGTTTGTGCCGACTTTGACGTAAAATTCTTCTATAGGTTTACAGTTTATACTCACATAAATACAACACATGATGCATCACCATTTGTTTGGTTATTTTAACTTCTGCATGATAGAAGAGAATAATGGAGGTTCAAATTAGTATTCAATGGCCGAAATTTTGTATGTAGACTAAGAGGGATGAAGCAAGATTTTTCGTTTCGTCTCTTTACTTTGTGCATTGGTGGTCTGATGCCGTTCGGTAATTTGGATCTTTTCATCAGGAATGTTTTATGATCAATACCAATATCATTTATGCAATTACAAGTGTGGGAGGAGGACGTGTTCTGATAGAATGAAGTAGATACATGACCATGGATCAAGTTGCATTCACGTGAATGAAAGAAAAAAGTCTTGGTTGCTCTCGGGCACTAATGCTGTAGTCACCGAAGGAACTAAAGGAATCTCATAATAAGACCCATGGTTTATTGTGTTTCGTAATGTTTTCAGGCACTGACAAATCAGTTTGAAGAAGGCATGATTAAAAATGGTCTAGGTGTAGTCCAAGTCGATGTCTTACCAGTGGATTCTTTCTTTGGTTTCTTACAAGTACAAGCTCCGACACTGAGTGCTTCTAGGTAATTTTACTGAGTGTTGTTTGAGAACTTGCATTAGCCAATTTTATTCTATCTACAATTTTACTCATGGTTCTTTCTATATACAATTTCTGGTTTACAAGTCTCATGCACCACCTGTTTTTCGAAATGTTTGAATAGAACTAGCATTGGTTGCTCGCGACTCTGTAGACCTTACACCCCTCACCTCTTGATTCCATAGCTGTTCAAAGGGAGCATGGTTGTCGTCGATTCAGGAATCGAGGCCAAGGAGGAGAAGTTGCTCCCTACCAACGAGTCATTTGAGAAATTGAGTTGAATTCGTCACACGATATTGGCTCTTTTTCCACATTTTGGTAAAAAAATTAGTTTGAAATAAGAACTTTTTTTATGAATGCAGAAGTAAAAATGGCCTAGGTGTAGTCTTAGTCCAAGTCCTACCAATGGATTTTTTATTTGGTTTATTACAAGTATATGAAGAAGAAATTACAAGGAAATGAAGAAATTATTGTCATGAATTCAATGCATCTGATTCTGCATTTTCTTTATATAATTCAGATTGTAGTGCATGCATTTGATTCATTGCTCCTCATTTCTTCAATTTTTGCGACTATGAAACAGTACAAAATTTGATGCATGCATGCATGCACATTGTGGTTGAGATGGACAAAGTGACTAATGAGTAAGTTTCCATGAGATTGTTTTCCCTCGATCAGAAATTTCGGATGCATATGTTCCTGATGACCAAATATTGACCAATTTTTTTTTCCAATCTTTATCTTTCTTCTTCTGTTCTGATAGTCAAATAAGATTACGAGAGCTCTGTTTAACATGCATGAAACAAAATCTTCAATCTCACAATAATAATCTTCCTTTAATTCGATCAAAAACAAAGGTTGTACATGTTAATCTTATCTTATCATCTGAAAAATTGATGGGAATGTGAAGAAAGATGAGATAGGGAAATAGAAGAGGCTGTTTCAGGTTGATGTGGAACTGAAGCTTAAGTTGTAGGTACAAATAGATTTCTTTATATGCTTGCTGGATGAATTTGATATTCATGTCATTCTTGATTATGTCATGTTATGGATTATTTTTGTGAGATTATAGTGTGGATTCACTGAAATAGATTTGAGTGAGTAGATTCTTCTTTGATGATATTTTCTTTTTATGGAGCCATAGAAGCATATCTTCGAATCAGGATAGACCCCAGATTTTTTATGAAGGTTTCTTTCATATCTGCTAATAAAAAGCGACATATGGACATGGTTGTAATGTTTCTATATTGGAATGGGGTATGGAGTTTGATAAGGTTTGCTTCTCAAGAGTTGAATATAGCCCTGCAATTTGAGTTTGCAATGATTTAATTCGCTTCCTGTAATATAGCCCTGTAATTATATGATATTTCATATTAGACTGGGTTGACTAGCATGCAAACATTCTGACTTAGTCTAATTTTTTTTGCTATTTTTAAAGAATATTTCTGCTCATGATCTCTTTGTTTAAGAGTTGAATGATCTGCCACATTTAAGCATTGTTCAACCACTTTATCCTTAATTTCCAGGAAATTCATATGCATGTGCATTCTGACTTCCAAAAGTTGAGTTTCATTGGTTGATTTCTTTGAACCGTTTAATGGCAGAAACACAGAAAAGAGGCACAATAGGGTCCATAGCTGGATTCAGTAGAGAAGGTTGGTGAATGCCAGTCCTTTAAAATATGAGGTTTTATTTTCTTTTCAAACTTTGGAACAATTGACTCGCTCTTAAAAAAGATTGTGATGATAATGTTTTATCATAATCATGATTCATACCTTCAAATCACAAGAAAGTCGTGAACTTTGCAGCACCCCATGATCAATATTAACTATATAAACTTAAAAGGTTGACAAAGTTGTTGAGTGGATTGACGAGTCGCCCTTTGTGTAACATGGTTTACCTCAATCTGGATTCTAATTTTCTACAATATCTAACCCATCAACCCACTCTCCACTCTTCACAGAATGATATAAGGTCCAATTCAGCAACCCACTAACTGAGATCATTTGAGGCACATCCAACTGAGATCATTTGAGGATGCTGTGCATATGCGTGCAATCGAAATTTGGAGTCCCTGCAACTGGTAAGTCCATTTCCTTCTTCATCCTTTTATTACAGTTTTTTTTTATTTTTAAAATTAAAAATGTAGTCTATTAATTTGTTGTTCAAGATTGACACCTGACCCTGAAACCTGTAGAAGCCAAGGAGCAATTCACTCCTTACTGATGTCAAAGTTAACCCCTATGTACCGGGTAAAAATGTGGATACAGCCAATAGGGAAGGAACCTAATAAACCATATCATAGAAATGATACCGATTCCGATAGGAGGGAATGAATATGAGTGTGTTAATCTGGATGAACCATCTCCTATCCATGATTTTGGTTTTATTATCAGAGAACGAAACTAAATAATCCATATGTAGTCATTGAATAAAATTTGCTGGGGAAGTAACCGTGATATGTTCTCTGTGATACGCTCATTGACACTATTATTACTAAACATAGATCTATTCTATATAATCCATCTCCTTTGTCCAGAAAGGTCATCCAATGTTCATATTGGTATTATGTAGTAATTAATAAGGTAAGCTTAGTCTTTTCTGTAGACTCCTTCGTCAAGATTGCTTGAAAGGACAAGTTTCTTAGTTCACTGTGAATCATGAAATCCCCTTGAAGTGGTGGTTTCTGGTACAATGAAGTGGAATTTTATTAACATGGTTATGCATGCTGCTTTACCTCATTTTAATATGTTAAAGAGCATATTTTCATTTTCTCTTGGCCTTTTTTGAGAAATCTGATTACTTTCACATATATTTGTACTTGCATACAAAACTTGGGGGAAAGGCAAAAAACGAAAAAAAAATTGAAATATTAATGTGTTCGCAAGTAGGCGCAGATGCAGGTATTACTCGTGGTTGGGTTTTACATGGTAGCCCAACATCTATTATACATTTGAGGAATGGTTTGAGGGATGTTTTGGAATGTGGTTGCTCGCTAGGACAAAAATGTGAGTAGAAGGATGGTTGTGATGGAATCTTTGGAAAAACTAAATTTTCTTAGGGTGATTTTGAAGACGTAAAGTTTTTTTGGTTAGGAAATTTTGAATTGGATGAAATTTTTTGAGTGAATATTTTGAATGTTCCGTGAATGGTTTTTGATTTTTTTTTGGGATTTTTGGGGCCTTTTAAGGTTTGATTGGTTTGGCAAAATTTGATTGTTTTAATTTAGATTTTTCATTGGATTCATTTCGATCGTCTTTGACATAGATTTACACATTAATTAAAACAAGTAAATTAGATTTCCAATCTATACTAATTTAAATATGGCATTGTTCTTTTAAATTATGATCTCTGGTGCAGATTATTGGTCCTTAGATGATGTAGATGGCGATCAATCAACTCTCAAATGACTATTCTTTCATTTGAAATATGCTACATTGATAAATATCATTCAATCATTTGATTTTTATATTATAGATGTCTCAAATATCAGACAAGAATTAACTGTATGAATTTTCAGTTTTGCTAGCATATAAGGAGTGCATATTATGTGCTGTTATTGGTTTTGATAGCAATAAAGTTTGTATTATGCACTGTCAATGTGTTTGATAATAAGCTCTTTTTAATTTTTTTGATTGAAAGTTTTGATTAGTGTTCATATTGTTTTGTGTTAGTTTAATCTGCAATCAATGGAGACAATTGAATTAACCCAAATATTTACATAGATTGTTCATATCCTCTCTTTTAACATTGTTTGTTTGGCAGTTGGATACAAAATGCTTCAACAATTTCAGTTTTGTGTAGACTCTAAGCATCAACCAGACATCTAAGGTAAGTTCTCCACCCTCAAAACTTAATCTCTTTGATTTCTTCACAAGTCTTCTTACATACAGATCTGATTTTTGTTGGAAAGATAAGATATATTTGAGGTTTGTGTTTTGGATCTGGGTTTTTATTGTTGAGGTTCTGATTTTGCTATTAAATTTTGATTTTTTTAGATTTTTTATGCTTCTTTTAATTGTCATAGCTTCATGGTTAAGAATTTTTCATGTTGATTTTGATGATTTGATAACTAAAATATTTACTTATATACTGAGAGTAAGTATTTACAAGAACGACAGAATGACTGCAAAATTATAGGGCATAATGCATAAGACACACATCACCCATAGCATAAATTAGTTAATAGGGACTGAGGAACAACTATTTTGGGGCTATCTTTGATTTTTCTTCTCTTTATCCCAAGAGAATGAAGCACCAGCAACTAATTCAAGAGAAACCACAATCATGACCATAAAGGGGCATAAGCCATGCACCTGCATGCGTGTTGGGAGGAGCGGAGAATGGTTCCATTAATAATTACAATTACATGCCTATATTTCAGAATTTCACTCATCTACTAAGACATAACAAATGGACACAAAAAAATTCACAGATAAAAAAGAAGAGAATAAAAGCATTTCCTCATTAAGCTGCTAATATATTAAACTGAAACTAGAATCAGATGCATACACATGGCATACCAACGATTCAAATGCCTTTTTTATGCAAAGAAACAATCCCACATGCACGAACGAACGAACAATATTGGCATACAACAAAAGTGCACTTGATGGCATGTTGTTGGTGCATGATGTGTTACCCAAGCATATTTACTCTTATGTATGCATATTTGGTAAAACACAATTTCACACCCCAAGCCATGACACAGACATACACAAGAGAATTCTTACTAGACAAGATAAACAGGAGACAATATAGGATAGAAATAAATTCATGTCCTAATGAATCAAGAAAGAACTAACAAGTATACATGTTTGAACATATCTGAAAAGCCCACGGCACACACATACACAACGAAGACTTACTAGACAAGATAAATTAGAATTACAAATATATGATAGAAATTACAAATTTGTGTCATAAGCAATCAAGAAAAAAATTCACAAGTAGACATGTTTGAACGTCTTTGAATCTCCCCAAGACTAGAAAGCTGTAAGTTTTCTGAGCATCAACCCATCACACTATGCCTTGATTTAGATTTGGCAAACTGTCAAAATATAAAAGCAGATCAAGTAGCATTTTATCAATTTCAGAAGATTACTTAATGGTTGGAAATCCATAACAAACAAAAGATTGTGTTGGAACCTTCAGAGCCCATGGATTTTGAGTACTTCCGGGGGGCGGGGAGAGACAATATAGATCGCTCAACTACAAAGACGATTCGATACAAGAATTTGAATGCATTTAGGATTCTGATTTAGAAATATCTGTAACTATAGCAAGGCATTCAAAAGAAGAGGTGATGGAAATTTATAGCCATGTACCAGACAAGGCGTTCACAGAGGTAATGATACCAATGGGACGTCACCAGCAAATTGAAACTAGAAGAAACTGCAGAGCCAGAAGGAGGCAGAAAAGCACCAGTTAAAAAATCAAGGTAACTATTTCTACAATGATTTTTATAATAATACGAGCACAAATTACACTATCCAATTTCTTCAATGAAGCATGTAAACATGACCTCCAACATTTATAATACATGTGAGTAAATTGTCCTTAAAATATAGATGGGCGAATAAAACATAAAACAATTTGTTACAAAATCAGATACAAACAAACATTTATGTTGAGACACTATATATTTTTTAAATCCAGAAAAAATAATTATGAACATCAGCAACTCAAACACATTTTATTTATGTGGTTAACTGCTTGAATTTGACATTAAATGTATGCTTTTTCAAGTCCAAATCAAGTAAGTATTGATGCAACATGTATGCATGCAACATGGATAGTGGAATCAGATTCTGTATAGGTACAAGTCCAGCATCATACATTGGCTGGTATGGTTCAAGCATAATCTCATGTTAGATTCCCACGAGTAAAACAAATTATATACCCGAATTTTTGTTACACATCATTTTTCCCAAGACATCCCAACAAGCCCAACTCAAGCGAGCACTTAATCAGTTTTGGAGGAATAAAGATTTTAAGGGGGAGTATTTAAACTGAATCGTGCCCTACGGGCACGGGTTATGACTAAATTTTTGACTTAAAAGGGAAAAATGAATCAATAAAGAGAAACAACACAGTACTAATAAGTTATGATTTGAATGAAACACCATTTATCCTAAGACCAAATAAATTTTTTTGACTAAACGCCATTCATCCTAAGAACACACACTGTACACATTACTTCACATTTTACGAGGCATTTGCCTCTCACTTTTACAGGATATGATGTTAAAGTATAGTATCCTAACTTATAGGACGGACTTCAATTTCAGGAAAATGTTAGTGTTAACCGTGTTTGTTATAAGTAAACATCAAGGGTGGTGCCATTACTTTTCAGCTAAAATTTAAGGAGTATAATTATGTTTTCCTTTGGTTTGTGTACTTCTATTGATCATAAAGTATAGAACATTACATTCTTATATGATATATTTACTCTGCACCTAAACTTTTAGGGGAAAAATTGAATCTGTGTCTAACGAGTCTATACTTAAGAATTCATATGATATGCCATATGCTTATGTGTCATTTTGATAGTGTCTCTGTATGCATGCATGTTTTAGGGGGATGCAAAGATCATGCCATGTTTTTGATATGAATGTCTTTGCAATATCCCATGTTTTTGCTATAAATAGTTTTATCTGGAGTCATTTGCACTTACGGTTTTTAGTTGTTTTGTCCCTAATTTATTAACTTCTTTGCTCACATATGTGTTCAATTCTATCCTTCCTTTAATGTATGGAGCTCTAACAATCCAAGCTGTTTTCCCATTTGTTATATCTCTAAGCACATGATTCAGGTCACAGCCATTTAAATAGATTAAATACAAAGATACATAGGTATAGAACAATGTAAGTACAATTGCTGGTATGGGACTGCCCATTGGGACTAATCAAAATTCATGAAATGAGATGATCAACTTTCCGATGGGGATTGCCATGAGTATTTTGATGGGGAGCAGTGATTTTGGACCGAAATCTCTCTTGAAATCTCTTCCCTAAAATTTTGT
The DNA here is from genome assembly GCA_030789695.1 of Scilla litardierei. NCBI lineage: Eukaryota > Viridiplantae > Streptophyta > Magnoliopsida > Asparagales > Asparagaceae > Scilla > Scilla litardierei. The sequence continues at coordinate 113,498,244 of CM061131.1, read as the reverse complement.
ATGGAATTAAATCTGAAGTGAACTATATTTTTGAGGGAACTAAAATTTGTGGTGAACTAAATTCTCTGGGGAAAACTAACTTTTGAGGATCTAAATAAAAATGTAAGGAACTAAATGTCTTGAGGAAAACAATTGTTTTGGGGAACTAAATAACTTTTGGGGGAACTAAATAATAATTATTGCACCATAATTAAAATTAGTTGATCCTTGATTTTGAGGGAGGGAATACTTTAAATGAATCGGGCCCTTAGAACACGTGGTAAGTGGAGAGGGAGTTAAATTTGTGGGAACTAAAATTTATGAGGGAACTAAATTCTTTTGGGAATAAATTTTGGGGTAACTAAATTTTTTGCAAAAATAAATAATACTTATTGTGCTTTAATTATTGCGTATCGTTTAAAATCGGGGGATCCCAGATTTTAAGGGGAAAATATCTTAAATGAACCGTGCCCGCGGGCACGGGGTATGACTAGTATATATATATATATATATACGCGGAGTTACTCGTGATATTATGAGGTTGTTTGTGTGTTAGTATTTATAGATTTGTGTGTGGTTAGCTATACCATAATAGGGATGCCTGTGTATATAAAAGTTAGTGTTGGAATATCTAATGGAGTGTATGTAGTTAGAGATACTTGTAATGGTTGAAATAAAATGATTGGTAAAGCTATGTGTATGCTAGGTGTGATAATAATAGGTGTACGTATAGTTAAGTGAGTAGGCCTATTATATGACTTGTATGTTAGTACGTGTGAGTATGTGCTCGTACGTAGTTACGTATTGTGCTTAGACGTAAGTAGTTATGTTTCGTTGCATGAGTATATAAGTGGTATATATATGGTAGTAGGGTTATAATTTTGATGGGTATTGCTTGCTTTTACGGGATGTTGCATGCGTGCATACCGAGAGATATACACGACTATTGCACATCTTAATTATGTATGTATAGATGTGTTAGTATACTAAGTATAGGTAGTAGGCTATGGTGGGAGTATATATGTTACATGTGTGTGACTATATGATGAATGCGTATGTATTAGAGAGTGTATTATAAATATACGTGTGCTGACGTCTGTATTATTATTATGGTATATAGAGTGATTGAACTATGTGAGTATTACCTGACTAAATAATAAGTGTGCTTGACTTATGGTATGTATATGGTTGTATTGGTAGATATATATATATATATATATATATATATATATATATATATATATATATTGGAGTGGTAATAGTATAGGTATAAATGCAGTGTTACGTATGTAGAATATCTTGATATGTGTAGTAAGTCTCACTCAGGCTTGAGTGGGTATACTCTAAGTATATTGATTGTATGTCTGAAGTTTGAATATATCAATGCTTGATGTATGCATAGTGATAGGAGTGTTTGTGCCTGGTTGTGCTACGCACAAGACTGTGAGTCGCTATACCAGTATATATTTATAGGTGTTGGTCTTGTGGTATAGTTAATTACTAAGAACTTGCCTGTGTGAACATACGTGTGCTAGCTAAACTAGGTGTGTAGACGTGCTAGTTATGTAAATGTACGATTGGTATGCGTGAATGAAATGTTAGCGTGTATGGGTGTGCACCATGCATGGGTAAGTATGTGCTTAGTTATAGGTATTGATGACTATAGTATATGTGGCGTGTCGTAAATATAGTTATATGACCGTATGTGATGAAAATATATGGTGAACTATTTGCATGCATTTGAATGACTATATATTATGAAACTATAGTAGTGGTGAATGTATATTAGATATAGTGAAACTTGATTTAATAATGGTATAGTGTGATCACATGTGCTGATGTGTGGTATGGAATGTACACTAGGAAGTATTAGAGGGTTGTATACCCATGTTGTTTGTGCATAGGTAGCTATCTATACGTAGAGCAATGATTGTATTTGCTAAGTGTGAGACAATACTTATATGAGTATTTAAAATATTGTTTTGCATTTAGGTAAGTAGTAGTTATATAAGGGATGTATGCTTATATATATGATTGAAATACGTGTATGAATTTGACTGACTATAATGGGTATAAGGGTATCACGTACGTGAATATATATATATATATATATATATATATATATATATATAACAAGTTGGTAGCGTTAATGTTTGACTACCTAGTGCATATATAAGCACTTGTAATGACTATACCTGGTTTGAATTATAATGTGGCACGATTGGGGTAGTTACTAGAGCGACTAGATAAGTTAGAAAGTCCGAGGACGGAATTTATTCTAAGGTGGGGAGAATGTAACGACCACTTTTCGCTGTACTTTGTTCGTGCACGTGCTTTTGACCGTGCACGTGTTTAGTTTAGACTTTGTTTGTTTGTGAACACTTTCGTGTGATATGCCGTTGTGAACGTCTCTGAGAGTATTAAATAGTGGCACTATATTGGAACGACGTTTCTCGAGTTGTTTTCCCACAATTTAATCTTATTCGAGGAGACGTTGCGATTTCCACTTTTGACGTGAGACGTTTCTATTTTTGGTTTCGTCGTCCGACGTCGAAATTATGATCGGTCTTCTCTGCCTTCTTTCTCTCGTCGCCCCGGTCGCCCCAATATTTATTTCACAATTTTTGGACTTCGTTTGACCCACTTTCACTTTTTCGCCAACCTATTAGTTGTTAATCCTAAGTTTCATGTGATACAATTTTTCCCTAGTATTTTGTTATAATCCCTATAACATTCTTTGACCTAGCCCACTTGCACTATCACTTATAATAACCAAGTCATATGTTTTTCTCGGCCTAATGGAAGCCCGTTAGTCTAGCCCTCTTGGTCACGGGCTGGAAATATCCACACCCATTCCTATTTTATAATAACCCTAGCCTAGTTTCATAGCAGCAACCCTACTCACGTTATCACATGCCTTCATCACGTGAGACACGTTATCACAGCCTCTACACTATTTATTAGACCTAGGGTTAATATATTTTAGTTTTTAAAACCCTCTCTCCAGAAACCAAAACAATCTATCACGGCACCGCCTCTTATTCTCGCAGCACGCAACGAGCGCAGCCCCGATCGCCGGCCCCTCTTCGCCGCTCTTCGGCCTTCCCCGATGGCCACGACGCCACCTCGCTGTGCTTCCGACGCTGCAACAAGCTCGCAGCAGCATCGGAAAGGCCGCAGAACGTCTCCCCGCGCCGGCGTCCCCCGCTGTGAACCACGACCTAGCGCCGGGATAAAACCACAGTGCCGTCCCCTCGTCTCCTCACACGCCGTAGCTGTAACCTCGCTCTTCTTGCCTCCGGTGACCCACCTCCGTCGTGACGAGCCTCTCCCTCCGACCAAGTTCGCCGGAGACCACCTGTAGAAGCGTCGGGCTTTCCTCTTCCCTCCGCAGCATCGCACGCCTCAGCGCCGTCTCCCCAGCGTTCTTCCCGCACGCAACAACCCCGATCGGTGGCCCTCTCGTCTTCCCAGCCACCTCCCCATGTCGGCGACCCCAGAGAACCGCCGTGGGTCGTCGGAAAACGCCCCAAGCCGTGAACTCCCCTCTGGCCGCCATCTTCTCATTCTTCGACTAACCCCAAGTTCTCCGACCATCAGCCGCTTCCTCCGACGTGTCTCCGCCCTCGTCTTTCCCCTCGCCTTCATCTGCAACCGCAGCGAGGAAGTAATCTGCAAGGTTAGCTTGTTTCATCTTGATTAGGGTTAGACTGCTTTTGTTAGGGTTATATTTATTTTAGTTGATGATAAGTTAGTGTTCAGATATATATGTACCTGTTAGTTAATTACTATTATAAGAGTTAGTTTATTATTAGTCTATGAGGTTGGTTTATGCTTAGTTGGATCATGTTAGAGGTGATAGGTTGTAAACATGTAGGGTATTAGTTAATTTATATAACTGAGTATAAATTAATATGCTTAAGTATCTTAGTGATGATTATAATTAGTATAACCTTGTATATGAGTTTTGAATGATGAGTTAGAATCTATAGGTTGAAATTCTATGGTGTGATTTTATACCTGTTAACGCAGATATGATACGATCTCTTCAGGACCCATTACCGTTCCTGAGTCGACACCGTTACCTTATACGTTACAGGAATCCAACCCCTGACGTCGCTACCCGACGTCAGAGTATCTCTCACGTCGTGTTGAGGCTGGGCGTTGATTGAACACATTAGGAGTATCTGGACTCATGGATCTGTGAATCGCAGCACGACTCATTTCAGGCAAGTGAAACTTACCAACTCTTGTGTAGGGCCATGTTTTAGGCCACTTCCTTGCTTTTAGAGTAAAAGAGACTAGTCAGTGAAATGATAGCTGGCTAGACACCTACTTGATCTAGTTTGACAACGAAACTAGATCCGTTACCTAAATTGATCTAGCTTGACAACGAAGCTAGATCCAACTCTTTAACTTGTTGATCATGCATACTAAACTGTCATGTTTACTTTCCTTATCTGTACGCACTTTTAACTGCCATGCATTGCATCTTACATGTCATCCCAGTTGATTGTTGCATTCGTAGCACACGCTACAATACTTGTACTTGTACTCCCTTGACTGGCTAGGTGCACCCCTAGGCCATCATGTTAAAACACTTCCTGGCTCGTGATCCAGAAGCGGGCCTCATGTGTTGGTCAAAAGCCAATGCCTGATACACGTGGAGGGGTAGGGATAAACGATCACCTGAGCTTAGGAGTGGCTCGATCAGCCACTGTAGCCAGAAGACGGAATCTCTGTGCACGAGGTGCTTACTTTACTTGTCTTGTACTAGTGAGTGTTACTTGTATAACTTGTCATCCTTGCCATGTTTAAATGCCATGCTCGTACTTTACTTTACTTTGCTTGTTGCACTCATACTATAAACTGCCATGTCATTGCATTCATGCTAGAACTGCTAGGTTGCTTTACCTACTTTCAGTTTCCTTGCATAAGTCTCTTGTAGACTTGCTGACATGTGCCCCTTGCTCTTTTGGGTGTCACATGTTAGACCCTGAGCCAGAGACCGTTGCTGAGTACGTGATGTTTTGCTGACGCTGAGCCTGAGTCCATGTCTGCCCAGGAGGAGTTTTGTGGACATAAGTGATCTTTCTTGGTGACTTTGCTGAGCTTTCTTTTGTTTTAGGTTTCTGTTAGTTGTCGGTGCGAGGCACCTTTGTTTTGTACCTTGTACTTTTGTTGGCCATGTTTGGGCCTTTAGACTCTCTTTCTTTTTAGCATGGTGGCTTTTTCTGTGATGTTGAAACTTATTTTGTGGATATTCTGAGATGTCTCTTTTGTCTCATTTCGTCATTATTATCTTGTTTCGTTTTGCGTTGCAAGGACCTGCAGTTTTTAAGTTGATTGACGCTTATCGGAATTACAGCTTGCAGCTTCAAGTAGAAGCGGGCCTTCTCATGTTTCGCCTCCATATTTTTGGGAAGCGGGGCGTGACATTAACGCTTCACTCGGCCGAGTCGTAACATTCCTATATAAGCCCCGAGGCGTTGCGCGAATTTCGAAAACACAAAAATCCCAAATTCCCTAGCGCCCGAGCCCGAGCTTCATCGCTTCGACCTCCTTCGCCCAAATCTGCTACTTCTCACACCCGAGCCGCCGCTCCACCGCCGATCGACGACCTCCACTGGTCGCCGACGCTGCCCCCGCCGTCACACTTCGCCGGCACCGCCGCCCTGCCGCCGGTCACCTCCATTTCGCCCCAAATACGAATTTCTTCTCCATTCTCCCAATTTGTACACCCATTGCGCCCCAAATTCAAATTAACTTATATATATATATCTATTAATCCCCATCTCCCCCACATTTATTGATATTCGTCGCTGATTTTATTGTTTTCTTTTCAGGCCAGCTTGGGGGAGCTTGGGGGAGGTTCTGGACGCACTCAGATTATCGCGAAGGAGGCGTTTCTTCGCACACTTCAGATTTTACTCTCGCGTCGTGCTCAGGTACACTCATTTTATTATATAGCACGTCGCATTTTTATTTGAGTGGGCACGACTCACGGCACACATGCCGCCACGCCTTAGGCCGCGCACTTGGGAGCCCGCTTCCAAGCGGAAGAAGTCAGGTGATCCTGGCCCCTCTTCCGCTAGGGCAGACTCCCCACCACCTAGCCCACCCCCACCTACACAGCCACCTCTTGCTGCTCCCATTTCGCCACCTGGACTTCTCATCCTGGCGTTCAATGCGATGGGGATCACGTTCTGAGATGACACCCATCGCGCCATGTTTGAGCGTATCTCCCATCGCTTGATCGTACCCTCTAGGTTCGTGCACCTAGCTGACTTAGACTGCTTAGGGATATTCGAGGGGCTGCTCATGTTGTACGACAACGTGGGATGGCATGACTTTCTGTCTGTGTCGGCGGACACCTACATCCGCCCGACGTTAGAGGTCCTTAGTTCCATTTCCCGGACCCCTGGAGGATGCTCATTTCGACTGATGGATCGAGAGTGAGCATTCTTCCAGTGGCCCGTTGTACCTATCGCAGACAGCGCCTACGCTCCCATGCACATCCCACCCCCGTCGTTCAACATGCACGCCTTTTGGACACGGATCACGGGTTCACCACTCGCCTTTGACCCTAGTAGGGCCAAGGTATCTGCGATTCTCCACCCCTGCCTCAGCATTGCACAACGCCTTATGGAGACCACTTTTCTTGCGAGGTACGAGCCCGGGATGCTGTCTACGCCAGAGCTCTACATGCTCTATGTGATGACACGTCCCAGGGTATTCGATATGGGTAGTGACGTCTTGGTCCTCGCCGTCGAGATTGATATTACCAGCTGGTACATCGACCGCATAGTTATTTCTGTCGGTGCTCGGACGCCTATTTGCTACGGCGGTCTGATTACCCTCTTGGCCCTTATGACCGGCGTCGACCTACCTGCTGACTTGCTTCGACCACCGGGCCCCACTTCACTTTCGATAGACGTTATGGCCCGGATGGGGATGCTGCGTCCTCAAGGTCATCAGCACTGGGTATGTCTCCATGGTCCTTTCACTGTGGATTACATGGTTCTCCCGAGCCCTGCTCGGACACATATAGGACCCGCGGGCGGAGATTGGATTCCAGCGATGGATCTCCTTATCCCCGCCGCATATGTGCTAGAGCCTGAGGGTGCTCAGCAGGAGCCCCTCATTCCACCCCAGGGCCCTGTGATCCCTCAGCCTGCACTTGCTTCGTCTGCACCTCCTGACACATCTGTCCACACTTTTGTTAGTGCCGGGAGCACTTTTGCTGAGTCCACCCACACCACCACCACCACTGTGCCCATTTCGATAGATCCCAATTCTACAGCTAGCCCCGAGCGTCCTCCCACCGTAGTTGAGTGCGACGAGCCTTCTTTTGCTTCCGTGGTAGAGACCCTTTCCTCATTATTGTTCTCGACTCATGGGGAGTTATTTTTTGCACCCTTCACGACCTCCCCAGTCGTCGACCTCACTGTCTCCACCGTCGCTGTATACTCCGAGAGCGTCGTGACTTCTGTCCCTACTTCTGTGTCACTGACCTCTCTGCCTACCTCGTCATCCGTTTTCACTTCCGCTTCATCTGCCGCTCCTTCCTCATGTACTCTCCCTGCGTCCCAGCCTCACACTGAGGCTGGGCATCACTTAGCGAGCACAACATCCATCACCACCCCATAGCTACACCTATCCTTTACGGTGGCTGTGTGAGACAGCCCCGTTCTTAACCTGTTCGAACCTCTGCTCCACCTCCCCCCGACACCCTTGTTCAGAGCATCCGTGCTCTTGAGGGGGCTGTTAGTGGACTTAGAGGGGATTTTAGGGCTCTCTCAGCCACCGTCAGTGCAGTCCAGACCCGCGTCGCTATACTTCCTAGTATTCAGGCTTGCCTGAATCAGATTCTTGCGCGTTTACCTCTGCCACCCACACCCACCCAGCAGCCACCACGTCCGCCACCACCTCTGACACAGGACGGTGCTGGTGCACCCCCACCCACCTAGGCACACACTGGATGCCTTCCATATTTTTGATGTGGTTTGTTTTGAGCCTGCTGATTTTGCACCCCTCCTCCACACACTGTTTTGGTCACTTTTTGGTCTGATCTGTCTATATCTTTTTGTGAGAGAGGGAGTACTTTTTAGGGACACTCATATCTGCACTATTTTGATCTCTGCATGCATCACCCGCATTCTCATATCATTTTCTTTTATTTTTTTCTTTTCCATCATGCATGCATCCTCACCCTCCCTGCCCATATTTTGTCTCTCGGTGTGCCACACTTCGCACATTGAGGACACTGTGCACTTTAGCTTGGGGGAGTGAGTTCTCACACTTTTTATTTTTTGTCGCCTTTTATTTTTATTTCCTCACATTTCTTCGTTTTACACCTATTTTCACGCACTTTTTCGTTTTTATCATGCATCACGTTTTTTTATTTTCTGAGTGTGCTGCATTGTACAGTAGTTCTATTTTCTTTTATCCTTATTTCTTTCATCTTTTTGCTAGAGATGATTTTTCTGTGATGATGATGACGAGGTGTTAGCTTATCTCTATATGCATACTATCGTGTCATGCCATAGTTTTTATTTCAGATATCATATGCTATGTCTTGCTTTGCATTTGAAATAGTAACCCACACTTTCATGTATGGATATGAATGAAATTCTTTTATTAGCTGAGTCTGATAATTTATATGTATACTTTTCGTAGAAAACATACCAAGCTTCACGCATTGATTTCTTATATCTGGAGTACTGCTTTCTTTTCTTATATCACTTCTTATTGCATGAAAATTGTATGCTTCACTTTCGGGTTGAATGAATGTATGTTAGGTTGATATAACTGGATTAGTTTACTTTCTGAGATTAAACTGAGTAGATTACATTACTCTGCTGAAAGTTGTCGTGCACGTCTTATAGAGTGAACTGAGTATTACATATATTTCTTTCTCTACATATCTTGAGCATTATTTCTATACTTATATTCATTGGTGAATCTCCCTTTAGCGGATCCTATATTGGCATTTCCCCCGCTATTAAAGTCCATGCTCCAATACCCCCAAAATCAAAAAGAAAGAAAAAAATATACATGTAAATCTTTCTATTCTTTTGATTTGGGATCTCAGATGTATATATGCTATATAAAAAAAGAAAAGAAAAAGAAAAGAAAAGAAAAGAGAAAAGAAGCTTATACATGATCCCATCTCATACTCTTTCTCTCTTTCTTCCCTCTTTTATTTTTATTTCTACTGGAGCTTCAAAAATGGGGACTGTACTTATTGATTTATCTAATGCCACCACGCTTATAGATAAGCTTAGGGGAGAGGATCCAATGATGTGTGAGAGAGTGACTACTTGACTGTGCATGACAACCTAAGCTAGGTAATTTTCTATACTCGATGAGATTACTAGAAGTTTTTACGAAATCCAGGAATTGAAACTTAGCATGCATTTCATGAAAACCATATCTTTCTATTCTTATTGCTTCTCATTGTGTGATACATCTTATACTCCAAATAAAAAGCATTCAATTGAAAAGTGTATGGTCTATGACTATGTATATCGCTTTAGATGCTTCAGACGATGTTAATTTAAGAATGATTCCATATTTCATACTATTTTTCTATTCTTGGGTATCTATTTTGAATGCATCCATATGATTATGATATCGAGGTAAAAACCTTTGACATGTGTTTTATATTCGACGTATGCTATATGAGTAAGCAAAACCCATGTCCTGAAAAAATAATCTAGCAACTCTCTCTCTTTGTTTTCTTTCCTATTTCCTTTTTCTTTTTTCCCTTTCTTTATTATTTTTGTCCATCAAGTTCGCCTTTTACTCATCTTCCTCGAGGACGAGTAAGAGGTAAGTTTGGGAGATTTTGATCACTCCATATTTTACACCTTTTTTCTGCATGCTTACACGTCGTTTTGATCGCTCATATCGCCTTTTTCACGATTATTCGACAATATTGCGATGCTTTTGACTATTTCTTATTTTTGTCGTATTTCAGGAAATATGGAGCGATCTGGAGCGAATTTGAGATCAAAGGATTTGTACGCGCTTAGGAGTGTCACCCACGGCTCATTCGAGGACTTATCAGCGATAGAGGATGATCGGAAGAAGAAGGAAATCAATAGGAGCGACGAGGAGGCGAAAAGAAGGAAGAATGAGCTCAACAGCACATCACTCAGCCTAGTAGACTACTCACTCGGCCGAGTAAGAAGCCCTACTCGGCCGAACGGAACAGACACGCACATGATATTTTTAGCGTATACTCGGCCGGACAAAGGAAGCCCACTCGGCTGAGTGAGAAAGTTCACTCGCCCGAGTGGTACATGGAATTTCGTCCAGAGAAAGGCCAAGTTACTGGAATTTTTAGAGATCCTGAGGAGGCCCACTCGACCAAGTATGAATGCTCACTCGGCCGAATGAAGAAAGCCACTCGGCCGAGCCACCCCCTGAAGACAGACCCTGAAACCCCCGAAGTTACTGTTTTTATGCAGGGTTTGTCACTCGGCCGAGTGACAAGGGTCACTCGGCCGAGTGACCCTCTCCGGCTGCTGTTAGGGTTGCGATTTCTTGGCTGCGCATGGACAGTTTGGTCACGATTTTTTGGACGATTTTAGAGGGTATTTAAACCCAGTTTTTGCCCTAGTTTTAGGAGACTTTGGAAAGATATTTTTAGACTTTCTTTTAGGATTTTGACGGCTACTCTTTTGCGAATTCTCAGCTGGAGATCTTTGGCATCAACATTGGTTTGTCTATTCCTATTAAAAACTCAATTTTTATGCATTATTTCTCTTTTGCAATGAATTGTGCCGTGATTATTGTTATTATTTCTGAGATTTGCATGATGTCTAGTGAGTAGTGCCGTCATTCTAGGGCATGTGGATGAACCCTATGGACCCTATTTCTGAATTGCGATGAATTTGTAGATTTGTTGCTAGAATTGATTAGGGTTAGGTTGTGATTGATTGATTACGGGTAGCTAGGAATTCATATCGATTGGGATTTGCAAGAGATTGGATCCCAATTAGTAGGAAGGCCTAGATATTCGATTTAGATTGACAATTGGATTTCTCTAGATTTGGTTTGCAAGAGATTGGACCAAAGCTATGATTTTTAATTGTGAATCTATACCAATATTCGTTTGCAAAAGATTGGACGAATAAGACCTATCATAACCTAGGTCGTAGCTCGAGTTTGCACGAGAGTGGGCTCAAGATACGATTGAACAATGATGTCATTCTTCACGCTAGCGGCTTAGGCTAGGGTTTGCACGAGAGTGGGCCCTATCCTAGGTTTGCTATAGACCGGCAATAGCGCGAGAGCGTGAGCTTGGTTCTACATTAAATTGCGACTAGTTCACCTATATTCAAGCTTATTAACAATGAAATTTACGATTCACAAGGATGATAGACGGTCCGTAGTGGGGATTTCCCATCCCTAGATGCTTTTTATTATATTGATATTTCCTTGATACTTGAATAATTGTGACTATTACACCCAAGTATTCTTGTTCTCTTGATAGCTAGGTGATTTGAGTAAGACACGGTCATTTGTCCTCCCTGAGTTCGATACCCGCTCGCCGCTACACCGTGCGCTTGCTGTAAAACTACAAGTCGTATTTCAGGTATACATCCGGACGCGATCACCTGCTGCATCCATCATCTGCATATATCATGTCATATTTTACTTTCTTTTTTTTCTTTTACTTTGCATCATGCATGCATCCACACCCACCCTCCCCTATCTTAAGCATCCTCGTGCCACACTTCGCACATTGGGGACAATGTGATGTTTAGCTTGAGGGGAGTGAGTGCACTCACACACTTTTTTACTTTCTTCATTTTTACCTCTATTTTTCACCTTTCTTTATTTTTCACTCACGTTTTCATTTTCTTGCAATGCATCACGTTTTCTTACTTTTGGAGTGACTTGCATATGTATAGTTAGTTTTTATTTTCTTCCTTATTTCTCTTATTTTCCTTGCTAGAGATGAATTCCCTATGATGACTATATCTTGGTGTTTGCTTTACTCATATGCTCGTACTCTCTTGCCATCCTATCGTTTTCATTTCTGATATCATATGCGATACTTTGATATGCATTTGAGAAAAAGAACTTCCATCACTTATGATATGAATTTGAATGAAATTTTAGCGTTAACTGAGTCTGGGAACTAATATTGTATATCCTTCATAGAAAACACATCAAGCTTCACGCATTGATTGCATATACTTGGAGTACTGCTTTGCCTTTCTATTATCACTTCTTTTTACATGAAATGTGCTTTGAACTTCCTGGTTTAATGAATGATTGTCATTTGATATGATTGGATTAGTTTACTTTTTGTTGTCAAACTGAGTAGATTAAATTACCCTACTGAAGTTGTTGTGCACATACAAAGAGTGAACCGAGTGTTATGTATATTTCTTTCTCCACATATCTTGAACATCATTTCTATACTTATAGCCATTGGTGAATCTCCCCTTAGTGAATCCTATATTTGCATCTCCCCCATGCTAAAAAGAATAACATCCTTGAATCCCAAAAGAAAAAAATATTTGTATCCTTCTATCTTATTTGGGATTGTTCTTGTGTATATAAAAAAAGAAAAAAAGAGAGAAGAAAAAGGAAAAAATATATATGGAAGTTCCATTGTATATACACAATCCCATATTTCCTCCTTTCTTTCTTCTTATTTTTCTTTGGAACCACAAAAATTTGGGGAAAAGACGTATTTATATATTTGATGCCACCACCCTTATAGATAAGCTTGGGGGATGGGATCCAATAGCGTATGAGAGAGTGACTACCTATATGTACATGACAACCTAAGCTAGGTAATTTTTTACACTTAGGGAGACTACTTAGAGTATAACGACGTCTATAAATTGAATATTGGCATGAAATTCATGAAAACCATCTTTTTTCTATTCTTATTGATTTGAAATGTGTGATATCTCTTATACTCCAAGTAGAAAGCGTTCAATTGAAAACTGTGTGATCTATGATTGTGTATATCGTTTTACTTGCCCTTGACGATGTTAATCCTAAAATGATTTCATATTCTATATGATTTTCGATGTTCTTAGTTTTTCTGTCAAAAGCACCTATATGAAATGGTATCGAAGTTAAAAGCTTTAGCATGTTTATATTCATTGGTCGTGCTATTTGAGTATGCAACTCCAAGCTATAAGAGAATGATCTAGCATCTTCACTTCTTCATCTTATTTTTTGTTCATCCTTTTTTCTTTATTTTTATTCGCCGAGTTCGCCTTTCTACTCATCTTCCTCGAGGACGAGTAAGTGGTAAGCTTCGGGGATTTTGATAGGATCATATTTTACACTTTATTTCTGCATATTTGAATGTCATTTCGATTGCTCATATCGTGATTTTCACAATTATTGGATGATGTTTCAATACTTTTCACTATATCTTGTTTTTCTTCTGATTTTAGGAGATATGTAGCAATCGGGTGCAATTTGGAGCCTAGACGACTTGCACGCATGCCGGAGCATCACTCATGATAATATCAGAGAGTTAACGGCGCTGGAGGATGAGTGAAAGAAGAAGGGCATCGAAGGAATTGACAGGAAGCGAGGAGGAGAAGAAATGAGCTCTAAAACAGGCCACTCGGCCGAGTAAGGCAGCTCACTCGGCCGAGTGAAGCAGCCTTCTCGACGGAGCAAAACTGACACGACGACATTTGCCAGCCTGAGTACCACAATGTACTCGGCCGAGTGGTGAATTCCACTCGGCCGAGTAAGAAGTCCACTCTCCCGAGTGGAGGCCAAGATTTTGAAGAAAGCCAAGCCGACTTCTCTGTTTTTTGGATGATCTGCAGACTGTCATACTCGACCGAGTAGAATTATCACTCGGCCGAGTAAGCTTTCCACTCGGCCGAGTGGCGCAGACGCCCAGTCGGGAAAACTAGGGTTTCTGGCAGTGCATGGGCAGTTTGGTCTGCATTTTTTGGTTCTTTTGGGCACGTATTTAATCCCAGTTTTGTCTCCAGCCCCAGGGAAGAGCAGATAGACTTCTTAGAACTATTTTTCCTTAGTTTCTAATCATAGTTAAGCTTTTGTATTGCCGAGAGATTAAAGATTAGATCTTAATTTTCTATTGAAAGCTTCTTTGGCGACGTTGGTTTATCTTGATATCTTGCAAGTTTCGATTTTTATGCTATATCTCTTATTGAATCTTGATTTCATGATGAATTCCATTATTGATCTTGTTTTCCTATTGATTTCTAATATGAATTATGAGTAGTTCATTTGCTCTAGGGCAAAGGGATGAACCCTATGGATCTAATGTTTGAATAGTGAGATCTATTAAATTGCTATAATATTAGGCTTGTTAGAAAGGTTAGATCTTGATTGATTTATTACGGATAGATAGGGATTTCTCTTGGATCTCGTGAGCTCGACAGAGGATCTTGATTCAAAGAAAGCCCTAGATATTCGATTTAGGATTATAATCGAGATTTTCTAGACTTGGTGCACGACAGCGACTAAAGCTAGCATTTTTATTGTTCTCCTATACTTGTATTCGTTGCACGACAGTGACCGGATACGATTTATCAATATCAAGATCTGAACTAAAATTGCGCGACAGTGAGCATGAGTTGGGATTGGACGAAATTACCGACCTTAATGCTAGTGGTCTAAACTAGGCTTGCACGATAGCGAGGCTCTAGTTTAGATTGCTATAGATCTACAATAGCGTGATAAACGTGCGTCGGTTCATCAATTAGTTGCGACAAGTTCACCTTAACTCAAGCTTAATTGCATGGTATTTCATAACTCACGATGATGACTTGAAAATTTATAATGGCAATTCCTTAGCCCTAGACAGCTTTATTTTATTGAATTTGCATTGATACTCGAACGATTGTTACACCATCCATTCCCAAATGATTTTCCATCAAATAGCTTATTAACCAAAATAGAGTACTGTCATTAGTCCTCCTTGTGATTCGATACTTGCTTGCCACTTAACCGTGCACTTGCGGTAAAGCTACATTGTTTTCTGGGTGTATATCCGGGAGCGACACACAGCCCATTAGCAACCAGCCTTGCGTAATGAACTTCAACAGTGCATATCTTCCAATCTAGACATCAGATTTGCAAGCGGTTTGAGCCTACATGACCACAATCTTACAAACTTCATTACGGTGATATTTTTCCTGATTTTTATTGAAGTATTAAATTGGTTATACTATTTCTTTGTGAGATCGTATTGTGAATAGCTTTATTCAAAAGCTATCTCCATGCTTAAACTTCAAAAACTATTTCTTTGCACGGTGAGATCACTACCCATAAGAGTGATCATATTTGTTGAATGAAATCCTCATAGGTTTTGGGGTCAGAGCTTTAGCGGGGAGCCACTCCGTTAAAAATATCTGTGTCTGATTATCTTTATGTTTGTAAATTTTTTTTAATCTTTTGACATACACCATATTCACCCCCCCTCTAAGGTTTTTTTTAATTGGTATGAGAGTAGGATTCCTTTTAGACTCAAAGTCTAGTGGAATTTCGATCATATGACACAAATTCTGCACACATACTCATATAACACATACAATCAAAGAGAAAGATAGTCGTATCTTAGATCACCTCTATTTGATGGTACGGACTATAGTTACTGGAAACAACATATGTCCATACACATCAAAGGTATTGATATAGCATTATGGAAAATAATCAGTGAAGGCTTTACCCTATTTGAAAAATCCACTCCTGAGTAGCAAAAAGAAAATGATCGGTTACAAAATCTAAACTTTAAGGCCATGAGCATATTGTATTATGGTCTTAGTAAAACTGAATTTAACCGCATTAGTTCTTGTTCCACTGCTAAGGATATTTGGATGAGACTTGAAGTAACTCATGAGGGAACTAGTGAAGTTAAGAAAACTCGTATTAGAATGATATTAAAGAAATATAAAATTTTTGCTATGATGCCTAATGAGTCTATTGATGCTATGTTTTCTCGTTTTGCAGATATCGTCAATCCATTGAAAGCCTTAGGGAAGGACATCCCAGAAGAAGATTTGGTTGGAAAGATCTTATATTCTTTATTTGGTGGTTGGATTCTAAAGAGGACGGTGATTGAAGAAGCACACGATTTGGCAGAAATCAGCTTTGAGCAGTTAATGTGAAAATTAATGGCTTATGAGGTTCAATTGTAGATGGCCAATGATAGCACACCAATGAAGGAAGAAAAATCAAAAAAGGAGGAAACAAAGGAAAAGAATCTACCTTTTCAAGTCTCCAAAATGCTCAAGGAGGAGATAAATGAATCTGACGATGAAAGCATGGCTTTTATTACAAGGAAATTTGTGAGATTCATGAAAAAGAACAAAAGAAGGACGTGAAGTATTTGGGGAATCAAGAAAAACGAAGGAAATGATGAAGAAAGTTCTGCACCCCGATGTTTCAGATGCAACAAGAGAGGGCACATCAAAGCAGAATGTCCTCTTCTGAAAGGAAACGGAAAGGAAAAGACCGGTGATGGAGAAAAGAGGACGTCAAAGCGAGGAATGGTGGCTACGTGGGGAGAAAGTGATGCAGAGGAGCTCTCCTCAGACGATGACTGGAACGAAAACACTGGAACTTGCTTTATGGCTGGAAACGAAAAGGTAAAACTTAGCTCCCTTGTTCAAAGCTTTGATAATGAAATGAATATTAGTGATTATATGTTTTCTAGCATGGAGGAAGCTTATGAATTTCTTGTAGAACTCCATCAAGAAATGGGTCCTAAATTCCTTAAACTAAAATGAGTTCGTGATTCATTAAAAGAGGAACTAGGGAGCATGACACGAAAGAGAGATGAGCTTTTTGTTAAGTGGAAAGAACAAAAGGAAATAATAAACAATTTTGATGAAACCCAATTAGAAACAAAAACCTTAGAGCTATAAAATGCTAACAAAAATTGGCTACGTTAGAGCTTGACAACTTTAATCTAGCTAAAGACTTGAAGGATAAAATTAGCATTCTTGGCTCTAAAATTCCGAAATAACATTGTTGAACCTAAAAGTGGCTAGCTATGAAGAAAAGTTGGAACAGCTTGAAAAACAAAAATCTAATTTAATAAAAGGAAAACACATAGCCATTGATTTAGAAACTAGCGAAAAAGAAAAAAGATATGAGACTAGGATTAGTGAACTTGAGAATGAAAATCAAAATCTTAGCTTGACATTAAAGAAATTCACAAATAGCCAAGAAAGTTTAATAAGGAGATAAATGGGCTTAATGAACAATCTAGTGAACTTGGTCTTGGCTTTTAGAAAAAACAAATTAAGAAAATAACTAGGAAGACCATTAAAAAGTATTTTGCAAGAGACATGAGCTTTCAACATTGCATGCATGAAAGTCATATGTAATCTACTAATTAGCATTTCAATGTTACATGTTTTTATTGCAACAAAACGGGCATGTTATGTATGATTGCTTGGCCAGATATTATCCTGTATATTTTATATGGGTTCCAAAGCGTCGTGCTTACAATTGTGGATCCAAAATTTGGTTACCAAAGGGTGCATCTTCTTTTGTAGGTGCATATTCAAGTGGAAAATGATATCATTTGGTACCTTGATAGCGGTTGCTCGAACTACATGACGGACAACGAATCCCTCTTTACAACGCTATCAAGGAAAGATGGGGGGACGATTATTCTTGGAGATGGAAAGACGTGCAAAATCTTGGGTAAAGGTAACATTTGTAAGCATCCTCTTGTGGTTATTGAGAATGTTAATCTTGTTGATGGTTTGGCACATAATTTGTTAAGTGTGAGTCAGCTATGCTTATTAGGCCTTAAGGTGTATTTCAAAAATGAGAAAGTATATATTTTGAAAGGCAATGCTATTCTTTTCAAGGGTACATCTTATAATATCATCTACACTATCAAACTTAGTGACTTAAATAATTTAAAATGTTTTATTGCATCACATGAGATTAGTTAGCTTTGGCATCGAAGATTAGGCCATGCCGGCATGGATCTAATCTCAAAGCTTACTCGAAAGAAACTTGTAAGAGGTTTACCTCAAATTAGCTTTGTTCGGGATAAGCTTTGTGATGATGTCAGCTAGGTAAGCAACATAAAAGTAGTTTCAATCCTAAAAACATTGTAACTACTTCTAAGCCATTGTAACTAATACATTTGGATTTATTTGGACCCACAAAGGTTGCTAGTTTAGGTGGTATGTATTATTGATGTGTTATTGTCGATGATTTTTCACGTTTCACTTGGGTTTATTTTTGACACACAAACATGAAACTTTTGATGTTTTAAAAATGTTTTGTAAAAAGGTTGAAAATGAAAAAGGTTTTTTCAATAGTCAAAGTTAGAAGTGATCATGGAGCAGAATTTGTTAATACTAGCTTTGATGATTTTTGTATTTCAAAAGGTTATTCACATAATTTTTCCGCCCCAAGGACACCACAACAAAATGGGGTGGTTGAGAGGAAAACCGTACTGTGCAAGAAATGCCTAGGACAATGATTCATGATTACAAATTACCTTTATATTTTTGGTCTGAAGCCATACATACTTCTTGCTATATTTTAAATCATGTTTCCATTAGACCCATTTTGAAGAAAACACCTTATGAGCTTTATAGAGAGTTGACTCCCAACTTATCACACTTATAACCAATTGGATGCAAGTGCTATATTATGAAAGTAGGCGAAAATCTAGATAAATTTGATGCAAAATATGATAAGGGTATTTTTGTTGGCTACTCACCACATAGAAAATCTTATCGAGTATTTAACAAAAGAACTCTTACTATTCAAGAAACTGTGCATGTGAATTTGATGAGAAAAGTGCTATTAATGAATTTTCAAGTGTTGCAGAATCTTCAGATACTACAGGTGGCTTGGATGGACTGGAGATAAACACTAGCAATTCCAATGAGCAAGAGAACAACATTGATGGTGAACCAAGAGAAGAAGAAGAAGCTACTACGTCATCACAAGATCTCCCTAAGGATTGTCTCTTCAAGATGGATCATCCGAAGAACCAAATCCGTGGAGACACGGCAGAAGGTATACGCACTAGAAGTAGTTTTAATTTGATGGTTAACTTTGCATTTATATCCATTTTGGAGCCTAAAAATGTTGATAGTGCTTTAGAAGATTCCTATTGGATTATGGCAATGCAGGAGGAATTGTCACAATTTGATAAGAATCAAGTTTGGGAACTTGTTCCTAAACCAGAAAATCAAACAATTATAGGCACTAAATGGGTATTTAGAACAAACTTGATGAAATGGGAATTGTTTTGCGTAATAAAGCTAGATTAGTAGCCCAAGGTTATAACCAAGAGGAAGGGATTGATTTTGATGAAACCTTTGCTCCCGTCGCAAGATTGGAAGCAATTAGGATGCTTTTAGCATTTGCTAGTTTCTTAAAATTCAAACTCTTTCAAATGGACGTCAAGAGTGCATTTTTGAATGGAGTTTTATCTGAGAAAGTCTATATCAAACAACCTCCTGGGTTTGAAGACTCCATCCCCTTGGACTATGTTTTCAAGCTTAAACGTGCTTTATATGGGCTGAAACTAACTCCTAGAGCTTGGTATGGGCGACTTAGTAAGTTTTTTCTTAAAAATAATTTTTCCATGGGAAAGGAGAATAAAACTCTATTTATTAAACATCAAAGTAAAGATCTACTTGTAGTACAAATATATGTTGATGATATCTTTTTTGGTGCTACTAACAATCTAATGTGTGAGGAATTTGCTACATGTATGTCTAGGGAATTTGAGATGAGCTTGATGGGTGAACTTACATTCATGCTTGGATTGCAAATCAAACAATGTGAGGCCAGAATTTTCATCAATCAAGTAAAATATGCAAAGGAGTTAGTGAAGAAGTTTGGACTTGAAAATGCTAAGGAATGCTATACTCCTATGTCAATGAAGACAACGATGGATAAAGACGAACATGGAAAGAAAGTGGATGAACGCTTGTACCGAGGTATGATTGGTAGCCTATTATATTTGACAGCTAGTAGGCCTGATATAATGTTTAGTGTATGTGTATGTGCTAGGTTTCAATATTGTCCGAATATGTTTCAGCAGGTTGTTGTTGTGCTTAAATTTTATGGATGAGACAAACCCTCAGAGGCTACGATCTTACTTTCCAACCTGCAACCATTTGGTGTGATAACAAGAGTGCTATAAATCTATCTAAAAATCATATTCTACACTCTAGGACAAAACATATTGATATTCGTCACCACTTCCTTAGAGATTATGTTGATAAGAAAGATATCACTTTAGGATATATTGATACTGAAAAACAATTAGCGAACATATTCACCTAACCCTTAAACCAAAAACAATTTTTCTTCATTCGAAGGGAGTTGGAGATTATGTCCCTAATTGAGCATTAGCACGAATATCCATGCACATATTTATGCTTAAACATTGTATCTAATCTACACACATTGCACACTAAATCATGTCAACATGGGTTTGATCATTCTTTGTATGTGCATGCATGTTCGTCATGAATATTATTGATTTTGGTTGAGAATTTGATATGAACCATGTCAAACATCTTAGAAACATTAAAATGTTTTTGATGATAATGCACCATATTTTTGTAAAATCCACATGCCTGAATTATTAATGAAAAAGTGAAATTCGTAAGCATGCCAAATTATACGAATCAAATAGATTGATTGTGTCTTATAAAATATGGAGACTATTGGATGTGCTTAGATTCTAAAGATTTTGAACCTATATTTTGTCTTTACAAATTTTGTGCGCATAAATCTCTATGGAAAATTATATAGTAGGAGTCGAATATGTCGATGCCTTCATGCGTCACTATTCTGAGACACCAACATTTTAATTAAAAAAGGGAAAAAGAACAAGAACATGAAAAAGGGATTAGCAAAACATCTTTAAATATGCTACATTTGATACCGGCGGCTAGTAACCGGATTTCAGGGGTTTGTTGAGCAATGCATATGAAATATGGTAGATGAAGTAACCATGTAGCGCACCTCAATTCCAAAGGACCCGAAATTTAACATCATGGT
Source organism: Scilla litardierei (assembly GCA_030789695.1). Taxonomy (NCBI): domain Eukaryota; kingdom Viridiplantae; phylum Streptophyta; class Magnoliopsida; order Asparagales; family Asparagaceae; genus Scilla; species Scilla litardierei. The sequence goes on along the minus strand of CM061131.1, from coordinate 113,477,238 downwards.
ATTCCTTGCTTGGTGTTTCCCTACAACTTACTTATTGATTATTCCATAGCAACGAAAGCTCACAAGTTGTATTAGACAATCTTATATTTTGATCTTTTAATTTCTAAGCATCCTTCAAATTGTCAAAGTGTTTCATAATACAACATCTTCTTGTTAAATTTCTTACAACGAACGTATGCTTTCAATGCTCATGACATTTGTCATAATTTGAGTCCGTGTGGAAAAAGCATTAATTTGAGCATCGTCATCAATTTCTTGTTTCTTTGATATGCTGAACTTGTTTCATGTCTCATTCTTAACCTCTTTAATATTTTTGTGATCTTTTCGATTAATGGCAAAAGGGGGAGAGTAGAAAAATAGTAGACAAATGATGCACATTTTGAGGAGGAGCGTGTCACAACTTTTCATAAGAGCACATCGATAGGGGGAGCTTTGTATGATGTTTTTCATCATGCACACTATATGAATTGCTCTTTAATATCATTTCTCAATTTTTCCAGATTTGTTTGCCATCATCAAAAGGGGGAGATTGTTGGCCTAGTTAGTCTACTAACCAGGTCGTATGATTTAATTTTGATGATGACAAATAAGTCACGTGTGATTAAAGTTTTTCATTAAGTGATTCCAGGGACAAATGCGCAAAATAAACTCTATTTGCAAGAGGAAAATAATATGAGGAAAATGGTGCAAAAAGGAAATTTAAAATAGTCTTACATTATCAACAATTATCAACAATGAAGATGAAGTTTTGAATTGGTTAAAGAAGAAGATTTGACAGGATCTTAAAGAGGTTTTAAAAGGAATCTGATTCAAAGAGAGCTCCTATTATCTTCATTGATAGGAAGAATCTGAATTTATATTCAAATATCTATCGGTCCTTATCCAAGAACCATGCAAATACTCATCAAATGACTACAAGGAAGTCTGCTATTTTTTTAACTAAAGTATCTATCTGTTCTTATCTAACTTACATGAAAATCTCCTATATTAAATCCCAATAGATGCTCATACAAACTGGCGCAATAAAGAGAAACAACAAATAACGCTCCTAGACCAAATTTGTAACGGCCGCTTTTCGACCGTTAGTATTTTTGTGCGTACGACTCTTTCGTGTGCGTATTTATTTTTTTCTCTTCTTGGATCTGGACTATGCAATGTGATATGCCATTGTGATCATGTGAAAGAGTAGTTATTTCTGGGATTTTTTGTGAACGACATTTCACGGGTCGTTCTCCCACAAATCAGGTTTGATTGTAGAGACGTCGTAGCGTTAGACTTGGACGTCGAACCTTTTTATTTTTATTTCGTTTTTAGTGGACCAAACACGCGATTGACCACCGCACCCCCGAGCCTCTCGTCGTCACAGTCATCCCAATATTTTTTCGTAATTTTCAGACACCGTTTGTTTGGCCAAACCCACTAATCACTTTCAAGCCCATTAAGCCTAATCAAATTTGAAATTCAAACTCTAATCCAAATCTCATGAGATTTCCTACGTATCATGTTAGGATTCTCATTGTTACCCTCACCCAACTTTTTCCTTCTTTGCACACCCCATCAGTCACCCTCTCTCCTAGTCATCACTTAACTATACCCCCTTTCACATGCATTTAGCAAGCTTCTCTCTTTTTTAAAACAAACCCAACCCTAAGCCTTAGAGGAACCCGCATGACAACAGCCGTCGCCAGTTCTCCTTCTTCCTTGTGCCTTTCCACTCGTCGTCGGTGACCTCCGACCTCCCCTTGGTCCGGCGACCACCACCTCTCATTCCTCTCTCCTCTCTCCTCTCTCCTCTCTCTCTCCCCCCTCAAAGTCCGAAGAAGACCCCCCTCAGGCCGCAAGATCTACCCAGTTGCGCACATCCGCTTCAACCCAGTGTCGTAGCCCTTCCGGCTGTCTCCACCTCCACTCGACTCCCCTCGAACCCCTCTATCACCTGCAACCCTCCTCCCTCTCTTCTGTCATCTCTCTCTCTCTCTCTCTCTCTCTCTCTCTCTCTCTCTCTCTCTCTCCTCGAAATCCCCTTGAAACTCAGCCCTAGCGGCTGTTTTTGACAGATCTGCGCCCTGCCGTTCGACGCCGATGTCCAGCCACCTTCGATGACCACTCCACCACCATCAGATCCCTCTCAACCCCTTTTACCAACTGCAAGTCTCCTTTGACCCTCTGGTCATCGCTTTTCTGCTACGATGCAAAACAACGACCCAGTATCGCAAATCTGTCCTTCCGCCTTCTCACGGCCGCCCACCGTCGTGCGTAGCCATCGTCAGCCACCCACCTAGTCGTACAACCCTCCATCGACCTCCTTCAATCACCGGCAGCCCCCTTTGCTCCTAGGAGTTCACACGCATCGCTGATCTCGCGTGTTTTCCCCAGACGTTGCCGTCGCCGTGTAGATCCGTTGTGTTACCCGCAACAGGAGAGATCTTGACGCTTGCTCACTGTTCTCGCTTCCATCTCGCTGTTTGTAAGCATCTCGCTATGCTACCTGTGGCCAAGACATTGTCGACGATGCAGATCGATCTTCATTCAGACTCTATGCCAATTCTACGATCAAACACTGAAAAGGTTAGCCCCCTAACGTGTAGTAACTACCCACACTGTAGCGACTCAAAAACCTAATCTAAAAATCGTCAACAATAATTAAATTACATTTCTGCTCCTTTAAAATGTTGCTAAATCTTATACACCGACGAAAGGACTGGAATATTTGTGCACATAGGATAGATCGTCGATTAGGCTGAACCAAAACAAAAACGTGACTTAGACTGCTAGGATATCCCCGTTGAACCTAGAAATGAAATCTAATAGGAATGATGAAAAACACGTCCTGACATTATCGTTGACTCATTTCAGATGGACCCTCGTCGACGTGCCACTTCGACGAGACGCTCTGGACAGATGACCCACTCGCCACCACAGGCAAGTGTGCCCCCTTGTACAGTTTCGGCCACGTTTAGGACTTTGACAACCTTAAACTGTTAAAATACAAACAAGAGAACTAGACGTGAAATGATAGCGTCTGGGACACCCCACGACAGCCAGACTTGACGACGAAGTATTGGCACAACAACAACAAATGACACCCTAGGTTTTTATCTGTGTGTGCGTGCGTGTGGACACCCTAGAATAACATCTCAACTCAACTCTCTCTTAACTTGTCATGTCATGTCATTCGTGTTAGAATCGTGTAGAACAACCTTGCATTCACCTAGCAGGGTTAGTGGTCATCGTACAATCTAGTATTCTATTGTTTTGAGCACTCGGGGTGGAGGTAGGTTGAGCGTTCCCTCGGCTTGGAGGGTTTGGCCACCCACAAACTGAAAGGCATGAATCTCTCTTGTCACCCCCAGTCTTGTCTTATCTCGAGTCATGTACTAGGTTGAGCGTTCCCTCGGTACAGAACGAAAGGCATGAACCTTAGTGACACACTTCTTGTCTTGTCTTGTCCCGTGTACTTGGGTTGATCGTTCACTTGGTACAGACCGAAAGGCATGAACCTTAGTGACACACATTCTTATCTTGTCTTGTCCAGTGTACTTGAGTTGAGCATTCCCTCGGTATAGACAGAAAGGCGTTGAACCTTCGTGACACTCACTAGTCCAGTCTTGTAGCCGGTAGCACATGTTACGACTACTGCTTGTACCGTTTACTTTCAGTGTTGTCTTACTTTTGCTCTTGTCTAGATAGGTCATGCTGTTGCATCGTTAAAATGTAAAGAACCAGTAAAATGTTGTCTTTAAATATTATTATACACCTTGCTGTGGAGTCGTCTCACCTTTACTTGCAGACTCCGCCCGACGTACAACCACTTTCTCTTGGTGTTTGTACGTTGACGTCCCCTAGTTTTTAATCATGCAAGTGTGCAATAGGATTGGGGATACCCGATTTAAATATTTATATCACAAGCGCATGGTGTTGTAGTGTGGCTTGGGGGTCGAACACATGGAGGCGTGGTTGTGCTTGTGTCTAAAAGGAACCGGTTCACCCTACAAGTGAGCTAGCCCGAACGATCGATGGTTTGTTATGGAATGTAAATACGGAGGATAAACAATATAAAAGGAAACCTAAGACTTCGGTTTCCACCTTATCATGTGTTCTCGCTATTACGACCTACGGATAGGAATACGATTGGATTTAGGGTTTAGTGGTGAGACGTTGCCTCTAAGAGTGATACCAGCATCCCATGGGCCTGATATTCCGGTCGATGCCCAGGATGATACACCGGACTACCCAGGTTCGGTCGGTGGACATTCCCATGTCCATTAACACCGATCGACTCCGGGAGCACTAAGCTCACAACGATAACTCCCAACATTCATCCTGCCGTTCCCACGCGCTAGGATTCAATGTCTACGCTAAGGCCGTGAGTTGTGGCTAGGGAGTCAACCGCCAAGTTTATTTTCCCTTGGCCCTACGGTCAAAGGCAGACTTTTTCCTACCGATACAATGAAACACCCCACGTAACCATCTAAATTCCTAATCCCTATCGAAATCCTAGTCCTTTGGACGCATTAGGGAGAACCTACGAAGGGGGTTTCACCAAAATCCCAGATTTGGGAACTACTAACAAATCATTGCTAAAAAGTGATCTAAACAAAAATCAACCGTAAGAATCATGATCAGGCGATTGAAATGAAGTAGTAGCAATGCTATAAAGATAATATCAAAGTTTGAAAGCGATCAGAAGACTTACAAAAAGCAATAAAATTCCAGCTGTCACCGTACAAGAAAAAGAAAGAAAAAATAACAACTCTCGTTTTTCAGAAACCTAGGGCAAATATATATACAAATCGACGTCACCCAATTGGTTGAAGCATCAACCGATCGAGTGAGCTGCTACACGTTTCGGCCGTCGGCTTCGAGAACTTCAACCGGGCGCTGAGGAGAATGGGTGGAGCGAGCGGGTCGTCGATTTAAAGAGATTCAGGATCAGGTCAACCGATCGGTTGACTCTTCAACCGATCGATTGGAATTGTCGACAAAAAATACAGAGAAGTCTGTCGATTTGGCACGGTCAGCGAACCATCAGTTGAGCTCTCTGGGTCGTCGCTTGGGAAATTAGCTACAGTTGAACCGATCGGGTGAGATATCACCCAATCGGTTGGAATTCAGCTCGAAATGGCCGAGAACTCTGCTGTGTTCAACTGGTCGGTGAACCGGTCGGTTGGGCTGCACTTCGCTTCAGCTTCCATCCGGGTCGGACACGCGTGCACCACCCGATCGGTTGGCTGTGTCCAACCGATCGGTTGAGGGCTGAAAAATGGCGATCTTCATCGTTTGACCCCCTGGATCATGCGTGACTCCACTCGTTGCTCTGGGAACTATATGATATCTTCGTTATAGTTCCCCTACGCTGGCGATCACCTGCAAATACACAAAAACACCAAAAAGTGAAAGAAGACTAAAAATCCCAAGAAAATGGACACTGGAGAACGGAAAACAACGGAAAAACACAAAGAAGACGTGCGGGGATATATAAAATATAAACACACGTCAAAATCCCCCAAGCTGAACCCTTCCTCGTCATCGAGGAATAAGAGTGAGAGTAAGAGCTCAGAGGGAGAAAATAGATGGAGAGAGAGAAAGAGAAGTCAAAATCCCAAATCGCCCGTCAGGGCCAACAAAATCAGACACGCCACACTAAACAAGCATACGACAAAACACATCACTTTACCGAGGAAATATGAGTCCAAACAAGTGTCGTGTGCCCACGCGGTGAAGCGCGAGTGAGTTTGGTCGCATGCTAGCAGACGGTGTCGCTATCTACATTGTGCAATAAAGCTCCATATACACATATCCAAGGAAAGAACCAAATATCGATTTGATTTGAAATAAGCGGTGAATATATAGCTCAAGCATGCATGAGAACAGAGTAGGAATCGAAACGTATCATGCGTCAGGGACTCCACAGCTAGGGGCTAGGAAATCACTACACTATCGCCTAGATAATAGCTAGAAGGTTCCTATTCCAAGTGTTTTCGAAAACGATCGAGGTTGAGAAGATGTGGAGTAGAACACTCGGTGCAAATTCTCGCCTTCCCTTTATTCTTGGTAGGTAGGAAAATATTCACACTGGAATTTTTTTTTGGGTTTTGGATATATGTATTTTTTTTGGATTTTTGGCTATACATATATATATTTCTTTTCTTTTTCTTTTTTGCTTTTTGGGTTTTTCTTTTCTCTCTTTTTTTTGGATTTTTGGGATTTTTGGGGTATGTACATGTGTACTCTCCCAAGTGGGAGAACGGTACACGACGAGGGAATTTGCACCAAGTAAAATAAAAAAGAAATCGGATTCTAAACACTTGGGCAAGGGAGATTTTCTTCACTAATCAGAGCGTAGGCTAAATGGGTTATCCTAGTCTTAACTGTGGAATCCCGACACATGCGAATTGAAGTATACGATATAAATATATTCATGCATAGAGGCAGACAGGAGAAGCAAATACCACATATTCAAATCGAAGCATGATAATTTAGGGGTCATCCCAGGACATGTATATAAATCAAAGTCACAAAGTAGAAGTACACTATAAGCTAGTCACGATACACGACTCACATAAAAGCAAAGTGGACCCACGATGCATGAAATGCAAGAGGACTCAGCTTCCTAGGATTAGTGAATGTGATTATCGAAGCCATGCTAAGAGAGAGAGTGTGTGTGTATGATTCTGTGGCAATTCATCATTTGGGGTCATCTCTAGGGGGGAGAGAGAGAGAGAGAGAGAGAGAGAGAGAGAGAGAGAGAGAGAGAGAATAAAAAGGAAAGAAAGAAAAGGAAAAACACGGTGAAAATGGCTCAAAAACAAAGAAAAAGTCACAAATGATGCACGAAGTGAGACTCCCCCTAGCTGAAACTTGCATTGCCCTCAATACAATAAAAGTAAATACGGGAGGGCAATGAAAATGGGGGGGGGGGGGAATACACACCACCACAAAGAGAATGAAGAACACGGAAAACACACATACGAAACAGAAAAATAAAGGAGGAAAAATAAATACAGAAAATAAAAGATAGAAAATCACACCACACGACATATATAAACAAACACACCACGACGAAAGAACACGACAAAACACACAAAATTTGAATTCCCCCAAGCTGGACATGAGAGTGCTAGCAATATGATATGATAATGATGATGCAGAAATATGCTAGGGGGAAGTCAATCTTAGCTGCTGTCGATAGAATGGTATGGAGAAGGTGAGGAGGGTGGTGAATAATGGAGGAAGGAATCCTCTGAGGACGAAGGAGAGGGTGTGTCGATAGGAGAAGGAGGGGCAACAGGTTGGATCACCGGAGGATCGAAATTAATTGGTGGATCGTGGTGGATAATGATGGCACCGGGTGAACCCACACACGGGTGCCACTTGGGAGGTTCCAAGGGTGGAAAGTGTACGAGTGTGGCATACCAAGGATCCGGGTAGAACTCCCATGGTAGATGTGAATGCGAATGGGGAGGCGCTCGGGAGATGAGGGTGGGAGGATGGCAAAAGGAGTGCTGGCAGGACTATAGAGGTAGACTGCACGCTCCTTACCAAAGGGAGTTAGCATACCGATATCGATCAAGTAGTCGCGATCAATACGGCTACGTCCCGATAGAATAGGGAGGTGGGGCGGCAGCCTCAAAACACAGCTGACAACAAGAGTAATCATCCCACCACAGTAGATGGATCCAGAGGTTGCGGGGCTAACAGATAATATCTCGTGGATAATCCAATGAGCGGTGTTTATGGGTAATGGGATACGTCCATGAATCCTGTTGTGAGACATGACGTAAAGAAAGAGGAGCTCATCCCGAGACACCGTGGAAACATCCACGCGGGAGAAGATGGTGTTGGCAAGGAAGCAATGGGTGAAGCGGTAGCATGGATGTATGATGTAGGAGGCAAGGGATACCGATGGAAAGGTGGTATACCGGGTGAACCGTTGCCAAACACCATCATCCCGAAAGTAAGAAAAGATATCAGACCGATCATGAGTTGAACATTCAACATGGCGATCGGGGTGAGGGAAATCCAGAATATTGTTAAGCTCGACAAAGCTCATAGAAAAATTGCCATTAAAGGTGCGGAAGGTGAAGCCACAATCAGACACTTCGAGGGAACTGAGGAACTCGAGTGTGAGATTCTTGTGTGTGTGAGCATGGGCACGCAGAAGGAAGTCACAACCAATGAAGCGAAAAAGTGTGCTGACGCCCCTAAAGAGTCCAAGCGATTCGAGAGTGGGGGAATCGGTGAAAAGAGTAGGTCGTATGGGGCGATGAAGCACGATGTGCAAACGCGCAGATTGCTCCTCAGAAATTGGGTCAATGCCCAGGAATGATAGGGGAAAAGGGCCGTGTAGGGGGTGTCTGCGTGAAGATGAGGAAATCTCTTTTCCCTTTCTAGACATGGTGATGACGTGGAGGGACAATGATACATCAGGGATGTCTATGATGATGATGAGGCAGATGAAGCAGATAGACATAAGTTCAAGACATTGCATACACTACTACAAAATAGACATTTAACAGCGCTTTAATAAGGTCTTTAATAGCGCTTTACAAGCGCTGTCTATCTCGCCGCTGCTAAAGGGGGGCTGGTTTTAATAGTGCTTTACAAGCGCTGTTAAAGGGGGCCTTTAACAGCGCTTGTTTGTGCAAGCGCTGTTAAAGGGGGGCCTTTAACAGCGCTTGTTTGTGCAAGCGCTGTTAAAGGGTGGCCTTTAACAGCGCTTGTTTGTGCAAGCGCTGTTAAAGGCCCCCTTTTAACAGCGCTTGTTTGTGCAAGCGCTGTTAAAGGCCCCCCTGTTTGTACAAGCGCTGTTAAAGGTGGGCCTTTAACAGCGCTTGCACAAACAAGCGCTGTTAAAGGCCCCCCTTTAACAGCGCTTAAACAAACAAGCGCTGTTAAAGGCCCCCCTTTAACAGCGCTTTTTAGTGCAAGCGCTGTTAAAGACACCCCTTTAACAGCGTTTGCACTAAAGAAGCGCTGTCTATTGGGACCTTAGACATCGCTTATACTAAACAAGCGCTGTTAAAGGTTCCAATAGAAAGCACTTATTTAGTACAAGCGCTGTCTAAGGTGGACCTTTAACAGCGCTTCTACTAAAGAAGCGCTGTCTAAAGTGGACCTTTAACAGCGCTTCTACTAAAGAAGCGCTGTCTAAGGTAGACCTTTAACAACGCTTCTACTAAAGAAGCACTTTCTAAGGTCCATCTTTAACAATTAAACGTAAATCAATACCCGCATTGCTCTTAATATCACAGAGCAGCAGAACCAAGACAACATCAAACTGGCAGAATTTGCATGATGCCGATCATATTATAGTGTAAGAAGAACTTATCTCAACTAGGAAGTACAGCGAAGAAAAAAGAACAATTAGATTGAAAAAAGGAAGGTGTTTCCAAGAATTTACATGGAGAAGAGAACCGGGTTTTTAAAAAAGAAAAACAAATGAAAATTCCTATTGAAATAACTAAATCATTGTTCCTATTTTATCCGATAGACATGGCATAAAGATAACTGATTCTTGAACATGTTTCAGCATCCAGAGATAACTGGCTCTTCATCACGAGGTTCCGTCCGTTGGTGCAAGGAGCACGGGAGTTTGTAGGGAGGCTGATCCTGCCCCCTCTCAGTGAAAGATTTGGGGCCTTCATCGGGCTACCGCGGCTGACCTGATTCGAGTCGAGGAAGACGGCGATTATGGTTATGTCATCATGGAAATGCCGACGGACCCCCCGGTCGATCTTCTTGATGTCGGAGTACCTCATCACCCTTTTCTTGGCCGCTTCTTGAAGCACAGCTTTCACAAGCCGCCGGGCACTTCCCTGAGCAATCAAACGGCAACAATGTCAGCAGCCCCCTAATGGATTTTATAAAATGCAGCAGTTCTACACACCAACGAGACATTTCAGTCAGCTCCAAAGCAGGAGTGAGATGTAGAGAAAAAACACATGTTTGAATATGTGCATGCCAAAAATGCTAATCTAAGGTGTTCTTTTGTGTCTCCAAAAGATTTTGCCTTGAACGCTTATCTCTCTTTGGATCACACCAATAAAGGAGGCAGAATCCTACATGTCACAAATCTGTCATGGCCTGCTCACTAACTTCCAATTTTCATTAATACCCCGGTCCAACTTTGAAATATGCCATAATTTGCAACATATGAGAACTGGTATATAAATTAGTTGTAGATAAAAGCAAACAAAATAATAGAAATATGATGCATATATTTGAAAACTTGCTCAAAATTTATCTATAAAGTATACACGACAAATTGGCATTATTTCACAAATATTTGATTAATCGTAGTCAAGAAAAGGGCTAGTCGACCATGACACAAGGAGGTGAGAACCCGGTTTCAGTTTCGGTTCATTCAAGACATGTTTCGGTAGTTTCATTTATTTTATACATATATTTGTGTGTATATATTTATAGTGGTTGAAATCTGTTATAATATTTATGAAAAAGAAAAAAGGTTGAGGGTTTAATTGTAACATATAAGTTAGATGGATCTTTTAGAATGACTTATGTTACCTGCTCAGATGGGATCAAGATCCATTTAAATATAAAGCCATTTGTGTTCTCTCTCCAGGCTACCTACCGAAATAACATCAGACTAAACATACTTGGAACATTCATTTGAAACATCAGAGTATGTATAACATCAATAATATGTGTATGCTTTCATTCTGAAACCTAATTTTGCTGAGAGGTATGAGAACATTAAGTCTGGTGTAAAATATCATAAGATATAAAAATATGATATATCTTGTTTTATGAATTCTAATGCGTTATCAGTATAAAGAATCTTAACAGGAACAAAAACAAAATTTTGATTTTATTAAAAAACATTTAATAATGTCAGGAATATGTGAAGCCCACAACTTTGTAGTGCCCATAATTTTTGTACAAAAGGCCTTTCCCTGGTATAAATTTTAAATAGCAAATCATGTGCACAACTGCATTCCAGTATGATTCTCTGGGATCTCTTTTAAACTGCCTTACAATACTCACCAGCAATGCTTTGTCCAATCTATAACTGTTAGATAATTTTGCTGTTCAACAAGTTTACAATATTATCCTAGATTGGCAAACTACTGCTCTAACTTGGATATGGTTTAATGTTAGGATCTATATGAGACTCAAAAGGTTTGCAACCTACCATCTTTGCCTCTTCAAGTAGTATATCAAGAACATGTTTTCTTTGAGTACCAAAAATCTCATATATGAGACTCAAATGGTAAATCTCATATATTAAGGGTCGGTGACTAAATGAATCAATACATTTCCAACCAAATTTATCAATTATTATTTTATCAATTATTCTTGCTATATTTAAATATATAACGAAAACGACAACAAAAACATCCATCCAAAATGTGTGGGGGTCAGTCACATGAATCATTTTCCTGCAATCAGCAATTAAATAAAAGAGATATTTTTGCAAGGATAATAAACATGATTATATGATTAGTGAAGAAAGAGATATTTTTGCAAGGATTCATATGAAATTTCTGTGAATGCTTACCTATCTTCATTTTCATATCCCTGCTTCCAGTTTTACCTGCAAAAAAGGGTAACAGAAAAAGAAGAAGAAAAGACAAATGTTAACTTGGTAATCACATGCTAAGCATATTAATATTATCACATTGAGAACCAATTATTTAGTTAACAGTTAATTTCATCATGACTGTATTGTAGCTTGAAGTTAAGTATACACAAATCAGTGGTGAGATCAAAGAGCGAAAAATGTATTTATCTATACTGCATTATCTTTTGTCGAGCAATCATAGATGATGTGGAATAAGCACGGGGTCAAATGCTATTTTCTTTGGAACTAAGGACGATGAATAAACAAAAATAATGATACATGGACTTAAGACAGATAGATCAACAAAAGACACACAAACGTTTAAACTCGAGTAGAAGCCAATGCAACTGTCCATATATAAATAATAACAAAACTTTGCAATCATTTCAAAAGCTTTCAAATGTTATATATGCATTATTTGCTTCAAGATTCCGTAATGAGAATTATTAATACACCCCTCTTTATGTATTAATGGTGACAAAAGCAGAAGGAATAAGGACAAGTGCAATACTTTATACAAGTAACTTGGGCTCCAATAACAAACTATATTTGACTGGCAACAACAACTTGGGGATCTTATTCCCCATCAACAATGGAGGAAACCTCTCACACGTGAGGGAGCCAAAAGCAAGGCACTAATGTAACTCTGTAAAGCCTTGCAAAATCACTCTGTCCAAAACTATGGCATGCCATATTTAATTGCAATATAAAATATTTGAAAGGGTGCATATGTAAAGATTAGAATAAACTAGGGCTCTCCTCATACCCTCTGATCCCTATATAAGTCCAGCCTCACCCAACTTCCAAATTCAGAGGATACAAGCTTCTCATCCTCTCTCTATCAATCTCTCCCTCCCTCTTTACTGTTCATTTGAAATCTAAATAGCAACGAGCAGCCTCATCACTCTGTTCTCTCCCTGCTGAATACCATTCAGCTCACTTGTTCCCTCGTTTTGATACAGATGGGTGAGAATGGCACTGTAAAATATCACCAGCAATCATCTTTCCCTCCTTATGCAACACAATCAGTCCAGTTCAAGGTTTATACACGAAATTTACTGGATCTACACCATTAAACAGATATCAATTTAAACCAGATCTCAAATGATATAACAAAAACTATATCTAGTAACAGTTCAAAGAACTAAATCTTAGGATATGTTGTTATTTTTTTAAAAGGTTATGCTAATATTGTGGAAAAACGATGAAACCTAATGGCATATTTTTTAATGATTAACCTATTTTTAATTATCCAACCAATCAAGACTTGGGTTTGACGAGTCTAAAAATCATTACTCTCAATTGTTATTGGTTTACACAAAAATTAAACTGTGATTTACAATTTTAATACCTACAACCAATCATTACTCTCAATTGTTAATGTTGTTATTTTTTTAAAAGGTTATGCTAATATTGTGGAAAAACGATGAAACCTAATGGCATATTTTTTAATGATTAACCTATTTTTAATTATCCAACCAATCAAGACTTGGGTTCGACGAGTCTAAAAATCATTACTCTCAATTGTTATTGGTTTACACAAAAATTAAACTGTGATTTACAATTTTAATACCTACAACCACATTGGAATTTAACCCAGACCTGTGGTTTTTTTATTTCAAGTCTTTTCTGGTGTTCATGGCTTGTAAATGCAAATTACATTCAGACGGAAACATCAGCAATGTGAGAGAGAACAGTAATCAATACCCCCATTTTATCACAATCATGATCTGCATACATTAATTGTCTGCAAGCTTTAACTTCTTATTGGCATTACAACATTTACTGGCAATTCCAATACCTCTTACAACAATTTTAGGCATAGGTGCAGTTGCCAAAACCTGCAAGAACAATAACAATGAAGATCTCTTAGAATTGTTCCCTACTGATTGGATTTGATCTTGAGTGAGTATGTGTGTGTGTATATACAACTCGAATCTTACTCGGGTCGTTATTGATGATGAGTCCGGAGTCCTTGAAGCAGCAGTTCCAGATGTTCCTGCCGGCGGTTTGGTAGTAGAGATTCATGGCCAGTGAAGCATGAGACATGAGGTTGTCTGGGTGAAAGCACGGCTCCACAGCTGGATCACGCCGCTGTGACGACTGACAAGGATCCAAGGCCGCTTGCCATGAAAGCTCAGCCCCTTCACCCGATTGCTCTTTGTCTCGAATTTCGTCAGCATCTCCTCTCCCTTCACCTAAAAACCCTAATCCAAAAAAACAAAACTTATAAACAGAAAACAGGGTCTAGATTGATGCCAATAGATGAAGAGAAGATGAACTAGGGTTAGGTTTTGTTATCGGATATCCGGGTCTGACCTTGGGATCTCGATCAGATCTGAAGGGAAAGGCGGAGCCGGAAGGAGACGATGGGATCTGATCTCCCTCGTCGTCGCCGTCGCTGTCGCCGAGAGAGTTGCGGTCATCAACCGGAGCTTTTGGGATCTATTGCGCGTTTTCTCGTTTTCCTTCGCTTCGATCTCTCTCCCCCTCTTTTTTAATCGCTCCGTTTACGCTGTGTTTCTATTTCTATAGCAAGAGAGTCTGTGGAACCGACAACGAAAAATTACACAGCGTTTTGTAAAAAAGAAGCGCTATTGTAGTGCACAACTTTAACAGCGCTTGCAAAAAATAAGCGCGGATTATAATCTAATTTTTAACAGCGCTTGTAAAAAGAAGCATTGTTTATTATCTGTGCCCCTAATAAACAGCGCTTGCAGAAAGAAGCGCTGTCTATTATCTGACCTTTAACAGCGCTTGCAGAAAGAAGCGCTGTCTATTATCCGACTTTTAGCAGCGCTTGTAAAAAGAAGCGATGTCTATTATATGTGCCTCTAATTAACAGCGCTTATAATTGACAAGCGCTGTTAAAGGTGTGCTATTAAAGGTCTTTTTTGTAGTAGTGATATAAGGAGATAAATATGAAGAGTGGATAGAAATTACCCAAATGCAAGTCCAAACTCCTGAAAGATTCCACGCCGTATAAGGGAACAATCTGGGGAGCCGCTGCTCGCTGATCTGTCAAGGAAGAAAATTTTGAAAATGAGGGTTAGGGTAAGGGTTTTGGCTAATTATTGGGAAATGTGGTCAATGGGAGGGATATTGATGGTGGGGGAGTAGGGGAAAAGGATGGGGGTGTGATCTCAGGGGTGGAGGGATCTATGGGGGAGATCAATTTGGAAGGTGAGCGGTAGGAACGTGTGAATTTGAAATGGGGGAGTCGGGTGAATGAGTTCGGGTGAGGCGTATGTATACAAGCGTCGGAGAACCGATCGGGTGAAGGTTCACCCGATCGGTTGGGCAAATTTTCAAAATTCCTCGTCAGTCAGCAGCTACAGGTGAACCGATCGGGTGAGATCTCACCCGATCGGTTGACCGCTCCCCAAATTTTCCCGAGAGCACTATGCTTTTCACCCGGACTTCCACCCGATCTCGGCCTCAGCTCAACCGATCGGTTGATTTACCCTCAAAAATTCTCGAGGGCTCTTCAGTATCACCCGATCTTCCACCCGGTCAACCTTATATACCACCCGATCGGTTTGCTGTTGTGCCGACACAAGCCATCTTCAGACATGGTCCAACCGATCGGTTGATTCGTCACCCGACCGGTTGTAGATGATTTCCTGCATAATTTCAAAGATTAGCCTAAGTTTCCTGACGGAGACCCCCATTGCTGGATTAATTCACTAAAAATTAGAAAAATGATCCTGAAAATAACGAAGAAAATTTAGAACATGGGTTGCCTCCCACGAAGCGCTGTTGTTTAAAGTCGTTTGCTCGACTCCTCATTTAGTGGTCAATTTGGATCCGGAGGATTTGTAAATGAGCCATCGGTCGTTGAGATTCTGACCGGGGAAATAGCTGGTTCACTAATCGCATAATGTTTTAGGCACTGTCCATTGACTTTGAACGGCTCATCTCTTCCCACTATCTCAATTGCCCTGTACGGGAAGACCTTGGTGACGCGGAAGGGTCCCGACCACCTCAACTTGAGCTTTTCAGGAAAAAGCCTCAGCCTCGAGTTGAACAGGAGAACTAAGTCTCCTTCCTTAAATTCTTTCTTCAGAATGCACTTATCGTGCCACCGTTTCAACTTTTCCTTGTAGATCTGGGCGTTTTCGTAGGCATTGAGCCGGATCTCGTCTAGCTCATTCAGTTGTAGCTGTCGGTGGCTTCCAACCTCCTTAGTGTCAAAATTCAGATTCTTGATGGCCCAAAAAGCTTTGTGCTCCAATTCCACGGGCAAATGGTATGCTTTCCCGTAGACAATACGGTAGGGGGTTGTGCCGATCGGAGTCTTGAATGTAGTCCTGTAAGCCCAGAGTGCGTCTGAAAGTTTCGATGACCAGTCCTTCCTAGCGTTGGCCACCGTCTTCTCCAGTATGCTCTTGATCTCTCTATTCGAAACTTCCACTTGGCCGCTTGTCTGTGGATGATAGGCACATCCGATTCCGTGTTGCACCCCGTATTTCTTCAAGAGAGCTTCGAATTTCTTCTCTATAAAGTGGCTCCATCCTTCACTGATCAAAACTCGAGGCACACCAAATCTCGGGAAGATATTGTTTTTAAAGAATTTGGCGACAACCTGCGAATTATTAGTGGGGTTGGCTATCGCTTCCACCCACTTGGACATATAATCAACGGCTACCAAGATATATTGATTCCCAGAGGACGAGGGGAACGGTCCCATGAAGTCGACTCCCCACACATCAAAGATCTCGACTTCTAAAATGTAGTGCTGAGGCATTTCGTTCCTTTTGGAGATGTTTCCTATTCTCTGGCATTTGTCACAAGCCTGGACATAAGTGTATGTGTCCTTGAAAAGGGTTGGCCAATAGAATCCACTCTGTAGGATCTTTGTCGTTGTCTTGTAAGCACTCACATGGCCTCCACACTGCTGATCATGGCAATGCGAGATTATGGAGGTCGCCTCAGTTTCAGGAATGCACATTCGTATCACCCCATCGTTACAGGTCTTGTACAAATAGGGGTCGTCCCAATAGAATTTTCGGACCTCGTGAAAGAATTTCTTCTTCTGCTGATAGCTCACGTTGTGGGGGACGATGGCGCATGTCAAATAATTGGCGATGTCGGCATACCATGGAGTCCAAGCGGAAGAGACGGAGAAGAGATGCTCGTCGGGGAGCGAGTCATCAATGGGAGTAGCATCCTGATTGAGAGTAGGCATTCTGGACAAGTGATCGGCAACGACATTCTTCGCCCCCTTCTTGTCCTTGATCTCCAAGTCGAACTCCTGGAGGAGGAGAATCCACTTTATGAGCAGCGGCTTAGCCTCCTTCTTGCTTAAAAGGTATTTGAGAGCCGCGTGATCCATGTGCTCGATTACCTTGGCACCAACTAGATACTGCCAGAACTTGTCCATTGACCGGCGCCCCGCGTGATGTGCGCGGCGGCGTGGTGTCGTTTACCGCAAGTTTCACGGTTAGTGTAGGGTGCGGGAATATCGAACTCAGGGAGGCGATGTTGTGCTTGGGTCAGGTAGGACCTAAATCACCCCGAGGGGCGAGCTAGCCCGAATCGGTGGTTGGTTGTCACGAAAGGAAATGAAAGCGTATGAACAAAAAGAAAGTAAACCCGGGACTTTGGTTTCCGACCCGACGAGAGACTCTCGCCGCTACGGCCTACGGGTATGGATAGCGATCGGGATTAGGGTCTAATGGTGAGACGTTGCCTCTGAAAGTGGTACCGGCGTCCCATGGGCCCGATATTCCGGTCGGTGCCCATGATGATACACCGGACTTCCCGGATTCGATCAGTGGGCACTCCCGTGTCCATAAACACTGATCGATCCCGGGAGCACTAAGTCCGCAACGATATCTCCCGACGTCTCATCCTGCCGCTCCCGCGTGCTAGGATTCGGCGTGTACGCTAAAGGCGTGAGCTTTGGCTAGGGAGTCAACCGCCAAGTTTATTCCCCCTTGGCCCGACGGTCAAAGGCGGTCTTTTTCCCGCCGATGACAATGAAACACCCCGCATAACCGTTAGATTCCTACTCCCTATCGATTTCCTAACCCTATGGACGCATCGGGAAGAGCCCCCGAAGGGGTTTCCACCAAAATCCCAGATTTGGGAACTACTCACAAAAATTCATGAAAAAGCAATCTAAATGAAATTTAACCGTTAGAATCATAATCCGACAATTGCAATGCGGAAGTAAAGGAGTAGTAAAGACAATACTAAAAAATTAGAAAGATCTGAAAACTTACTTAAGAGTAACAATTACAGCCGTCACAAGGAAATAAAACAGTAAAAAAATACAACTCTCTCGTTTCTGGAACCCTAGGGGTCCTATATATAGATTTTCGGATCAACCGATCGGGTGACAAGTCAACCGATCGGTTGATCCGTTACAGATAAATCACAGAAAACGGCGAGTTTTCACCCGATCTCATGAACCGATCGGGTGAGTTCTTGAGCGACCGGTTGGATCTTGGAGGAGTCGGGTGAACCGGTCGGTTCGACGCCCGTGTCTTCAGCTCTTTTTCTCAGCTACAGATGAACCGATCGGGTGAGAGTCACCCGATCGGTTGGAATTCTGCTCCAAAAGACAAAGAACAGCCGCCCGCAGAACCGGTCTGTGAACCGGTCGGGTGACTTCTTCGTGAGCTGAGGTAGCGGTCGGTTGGTGCACGCGTGCATCACCCGATCGGTTGGAGATGACCAACCGACCGGGTGAGGGGCAGAAAGATGAGTACTTCGCCGTTTGACCCCCTGGATCACGCGTGACTTCTCCCGTTGCTCCGGGGACTTGGGATATCATCGTAAAAGGTCCCCTACGTGGTCGAACTCCTGCAATCATGGACAAACAAAGAAAAGTGAAAGAAAACGGGAAAACATACGAAAACGAACAAGAGACGGCGGAAAACACGGAGAAACACAAAAGAAAACGTGCGTGAATATATGAAATATAGACGCACGTCAAAATCCCCCAAGCTGAACTCTTCCTCGTCCTCGAGGAAGACGAGTGAGAGTGGGAGCTCGGAAGGGAAACATAGAGAGGAAGAAAGAAAAAGAAAACTCTAAGCCCTAGATCATCCATCAGAGCCATCAAAATCAAAAACGACACACCCCAGCAAGCAAACGCCAAATCACACCACTAAACCTAGGAAAGCGAGTCCAAATAAGTGTCGTGGGTCCACGCAGTGAAGCGCGAGTGAGCGTGGTCGTGTGCTAGCAAATGGTGATGCTTTCTACGATGTGCTACGAGGCTCGATATACACAAATCCAAGATATGACCCAAATATCGAATCGAATTGAATTAAGCGGCGAATATAAGTTCGAGCATGCATGAGAATAGAGAGAATAGGAGCGTATCATGCATCGGGGACTCCACAACTAGGGTTAAGGAAATCACGCCACTATAGCCTAGATACTAGCTAAATAGCTCCTAAGCCAAGTGTCTTTGATAACGACGGGGGTTGAGATGCTGTGGAGAAGAACACTCGGTGCAAATTCTCGCCTTCCCTTTATTCTTGGCAAGTATGAAAATATTCACACGGGAATTTTTTTGGGTTTTGGGTATTTGCATATTTTTTTTGGCTTGTTGGCTATACAATCTTTTTCTTTTCTTTTTGGGTTTTTCATTTCTTTTCTCCCATTTTTTTGGATTTTTGGGTTTTTGGCTATACACTTGTGTACTCTCCCAAGTGGGAGAACGGTACACGACGAGGGGATTTGCACCAAGTAAAACAAAAAAGAAGTCGAAATCTAAACACTTGGGCAAAGGGAACTATTCTCGCTAAATAGAGCTCAGGCTAATTGGGTTATCCTAGTCCTTAGTTGTGGAATCCCGACGCATGTGAAATGAAGTATACGATATATATATAGCATGCATATAGAAGCAAATACCGCATATTCAATATCGGAGCATGATAATCTAGGGGTCATTCCTGGACAGGTATATAAAGTAAAATCACAAGGCAGAAGCACACCAATTGCTAGTCACGACACACGACTCACAAAAAGCTAAGTGGACCCACGATGCGTGAAATGCAAGAGGACTCGAAATCCTAGGGTTAGTGAGTGTGATTATCGATGCAATGCTAGGTGTGTGTGATTTTGTGGCGATTCATCATAGGATTCATTTCTAGGAGAAAGAGCTAAAGAAAGAAGGAAAAAGAAAAAAAAGAAAAACACGATGGAAAATGACTCGAATAACGTAGAAAAACAACACAAATGACGCACGAAGTGCGACTCCCCCAAGCTGAAACTTGCATTGCCCTCAATGCAATAAGAGTGAGTACGGGAGGGCAATGAAAATGGGGGGGGGGGAATACGCATAGACACGAAAAGAAATGAAAACCAGGAAAAAAAAACATAGATGAAAATGAAAAAGAGAGGAAAATTGAGAACAAAATCAAACAATACGAAAAGAAAAGTAAAGATAAAATCACACGACACGACACTCAAAAAGTGAAAAACAAGCACACACACAAAAATGAGAAAAACAAACAAAACACGACAGCACACCAAAACAGACGTCCCCCAAGCTAGACCAGAAAGTGCTAGCGAAATGATATGATCAATGAAATCCAGATAAGTGCAAGGGGGAGTCAAAAACAAAACAAAGAAAAAGGTAAATCAAGAAAACAATCACGCAAATAGTCCCCTCCCTCCGATAGAGACAAAGTAGGGCCCCGAAAAGACAGATGGGCACAAAAGTGGGGGGGGGGCAAAAGCGGGAGAGAAAAATCAAGCAGGGGCACCACCCTCTGGGGGTGGTGACGGGGGCCTACGCTGGGGACCAGGGGTCGTGGGGGGTGGAGTGTGGAGCTCGGAGACGTCGGGTGGGTCTTCGCGGATGTGGCGAACGAAGCTTTGAAGGAAGGGGAGGTCACAGTCGACGGATTCTTGGGTTATCCTACCACCCTGACCAGCAAGGAGGACCATGGCCGTGAATCGGTCGGCATGGTCATCGGATTGGAATTGCATCCCATATTCGGGATCGTAATCTGGAGGTGGGGAAGTGGTGCGTGGTGTGGTGGATGGGTTGGAGGTGGTAGGTTGTGTGCGACGGGTACGACGGGTGGGCCTAGGGTTCGAAGAGCTAGCGTCGGTAGGTTTAATACGGCGGGGAGGCATTGTGTCGGTGTTGTTTGTGCGTGTGGGTGTGTGAGAATACAGCGAATTCAACACAAACACAAAATACGAACAACAAGCAGACAGAATATTTGGGAAAAGATTAAAATTAAGTAAAGGAGCGAGGTTACCCAAAATTAGATGAAGATAGCTGCTCGTGGATGCCCCGATGCTGCTTGATTGGAAGCCGCAGCGATCTCTTCGACAAGTTCCGAAACGGGGGGGAATGGGGGAAATCTAGGGTTTGTGTGTAGGGAGATGGCGGGAGAATGGAGAGAAGTGATGGTGGATGGGTAGGGAAATGGTTGGGGAAGAAGATCGAGGCTGATCTTGGGGAAGAAAGCAGGAAGGCGCACGATGGGAGACGGAACGGCAGAGGGTCGGGCGATCGGGCGAGGGAGAAAACGAACGGGTGTCGGGGGTGGTTATATAGGATTTTAAGTCGAACCGACCGGGTGACTTGTCACCCGATCGGTTGACGGTTGGGTCGAAAATCTTGCCGAAGAGATGCTACAGGCGAACCGATCGGTTGACTTTTCAACCGACCGGTTGGCCGCTCCACTAAATTTCCCGAGAACTTAGGGCTTCTCACCCGGTCAGGTCAACCGATCGCGCTCAAACTCAACCGATCGGTTGATATTCCTCAAAATTTTCCGAGAGTTCTCCCCAGCTCACCCGGTCTGCCACCCGGTCTCTTCATTACTCAACCGATCGCTTCACTCGGGGACAGATCTCGGCATGTATCTGATACATCCCAACCGATCGGGTGAGTTATCACCCGATCGGTTGGGGCTTGTTTCCTGCAAAAACCAAGAAATTTGATTAAGTCCCCTAACGGATGTTCCCGCGGCTGACTTTATTTATAGAAATAGATAAAGTAAAGTAAACAAATAACGCTAAAAATTAGAGAAAAAGTTTAGAACATGGGTTGCCTCCCACGAAGCGCACTTGTTTAACGTCGTTGGCTCGACGCCCGCAAGAGATGCTCATGGTGGCTGATACGGGTGATGCCCAAACTTAGGCATCTCTTCCTTGTTGGAGCTGAAGGCGCTCAGGGTAGTCAGCGGCTGGAAAAATACTTGCTCGACCACCCTCCCTTTGTTCTTGAGATCCGGGGGCTTTTCCTTGGTGTTGGCGCTTCCCGCCATCTTCTTCAGGATTCGGACCTCGTCTTTAGTGAGGTCCGTGAGCTCTTTCCCCGTTCTCTTCACAGGAGGAAACTTGGGGAACCCGGGAGGGGTCGTTCTCGCTGCACTTGGTTTTCCAGCAGCTTCTTCGTCTTCGGGGCCTTCTTCATCTTCAGAATTCCCCAATTCATCGGGGGGGTTTCTCAGGAGAATCTCCCAGGAGTTCTCCTCTACAGCTTTTTCTTCTTCTATCTCAAGCAGATTACACCGGAGGTCATCAGGAGGGTCGGGGTGCTTCATGGATAGTCCCAGGTCAAACTCAACTTTCTCTCCGCTGACGTTCAAGGAGAGTTTTCCGTTCTTCACATCTATAAGAACGCCAGCAGTGGCCATGAAAGGCCGTCCCAGGATGATGGGGGTGTGTGCGTCTTCGGGCATGTCCATGACTACAAAGTCCACAGGCACATGCACCACTCTCACATTCACGGGGAGATCATCAACAATTCCCACTGGATATTTGACCGACCGGTCAGCTAGTTGTAGGGTCATCCCGGTGGGCTCCAAATCACCCATTCCTATCCTTCTGTACATCGACAAGGGCATCAAGCTAACACTCGCTCCTAGATCGACGAGTGCACGATTAATCTTCACAGCCCCGATCGTGCAAGGGATAGAGAAGCTCCCCGGGTCCTTGAGCTTTGGCGGGTTATCCCTCTGGATAAGAGCGCTACATTCTGCCGTCAGCACCACTTTCTCTTTTCTCGACCCTTTCGTCACCAAATCTTTCAAGAATTTTGCATAGGAGGGGATTGTCTCAATTGCCTCCAAGAAGGGGATTTGCAGGCTTAGGTCCTTGACCATGGCGAAGAACTTCCCATATTTCTCATCAATTTTTGCTTGAGCCAACCGTTGGGGAAATGGCACAACGGGTTTATAAACTTTTGGGCTCTCCTCCTCCTTCTTCTTCTCTTCTTCGGACGCTCCCTCCGGAGTCGTGGGATTTGATGACGAAGCACCGATGTCGTTTAATTTTTCAGTCGGTCTCTCAACGACCAATGGTGCTTCCGGGTTGCTAGGGGGCACTCTAGTAGGAATTTGTGTCCCGCTTCTCAGAATGATAGCGGACACATTCACGTGCTCGTGCACGAGTGCCGATGTTTGTGTTGCTCCTCGAGGGTTCACCTCCGGTTGTGGCGGCAATTGGTTTTGTGACCTTGCGAGGTTCGCCACCTGTAACCCCAGCTGGGTTACTTGGTCCGTGAGGGTCCGCTGGCCCATTTCCAGCTTTTGGTTGATCCTCTCCTGGTTGGTAATATATTGAGTCAAGAGAGACTCAACCGGAGAGATGGCCCTCTGCTGGCCATACTGCTGCTGCTGGAACGGCTGCTGATTCCTGGGAGCGTACGTTTGTTGCTGAGGTTGCTGCTGAAATGGTTGCAGCTGACCCTGATTTTGCGGTGGTCTAGCCGGCTGATAGATTTGTTGCTGCGGCTGCTGAGGCGGCGAGGGCTGAAATGGTGGCCGGTAACTGAAATTCAGGTGGTTCCGGTTGTTGGGAGAGTAGGCCGGGTTGGAATTTGTCCTTGGCAGATATGGCGCATTCCCCGTGGGGTTGTAAAATAGTGCGCTCGCCTGATCCAACGGTGGCGAGATGTCACCACCGTCGAATTCCCCAAGGAATTCGGACTCAACTGCAGAAACTTGCTGTGTACCGGCTCCACCGGCTCCAACCATCAGTGCGGAGATCTGGGTCGAAAGCAAGTCAAACTTGCTCGAAAGTTTGTCGACGTCCTCGACTCTGTGTATACCCCCAGTTCTTGGTGTGGCTCTCTCGTCACACCACCGCTCATTGTTTGATGCCATGTTTTCCAGAATATTCCCGGCATCTTCCTCGCTTCGGGACATGAAGGAACCCCCAGCCGCGGCGTCCATAGAAGATTTAAGGTCATCCCTCAGCCCATTGTAGAACAGATTGATAATCTGCCACTTCGGAAGCTCATGATGAGGGCATCTTCTTTGCATCTCTTTATATCTCGTCCAAGCCTCATGCAAGGACTCGTGGCTGGCCTGGGAGAAGGAGGAGATCTCACTCCTCAACTTCATGGTCTTCCCCGGAGGAAAGAACTTCGTCAGAAAAGCATTGGAGAGTTTCTCCCAGGTGTTGAAAGTATTGGGGTCCTTCCCCCTTAACCACTGCTTGGCCTTGTCCCGCAAAGAGAAAGGGAACAGCTTCAGACGGATAGCCTCTGTAGTGACACCATTAATTCGGAAGGTGTCACACTTCTCCAAGAAGGAGTCCAAGTGCTCTATCGTGCTCTCCATGGGCGCACCCGCAAACTGGTCCTGCTGGATCCATGTCACTAGAGACAGCTTCAGCTCAAAGCTTTGGGCCGTAATAGCTGGAGATCGGATGGCAGAAGTCGACTCGATGGATGGCATCGAGTACTCCAGCAGAGACTTGTGAGGTGGGGTGTTCTCCTCCATGGATTCGGGATCTTCCCTTCTTCGCTTCTCGGCGGCCAAACGCCTAAGGGTGGCGTTAATCTCTGGATTGAGGGGGATCAAGTCGTCAAGACTCCTTGAACTCCTGCGCATGAAAAACAACAGACACCCGTGAAGCGACAAGTGGGAAAGAAACAGATAAAATAAGAAATAAAAATAAGAAAAACAAATAAGAAAAAGAAAAACAAGAATGCGAAAATTATCGCGAGGTAGGGATGTGAGCTAGACACGAGGGTTCAAGAGATCCTAAGATATCAAGCACGTTGCCTCCCCGGCAACGGCGCCATAAACTTGACCGGCGCCCCGCGTGATGTGCGCGGCGGCGCGGTGTCGTTTACCGTAAGTTTCACGGTTAGTGTAGGGTGCGGGAATATCGAACTCAGGGAGGCGATGTTGTGCTTGGGTCAGGTAGGACCTAAATCACCCCGAGGGGCGAGCTAGCCCGAATCGGTGGTTGGTTGTCACGAAAGGAAATGAAAGCGTATGAACAAAAAGAAAGTAAACCCGGGACTTTGGTTTCCGACCCGACGAGAGACTCTCACCGCTACGGCCTACGGGTATGGATAGCGATCGGGATTAGGGTCTAATGGTGAGACGTTGCCTCTGAAAGTGGTATCGGTGTCCCATGGGCCCGATATTCCGGTCGGTGCCCAGGATGATACACCGGACTTCCCGGATTCGATCAGTGGGCACTCCCGTGTCCATAAACACTGATCGATCCCGGGAGCACTAAGTCCGCAACGATATCTCCCGACGTCTCATCCTGCCGCTCCCGCGTGCTAGGATTCGGCGTCTACGCTAAAGGCGTGAGCTTTGGCTAGGGAGTCAACCGCCAAGTTTATTCCCCCTTGGCCCGACGGTCAAAGGCGGTCTTTTTCCCGCCGATGACAATGAAACACCCCGCGTAACCGTTAGATTCCTACTCCCTATCGATTTCCTAACCCTATGGACGCATCGGGAAGAGCCCCCGAAGGGGTTTCCACCAAAATCCCAGATTTGGGAACTACTCACAAAAATTCATGAAAAAGCAATCTAAATGAAATTTAACCGTTAGAATCATAATCCGACAATTGCAATGCGGAAGTAAAGGAGTAGTAAAGACAATACTAAAAAATTAGAAAGATCTGAAAACTTACTTAAGAGTAACAATTACAGCCGTCACAAGGAAATAAAACAGTAAAAAAATACAACTCTCTCGTTTCTGGAACCCTAGGGGTCCTATATATAGATTTTCGGATCAACCGATCGGGTGACAAGTCAACCGATCGGTTGATCCGTTACAGATAAATCACAGAAAACGGCGAGTTTTCACCCGATCTCATGAACCGATCGGGTGAGTTCTTGAGCGACCGGTTGGATCTTGGAGGAGTCGGGTGAACCGGTCGGTTCGACGCCCGTGTCTTTAGCTCTTTTTCTCAGCTACAGATGAACCGATCGGGTGAGAGTCACCCGATCGGTTGGAATTCTGCTCGAAAAGATAGAGAATAGCTGCCCGCAGAACCGGTCTGTGAACCGGTCGGGTGACTTCTTCGTGAGCTGCGGTATCGGTCGGTTGGTGCACGCGTGCATCACCCGATCGGTTGGAGATGACCAACCGACCGGGTGAGGGGCAGAAAGATGAGTACTTCGCTGTTTGACCCCCTGGATCACGCGTGACTTCTCCCGTTGCTCCGGGGACTTGGGATATCATCGTAAAAGGTCCCATACGTGGTCGAACTCCTACAATCATGGACAAACAAAGAAAAGTGAAAGAAAACGGGAAAACATACGAAAACGAACAAGAGACGGCGGAAAACACGGAGAAACACAAAAGAAAACGTGCGTGAATATATGAAATATAGACGCACGTCATCCATGGCGTAGATGACAGCTGGCAATTCTTTCTCTATGGTCGTATAGTTCCTTTGGGCTACGTTGAGGGTCTTGCTCGTATAGTATATGACATGTAGATTTTTATCCTTCCTCTGCCCCAAGACGGCCCCAACTGCATAATCTCTAGCATCGCACATTAACTCGAATGGTAGACTCCAGTCCGGCGGCTGAATCACAGGTGCGGAGATGAGAGCTTGCTTCAGAAGGTGGAAGGTTCCATACACTCGTCGTCAAAGATGAAAGGCGCATCCTTCACAAGGAGTTGAGTCAATGGCCTGGAAATCTTGGAGAAGTCCTTTATGAAGCGGCAGTAGAATCCCGCGTGCCCTAAAAAACCACGGACTCCCCGAAGGTTAAGTGGAGGCGGAAGTTTTTCGATCACTTCTACCTTTGCCTTGTCTACCTCGATCCCCCTTGAAGAGATGACATGCCCCAATACAACTCCTTCTTGGACCATAAAATGGCATTTTTCCCAGTTCAGCACTAATCCTTTATCCTGGGACCTTTCCAAGACTTTTGTCAGGTTGTGGAGACATAAGTCAAACTCTGTTCTGTAGACAGAGAAGTCATCTATGAATACCTCCATTATATCCTGGGAGTAGTCGGAGAAGATTGCGGACATTAATCTTTGAAATGTGGCCGGGGCATTGCAAATCCCAAACGGAATTCTCCTGTAGGCATACGTCCCAAAAGGACAAGTAAAAGTTGTCTTCTCCTGGACATCAATATGGATGGGGATTTACAGAAAGCCGGAGTATCCATCCATGAAGCAGAAGTGGTTGTGCTTCACCAGCCTCTCGAGCATTTGATCAATGAAGGGAAGAGGATAGTGCCCCTTCCTAATGGCCTTGTTCAGTTTACGCTAGTCGATGCACATCCGGTACCCCGTGACGGTCCTAGTGGGTATGAGCTCGTTTTTTTCATTGCGAATTACCGTCATTCCTCCTTTCTTGGGTACAAGGTGCACCAGGCTAACCCAGCGACTGTCGAAGATAGGATATATAATCCCGACATGTAGGAGTCTAATAATCTCCTTCTTGACCACCTCCATCATGATGGGATTCAGTCTTCGTTGTGGCTCAATTGAGGAGGCTTGCTCGTCTTCAAGCAGTATCCTATGTGAGCAAAGCCCCAAGCTCACTCCCTTCAAATCTTCGATTGCATACCTGAAAACATTCTTAAATTTCTTTAAAACACCAAGTAGTTTGGTCATCTGGTCTTTAGGCAGCGAGGAGTTCACTATGACTGGCAGCGTCGAATTCTCCCCTAAATATTCATACATCAGTCCAGGAGGTAACTCTTTCATCTCAACCTCTTGGGGTCCCGACGTGTATTTCTCAAGCAGAGTATCCTATAGTGAAAGGACTTCTTCCTGGGTCTCCTGGAAGCCAGCATCCAGAAATTCACTTCTACCAGTGGTTTCACAAGACGCAGCTTCACAAGGCAAAGAGGGGATATGTGAGGAGGGCTTTGGTTCTTTCTCAGGTAAATGATGATGATCCGGGTAGAAGGCCTCAACGCGAAAACAGGTTTCAACAGTCGATAGTTCTCCACCACTACTTTCAGCTTCCTCACTGTCCCAAGATCCAGGGTGCTCTATAGATGTCTGCAAGGGATAGATTAATTCCAGTTCGACGTACTTGATGAACTCCGTCTGATAGTCCTTCGGGAAAAACTCCTCGTGTGTGCATAATTCTTCCCTACCGATTTCGGAACCGGGTACGTCAATATACATCGCTTCATCTGGAGGAAAGAAAGTTGTCGCGACTGAATGCTGCTGCACATCATGATACCTCCTCTGATTTTCTACAGCAGCTGACAGAAGGGATATGATGTTCGAGGCGCTCAGAGATTCTGTCAAATTCAGTGCCAAATAGCTGACGTGGTGCGAATGATCCCAGATATCGCCCGAAACAGCACACAACATCCTTGTCACGGAGCAGAAAACCTGTAGGAAAAGGAGAGAGGGAGAACTGCACGGATAGAAAGCACGTCAATAGCACGGGTTGTTTGAATGGGGAGGCGAGGAGCAGTGATGGTACCAATTCTATACAACTAATATATACAATATGTCGAAATAAAAACAAAAAGGTGTAGAATGCGAAAATTATTGCGAGGTGAAGATGTGAGCCAGACTCAAGGGTTTAAATGGTCCAAAAATTAGCAAGCACGTTGCCTCCCTGGCAACGGCGCCATACTGCATAGACATTGAGTCCTCGTGCATGGGAACGACTTGGATGAAATGTTGGAAGTTATCATTGTGACATCAATGCTCCCGGTTGCGAAAGGTGTTAATGGACATAGGAATGACCACCGTCCGAAACCGGGTAGACCTAGCATACTGGGCATCGACAGGAATATCGGGCCCATGGGATGCTAGGTACCACCTTTAGGGGCAATGTCTCACCCTGGGTCAACTCAGTTGCCAAGTGTTATGAGTGCTCTAGCCCGTGTTAGCAGGGATTCTTTTCTTGTCTTTTCATTTCTTTCCTTTATTTCTACACTTCCGCCCATATTATCCGTGTAGCTACCACACAACCTAGGCAAGGCTCGTAGACATTCAAGCCATCCACCTCCCTGAGTTCGATAACACACACCCTACACTAACCGTACACTTGCGGTAAAACGACACCGCGTCCAAACCTTAAACGGGATGCCGACCAAGTTTTTGGCTCGGGTTGGAATAAACAGAGACCCAACTATGGAAATTTGGCTCAATCGGACGACCACCCGGACACCCAACTGATCGGTTGAAGTGGAAATCCAGAAATCACCCACTTTCAGCACACAGCTGCGCTCAAAAAATTCCAGAAAAATGTAGAAAAATCAGATTTGGGCATGCGACCTATTGTTGGAAAGCTAACGACGATGCCAACACTAAAAAAATAAGATATCACCCAAAATCCCTCTGGAATGATAGCAGATCTTCAATGAATGAGAAGTAATGCGCGAAAGGGGAAGAAAAGGCCACCTGATTTGTTGAAATGTCAACCGATCGGGTGAACTGATAGTCGCTTTGGCCATCGGGCTTCAAAAGCATCAACCGGTCGTTGAGGAGAGCGGGTGGCATGATTGGGTCATCGTTTGTTGATTTTCAGCTTCAGATGAACGATCGGGTGATATGTCACCCGATCGGTTGGAATTAAGCCCAAAAAGACAGAAAGCTTTTTCGATCTCAGCCGATCACTGAACCAATCGGGTGAGCTGTTCTTCACTTCAGCTCCTGTCTGGGTCAGATACGCGTGCATCAACCGATCGGATGGCTGTGTCCACCCGATCGGTTGAGGGCTGAAACATGGATTTCTTCATCGATTGGCCCTCTGGATCGCGCGTGACTCCTCCCATTGCTCCGGGGACTCATGATATCTTCTTTATACGTCTCCAACGATAGCAAGCTCCTGCATTTATACAAAAACACAAAGAAGTGAAAGACAACTAAAAATCACAAGAGAAAGGGTACGGAACGACGGAAAACAACGGAAAAACACAAAGAAGATGTGCGTGGATATATAAAATATAAACACACGTCATAGGTCAGGTAACGAACCAGAACTAGTTGACCAGGAGCTGACACCAGAGGATGTGGAGCAGGAGTTCGTTGCTGACCAGGAGTACGTTCCAGACGAGGATCAGACTCAGAGGTTCTCAGTTGCTGATTTCAGAGGTTTCTGCTTTCTAGTTGGGTGCGTAGCACCGCTTTTTCTTTTTGTCTAGGTTGGGTGCGTCGCACCATTAGTTTCCTTTTTCTGTAGTTGTAGCCATGCTGGGCATTCTTTTTAGACTTGTACTTCTGGATATTTCGTATTAATAAAATGAATGCATCTTTCTTTTTCGTACTTTTGTTGCTGTGAAATTTTAATCTGCAAAGACCTGTTTATCTCTGGAGTACCTCACAGACGCTTATTGGGTCTGAGTTTCACAGCTCCGACCCATGCGGACCTTCGTCACGTTCTCGTTCCCTTCGTTTTGGAAAGCGGGGCGTGACAGATTTTAGTGGTGGCCCATGCAGGTCATGCAAAAAGTTCGGAACGATAAAAGTACCGCATTCATCTTATATCCAGATTATCATGTACACGACTAATTTGGGTTTTCCTTGTCAATAGGATGGCAGTAAGACGCAATACCTGAGCCTAATTTCATTATTTTCATATTGTTTGAACTGGCTATTATTTTTATGTGATTATATTTATGGATAGGAGTAGCTAGATATTTGGGATTAGTGGAATTATGATTAGTAGATTTGTCGAACACAGAAAATTTCGAGTACCCCATTTTTTTGAATTGATAAATAGAATGATGAGTTTAGAACCTATATTTAATATTCGGATGATACCCATGAGTAGCTGATTCATAGAGAATTCTTGGTGAATGAAATTGTACGCAAGAGGAAGAGTACATCATAGATTTGAGATTTAGACGGGTGGCAGATAAGAATAGCTATGAAGGTATACCATGATTTATAGTGGCGAATGGATGATGAGTAGACGGATTTAATATTGGTTGGGGTTAGATATAGTGAGTAAGGATACGATGTGATTTTGATAGTTCAATTATTTGGCAGATAAATTTATGGGACGATATGACGAAGAACGTATTGAGGACACGGCGATTATTGAATTGTGAAAGGTTTTATAAGTTAGACAAAGTTTTTGTCTTAGATTGGTGATTGGTTAGAACATCATTTTAGCGATTGATTAATATTGGGAAGAGATTGAGGAATTTAAAGATGTTATTGAGCGATGATGTTTAGTGGAGTGGTATGGTATGAGAAGATGATTATTATTTTTATGAGAACTTGGAGTTGGAAATTTGAACGACAATGATGGGTCTATAGTTAAGTGTTAGGATGTGAGTTTAGTCGTAGCATTATCCAGTGAAAAGACGAGTAATGATGAATTCTTGTGGAACGCTGGTTGAAGTTGTAGGATTAGCGATCATTATGTGGAATATGAGAGTTACGGGTATCAGGGTATATAGATATTATTATTATTAGTATAAGAGATTCCGATGGCGGAATCATTTTTAAGGTGGGTAGAATGTAACGACCGCTTTTCGACCGTTAGTATTTTTGCGCGTACGACTCTTTCGTGTGCGTATTTATTTTTGTCTCTTCTTGGATCCAGACTATGCGATGTGATATGTCGTTGCGATCATGTGGAAGAGTAGATATTTGTGGGATTTTTTGTGAACGTCATTTCACGGGTCGTTCTCCCACAAATCAGGTTTGATTGTAGAGACGTCGTAGCCTTAGACTTCGACGCCGGACCTTTTTATTTTTTGTTCATTTTCCCTGGATCAAACACACGATTGACCATTGCACCTCCGAGCCTCTCGTCGTCACGGGCGTCTCGATATTTATTTCGTAATTTTCGGACACCGTTTGCTTGGCCAAACCCACTACTCACTTTCAAGCCAATTAAGCCTAATCAAATTTGAAATTCAAACTCTAATCCAAATCTCATGAGATTTCCTACGTATCATGTTAGGATTCTCATTGTTACCCTCACCCAACTTTTTTCCTCTTTGCACACCCCCTCACTCACCCTCTCTCCTAGTCATCACTTAACTATACCCCCTTTCACATGCATTTACCAAGCTTCTCTATTTTTAAAACAAACCCAGCCCCAATCCCTAGAGGAACCCATAAGACAACAGCCGCCGCCAATTCTCCTTCTTCCTTGTGCCTTCCCATTCGTCGCCGGTGACCTCCGGCCTCCCCCTTGGTCCGGCGACCTCCCCCTCTCATTCCTCTCTCCTCTCTCCTCTCTCCTCTCTCCTTGAATTAGGTTCAATATTACATATTTAACCCCCTAATTAGTCCTATTTTGTGCTCATATGATGATAAATTGTTCTCTAATTCATACGTATTTTGTACACAATTATTTATTAGAGAAAACACTTAATTTGAGCACAAAGCAGCAATTAACTGAGTATTTCTGTATATTTTATATTTTTCATGGCAAGCTCTCGTTCTCACGATTCTAACGACTATTTATTTGTATTTTTCTGAGATCTGTGCTAATTACTATGAATTTTTGAATGTAGAATACTATTTAAAAGGAGAAATACGCATCCAAATACGCAAATACGGCCGTCAGCCAATCAATGGCCGCCACGTGGCACGATCCCCGCCGTCCCGCCTTCATCCTACGGTCGCAGCTCGGAGCGATTGCGATAAAGTGTCGACCGTTTGATCACGATCGAACGGTCGACATCATCTTTCCATCGACGAAGCGGAGCGCTCAAATCCTCGCCACGCGGCGCAATCCTAAGCGACGCCCGCTCGATCTGACGGTTCCCGAAGCCCCCGAAGAAAAACGAAGAAGCGGCGACGTGGCGAAGCGACGACCGCACGATCCAAATCCAACGGTACTGGACACCGCCGCTCGGATTCGAAGAGCTCACGATCTCGACCGTTGGATTAAGATCCAACGGTCGATTTAATTCCGAATCGAATTCGGATCTGAACGCGGAGCGGGCGAGCGCGGATTTTGGAAGACACGTGGCGCTTCGAGGATGAATCCCGCGTCGATCGAACGGTCGAGAATTGCGCCGGTTTGCGGGTTTGGATTTAAGTGCGGGTTTCGACCCGTTTAGCCCCCAAAACCCGCAATGCTATTATATAAGCATATTCCTAGGGTTTTTGGGGGTATTCTGGCGTATTTTGGGACTTTTGGAGCGGCTACTGTGCGTATTTCTCCAGGAGAAAATTCTGAAAATTTCCAGAGACTATTCTTCCTATTCTCACAGAGTTTTGGGTTCTAAGGAGGAGATTTGGTGATAATTTCTTGAACTTATACCCCGTATTTGGTGTATTTCTTTGTATTTTGCTATCTAAACGATGTATTTTGCTATCAAATCTGATTTTTATTGCACCATGCGTGGCTAATCTCTTTGTGCTATGGTTGTGATGTAGTTAGGAGTATGTAGTTGCTAAATCTCATGTCTTTAGCCCTATTATCATGTCCAAATTGCTTGTTTTGTTGATTTCTACAACGTATTTGATGGGTATTTGCTTACTATCGATATTGTTGATGTGCCCTATGGCTAGGCCCTGATAAGGCTAGCCAATTTGTGTTCTCTAATCTGAACTTATCGCTGCGATTATTATTTAATGAAATCAACATTGCTAGTAATACGTTTAAGGCTATTTTGACTAGTTTTCATTGATTTATCTTCCGACGCCTTCACGCCTTGACCGGGTGAAGCGTCGTGTGACATTGAAAGACGTGAAATTTCAGCGACTATAAACTCCTAATGAACTCACAACCGTAGCATATTTGTCTCATTGGATACCAAACTTTCGTGATACCGTAATACTTTTAGGAACCACTTTCTTTGCTACAAATCCTTACACTATTCTTCACCTTCACAAAGGTGGTTGTTTTCTTAACCGTATATTTTATTTGATTAGTTGAATTTGTGTTATCTCAGGTCGACTTGTCCCGAGGATTCGACTCTGGACTCTCCAGATACTACTTGCACGATCTCCTGCGCTTGGGAGTAAAGCTCACATTGTTTTGAGAGAGGCAAGTTTTTGGCACCGTTGCCGGGGACAACGGTATCTTTGATCCACATTTTCAGCTTTTCAGAGGAGTACTCGGTGAGATCCTTCCACTTTATAGCTTAGTTTTATTATTGAAAACAAAAAAAATATCTCTTTGCTAGTTTATGTGGCATAGGACCTCCACTTCACACAGATTGATAAGAATTGAAAATATGGCTAATAATAATAACGAACAACCTCTTGTACACCCACAAGAACTACCATTGAGTGCTACTTATATGCCCACTAGAGTTGCTTCTGAGTCATGCATTGTTTTGCCTGAGGGTGCTCATTCTTTTTCGCTTAAAGCTGGGGTGATCCAGATCCTTCCCTCTTACCATGGAGAGGATAGGGAAAATCCTTACTTGCATATTAAAACGTTTGAAGAAGCATGCTCTACACAGTTGGATGGAAAAGTTAGTAATGATGTTGTTTATCTTAAACTTTTTCCATTCTCATTGAAAGACAAGGCAAAGAATTGGTTCAATGCATTGCCTCCTAGATCTATTACTTCTTGGCTAACCATGCAAACTGAATTTCTAAAAAAATTCTTTTCTTTGGCCAGGACTCAAGCTTTAAAGAGGCATATCATGTCTTTTTCGCAGAAGGAAACTGAAGCATACGATCAAACTTTGGAAAGATTTAAGGAGCTTCTGTTGGCGTGCCCACATCACGGTTTTGACAAGGGACGCACCATTGGATTCTTTTACGATGGATTGCAGCCGAATACGAAGCAATATGTAGAGATGATGTGCAATGGAGCTTTCTTTGAGAAGACCCCGACGGAGGCTTGGGCATATTTGGAGAACATCGCAGAGAATGCAAGAAGATGGGAGCCACCTTCAGAATTTGACAGGTCCATGTCTACACATCAAACAAAAGTTGGCTTGCAGTCTTTGAAGCCTGAAGATGCATTGATGGCACAAGTGGAGGCATTGGTGATGCAAAAGCTACAAAATATTGATCTCAGAGCAGCAAAGGCAGTCACATCAGAGCCATACTGCGTCATATGCGAGAAGCCAGTTCATGATACTACCGTCTGCCCACTAATCCCAGCAATTAAAGAATTGGGCAGAAATCCAGAATCAGAGGTGAATTGGGTGGCAAATCAAGGCTACAACGCCAATTGGGAGAACCCATCAAACCAAGGAGGTGCTTCATATCAACAGAAGCAGCAGACAACCACTCCCTATTACCATCCCAACCACTCCAATTATCAAGGAAAAAGGGAGCAGAACAATGAAATTCAGAGTCTCACTGCTGCAGTTCAACAGATGGCTCAGATGTAACAACAGCTCACAGAGAATTTTTCGAGATTTATAGCGTCACAAGACAAAGGTAAATTACCTGCTCAGCCTATTGCAAATCCTAATACGAATCCCTCTACTTCTTTTTCAGGAAACAACGTCAAACCATGTCAGGCAGTGACTACATTGCGTAGCGGACGTGAAATTGAAAAACCAGAAATGCCTAGACATGAACAACCAGCTGAGGAGAAAGAGGAGGCACAAGCACCTGAAAGTTTGCAGGTTGAGGAAGAGGTAGCAGAAAAAGAGCCAGAACCATATGTACCTCCAGCTCCATTCCCACACAGACTTGCTCCACCATCAAAAGACAGGTATCAGGCAGAGATAAGAGATATCTTCAAGCAGGTAAAAATTAATATCCCATTACTTGATGCAATCAACCAAGTGCCTGCATATGCTAAATTTCTGAAGGAGCTATGCACTGTAAAGCGGAGTCTAAATGTGAAAAAGAAAGCATTCTTAACACAACAGGTAAGTGCAATGGTACAACATGACACTCCTCCTAAATATAAGGATCCAGGTTCTCCTACTATCCCATGCATTATAGGAACTAAGAAATTTGGAGATGCTTTACTTGATTTGGGATCTAGTTAATATTTACCTTACTCTGTTTATGTGCAGCTTGGATTGGGGGAGCTGAAGACGACACCTGTGGTTCTACAGTTAGCAGACATGTCGGTAAAAATCCCACGAGGATGCGTGGAGGATGTGCTGGTCCAGGTTGACAAATTCTATTATCCCGTGGACTTTATCGTCCTTGATATTCATGGGCCACAATCAGGTAATTGCACTCCGATTATATTAGGACGTCCATTCCTAGCAACTTGCAATGCTATGATAAATTGTAGGGATGGACAATTGAAGATAAGCTTTGGTAACATGAAACTTGAGCTAAACATTTTTAAATCATGTAAGTTACCTGCGAATGTGGATGATGTGAAAGAGGTATGTTTTATTGAGAGTTTAATTGAAGATTATTTTGAGGCTAAGTATGAATGCCCGTCAAATTTTATTGATTATAATTTCGACGATATTGATGAATCGTATTTTGTGCAGGGCAAAAATGAAAGATCGAGGGATGCATGGGTGCCAAAGTTCGAGACATTGCCAGTGGAATTGCCACCACAACAACCTTCAGAGATTGAGCATCCAAAGTTGGAATTGAAGCCTCTGCCAGACTATTTGAAATACGCTTTCCTTGGAAAGGAGGAGACCTTCCCCGTGGTAATATCCTCTAAACTCACACCTGAACAAGAAAGTGCTTTGCTTGATGTGCTTAGGGAACACAAAGGGGCCATTGGATGGTCTATTGCGGACATTACAGGTATAAATCCCTTAA
Source organism: Scilla litardierei (assembly GCA_030789695.1). Taxonomy (NCBI): domain Eukaryota; kingdom Viridiplantae; phylum Streptophyta; class Magnoliopsida; order Asparagales; family Asparagaceae; genus Scilla; species Scilla litardierei. Next base: position 113,440,862 of record CM061131.1, on the reverse strand, counting down.
TTTGCACTCATCATATTTATCTTGAGGATGATGCCAAACCAACATGTGAGATGCAACGTCGATTAAATCCTACTTTGAAAGAGGTTGTTAAGGGGGAGATTCTTAAGCTACTTGCTGCAGGTATAATATATCCTATTTCAGACAGCAGATGGGTTAGCCCCATACAGGTGGTTCCGAAGAAATCAGGCCTCACAGTGGTAAGAAATGAGAGTAATGAGCTTATACCGATGCGGACCACCACAGGTTGGAGGATGTGTGTTGATTACAGAAAGTTAAATGCTAAAACACGAAAAGATCACTTTCCATTACCTTTCATTGATCAAATCTTGGAAAGAGTAGCAGGTAACGAATTTTATTGTTTTCTAGATGGTTATTCTGGCTATTATCAGATAGAGATTGCTCCAGAGGATCAAGAGAAGACTACCTTCACTTGCCCCTTTGGAACTTTCGCTTTTAGGAGAATGCCTTTTGGATTATGCAATGCACCTGCTACTTTTCAGCGTTGCATGTTGAGTATCTTTAGCGATATGGTTGAGAGGATTATGGAAGTGTTTATGGATGACTTTTCTGTATATGTCACTTCATTTGAAAATTGTTTATCTAACTTAGCTCTTGTCTTGCACATGTGTCAGGAAAAGAACCTGTTGTTAAACTGGGAAAAGTGTCATTTCATGACAACTGAGGGTTTGGTTCTTGGACACCTAGTCTCCAAAGCAGGTATTCAGGTAGACAGAGCAAAAGTTGAGGTGATTGAGAAGTTGCCTACACCAAAATGCGTCAAGGACATACGATCCTTTCTAGGACATGCAGGATTTTATCGAAGATTCATAAAGGATTTCAGCGCCATCTCCCGCCCCTCTGCCACTTATTAACTTTAAATACTGATTTCATATGGACACAAGAGTGTCAAGTTTCATTTGATAAATTAAAGAACTCACTTGTTTCCTCCCCTATTTTGCAGGTTCCAGATTGGAGCATGCCATTTGAAATTATGTGTGATGCAAGTGACTACACGATGGGGGCAGTGCTTGGGCAAAAGAAAGAGAAAGTTCCTTGTGTTATCTATTATGCCAGTAAAACTTTGAATGAAGCACAACGGAACTACACTACTACGGAGAAGGAGTTGCTAGCGGTGGTGTTTGCATTGGAGAAATTCAGAAGCTACATATTGGGATCACCTATTCTCATCTTTACAGATCATTCTGCACTGAAATATCTTTTATCTAAAAAGGATGCTAAACCTAGACTCATACGATGGATTCTTCTTTTGCAGGAATTCAATATTCAAATCAAGGATAAAAAAAGGAGTTGAGAACAATGTTGCAGATCACCTTTCTAGATTGACGGTGGGAACAGAGTCGCCTACCATTCCATTGCGAGATTCCTTCCCAGATGAGCAGCTTTTCGCCATTTCTACCCTACCATGGTATGCAGATATAGCTAATTATTTGGTGACAGGTAGAACCCCTCCACATTGGTCTTCTTTAGATTTCAAACGCTTCAAGCATGAGGTAAAATCGTTCTATTTTGATGATCCTTATCTTTTTAAATACTGCGGAGACCAAATTGTAAGGAGATGTGTACCCGACCATGAGTTTGATAGTGTGTTACATTTTTGCCATGGTGGGGTATGTGGGGGGCATTTTTCAGCTCATAAGACTGTTGCCAAGATTTTACAGAGTGGTTTTTATTGGCCTAGTATGTTTAAAGACGCCTATGCCTATTGTAAATCATGCGTGCGTTGTCAACAGTTGGGGGGAATTACCGAAAGAAACATGATGCCATTGAACCCCATGCTAGAAATAGAATTATTTGATTGTTGGGGTATTGATTTCATGGGGCCTTTTCCACCATCTTTTGGGTATATATTTGTATTGGTTGCCATTGATTATGTTTCTAAATGGGTGGAAGCTATTCCTTGCAGGTCCAATGACGCTTCCATTGTGCTGAAATTTTTGAAAGAGAACATCTTCTCGCGCTTTGGAGTGCCAAAGGCCATTATCAGTGATGGAGGTTCTCATTTCTGCAATAGGCTCTTCGCAAATCTAATGAAGAAATTTGGGGTGACACATAAAGTTTCAACACCTTACCACCCTCAAACAAATGGACAAGCGGAATTGGCGAATAAGGAAATCAAGAACATTCTTCAGAAAACAGTGAATCCAACACGCAAAGATTAGAGTCTTCGCTTGCCTGAAGCTCTATGGGCCTACAGGACAGCATACAAGACTATCTTAGGGATGTCACCGTTTCGTTTGGTTTATGGAAAAAATTGCCATCTTCCTGTTGAATTAGAGCACAAATCTTTTTGGGCAATTAAAACACTTAATTTGCTTGATGACTCATCAAATGTTTCTCGTAAATTGCAGATCATGGAGCTTGATGAGATACGACGAGAGGCATATGAAAATGCAAAGCTAGCAAAAGAAAGGATGAAAGCTGTGCACGACAAGATGATCCTACGAAAGGAATTCAAAGTTGGAGACAAGGTTTTGTTGTACAATTCAAGACTCCATATATTTCCAGGAAAGCTGCGCTCAAAATGGACGGGACCATACTTTGTCAAAGACGTCTTTTCACACGGAGCGGTGGTCTTAGTGAATGAGAAGGATGGCCATGAATTCAAAGTCAATGGACAACGTCTGAAACACTTTCAAGAGTTTTGGGCCAGAGAGGATACCACCATTGACCTCACAGATCCACCTTCGGGTGGTAACTAATCAGGTGTGTTCTTTCCATGATTCCCTCTCCTTAACATTGAGGACAATGCCTATTTTAAGTTGGGGGGAGGGTATAAACTTTTAGGATTTTTATTTTTATTTCTATTTTTATTTTATTATTTTATTATTTTAGTAGTTCCCTTTTCAAATTTTTTTTTAAAATAAAAAATGGGGTTGAGTCAAGAATTATCACCAATGCTTATTACACCTAGAAATGAACCTCATGTGATGACAATTCTCGAAGTCTATTCACCACTATTCACATATGATTTATTTTCATCCACCGCTATTGTTAAATATTTCATTCTCATTCGATATGAATGCTAGTACTCATGGTGAATCTCTTTTGATATATCTCTATGGTAGGATTGAATGATGACTTAATGAAACTTGAAATTATGAATTAGCAAGTCGTATGTTTTCAATGGAACACACCATCACAAAATGACTGGAGCATTGCTTTATATCTCATATTCATTGCTATTTGCATGCTTTGTGTGATCTTGGGTGGAAAGTCTACACTGTCTTTTGAAATGATTAGGATAACCCATTCTTGTGAAAGAATAAAGAAGCTATCTTGCCAAGTTATTTATGTACGCACAAAAGAAAGAATGAAATAAGATGAATGAAGAAAAATGAATGAACGAATAAATGTTTCATTAAAGAAATAACTTGGTTGGCTCGATTAGTACAGTCCGAGGGGTCCTTCTTGGCCTAATGCCCTATTATCGTCTGATTTGGGAGCCATTGACTGGAACCTCAATCATTTGATGGAGCGATCCAAGTTATACATTTTTTCTGCAAATGTTGCTTGATGCGCGTTACGCAGAACCAATAAAATGAGAAAAGAAGAGCAAGAAAAAGTGTGCATCATTAGCAAGGCAAGAGAACTTCCAAAGCTTAAAGATAGCACAAGATATGGTGTGATTTCCTATGAATGAAAATTGACGTGTGTATGTCTTGATGCCAATCTATTTTTGCTTGCTTTGCATGATACATCTACGCTCCAAGTTATATACTTTGATTGAAAGGTGTGAGCCATTGATTTTGCATACCATTCGCTATGAAGTAATGTAAAGTGGATTTAAGTCTATTTAATGACCATTTTAGAGATACTTGCTTTTCATTGTAAACCCATGAGTACCATTATATAATGAGCATGAAATCTTGGCATTAGTGTGTGGTTATATTCTTTTGTCGTTGTAGTATGGTGGTGAGAAAATTGAGATCTGATACGGTGATCTAGGTGTATATTTGATATCGTAATTCGCTTTTTTTTGCTAGAGACTAGAAAAACGCTAGTTGGGGGGTGTGAATTAGGTTCAATATTACATATTTAACCCCCTAATTAGTCCTATTTTGTGCTCATATGATGATAAATTGTTCTCTAATTCATACGTATTTTGTACACAATTATTTATTAGAGAAAACACTTAATTTGAGCACAAAACAGCAATTAACTGAGTATTTCTGTATATTTTATATTTTTCATGGCAAGCTCTCGTTCTCACGATTCTAACGACTATTTATTTGTATTTTTCTGAGATCTGTGCTAATTACTATGAATTTTTGAATGCAGAATACTATTTAAAAGGAGAAATACGCATCCAAATACGCAAATACGGCCGTCAGCCAATCAATGGCCGCCACGTGGCACGATCCCCGCCGTCCCGCCTTCATCCTACGGTCGCAGCTCGGAGCGATTGCGATAAAGTGTCGACCGTTCGATCACGATCGAACGGTCGACATCATCTTTCCATCGACGAAGCGGAGCGCTCGAATCCTCGCCACGCGGCGCAATCCTAAGCGACGCCCGCTCGATCCGACGGTTCCCGAAGCCCCCGAAGAACAACGAAGAAGCGGCGACGTGGCGAAGCGACGACCGCACGATCCAAATCCAACGGTACTGGACACCGCCGCTCAGATTCGAAGAGCTCACGATATCGACCGTTGGATTAAGATCCAACGGTCGATTTAATTCCGAATCGAATTCGGATCTGAACGCGGAGCGGGCGAGCGCGGATTTTGGAAGACACGTGGCGCTTCGAGGATGAATCCCGCGTCGATCGAACGGTCGAGAATTGCGCCGGTTTGCGGGTTTGGATTTAAGTGCGGGTTTCGACCCGTTTAGCCCCCAAAACCCGCAATGCTATTATATAAGCGTATTCCTAGGGTTTTTGGGGGTATTCTGGCGTATTTTGGGACTTTTGGAGTGGCTACTGTGCGTATTTCTCCAGGAGAAAATTCTGAAAATTTCCAGAGACTATTCTTCCTATTCTCACAGAGTTTTGGGTTCTAAGGAGGAGATTTGGTGATAATTTCTTGAACTTATACCCCGTATTTGGTGTATTTCTTTGTATTTTGCTATCTAAACGATGTATTTTGCTATCAAATCTGATTTTTATTGCACCATGCGTGGCTAATCTCTTTGTGCTATGGTTGTGATGTAGTTAGGAGTATGTAGTTGCTAAATCTCATGTCTTTAGCCCTATTATCATGTCCAAATTGCTTGTTTTGTTGATTTCTACAACGTATTTGATGGGTATTTGCTTACTATCGATATTGTTGATGTGCCCTATGGTTAGGCCCTGATAAGGCTAGCCAATTTGTGTTCTCTAATCTGAACTTATCGCTGCGATTATTATTTAATGAAATCAACATTGCTAGTAATACGTTTAAGGCTATTTTGACTAGTTTTCATTGATTTATCTTCCGACGCCTTCACGCCTTGACCGGGTGAAGCGTCGTGTGACATTGAAAGACGTGAAATTTCAGCGACTATAAACTCCTAATGAACTCACAACCGTAGCATATTTGTCTCATTGGATACCAAACTTTCGTGATACCGTAATACTTTTAGGAACCACTTTCTTTGCTACAAATCCTTACACTATTCTTCACCTTCACAAAGGTGGTTGTTTTCTTAACCGTATATTTTATTTGATTAGTTGAATTTGTGTTATCTCAGGTCGACTTATCCCGAGGATTCGACTCTGGACTCTCCAGATACTACTTGCACGATCTCCTGCGCTTGGGAGTAAAGCTCACATTGTTTTGAGAGAGGCACTCCTCTCTCCTCTCTCTCCCCTCAAAGTCCCAAGAAAACCCCCTCAGGCCGCAAGATCTACCCAGTTGCGCACAGCTTCTTCAACCTAGTGCCGTAGCCCCTCCGGCCACCTCCTACGACCGTCTCCACCTTCACTTGACTCCCCTCGAACCCCTCTATCACCTGCAACCCTCCTCCCTCTGTTCTCTCATCTCTCTCTCTCCTCGAAATCCCCTTGAAACTCAGACCTAGCGGCTGTTTTTGATAGATCTGCACCCTGCCGTTTGACGCCGGTGCCCGGCCACCTCTGACGACCACTCCACAACCATCAGATCCCCCTCGACCCCCTTTACCTATTGCAAGTCTCCTTTGACCCCTCTGGTCGTCGCTTTTCCGCTGCGACACAAAACAGCGACCCGGTATCGCAAATCTGTCCTTCCGCCTTCTCACGGCCACCAACTGCCATGTGCATCCAACGTCAGCCACCCACCTGGTCGTGCAACCCCCATCGACCTCCTTCAATCCCTGGCAGCCCCCTTTGCTCCTAGGAGTTCACGCACTCGCCGATCTCGCGTGTTTTTCCCAGACATTGCCGTCGCCGTGTAGATCCGTTGCGCTACCCGCAACGGGAGAGATCTCGACGCTTGCATGCTGTTCTTGCCTCTATCTCTCTATTTGTACGTGTCTCGCTATGTTACCCGTGGCCGAGATGTTGTCGACGGCACAGATCGATCGCCATTCAGACTCTACGCCCATTCTACGATCAAACGCCGAAAAGGTTAGCCCCTAACGTGTAGTAGGAACCCACACTGTAGCGAATCAAAAACCTAATCTAAAAATCGTCACCAATAATTAAATTTCATTTTTGCTCCTTTAAAACGTTGCTAGATCTTAGACATCGACGAAAGGATTGGAATATCTGTGCACATAGGATATATCGTCGATTAGGCTGAACCAAAACAAAAACGTGACTTTGACTGCTAGGATAGCCCCGTTGAACCTAGAAATGAAATCTAATAGGAATGATGAAAAACACGTCCTGACATCACCGTTGACTCGTTTCAGACGGACCCTCGCCGACGTGCCGCTTCGACGAGATGCTCCGGACAGACGACCCACTCGCCACCGCAGGCAAGTGTGCACACTTGTACAGTTTTGGCCACGTTAAGGCCTTTGACAACCTTAAACTATTAAAATACAAACAAGAGAACCAGACGTGAAATGATAGCTCTGGGACATGACGTCCCCTGGATTTGAGCATGCAAGTGCAATAGGATCGGGGATACCAAATTTAAATATTTATACTGCAAGCGCACGGTGTTGTAGTGTGGCTTGGGGGTCAAACACAGGGAGGCATGTGTTGTGCTTGTGTTACAGAGGAACCGGTTCACCCTACGGGTGAGCTAGCCCGAACGATCGGTAGGTTGTCACAGGATATGAATACGAAGGATGAACGATATAAAAGGAAACCTAGGACTTTGGTTTCCGCCTTATCGTGTGCCTTCTCTATTACGACCGATGGATAGGAGTACGATTGGATTTAGGATTTAGTGGTGAGACGTTGCCTCTAAGAGTGATACCTAGTGTCCCATGGGCCTGAAATTCCGGTCGGTGCCCAGGATGATACACTAGGACTACCCGGGTTCGGTCGGTGGGCATTCCCATGTCTATTAACACCGACCAACTCCAGGAGCACTAAGCTCGCAATGACTCCCAACATCTCATCCTACCGTTTCCATGCACTAGGATTCGATGTCTACGCTCGGGGCATGAGCTGTGGCTAGGGGGTCAACCGCCAAGTTTATTCCCCCTTGGCCCGACGGTCGGAGGCTGTCTTTCTCCCGCCAATGACAATGAAACACCACGCGTAACCATCAAAATTCCCAAACCCCTATCAAATTCCTATTCCTATGGTCGTTCTAGGGAGAACCCACCAAGGGGTTTCCACCAAAACACCAGATTAGGGAACTACCCACAATTCATAGCTAAAACGCAATCTAAACAAAAATCAACGGTAGAAATTATGATCAAGCAATAGAAATGCTAGCAATGGTATTAAGACAATATTAAAAATTCAGAGTAATTGGAGCACTTACAAAAACAGATAAAATTCCAGCCGTCACAACCCAAGAAAAAGACAGAAAAATAACAGCATCTGTTTTCAGAAAACCTAGGTCAGCTATTTATAGAAATCGCGGTCACCCCATCGGTTGAAGTATCAACTGATCGGGTGAGCTGCTTGTCGCTTCGGCTGTCGGCTTCGAGAGTTTCAACCGGGCACTGAGGAGAGCGGGTGGTGCCATCGGTTCGAGTATTGGGGAGATGCGGCTACAGATGAATTGATCGGGTGAGATGTCACCCGATCGGTTGTAAATCAGCTCAAAAGAACAGAGAACTCTGTCAGATTCACCCGATCGACGAACCGGTTGGTTGAGCTCTCCGGGTCATCGTTTGGAAAATTTGGCTACAAATGAACCGATCGGGTGAGATGTCACCCGATCGGTTGGAATTCAGCTTCAAATGGCAGAGAGCTCTGTCGATCTCACCCGATCATTGAACCGATCGGGTGAGCTGCTCTTCACTTCATCCTCCGTCCAGGTCGGATACGTGTGCATCAACCAATCGGGTGGCTAGTCCACCCGATCGGTTGACGGCTGAGATATAGCAATCTTCATCGTTTGACCCTCTGGATCACGCGTGACTCCTCCCGTTGCTCCGGGGACTCATGATATCTTCTTTATATGTCCCCAACGCTGGAAATTTCCTGCATTTACACAAAAACACAAAGAAGTGAAAGAAAACTAAAAATCACAAGAAAATGGGTACGGGACGACGGAAAATAACGGAAAATCACAAAGAAGACGTGCGTTAATATATAAAATATAAATGCATGTCAAAATCCCCCAAGCTGAACCCTTCCTCCTTCTCAAGGAAGAGGAGTGAGAGTGGGAGCTCGGAGGGAAAATGACGTGCGTTTATATTTCATATATTCACGCACGTTTTCTTTTGTGTTTCTCCGTGTTTTTCCGCCGTCTCTTATTCGTTTTCGTGTATTTTCCCATTTTCTTTCACTTTTCTTTGTTTATCCATGATTGCAGGGGATTGACCACGTAGGGGACGTTTAACGATGATATCCCAAGTCCCCGGAGCAACGGGAGAAGTCACGCATGATCCAGGGGGTCAAACGTCGAAGAATTCATCTTTCAGCCCCTCACCCGATCGGTTGGTCATCTCCAACCGATCGGGTGATGCACGCGTGCACCACCCTGTCTCTGCCGCAGCTCACAAAGAAGTCACCCGACCGGTTCACAGACCGGTTCAGCGGGGGCTGTTCTCTGTTTTCTCGAAGCAAAACGCCAACCGATCGGGTGGCTCTCACCCGATCGGTTCAGCTGTAGCTGAAGAAGAAGAGCTGAAGACACGGACGTCGAACCGATCGATTCACCCGACTGCTCCAAGATCCAACCGGTCACTCAAGAACTCACCCGACCGGTTCATGTGATCGGGTGAAAGCTCGCCGTTTTCTGTTATTAATTTGTAACGGATCAACCGATCGGTTGACTTGTCAACCGATCAGTTGATACGAAGGTCTATAAATAGAACCCCTAGGCTTCCAGAAACGAGAGCTGTTATTTTTTCTATTGTTTTATCTCCTTGTGACGGCTGTAATTGTTACTCTTTTGTAAGTTTTCAGATCTTTCTAAAATTTTAGTATTGTCTTTATTACTCTATTACTTCCGCATTGCAATTTTCCGATTATGATTCCAACGGTTAAATTTCATTTAGATCGCTTTTTCATGAATTTTTGTGAGTAGTTCCCAAATCTGGGATTTTGGTGGAAACCCCTTCGGGGGCTCTTCCCGATGCGTCCATAGGGTTAGGAAATCGATAGGGAGTAGGAATCTAATGGTTATGAGGGGTGTTTCATTGTCATCGGCGGGAAACAGACCGCCTTTGACTGTTGGGCCAAGGGGGAATAAACTTGGCGGTTGACTCCCTAGCCATAGCTCACACCCTTAGCGTAGACGCCGAATCCTAGCACGTGGGAACGGCAGGATGAGACGTTGGGAGATATCGTTGCGGGCTTAGTGCTCCCGGGATTGATCACTGTTAATGGACACGGGAGTGCCCACTGATCGAATCCGGGAAGTCCGGTGTATCATCCTGGGCACCGACCAGAATATCGGGCCCATGGGACGCCGGTACCACTTTCAGAGGCAACGTCTCACCATTAGACCCTAATCCTGATCGCTATCCATACCCGTAGGCCGTATCGGCGAGAGTCTCTCGTCGGGTTGGAAACCAAAGTCCCGGGTTTTCTTTCTTGTTGTTCATACCCTTTTATTTCCTTTCGTGACAACCATTCACCGATTCGGGCTAGCTCGCCCCTCGGGGTGATTTAGGTCCTACCTGACCCAAGCACAACCTCGCCTCCCTGAGTTCGATATTCCCGCACCCTACACTAACCGTGAAACTTGCGGTAAACGACACCGCACCGCCGCAACGCAAGCGGGGCGCCGGTCAAGTTTATGGCGCCGTTGCCGGGGAGGCAACGTGCTTGTTATTTTAGGATCTCTTGAACCCTCGTGTCTAGCTCACATCCCTACCTCGCGATAATTTTCGCATTCTCCTTTTTCTTTTTTCTTTTTCTTTTTTTTATTTCTTATTTTATCTGTTTCTTTCCCACTTGTCGCTTCACGGGTGTTTGTTGTTTTTCATGCGCAGGAGTTCAAGGAGTCTTGATGACTTGATTCCCCTCGATCCAGAGATTAACGCCACCCTTAGGCGTTTGGCCGCCGAGAAGCGAAGAAGAGAAGATCCCAAATCCATGGAGGAGAACACCCCACCTCACAAGTCTCTGCTGGAGTACTCGACGCCATCCATCTAGTCGACTTCCGCCATCCGATCTCCAGCTATTGCGGCCCAAAGCTTTGAGCTGAAGCCGTCTCTAGTGACATGGATCCAGCAGGACCAGTTTTCGGGTGCACCCATGGAGAGCCCGATCGAGCACCTAGACTCCTTCTTGGAGAAGTGTGACACCTTCCGGATTAATGGTGTCACGACAGAGGCTATCCGTCTGAAGCTGTTCCCCTTCTCTTTGCGAGACAAAGCCAAGCAATGGCTAAGGGGGAAGGACCCCAACACTTTCAACACCTGGGAGAAGCTCTCCAACACTTTTCTGACGAAGTTCTTTCCTCCGGGGAAGACCATGAAGTTGAGGAGTGAGATCTCCTCCTTCTCCCAGGCCAGCCACGAGTCCTTGCATGAAGCTTGGATGAGATATAAAGAGATGCAAAGAAGATGCCCTCACCATGAGCTTCCGAAGTGGCAGATTATTAATATGTTCTACAATGGGTTGAGGGATGACCTGAAATCTTCTATGGACGCCGCGGCTGGGGGGTTCCTTCATGTCTAGGAGCGAGGAGGATGCCGGGCATATTCTGGAAAATATGGCATCCAACAATGAGCGGTGGTGTGACGAGAGAGCCACACCAAGATCCGGGGGTATACACAGAGTCGAGGACGTCGACAAACTTTCAAGCAAGTTCGACTTGCTTTCAACCCAGATCTCCGCACTAATGGTAGGAGCCGGTGGGGCTGGTACACAGCAAATTTCTGCGGTAGAGTCCGAATTCTTTGGGGAATTCGACGGTGGTGACATCTCACCACCGTTGGATCAGGCGAGCGCACTATTTTACAACCCCACGGGAAATGCGCCGTATCCGCCAAGGACAAATTCCAACCCGGCCTACTCTCCAAACAACCGGAACCACCCAAACTTTAGTTACCGGCCACCATTTCAGCCCTCGCCGCCTCAGCAGCCTCAGCAACAAACATATCAGCCGGCTAGGCCACAACAGAATCAGGTTCAGCAGCAACCATTTCAGCAGCAATCATTTCAGCAACAACCTCAGCAACAATCTTACGCCCCCAGGACTCAGCAGCCGTTCCAGCAGCAGCAGCAGTATGGCCAACAGAGGGCCGTCTCTCCGGTTGAGTCTCTCTTGACTCAATATATTACCAACCAGGAGAAGATCAACCAAAAGCTGGAAATGGGTCAGCGGACCCTCACGGACCAAGTAACCCACCTGGGGTTACAAGTGGCGAACCTTGCAAGGTCACAAAACCAATTACCGCCACAACCGGAGGTGAACCCGAGGGAAGCAACCCAAACATCGGCACTCGTGCACGAGCACGCAAATGTGTCCGCTATCGTTCTGAGAAGCGGGACACAAATTCCTACTAGAGTGCCCCCTAGCAACCCGGAAGCACCATTGGTCGTTGAGAGACCGACCGAAAAATCAAATGACGCCGGTGCTTTGTCATCAAATCTTATGACTCCGGAGGGAGCCTCTGAAGAAGAGAAGAAGAAGGAGGAAGAGAGCCCGAAAGTGTATAAACCCGTTGTGCCATTTCCACAACGGTTGGCTCAGGCAAAAATTGATGAGAAATATGGCAAGTTCTTCGCCATGGTCAAGGACCTAAGCCTGCAAATCCCCTTCCTAGAAGCAATCGAAACAATCCCCTCCTATGCAAAATTCTTGAAAGATTTGGTGACTAGAGGGTCTAGAAAGGATAAAGTAGTGCTGACGGTGGAATGTAGCGCTCTTATTCAGAGGGCAAACCCGCCGAAACTCAAGGACCCGGGGAGCTTCTCTATTCCTTGCACGATCGGGGCGGTGAAGATTCATCATGCACTCGTCGATCTAGGAGCGAGCGTTAGCTTGATGCCCTTGTCAATGTATAGAAGGATAGGAGTGGGTGATTTGGAGCCCACCGGTATGACCCTACAACTAGCTGACCGGTCGGTCAAATATCCGGTGGGAATTGTGGATGACCTCCCCGTGAATGTGAGAGGGGTGCATGTGCCTGTGGACTTTGTAATCATGGACATGCCTGAAGACGCACACACCCCCATCATCCTGGGACGGCCTTTCATGGCCACTGCTGGCGTTCTAATAGATGTGAAGAACGGAAAACTCTCTTTGAACGTTAGCGGAGAGAAAGTTGAGTTTGATCTGGGATTATCCATGAAGCACCCCGATCCCCCTGATGACCCTCGATGCAATATGCTCGAGGTAGAAGAGGAAAAAGCTGCAGAGGAGAGCTCCTGGGAGATTCTCCTGAGAAACTCCCCCGATGACTTGGGGGATTCAGAAGATGGAGACGGCCCCCAAGTACAAAGAAGCTGCTGGAAAACCGAGTGTAGCAAGAACGACCCCTCCCAGGTTCCCCAAGGCTCCTCCTGTGAGGAGAACGGGGAAAGAGCCCACGGACCTCACTAAAGACGAGGTCCGGATCCTGAAGAAGATGGCGGGAAGCGCCAACACCAAGAAAAAGCCCCCGGATCCCAAGAACAAGGGGAGGGTAGTCGAGCAAGTATTTTTCCAGCCGCTGACTACTCCAAGCGCCTTCAGCTCCAATGAGAAAGAGATGCCAAACTTCAGGCATCACCCGTATCGACCACCATGAGCATCTCTTGCGGGCGTCGAGCCAACGACGTTAAACAAGTGCGCTTCATGGGAGGCAACCCATGTTCTAAACTTTTTCCCCACTTTTCAGCGTTATTTTTTGACTTTATTTTGTCTATTTTTATAAATAAAATCAGCCGCGAGAACATCCGTTCGGGGACTTAAACAAATCTATTGGTTTTTGCAGGAAACAAGCCCCAACCGATCGGATGACAACTCACCCGATCGGTTGGGATGTATCAGATACATGCCGAGATCTGTCCCCATATGACCCGATCGGTTGAGTAATGAAGAGACCGGGTGGCAGACTGGGTGAGCTGTGGAGAACTCTCGGAAATTTTTGGGGAATATCAACCGATCGGTTGAGTTCGAGCGCGATCGGTTGACGTGACCGGGTGAGCAGCCCTAAGTTCTCAGGAAAATGTGTGGAGCGGTCAACCGATCGGTTGACAAGTCAACCGACCGGTTCGCCTGTAGCATTTCTTCGGCAAGAATTTCGACCTAACCGTCAACCGATCGGGTGACAAGTCACCCGATCGGTTCGACTTAAAACCCTATAAATACCCCAAACCGCCCGTTCGACACGCACTCGCCATTTTCGAATCCGGATCCGCCGTTTCACCTCTCCCTCGTGCGCCTGCCCTCTTTCTTCCCTTCAATCAACCTCAATCGCCTTTTCCCCCATCCCCCTACCCATCCACCACCGATTTCTCTCCATTCTCCTCGATTCCACCAACACACAAAACCCTAACCTTGACCCGTTTTTCCCCAATTTCGAAACTTGCTGAAGAGATCACTGCGGCTTCACAACGTGCTCCCATCCAGTAGCATCGGGGCGTCAACGAGCAACTATCTTCATCTCATTTGGGTAAACTCGCTCCTTTGCCTAATTTTAATCTTACCGCAAATATTCCATTTGATTGTTGGTCGTATTTCGTGTTTGTGTTGAATTCATTGTACGTTTGCATACCTACGAACACGAACGACACCCACACGATGCCTCCCCGCCGTGTTAAGCCCACCGAGGACGACTCTTCGAACCCTAGGCCCACCCGTCGTACACGTCGCACATAGCCCACCACCTCCAACCCATCCACCACTTCCCCACCTCGTGCTTACGATCCCGAATATGGGATGAAATTCCAAACCGATGACCATGCCGACTGATTCGCGGCCATGGTCCTCCTAGCTGGTCAGGGTGGTCGGATAACCGAGGAATCCGTCGACCGAGACCTCCCGTTTCTTCAAAGCTTCATTCTCCACATCCGTGAAGACCCACCTGACGTCTCCGAGCTCCACATTCCACCCCCACGACTCCTGGTCCACAGCGCAGGCCCCCGTCACCACCCCCAGAGGGTGGTGCCCCTGCTTGATTTTTCTCTCCCACTTTTGCCCCCCCATATTTGTGCCCATCTGTCTTTTCGGGGCCCTGCTTTGTCTCTGTCGGAGGGAGGGGACTATTTGCGTGTTGCTTTCTAAATTCACCTCTTTTGTTTTTGACTCCCCCTTGCACATCTCTGCATTTCATCGATCACATCATTTCGCTAGCACTTTCTGGTCTAGCTTGGGGGACGTCTATTTTGGTGTGCTGTCGTGTTTTGTTTGTTTTTCTCATTTTTGTGTGTGTGCTTCTTTTTCATTTTTTGAGTGTCGTGCTTGTGTTTTTATTTTTATTTTCATATTGTTTGATTTTGATTCTGATCTTTCTTTCTTTTTCAGTTTCATCTATGTGTTTTCCTGGTTTTCATTTCTTTTTGTGTCAGTGTGTATCCCCCCCATCTTCATTGCCCTCCCGTACTCACTCATATTGCATTGAGGGCAATGCAAACTTCAGCTTGGGGGAGTCGCACTGTGTGCGTCGTTTGAGTCCTTCTTTTTCGTTTATTTGAGTCGTTTTTCTCCGTGTTTTTCTTTTTTTTCTTTTCTTCTTTTTTTAGCTCTTTCTCCTAGAGATGAATCCTATGATGAATCGCCACAAAGTCACACACACCTAGCATTGCATCGATAATCACACTCACTAACCCTAGGATTTCGAGTCCTCTTGCATTTCACGCATCGTGGGTCCACTTAGCTTTTTGTGAGTCGTGTGTCGTGACTAGCATTTGGTGTGCTTCTGCTTTGTGATTTTACTTTATATACCTGCCCAGGAATGACCCCTAGATTATCATGCTCCGATTTGAATATGCGGTATTTGTTTCCACTATATGCATGCTATATTTATATCGTATACTTCAATTCGCATGCGTCGGGATTCCACAACTAAGGACTAGGATAACCCATTTAGCCTATGCTCTATTTAGCGAGAATAGTTTCCTTTGCCCGAGTGTTTAGATTTCGACTTCTTTTTTGTTTTACTTGGTGCAAATCCCCTCGTCGTGTACCGTTCTCCCACTTGGGAGAGTACACATGTGTATAGCCAAAAACCCAAAAATCCAAAAAAGGAGAAAAGAAAAGAAAAACCCAAAAAGAAAATAAAAGAAAAATTGTGTATAGCCCAAAATCCAAAAAAAATACAAATGCCCAAAACCCAAAAAAATTTCCGTGTGAATATTTTTTCCTACTCGCCAAGAATAAAGGGAAGGCGAGAATTTGCACCGAGTGTTCTTCTCCACATCATCTCAACCCCCGTCGTTATCGAAAACACTTGGCTTAGGAACTTTTTAGCTAGTATCTAGGCTATAGTGGCGTGATTTCCTTAACCCTAGTTGTGGAGTCCCCGATGCATGATACGCTTCTATTCTCACTCTTCTCATGCATGCTTGAACTTATATTCGCCGCTTAATTCAATTCGGATTGATATTTTTGGTCATATCTTGGATTTGTGTATATCGAGCCTCATAGCACATTGTAGAAAGCATCACCATTTGCTAGCACACGACCACGCTCACTCGCGCTTCACCGCGTGGACCCACGACACTTATTTGGACTCGCTTTCCTAGGTTTAGTGGTGTGATTTGGCGTTTGCTTGCTTGGTGTATCGTTTTTGATTTTGGTGGCTCTGATGGACGATCTAGGGTTTAGAGTTTTCTTTTTCCTTCTTCCTCTCTATTTTTCCCTTCCGAGCTCCTACTCTCACTCGTCTTCCTCGAGGACGAGGAAGAGTTCAGCTTGGGGGATTTTGACGTGCGTTTATATTTCATATATTCACGCACGTTTTCTTTTGTGTTTCTCCGTGTTTTTCCACCGTCTCTTATTCGTTTTCGTGTATTTTCCCGTTTTCTTTCACTTTTCTTTGTTTATCCATAATTGCAGGGGATTGAACACGTAGGGGACGTTTAACGATGATATCCCAAGTCCCCGGAGCAATGGGAGAAGTCACACGTGATCCAGGGGGTCAAACGTCGAAGAATTCATCTTTCAGCCCCTCACCCGGTCGGTTGGTCATCTCCAACCGATCGGGTGATGCACGCGTGCACCACCCGGTCTCTGTCGCAGCTCACAAAGACGTCACACGACCGGTTCGCAGACCGGTTCAGCGGGGGCTGTTCTCTGTTTTCTCGAAGCAAAACGCCAACCGATCGGGTGACTCTCACCCGATCGGTTCATCTGTAGCTGAAGAAGAAGAGCTGAAGACATGGACGTCGAACCGATCGATTCACCCGACTGCTCCAAGATCCAACCAGTCACTCAAGAACTCACCCGACCGGTTCATGTGATCGGGTGAAAGCTCGCCGTTTTCTGTTATTAATTTGTAACGGATCAACCGATCGGTTGACTTGTCAACCGATCGGTTGATACGAAGGTCTATAAATAGAACCCCTAGGGTTCCAGAAACGAGAGCTGTTATTTTTTCTACTGTTTTATCTCCTTGTGACGGCTGTAATTGTTACTCTTTTGTAAGTTTTCAGATCTTTCTAAAATTTTAGTATTGTCTTTATTACTCTATTACTTCCGCATTGCAATTGTCCGATTATGATTCCAACGGTTAAATTTCATTTATATCGCTTTTTCATGAAATTTTGTGAGTAGTTCCCAAATCTGGGATTTTGGTGGAAACCCCTTCGGGGGCTCTTCCCGATGCGTCCATAGGGTTAGGAAATCGATAGGGAGTAGGAATCTAACGGTTATGCGGGGTGTTTCATTGTCATCGGCGGGAAAAAGACCGCCTTTGACCGTTGGGCCAAGGGGGAATAAACTTGGCGGTTGACTCCCTAGCCATAGCTCACACCCTTAGCGTAGACGCCGAATCCTAGCACGCGGGAGTGGCAGGATGAGACGTTGGGAGATATCGTTGCGGGCTTAGTGCTCCCGGGATCGATCAGTGTTAATGGACACGGGAGTGCCCACTGATCGAATCCAGGAAGTCCGGTGTATCATCCTGGGCACCGACCGGAATATCGGGTCCATGGGACGCCGGTACCACTTTCAGAGGCAACGTCTCACCATTAGACCCTAATCCCGATCGCTATCCATACCCGTAGGCCGTATCGGCGAGAGTCTCTCGTCGGGTTGGAAACCAAAGTCCCGGGTTTTTTTTCTTGTTGTTCATAACCTTTTATTTCCTTTCGTGACAACCATTCACCGATTCGGGCTAGCTCGCCCCTCGGGGTGATTTAGGTCCTACCTGACCCAAGCACAACCTCGCCTCCCTGAGTTCGATATTCCCGCACCCTACACTAACCGTGAAACTTGCGGTAAACGACACCGCGCCGCCGCAACGCAAGCGGGGCGTCGGTCAGAAAAATAGAGAGAGAGAGAGAAATAAAACAAAATCCTAGATCGCCCGTCAGAGCCAACAGGATCAAACACGCCATACTAAGCAAGCATGCGACAAAACTCAACACTAAACCAGGGAATATGAGTCCATACAAGTGTCGTGGGCCCACGCGGTGAAGCACGAGTGAGTGTGGTCATGTGCTAGTAAACGGTGTTCCTATCTACATTGTGCAATAAGGCTCCATATACACATACCCAAGGAAAGACCCAAATATCGATTCAATTTGAAATAAGCGGCGACTAAATAGCTCAAGCATGCATGAGAACAAAGTAAGAATCGTAGCGTATCATGTATCGGGGACTCCACAGCTAGGGACTAGGAAATCATCACACTATCGCCTAGATAACCGTTGGAAAGATCCTATGCCAAGTGTTTTCGAAAACGATGGAGGTTGAGAAGGTGTGGAGTAGAACACTCAGTGCAAATTCTCGCCTTTCCTTTATTCTCGGTAGGTAGGGAAATATTCACACTGGAATTTTTTTGGGTTTTGGGCATTTGTATTTTTTTGGATTTTTGGCTATACATACTTTTTTTCTTTCTTTTCTCTTTTCTTTTCTTTTTGGGTTTTTCTTTTCTCTCTTTTGTGGATTTTTGGATTTTGGGATATATACATGTGTACTCTCCCAAGTGTGAGAACGGTACATGACGATGGGATTTGCACCAAGTAAAATAAAAAAGAAATCGGATTCTAAACACTTGGGCAAAGGAGATTTTTCTCGCTAATCAGAGCATATGCTAAATGGGTTATCCTAGTCCTATTTGTGGAATCCCGACACATGCAAATTGAAGTATACGATATAAATATATTCATGCATATAGAAGTAGACAGTAGGAGCAAATACCGCATATTCAAATCGGAGCATGATAATCTAGGGGTCATCCATAGATAGGTATATAAATCAAAATTACAAAGTAGAAGCACACCAACTAGCTAGTCACGACACACGACTCACATAAAAGCAAAGTGAACCCACGATGCATGAAATGCAATAGGACTCGGCTTCCTAGGGTTAGTGAATGTGATTATCGAAGCCATGCTAGGTGTGTGTGTAGTTTTGTGGCAATTCATCATATGGGGTCATCTCTAGGAGAGAGAGAGAACAAAAGATGAGAAGAAAAAGAAAAACACGATGAAAACGGCTCAAAAACGAAGAAAAAGACACAACTGACGCACGCAGTGCGACTCCCCCAAGCTGAAACTTGCATTGCCCTCAATGCAATAGTAGTGAATACGAGAGTGTAATGAAAATGGGGGGGGGGAATATGCACCGATATAAAAGAATGAAAAATGAGAAAACACACGGATGAAACTGAAAAATAAAAAGGAGGAAAAAGAAACATAGAAAATAGAAGATAGAAAAAACACAGCCACACGACATATATAAACAGGCACATAACAACGAAATCACATGACAACACACACAAAATGCGATTTCCCCCAAGCTGGACATGAAATGCTAGCAAAATGATATGATCAATGGTGATGCAGATATATGCTAGGGAAAAATCGGAAAAGAAAAAGAAACAAATCAAAATGCAGGAGAGGACGAGTCCTCGTCATCCTCAGTAGAGGATGAGGGTGTGTGGAAGGGAGAGGAGGTGGGTGTGCGGAGTAGTGGAGAGAGGAGTGGATGGATGGGTGCGGTGGTGGTGTGAACAATGGGTGTAGTGACAGTGGCAGTGGGAATGTGGGAAGTATGGCGACCAGTGCGGTGGAAGATGGGAGAGAATCGGCGATAGGAGAGGATGGTGGGGGAAGTGATCTCGAACGCACCAGCAATTTCTTGCGGCGCGTGTATGGGGTGAGGAAAGTGGAGGGTGGCAGAGGTGGTGGGTCAGAAACGGTGTGTGGAGATGAAGTAGTGGGAATGGAAGTGGTAGTGGGAGGGGGGATGGTGGTCGCCTAGGGGACGATGGAGGAGGTGAAGATCGTCGAGGAGGCAAAGGAGGTGGTGAGGGGGGAGGGGTGGGTGGATGTGGACCGTGAATGTGAGTGAGAATGCGGAGGATGGCGACCATGTTCTGCTCTAGTGCAAGGAAACGTGGGTGGGAAAAGATAGAAGAGGATGGGACCGAGGAGGCTGAAGTGGATGCGCCAGTGCGCAGTGCAGCTAACTCAGCCTCGAGACCGAGGTGAGAGGAGATGGCTCGACAAAAGGAAGAAGTAGTGGCCGGACGGGCAGTGGAAGTGGAGCCCGCGGCAGTGGTCGTGGCGACACCGGAGGCTAGGCCTAAGAGGGCCTCAGTGAATGCCTCAGAAGTGATAGGGACAGAAGCCGGGCTGGCGCTACTAGGGCCAGCCCCAAGGTCTACTCGGGACGCAGGGATGTCCTGCACGCCTAAGTGGGCGGCAGAGGGAGGTGATCTGGGTGTGCCCGGGATATGGAACTAAAGATGTAACCCCCCCTAAAAACTCTGGGTCAGGAGGGAACGTCCAATCTGCCTCAAGATGTATAGACATATGACCAGGGTTGGGCAGATTGGTGTAAGGAGCAGGGGGTGGCCATAGTAAAAAGAAAATCGACCACCGGGATGGGGGTTGATCATGTGTGTGTGCCGCAGGACATCAAGATCTAGATATGTAGATCCTGCGGCACGTGGAAAATCTCTTGGGATAATGATATTGAATGTGGGATGCGAAGCAATGATGGTAATGAGGCCCCCCATAGCAATACTTGCCTTTGCCGGCACGGCTAATGTCGACGAGTTTTTGAATAAGCCAAGTGCCGCCATGAATGGGAATGCGAGGGGCCTCGAAGGCGATCCCGTCATCACCGCAAATAAAATCAAATGTCATAGACCACAGAATAAAAAGGTCAGGGATGGTCACGGTCCCGGACTCATCCCTGGGGAAGAATGTGCTAGATACGATGCAGTGGGCTAGACGAAATACAGAGTGAATGATGGAGGAGGCCTTGGCCTTACCTCGAGGATATTGGTCGTGGAGTGTGAGGTTATGCCAAAAATGATCGACATTGAAGTCGCGGTGATATTCGTAGGGACAGATAGCATCGCCGCCGAGAATGGGGAATCGAAAATGTTATTGATTGTGTTCAGGTAGGCGCGGATAGTTCGGTTTCGGGCGCGGAAATCGACGATCGACCCCGCCTCACAATTGAGGGAAGATAGAAATTCTAGTGTAAGGGCAGGATATGAGGGTGCATGGGTGTTTAGGAATCCTACCCAACCTAGGTTTGCAAATAATGACTCGACACCGGAGAAAAATCCGAGATCGATCAGAGTTTGGGCATGTGCGAACTTAGTGGCTAGATGTGATCGTTCGTTGAGTCGGTTGTAAAGATCTTTTTGTTCACGACTCAAGAAACGGTATTCCCGCAGTCCCATTAGTGGGTCCACAATGGGAACAATGGGTTGGGGTGGGGGTTGTTGGCCTAGTTAGTCTACTAACTAGGTCGTACGTTATAATTTTGATGATGACAAACAAGCCGTGTGACTAACATTTTTCATTTAGTGATTTCAGGGAGCAAAATGCAAATAACTTGTGTTTGCAAGAGAGAGCGTGTATGTGGACATTGGTGCAAAAAGAAAATTCAAATGATTCTGCATTATCTATATTCAGATTCAAATGAAAACTTGAATTGGTCAAGTAACTTATTGGATACTCAAGGGATTTTCTACTTGAATTCAAACTCCATGTTCAAACTCCATGTTCTTATCCAAAACACAACGCACTTGATATCTTATTCAATCTCCTATTCAGTCTCATCCAAAAATCCTTTTTGATGCAACCGCATGTTTCAAAAACAAAAGAAATCTGCCACATGATCTCCAATATCAATAATCCTGGCCGAATTATTTCTTTTGATCTTATCACTCCACTCACTTGAATAAACAGAAGTGGAACACATTTAAACGTGTGCTCTTGGCCATTCTCTTTGAGGTTTTAATGATATTTTTGTGCTCTTCCTAAAAGAAATTGACACGCACTAGAAATTTCCTTGTGTTCTCTTTTTTTCTTTGTGTGTGTGTCACCTCCTGTTAAACATCAAACCGAAAAAAGGGGGAATCAAAGATTTCTTTTGAGTTTCTTTTGTTGGTGCAGCTGTCATACAAAAAACCAAAAGTTTTTTTGCTGAAAATTTTTTATGTGTCTTGCGTCTTCTTCTGTCAAAACGAACGTATGTGTTCCTTCTTCAATCATCAAGGCACATGTGCCTTGTTTTTGTTGTTGCTGCAACGCCATACACCTCACGGCAAGGGTCACAACACCACCTTCAAGTTCTCTCTTCAAGTTTCAATCCAGAGGAGGAGTTGATCCAGCAAGATATAAAGTGTTCAGATTCGTGAAATCTGTTTTTGACCGCGCAGTCAACTTCAAACGTCCATATCTCCTAATCCAGACGTCAGATCGACGAGCCGTTTGCGCCCACGTGACCACATCCTCTTTCCATTCACAATGGTTATAGTCTTCTTCGTTCAGTCCTCAGGATTATACACAGTTCGGGCATTTTTCTATAGATTCATCACTGCAGATTCCAGATTCGCTCATCCGACTTCGTACGCTCATATCTCATGATCCAGACGTCGGATCGACGAGCCGTTTGTGCCCACGCGACCACATCTTCATACCCTTCGCAACGGTGATAGTCTCCATTGCTCAGTCCACAGGATCATACTCAGTTCGGACGTTCTACTACAGATCAGCTACTGCAGAATTCAGATTCACGCATCCATCTTCCGAAAACTATATCTTCCAATCCAGATATCGGATCAGCGAACCGTTTGCGTCCACGCAATCACGATCTCACAAAATTTATCACGGTTATATCTCTCTGATTTTTCACCGAAGTATTTTGAATCTGTTTTAGTTGTGAGATTGTATTGTGAATAGCTTTACTCTGAAGCTATCTCTGCGCTTTTACTCTTGAACTATATCTGTGTACGGTGAGATCACTACCCGTAAGTGTGATCAGGTTTATTGAGTGAAATACTCATAGGTCTTGGGGTCGGAGTTTTGGCGGGGAGCCACTCTGTTAAAAATATCTGTGTCTGATTATCTCTGTGATTGTGATTGTTCTTAAAATTTGTGCCACACACCCTATTCACCCCCCTCTAGGGTGTTTTTCAATTGGTATCAAAGCGGGATTCCTTTTAGACTCAAAGTCTAGTGGAATTTCGATCATATGGCACAAATTCCACATACATACTCATATGACACTCACAATCAAAGAGAAGGTCAGTCGTATCTCAGATCTCCTCTATTTGATGGTACGGACTACCGTTATTGGAAACAACGTATGTCCATACACATCAAAGGTATCGATATGGCATTATGGAAAATAATCAGTGAAGGATTTACACTATTTGATAAACCCACTCCTGGGCAGCAGGAAGAAAATGATCGGTTACAAAATCTAAACTTTAAGGCCATGAGAATCTTGTATTATGGTCTTAGTAAAACTGAATTTAACCGCATTAGTTCTTGTTCTACTGCTAAGGATATTTGGACGAGACTTGAAGTTACTCATGAGGGAACCGGTGAAGTTAAGAAAACTCGTATTAGAATGTTATTACAGAAATATGAAAATTTTTCTATGATGTCTAATGAGTCTATTGATGCTATGTTTTCTCGTTTTGGAGATATCGTCAATCCATTGAAATCCTTAGGGAAGGACATCCCACAGGAAGCTCTAGTTGTAAAGATTTTGTACTCTTTATCTGGTGATTGGATTCAAAAGAGGACGGTGATCGAATAAGCACATGACTTGGCGGATATCAGTTTCGAGAAGCTAATGGGAAAATTAATGGCTTATGAGGTTCAATTGAAGATGGCCAATGATAGCACACCAAAGATGGAAGAGAAATCTAAGAAGGAGGAAACAAAGGAAAAGAATTTAGCCTTTCAAGTCTCCAAAATGCTTAAGGAGGAGATAAATGAATCAGACATGAAAGCATGGATCTTGTTACGAGGAAATTTGTGAAATTCATGAAAAACAACAAAAGGCGGACATGAAGCATTTGGGGAGCCAAGAAAAACGAAGAAAATGATGGAGAAAGTTTTGCACCTCAGTGTTTCAGATGCAACAAGAGAGGGCACATGAAAGCAGAATGTCCACTTCTAAAAGGAAAAGGAAAGGAAAAGACTGGTGATGGAGAAAAGAGGACATCAAAGCGAGGAATGGTGGCTACGTGGGGAGAAAGTGACGCAGAGGAGCTCTCCTCAGATGATGACTGGAACTACAACACTGGAACTTGCTTTATGGCTGGAAACAAAAAGGTAAAAATTAGCTCTCTTGTTCAAATCTTTGATGATGAAATGAATATTAGTGATGATATGTTTTCTAGCATGGAGGAAGCTTATGAATTTCTTGTAGAACTCCTTCAAGAAATGGGTCCTAAATTCCTTAAACTAAAAATGTTCGTGATTCATTATAAGAAGAACTAGGGAGCATGACAAGAGAGAGAGATGAGCTTTTTGTTAAGTGGAAAGAACAAAAGGAAATAATATACAATTTTGATGAAACCCAATTAGAAACAAAAACCTTAGAGCTAGAAAATACTAATAAAAAATTGGCTACGTTAGAGCTTAACCACGTTAATTTAGTTAAAGAATTAAAAGAGAAAATTAGCATTCTTGGTTCTAAAGATTGTGAAATAAAATTATTGAACCTAAAAGTGGCTAGCTATGAAGAAAAATTGGAAGAGCTTGAAAAAGAAAAATCTAATTTAATAAAAGGAAAACACATAGCCATTGAGTTAGAAACTAGCGAAAAAGAAAAGAGATATGCGACTAAGATTAGTGAACTTGAGAATGAAAATCAAAGTCTTAGCTTGACATTAAAGAAATTCACAAATAGCCAAGAAAGCTTTAATAAGATGATAAATAGGCTTAATGAACAATCTAGTAAACATGGTCTTGGCTTTCAGAAAAAACAACCTAAGAAAAAAACTAGGAAGATTATTGAAAAGAATTTTGCAGGAGACATGAGCTTTCAACATTGCATGCACAAAAATCATATGTCATCTACTAATAAGCATTTCACTGTTACATGTTTTTATTGCAACAAAAGTGGGCATGTTATGAATGATTGCTTGGCCAAATATTATCCTGAATAATTTATATGGGTCCAAAGCATCGTACTAACAATTGTGGATCCAGAGTTTGGTTACCAAACGGTGCATCTTCTTTTATAGGTGCATCTTCAAGTGGAAAATGACAGCATTTGGTACCTTGATAGCGGTTGCTCGAACCACATGACGGGCAATGAATCCCTCTTTTTGACGCTATCAAGGAAAGATGGAGGGACGGTTATTTTTGGAGATGAAAAGAATTGCAAAATCTTGGGTAAAGGTAACAATGAATCTTCAGATATTGCAGGTGGCTTGGATGAACTGGGGATAAACACTAGCAATTTCAATGAGCAAGAGAACAACAATGATGGTGTACCAAAAGAAGCAGAAGCTAATACGTCAGCACAAGATCTCCCTAATGATTGGCGCTTCAAGAAGGATCATCCAAAGAACCAAATCCTTGGAGACACGACGGAAGGTATACGCACTAGAAGTAGCTTTAATTTGATGGCCCTTAAACCAAAAATAATTTTGCTTCATTCGAAGGGAGTTGGGGATTATGTCACTAATTGAGCATTAGCACGCATATCCATGCACATACACATGCTTAAATATTGTATCTAAGCTACACACATTGCACACTATTTCATCTTTACATGGGTTTGGTCATTCTTTGTATGTGCATGCATGATCGTCATTACTATTTTGATTTTGGTTGAGAATATGATATGAACCTTGTTAGACATCTTAGAAACATTAAAAATGTTTTTGATGATGATGCACCATATTATTGTAAAATCCCCATGCTTGAATTATTAATGAAAAAGTGAAACTCGTAAGCATGCCAAATTGTACGAATCAAATAGATTGATTGAGTCTTATAAATTATGGAGACAATTGGATGTGCTTAGATTCTAAAGTTTCTGAATTTATATTTTATCCTTACAATTGTGTGCGCTTAAGTCTTTATGGAAAATCATTTAATAGGAGCCGAATATGTCGATGCCTTCATGCGTCACTATTCTGAGACACCAACTTTGTAATTAAAAAAATACAATGAGCATTCATATATATTTAAAAGAAGGGGAAATATCAAAACATTTTCAAATATGATATATTTGATACCGGCGGCTAGTAACCGGATTTCGGGGGTTTGTTGAGCAATGCGTATGAAATATGGTAAATGAAGTAACCACTTAGCGCATCTCAATTCCAAAGGACCCGAAATTTAACATCATGGTGTCCCTTGTTTGGTGTCTCCCTACACAGTACTTATTGATTATTCCATAGCAACGAAGGCTCACAAAATGTATTAGATAATCTTATATTTTCATCTCTTAAGTTTCTAAGCACCCTTCATATTGTCAAAGTGTTTCATAATACAATATCTTTTTGTTATATTTCTTACAACGACCGTATGCTTTCAATGCTCATGACATCTGTTATACTTTAAGTTCGTGGGGAAACCACATTAATATGAGCATCATTATCAATTGCTTGTTTCTTCAATATGCTAAACTTGTTTCATGTCTCATTCTTAACCTCTTCAATTTATTTTTGTGATTTTTTCGATTGATGGCAAAAGGGGGAGAGTAGAAAAATGAATGCGAAAAATAATGCACAAGGGAGAGGTAATCATTTTGAGTGGGAGCTTATCACAACTTTTCATGAGAGCACATCGATAGGGGGAGCTTTGTATGATGTTTATAATCATGTGCACTATATGACTTGCTCCTTAATATTATTTCTCATTTTTTCCAGATTTGTTTGTCATCATCAAAAAGGGGGAGATTGTTGGCCTAGTTAGTCTACTAACTAGGTCGTACGTTATAATTTTGATGATGACAAACAAGCCGTGTGACTAACATTTTTCATTTAGTGATTCCAGGGAGCAAAATGCAAATAACTTGTGTTTGCAAGAGAGAGCGTGTATGTGGACATTGGTGCAAAAAGAAAATTCAAATGTTTCTACATGATCTATATTCAGATTCAAATGAAGACTTGAATTGGTCAAGTAACTGATTGGATACTCAAGGAATTTTCTACTTGAATTCAAACTCCATGTTCAAACTCCATGTTCTTATCCAAAACACAACGCACTTGATATCTTATTCAATCTCTTATTCAGTCTCATCCAAAAATCCTTTTTGATGCAACCGCATGTTTCAAAAACAAAAGAAATCTGCCACATGATCTCCAATATCAATAATCCTGGCCGAATTATTTCTTTTGATCTTATCACTCCACTCACTTGAATAAACAGAAGTAGAACACATTTAAACGTGTGCTCTTGGCCATTCTCTTTGAGGTTTTAATGATATTTTTGTGCTCTTCCTAAAATAAATTGACACACACTAGAAATTTCCTTGTGTTCTCTTTCTTTCTTTGTGTGTGTGTCACCTCCTGTCAAACATCAAACCAAAAAAAGGGGGAATCAAAGATTTCTTTTGAGTTTCTTTTGTTGGTGCAGCTGTCATACAAAAAACCAAAAGTTTTTTTTTTGCTGAGAATTTTTTCCGTGTTTGCGTCTTCTTCTGTCAAAACGAACGTAGGTGTTCCTTCTTTAATCATCAAGGCACCTGTGCCTTGTTTTTGTTGTTGCTGCAACTCCATACACCGCACGGCAAGGGTCACAACACCTCCTTCAAGTTCTCTCTTCAAGTTTCAATCCAGAGGAGGAGTTGATCCAGTAAGATATAAAGTGTTCAAATTCGTGAAATCCGTTTTTGACCGCGCAGTCAACTTCAAACGTCCATATCTCCTAATCTAGACGTCAGATCGATGAGCCGTTTGCACCCACGCGACCACATCTTCTTGCCATTTGCAACGGTTATAGTCTTCTTCGCTCAGTCCTCAGGATTATACACAGTTCGGGCGTTTTTCTACAGATTCGTCACTGCAGATTCCAGATTCGTGCATCCGACTTCGTGCGCTCATATCTCATGATCCAGACGTCGGATCGACGAGCCGTTTGTGCCCACGTGACCACATCTTCATGCCCTTCGCAACGGTGATAGTATCCATTGCTCAGTCCACAGGATCATTCTCAGTTTGGACGTTTTACTACAGTTCAGCCACTACAGAATTCAGATTCGCGCATCCATCTTCCGAAAACTATATCTTCCAATCCAGATATCGGATCAGCGAACCGTTTGCGTCCACGTGATCATGATCTCACAAACTTTATCACGGTGATATCTCTCTGATTTTTCACCGAAGTATTAAAGCTATTTGAATCTGTTTTAGTTGTGAGATTGTATTGTGAATAGCTTTACTCTGAAGCTATCTCTGCGCTTTTACTCTTGAACTATTTCTGTGTACAGTGAGATTACTACCCGTAAGTGTGATCAGGTTTATTGAGTGAAATCCTCAAAGGTCTTGGGGTCGGAGTTTTGGTGGGGAGCCACTCCATTAAAAATATCTGTGTCTGATTATCTCTGTGATTGTGATTGTTTTTAAAATTTGTGCCACACACCCTATTCACCCCCCTCTAGGGTGTTTTTCAGGGGTAGGGTAGGGGGAGTGGGAGGAGTACGTGAACTAGGTGGACATGTAGACTTGCGTCTCTTGCGAGACGGCTCCTCCTCATGCATGATAGCCTTACCCTTACCCATGTCCTTGGACATGATAGTGTGTGATGCAAGTGAATGCAAGTCTATATGGATGCACACGACCAAAAGACAATTGAGCAAAAATATAGTACTCGGGCAAAATTAAAAATAGAGCTCAAGAACGAATTTACCCAGTAGCGAAGTGAATCCTTGCCCGCAAAACACCCAACGCTGTGAAATGGAGGGAAGTGTAAAGCCGCATCACTTCGATCCAACAAATTTTCGAAATGGGGAAAGCACGGCTAGGGTTAGGGCGAAAACTTGGGATGTATGTGGAGAAGAAGAGAGTATGATTGATGGAGAGAGAGATGGAGGAACTGGGGAGATCGTTTGAGAGAGAGTGGGGATCGTGCGGGGGAGGGAGGTGCACGGTTGAAGGAGTGGGGAGACGAAATGACGGGGGAAAATCGAAGTCGGGTAAGAGAAAATAAATCGGTTCAGTCGGGGGTATTTATAGGGTTTTAGGCGAACCGATCGGGTGAGATCTCACCCGATCGGTTGGGTAAATTTTCGAAATATATTGTTGGAAGGCAGCTACAGGTGAACCGATCGGGTGAGTTTTCACCCGATCGGTTGGCCGCTTCACGATTTTCCTGAGAGTACTGTCGACTTCACCTGGACAGCGACACAGTCACAGCTCCATGTTAACCGATCGGTTGAATTAATCCCCAAATTTCTCGAGAGCACTGAAGATCTCACACGATCTGCCATCTGATCAGCCATTTTTCCACCCGATCGGTTGGATGATATTCAGATATGGGCCATCTTCAAACACAGCCCACCCGATCGGTTGATACATGAACCGATCGGGTGGGGCTATTTCCTGCAAAAACACAAAATTCATCTGAGTTCTTCCGACAAAAGCTCCCGTTGCTGAATTTATTCACCAAAAATAAGAAAAATAATCCTAAAAATAAAGACGAAGGTTTAGAACATGGGTTTCCTCCCATGAAGCGCTGTTGTTTAACGTCGTTTGCTCGACGCCCGGTATATGATTTTCAAGGGGGTTGATGCGGGCGATGCCCAATGTTTGGCATCCCTCCAGCTTCTGGAGTGGTGGCCCTTGGTGTTGACAGTGGTGACAAGTAGACTCTCTCGATGATCCTCCCGTTGGTGCTGTTCAGGGTTTCTCCCTCGCATTGGCATCGACCGCCACTTTCCGTAGGATTCGGATCTCATCAGCGGTGAGCCCCATGGGCTCTTTTCCTTTTCTCCTCGTCGGAGCAGCCTTCTGGAATCTGGGAGGGGTCGTCACAGAGGAAAACACTTCTCCGGTAGCTTCTTTTTCTTCCACCCCAGTATGCTCCTCACGGTCCCCCAAGCTGTCGGGGGGGGGGGGGGGGGGGGGGTTTCCTGGAGAGAATTTCCTAGGCTCCAGCTTCTACAACTCTTTCTTCCTCAGCTTCCAGCACATTGCAACTCTGCTCCTCAGGTGGGTGCTTCATAGACAGCCCCAAATCAAATTCGACCTTCTGGTCACCCACGTTAAGGGATAGCTTCCCTTTCTTCACATCAATCAGCACGCTAGCGGTGGCCATGAAGGGCCTCCCAAGGATGATCGGCGTATAAGTGTCCTCTGGCATGTCCATCACAACAAAGTCTACAGGCACATGCACCCCACTGACATTTACTGGCAGGTCGTTCACAATCCCCACCGGATATTTTACTGATCTATCAGCTAGTTGAAGGGTCATACCGGTGGGCTCAAGGTCGCCCATTCCTATCCTCCTGTATAGTGACAGAGGCATCAGGCTGATGCTCGCTCCCAAATCTACGAGCGCCCGATTGACCTTCACTTCTCAAATCGAACATGGGATAGAGAAGATCCCGGGGTCCTTGAGCTTCGGCGGATTCGCTCGCTGAATCAGAGCGCTGCATTCCGCTGTGAGGACGACTTTTTCTTTTCTCGAACCCCTAGTTGCCAAGTCCTTCAGGAATTTTGCATAGGACGGGATAGTCTCTATAGCTTCGCGGAAGGGGATCTGCAAGCTCAAGTCTTTGACCATATCAAAGAATTTGCCATATTTTTCATCAATCTTCGCCTTGGCAAGTCGTTATGGGAAAGGCACAACGGGCTTAAAGACTCTCAGTTCCACTCTTCGTTCTTCTTCTTTTCTTCATCAGAGACTCCCTCCGGAGACACGGTTTTCGATGACGAAGCTCCGTCGTCATTAGCTTGTACATTTGGTCGCTCATCAACCAACAGAGCTTCAGGTTCCTAGCGGGCACCCTAGTTGAAATCTGAGTGCCGCTCCTCAATACTATAGGAGACACGTTGGCATGATCATGCGTTAAGGCCAACGTTTGATTCGGCCCCCTTGGATTTACTTCCGGCTGACCCGACAAGTGGTTCTGCGTGGTTCTGCGCCCTCTGAAGGTTTGCCACTTGCAACTCCAGCTGGGTTACTTGGTCGGTTAGGGCCTTCTGTCCCATCTCCAGCCACAAGTTAATATTCTCCTGGTTCGTAATATACTGGGTTAAGAGGCTCTCGATCGGGGAGATCACTCGCTTCTGGCCATATGGCTGCTGCTGCTGCATGGGCTGCTGGTTCCTGGGGGATACTGTTGGTGCATTTTTTGGGGCTGCTGCTGTTGCTGATACTGCTGCTGCTGTTGCCGAGGTGGCTGATATAATTGTTGATGTGGTTGCTGGGGCTGCTGATATGTGCCCTATAACTCAGGTTGGGGTGGTTTCGATTATTGGGAGAATAAGCCGGATTTGAGTTAGTCCTTGGTGGATGGGGTGACGTGCGTTTATTTTTCATATATTTGCGCACGTTTTCTCCCGTGTTTTTCCATTATTTACCGCCGTCTTGTATTCGTTTTCTCGTGTTTTCTCGTTTTCTTTCACTTTTCCATGTTTTTGTTATTTTGCCGGAATATCTAGCATTTGGGACATAAAACGACGATATCATGAGTCCCCGGAGCAACGGGAGGGGTCACGCATGATCCAGGGGGTCAAACGACTAAGATTGCCACTTTTCAGCCCCCACCCGATCGGTTGGACACAGCCAATTGATCGGGTGATGCACGCGTGTCCGACCCGGACTGAAGCTGGAGCGAGGAGTAAAGTCAACCGACCGGTTCACCGACCGGTTCATCCCAACAGAGTTCTCGGAAAAATGGAGCTGAATTCCAACCGATCGGGTGACCTTCACCCGATCGGTTCATCTGTAGCCGATTCCTCCAAAGGACAACCCGATCACCCCACCCGCTCTCCTCTGCGCCCGGTTGATGCTCCCAAAGGCGACGGCCGAAGCAACAAGCCGCTCACCCGATCGGTTGACATTTCAACCGATCGGGTGGCCTTTTCGTCCCCTTTCGCGCACCGCTGCTCATTCATTGAAGATCTGCTATCATTCCAGAAGGATTTTGGGTGATCTCCTATTTTTCTAGCGTTGGCATCGTCGTTAGCTTTCCAACGATATGTCGCATGCCCAAATCCAATTTTTCTAGATTTTTCTGGAATTTTCTGAGCGCAGCTATGTGCTGAAATTGGAAGCAGTCTGGAATTTCATTTCACCCGATCGGGTGAGTTTCCACCCGACCAGGTGAGATCAATTTCTGCCGTTTTGAGTCTCTGTTTCTGTCTACCTGATCGGGTGAACTTCCACCCGATCGGGTGGGCCTGTTTTGACATTTTTACCCGAACCGGTTGGGTTTTGAGGGGGCTTATAAAAGGGAAGTTGGAGCACGACTTTGAAGAGTTCTTCCTCAGTTTTTCTAGGGCTCTTTGCCCCTTTCTCTTGTGAGATTTAGATTAGTTTAGATTAGGTTTTTTGGTTAATAAATCTTGTATTGGATTGAAGGTTCAAACTCAAGATAAGTATTTTCTTCTCTCATTTTCTATTGTATTGTGTTATTTTCTTTGTTGCTTAATGGTGAAGGTTTGTTTGTCATTATTATTTCTTTCTATCATGTTCTTCACCATTGAGTAGTGTTTGATGAACCCTAATACGGGTTAGGGTAGGATTGATGCTTGGAAATTTACATTTGGCTTGGTTGCATGGCATGTGTTCGATGAAATGTGTCAATGTGGATTTCTAGCAATCTGGGTCCAATTTGTACGGTAACACACTAGACGTGTTGGGGGTTAGGGTCCGGTGCTTGTCCAGTCAAGATCCGCTTCGATGTATTGCTAGAAATCACATTTGTCCTATTTGGCCATTAGGGTTACGTGGGGGTGTTTCATTTTCATTGACGGGAGAAAGACCGCCTTTGACCGTCGGGCCAAGGGGAAATAAACTTGGCGGTTGACTCCCTAGCCATAGCTCACGCCCCCTAGTGTAGACATGGAGTCCTCGTGCGTGGGAACGGCTTGGACAAAGTGTTGGGAGTTATCATTGTGGCCTTAATGCTCCTGGTTGCGGAAGGTGTTAATGGACATGGTAATGTCCACCGTCCGGAACCGGGTAGGCCTAGCGTGCTTGGCACCGACCGGAATATCGGGCCATGGATGCTAGGTATCACCTTTTGGGGCAATGTCTTACCCTGGGTCAAGTCAAATGTCAAGTGTCATGAGTGCTCTAGCCCGTGTTAGCGGGGATTCATTTTGTGTCATTTTCATTTCATTCTTTTATTTCTAAACTTCACCCATATCATCCGCGTAGCTAGCACACAACCTAGGCGAGGCTAGTAGCCATTCAAGCCATCCACCTCCCTGAGTTTGATAAACCCGCACCCTACACTAACCGTGCACTTGCGGTAAAACGACACCGCGCCCAAACCGTAAACGGGGCGCCGGTCAAGTTTTTGGCGCCGTTGCCGGGGAGGCGTTCGGTTTGATATTAGCTTAGCTTGGGTTCGTTAGACTACGCATAAAAACACAAAAAATTTCTTTTTCTTTTTTTAAAAAAAATATTCAATAACCAAGAAATTTTTTCCCCACTATTATATTATCTTTTTGTTATTTTCTTGTACTATTGACGCTCATCTCTAGTTTTCTTATTTTTATTGTCCAGGTATCTTTGGTGTAACCATGTGGAGATCAAATTTCGATGTTCAGATGGGAGGATACAATCCTTATTCGGTGGTGGTTTGTGAGACTTGTGGGATGGCGGGGCACGTGTATTATGATTGCCTATTTACGCTTGAGAGCCTCCCCCCACTCCAGGGCCAAACATTTTCCCACAACCTTAGCCCAAACACCTCCCATCCATTTCCTCAACCTTATACCCCTCCACAAACACAAGAAGAATCAAGCCTCGTGTCTCTCCTTGAAAGTGCCATGTTTAACCAAGGCCAAATATTACAAAACTTAATGGTACCAATCACCGAGCCGACACCGAGGAGAGGGGATGAAGGAGAGGATATACCCACTTTCATGGTTGAGACCACCATGCCATCGGCCACCATAGACACATCTCAAGCCGATACCCCATTTTTCCATCACTACCACTTGGATGATGAAGCATTTTTTGATGATGATAGTGAGGATGGGGAGATTTATCTAGGATCTGTGGGAGAGATTTCTTGTCTTGATTTGGATACCCCACATGAGTCCTGTGAGAGCACTGAGGAGTTTACAGAGATTATGCATACCGACGAGGAGGATGTGTGTGAGAACGAGGACACGATGACCACATACGAGGGGTCCGCTCCACATCCACCTCCACAGCCATCTCTGTCACAGCTTCCTCCTTGGTCGGTGGTCAACCATGAGGATGTCATTCAAGACATCGGGCAGATGGTGGAGTATGAGCATATCATCAAGGAGGACATGCATGAGGGCTTGGATACGATGGTCCACTCCATGGAGCCCGAGTCACATCTACCTTTACCGTCGCTCTCCACTTCTTCTGCGGCTGAGCATTTACTTGAGCATATTGCCCCTATTCAGGGAGATTTTCATACTCACTCTCACTCCACTTTTGAGTCTCGCTTTTCACTTCCTATTTCTTTAGACTCATATATATTTGACACACCATATCTCTCGCAGGACACATGATCTATTTCCCTTGAGGTATGCTGCTGTGTGTCACCACCTGGAGAGCCACTTCTCATGGAGAGCGAGGATTTGGTCGTTGCTAGTACAGAGGATAGCGACCCATTCTCAGGGAGTATTCGTCACCCTTTTATTATTTTTCCATCTTATGTTGACGATTATCTCTGGGATACATTTATTTTGGGAAATAATTTCTTGCCATGGACTAATGCACCTCATCCTTTGCAGGTCACAGGTGGTTACCTACTAAGGATGCTTGGAGGTGCATTGCTTGGGTCCATTGGCACACGTGGCACAGCGCTTCTGGCGGAGCCACAGAAGGAGCAGTTAGAGCAGCTACCTGCCCCACTTCAGATCTTGGATCCGCCTATGCTCAGGGGTATCTAAATCCAGTAGTGTAAAAATTTACCGCTTTCTAGTTTAGATTTGAATAATCTCGTCTCCTCTCATTAGAGAGGGGAGCGTATCTAGGATTTGCTTTTGCATCATAATAACCCATCATGTCGTGCCCTTCTATCATTTCACCCCACATCCTCTTCCGAGGAGAACGAGCAGACTGTCTCTCCTGCATTCTGATTTCTTTCTTTTCCGATTTTCCCCCTAGCATATCTCTACATCCCCATTGATCATATCATTTTGCTAGCATTGTCATGTTCAGCTTGGGGGAAATCGACTTTTGTGTGCATGTTTTCGTGTGTCGTTGTCGTGTGTTTGTGTCTTTGAGTCCTTCGTTGCGTTTTATATCTTTTATTTTGTATGTTTCTTTCTCTTTATTTTCCAATTTCGTTCGTGTGTTTTTCGTGTTTTTCATTTTTTGTGTCCGTGCCCACCCCCATTTTCATTGCCCTCCCGTATTCACTACTATTGCATTGAGGACAATGTAAGTTTCAGCTTGGGGGAGTCACACTTCGTGCGTCCTTTGTCTCTTTTTCTTCGCTATTTGAGTCGGTTTTCTCCGTCTTTTTCTTTTTCTTTTTCTTTTCTTCTTTTTATCTCTTTCTCCTAGAGATGAACCCTATGATGAATCGCCACAAAATCACACACACCTAGCATGACATCGATAATCACATTCACTAACCCTAGGATGCCGAGTCCTCTTGCATTTCACGCATCGTGGGTCCACTTAGCTTTTTGTGAGTCGTGCCTCGTGCCTAGCTGTTTGGTGTGCTTCTGCTTTGTGATTTTACTTTATATACCTGTCCAGGAATGACCCCTAGATTATCATGCTTCGATTTGAATATGCGGTATTTATTTCTCCTGTCTGCTTCTGCATGCTATATATATATATATATATATATATATATATATATATATATATATATATATATATATATATATATATATCGTATACTTCATTTCGCATGTGTCAGGATTCCACAATTAAGGACTAGGATAACCCATTTAGCCCATGCTATATTTAGCGAGAATAGTTTCCTTTGCCCAAGTGTTTAGATTCCAACTTCTTTTTTGTTTTACTTGGTGCAAATCCCCTCGTCGTGTACCGTTCTCCCACTTGGGAGAGTACACATGTGTATAGCCAAAAACCCAAAAATCCAAAAAAAGAGAAAAGAAAAGAAAAACCCAAAAAGAAAAGAAAAGAAAAATTTTGTATAGCCTAAAATCCAAAAAAAATACAAATACCCAAAACCCAAAAATTTCAAGTGTGAATATTTTTCCTATCTACCGAGAATAAAGGGAAGGCGAGAATTTGCACCAAGTGTTCTACTCCACATCATATCAACCCCCATTGTTTTCGAAAACACTTGGCATAGGGACCTTCTAGCGATTATCTAGGCTATAGTGTGGTGATTTCCTTAACCCTAGTTGTGGAGTCCTTGACGTATGATATGTTTCGATTCTCCCTCTATTCTCATGCATGCTTGAGCTATATATTCACCGCTTAATTCGAATCGAATCGATATTTGGGTCATTTCTTGGATTTGTGTATATCGAGCTTTATTGCACAATGTAGATATTGACACCGTCTGCTAACACACGACCACACTCACTCGCGCTTCACCGCGTGGGCCCACGACTTTTGCCTGGACTCGTATTCCTTAGTTTAGTGATGTGATTTGGTGTTTGCTTGCTTGGTGTGTCGTTTTTGATTTTGTTGGCCCTGACGGGCGATCTAGGATATAGAGTTTTCTTTTCCTCTCTTTCTCTCTATTTTCTCTCTCCGAGCTCCTACTCTCACTCTTCTTCCTCGAGGACGAGAAAGAGTTCAGCTTGGGTGATTTTGACGTGCGTTTATTTTTCATATATTTGCGCACATTTTCTCTCGTGTTTTTCCAATATTTACCGTCGTCTTGTATTCGTTTTCTCGTGTTTTCTCGTTTTCTTTCACTTTTCCGTGTTTTTGTTATTTTGCAGGAATTTCTAGCATTTGGAACATAAAACGACGATATCATGAGTCCCCGGAGCAACGGGAGGGGTCACGCGTGATCCAGGGGGTCAAACGACCAAGATTGCCACTTTTCAGCCCCCACCCGATCGGTTGGACACAGCCAACCGATCGGCTGATGCACGCGTGTCCGACCCGGACTGATGCTGGAGCGAGGAGCAAAGTCAACCGACCGGTTCGCCGACCGGTTCATCCCAACAGAGTTCTCGGGAAAATGGAGCTGAATTCCAACCGATTGGGTGACCTTCACCCGATCGGTTCATCTGTAGCCGATTCCTCCAAAGGACGACCCGATCACCCCACCCGATCTCCTCTGCGCCCGGTTGATGCTCCCGAAGGCGACGGCCGAAGCAACAAGCCGCTCACCCGATCGGTTGACATTTCAACCGATCGGGTGGCCTTTTCGTCCCCTTTCGCGCACCACTGCTCATTCATTGAAGATCTGCTATCATTCCAGAAGTATTTTGGGTGATCTCTTATTTTTCTAGCGTCGGCATCGTCGTTATCTTTCCAACGATAGGTCTCATGCCCAAATCCGATTTTTCTAGATTTTTCTGGAATTTTCTGAGCACAGCTATGTGCTGAAATTGGAAGCCGTCTGGAATTTCATTTCACCCGATCGGGTGAGTTTCCACCCGACCGGGTGAGATCAATTTCTGCTGTTTTGAGTCTCTGTTTCTGTCCACCCGATCGGGTGAACTTCCACCCGATCGGGTGGGCCTGTTTTGACAGTTTTGGACCAGAACCGGTTGGGTTTTGAGGGGGCTTATAAAAGGGAAGTTGGAGCACGACTTTGAAGAGTTCTTCCTCAGTTTTTCTAGGGCTCTTTGCCCCTTTCTCTTGTGAGATTTAGATTAGTTTAGATTAGGTTTTTTGGTTAATAAATCTTGTATTGGATTGAAGGTTCAAACTCAAGATAAGTATTTTCTTCTCTCATTTTCTATTGTATTCTGTTATTTTCTTTGTTGCTTGATGGTGAAGGTTTGTTTGTCATTATTATTTCTTTCTATCATGTTCTTCACCATTGAGTAGTGTTTGATGAACCCTAATACGGGTTAGGGTAGGATTGATGCTTGGAAATTTACATTTGGCTTGGTTGCATGGCATGTATTTGATGAAATGTGTCAATGGAGATTTCTAGCAATCTGGGTCCAATTCGTACGGCAACACGCTAGACGTGTTGGGGGTTGGGGTCCGGTGCTTGTCCAGTCAAGATCCGCTTCGATGTATTGCTAGAAATCACATTTGACCTATTTAGCCATTAGGGTTACGCGTGGGTGTTTCATTGTCATTGGCAGGAGAAAGACCGCCTTTGACCGTCGGGCCAAGGGGGAATAAACTTGGTGGTTGACTCCCTAGCCATAGCTCACGCCCTTAGTGTAGACATGGAGTCCTCGCGCGTGGGAACGGCTTGGACGAAGTGTTGGGAGTTATCATTGTGGCCTTAATGCTCCCGGTTGCGGAAGGTGTTAATGGACATGGGAATGCCCACCGTCCGGAACCGGGTAGGCCTAGTGTGCTTGGCACCGACCGGAATATCAGGCCATGGATGCTAGGTATCACCTTTTGGGGCAATGTCTCACCTTGGGTCAAGTCAAATGTCAAGTGTCATGAGTGCTCTAGCCCGTGTTAACGGGGATTCATTTTGTGTCATTTTCATTTCTTTCTTTTATTTCTACACTTCACCCATATCATCCGTGTAGCGAGCACACAACCTAGGCGAGGCTAGTAGCCATTCAAGCCATCCACCTCCCTGAGTTCGATAAACCCGCACCCTACACTAACCGTGCACTTGCGGTAAAACGACACCGTGCCCAAACAGTAAACGGGGCGCTGGTCATAGGGCACATTACCCGCTGGGTTATAGAAAAGTGCGCTAGCTTGATCCACCGATGGTGAGATATCACCACCATCGAAGTCTCCCAGGACTTCAGCTTCCATCGCTGCTACTTGTTGGGTGTTGACACCACCAGCTCCTACCATAAGCGCCGAGATCTGGGTCGACAGCAAATCAAATTTGCTAGATAATTTCTCGACGTCCTCGACTCTGTGCATGCCCCCAGATCTGGGCGTGGCGTGCTCATCACACCACCTCTCATTATTTGATGCCATGTTTTCCAGAATTTTTCGGCATCTTCCTCGCTTCTAGAGATAAAGGACCCCCAGCAGCGGTATCCATCGAAGATTTCAGGTCGTCCCTCAACCCATTGTAGAACAGATTTATGATCTGTCATTTTGGGAGCTCGTGGTGAGGGCATCTCTGCTGCATCTCCTTGTATCTCATCCAAGCTTCGTGCAAGGACTCGTGGCTGGCTTGGGAGAAGGAGGAGATCTCACTCCTCAACTTCATCGTCTTCCCCGGGGGAAAGAACTTGCTCAAGAAAGTGTTGGATAGCTTCTCCCAAGTCATGAAGGTGTTGGGGTCCTTTTACCTCAGCCATTGCTTGGCCTTGTCCCGCAGAGAGAAGGGGAACAACTTGAGCCGGATAACTTCAGTCGTGACACCATTGATCCTAAAGGTGTCACACTTCTTAAGGAAGGAGTCCAGATGCTCGATGGGGCTCTCTATGGGTGCCCCAGAAAATTGATCCTGCTGTATCCACGTCACTAGTGACGGCTTTAGCTCGAAATTCATGGCTGTGATGGCCGAGATTGGATGCTGGACGAGGACCCGATGGATGGCATTGAGTACTCCAGCAGGGACTTCTGGGGAGGAGTGTTTTCCCCCATGGTTTCAGCTTCTTCGCTTCTTATTCTTTTTGCATTCAGACGCCTCACGGTGGTGTCAATCTCTGGGTCAAGAGGAATCAAGTCGTCAAGACTCCTTGTATTCCTGCGCATGTAAAATCAACAAACACCCGTGAAGCAAGTATGGGATAGAAACAGATAAAAACAGAAAATAAAGAATAGAAAAAATAAAAATGAAAAAAGTAGAATGCGAAAATTATCGAGATGTGAGGACGTGAACTAGACTCAAGGGTTCATTGGGCCCTAAAATAAACAAACACGTTGCCTCCGTGGCAACGGCGCATAAAGCTTGACGTCCCCTAGATTTGAGCATGCAAGTGTAATAGGATCGGGGATGCCAGATTTAACTATTTATACCGCAAGCACACGGTGTTGTAGTGTGGCTTGGGGGTCGAACACCGGGAGGCGTGTCTTGTGCTTGTGTCAAAGAGGAACCAGTCCAACCTACGGGTGAGCTAGCCCAAAAGATCGGTAGGTTGTCACAGGATATGAATACGAAGGATGAACGATATAAAAGGAAACCTAGGACTTCCGTTTCTGCCCTATCGTGTGCCCTCTCTATTACGACCGACGGATAGGAGTACGGTTGGATTTAGGGTTTAGTGGTGAGATGTTGCCTCTAAGAGTGATACCTAGCGTCCCATGGGCTCGATATTTCAGTCGGTGCCCAGGATGATACGCTAGGACTACCCAGGTTCGGTCGGTGGGCATTCCCATGTCCATTAACGCCGACCGACTCCGAGAGCACTAAGCTTGCAATGATTACTCCCAACATCTCATCCTGCCGTTCCCACGCGCTAGGATTCGATGTCTATGCTAGGGACGTGAGCTGTGGCTAGGGAGTCAACCGCCAAGTTTATTTCACCTTGGCTCGACGGTTAGAGGCAGTCTTTCTCCTGCCAATGACAATGAAACACCCGGCGTAACCATCTAAATTCCCAAACCCCTATCGAATTCCTATTCCTATGGTCTCTCTAGGGAGAACCCATGAAGGGGTTTCCACCAAAATCTCAGATTAGGAAACTACTCACAATTCATAGCTAAAATGCAATCTAAACAAAAATCAACGGTAGAAATCATGATCAAGCAATAGAAATGCGATGCTAGCAATGGTATTAAGACAATACTAAAATTTCAGAGTCACCGGAGCACTTATAAAAACAGATAAAATTCCAGCCGTCCCAACCCAAGAAAAAGACAGAAAAATAACAACCTCCGTTTTCAGAAAACCTAGGTCAGCTATTTATAGAAATCACGGCCACCCGATCGGTTGAAGCATCAACCGATTGGGTGAGCTGCTTGTCACTTCGGTCGTCGGCTTTGGGAGCTTCAAGCGGGCGCTGAGGAGAGCGGGTGGCGCATCGGTTTGAGTATTGGGGAGATGCAGCTACAGATGAATTGATCGGGTAAGATGTCACCCGATCGGTACGAAATCAGCTCAAAAGAACAGAGAATTCTGTCGGATTCGCCCGATCGACGAACCAGTCAGTTGAGCTCTCCGGGTCATCGTTTGGAAAATTTAGCTACAAATGAACCGATCAGGTAAGATGTCACCCGATCGGTTGGAATTCAGCTTCAAATGGCAGAGAGCTCTGTCGATCTCACCTGATCACTGAACCGATCGGGTGAGCTGCTCT
The DNA here is from genome assembly GCA_030789695.1 of Scilla litardierei. Classification (NCBI taxonomy): domain Eukaryota; kingdom Viridiplantae; phylum Streptophyta; class Magnoliopsida; order Asparagales; family Asparagaceae; genus Scilla; species Scilla litardierei. The sequence continues at coordinate 113,399,531 of CM061131.1, read as the reverse complement.
TCACTTCAGCCTCCGTCCGGGTCGGATACGCGTGCATCAACCGATTGGGTGTCTGGTCCACCCGATCGATTGAGGGCTGAGATATAGCAATCTTCATCGTTTGACCCTCTGGATCGCGCATGACTCCTCCCGTTGATCTGGGGACTCATGATATCTTCTTTATATGTCCCCAAAGCTGGCAATCTCCTGCATTTAAACAAAAACACAAAGAAGTGAAAGAAAACTAAAAATCACAAGAAAATGGATACGGGACGACGAAAAACAACGGAAAATCACAAAGAAGACGTGCATGAATATATAAAAATAAACGCATGTCAGGACACCCCACGACAGCCAGACTTGACGACGAAGTATTGGCTCAACAACAACAAATGACACCCTAGGTTTTTATCTGTGTGTGCGTACGTATGGACACCCGAGAATAACAGCTCAACTCAACTCTCTCTTAACTTTTCATGTCATGTCATTCGTGTTTGAATTGTGTAGAACAACCTTGCATTCACCTAGCAGGGTGAGTGGTACTCGTACAATCTAGTATTGTCTTGTTTTGAGCACTCGGGTTGGAGGTAGGTTGAGCGTTCCCTCTGCTTGGAGGGTTTGGCCACCAATAAATCGAAAGACGTGAATCTCTCTTGTTACCCCCAGTCTTGTCTTATCTCGAGTCGTGTACTAGGTTGAGCGTTCACTCAGTACAGACCGAATGGCATGAACCTTAGTGACACACTTCTTGTCCTGTCTTGTCCCATGTACTTGGGTTGAGCGTTCCCTCGGTACAGACCGAAAGGCGTAAACCTTAGTGACATACATTCTTGTCTTTTCTTGTCCCATGTACTTGAGTTGAGCGTTCCCTCGGTATAGACTGAAAGGCGTGAACCTTCGTGACACTCGCTAGTCCAGTCTTGTAGCTGGTAGCACATGCTACGACTACTGCTTGTACAGTTTACTTTCAGTGTTGTCTTGCTTTTGCTTTTGTCTAGATAGGTCATGCTGTTGCATCGTTAAAATGTAAAGTACCAGTAAAATGTTGTCTTTAAATATTATTATACACCTTGCTGTAGAGTCATCTCACCTTTACTTGCAGACTCCACCTGACGTACAACCACTTTCTCTTAGTGTTTGTATGTCAGGTACCAAGCCAGAACTAGTTGACTAGGAGCCGACGCCAGAGGACGTGGAGCAGGAGTTCGTTGCTGACCAGGAGTACGATCCAGATGAGGATCAGACTTAGTGGTTCTCAGTTGCTGATTTCAGAGGTTTTTGCTTTCTATTTTGGGTGCGTAGCACCGCTTTTCCTTTTTGTCTAGGTTGGGTGCGTCGCACCATTAGTTTCCTTTTTCTATAGTTGTAGCCATGCTGGGCATTCTTTTTAGACTTGTACTTTTGGATATTTCGTATTAATAAAATGAATGCTTCTTTCTTTTCCGTACTTTTGTTGTTTCGAAATTTTAATCTGCAAGGACCTATTTATCTCTGGAGTACCTCACAGATGCTTATTGGGTCTGAGTTTCACAGCTCCGACCCATGCGGACCTTCGTCACGTTCTCGCTCTATTCGTTTTGGAAAGTGGGGCGTGACAAAATTCACTGCTCCTCCTTCGATTTAAGAACGCGCAACATGTTGTTAGATCAATAGGCTGCTCCTTCTTCGATTCAAAGAACACGCAACATCTTCCAGGGCTTCGACATCCTCCAAGGCTTCTTCATCCTCCAGGACTTCGACAAACCAGTGACAGCAAGGAGACCTCTCAAAAAAGAATCGCTCACGATCTCAGCATGCGACTTTCTCCAGTGACTCGAAGGCGTCACCGGCTCGAAGGAGAAAGCGTCGACTTCCTCCGACGACTCGAAGGTGAAGATGTCGACTTCCTCCAGCAACTGGAAGGTGAATGCGTCGACTTCCTCCGGCGACTCGAAGGCGAAGGCATCGACTTCCTTCGGCGACTCGAAGTGCACGATTCAAAGGGCGTAACATTTTCCAGCAACTCGAAGGGGACAACTTGAAGGGCAGGTTACCAAGTCACGACAAGCATCATCAGAGAAGAATTTGCAAACTAGGTGTATAAATCTCAAGTTCTGTAACTTAGAGATCTGAATTTAAAAAATTGCTTTACGCACAGCTCGCTACCCAAACAGAGCTACATCAATTTTACGCACAACCCATCAGCAACCAGCCTTGCGTAATGAACTTCAACAGTGCATATCTTCCAATCCAGACATAAGATTTGCAAGAGGTTTGAGCCTACGTGACCATGATCTTACAAACTTCATTACGGTGATATTTTTCCTGATTTTTATTGAAGTATTAAATTGGTTATACTATTTCTTTGTAAGATCATATTGTAAATATCTTTATTCAAAAGCTAACGCCGCGCTTAAACTTTACAAACTATTTCTTTGTACGGTGAGTTCACTACCCATAAGTGTGATCATATTTGTTGAATGAAATCCTCAAAGGTTTTGGGATCGGATTTTTGGCGGGGAGCCACTCCGTTAAAAATATCCGTGTCTGATTATCTCTGTGTTTGTGATTGTTTTTTAATCTTTTGCTATACACCCTATTCACCCCACTCTAGGGTGTTTTTCAGCTCGTTCCTTTCTCTCAACAATGTACCATTTGCAAGTCTGACCTTAGTTTTATACAGGCTTATGTGGTAGGTGCAGAATTGCATCGTCAGTGTAGAGACGATGGGCGCAGAGGCCAAAATAGCTTTGGAGAGTCAAAGAGCGGTTGCCATCGAGACAGCTCTCGAGGGAGCCAAGGTTGATATCCAGGCATCGTCTCAAAAAGTTACAGAGTTTGAATCCCGAATAAAAGCGCTGAAGGGGGAGCTGAGCAAGGTGAGTGACGCTAAGGCAGTAGTTGAGTGGGAGCAGTTGGCTGCCAAGGACTCTGTCGCTTCTTATCTCAGGCAAAGAAAGATGCCGATGAGCGATGTCATGAAAAAAGATTTTAGCTACAAGCTCGGATATCATTCTTGGAAAAATTTGATCGCCCCACGGTTGTTGACGAAGCATTGACAAGCTGCAAGCAAAAGCTGGCCTCGGAGCTCACAGATCTGTTTAAGGAATCATTTTTGCATATCCAAGAGATGGTTCAAAACAACTATCTCCGATCAGAGGTCATCTCTAGGCTCGTAGGTGGGTCGTCCCATCCTCTGGTAGAGAAGCCCATAGATGAGCAACCACCTAGCAGTGTCGCTCTTTGAGCTTAAGACCACTTTGTGTAGGCTATGCATTTATTTAAATTGACTCGAAAAAAAAATAAAGCTATCACCTGATCTCTCTCGTTGCATTCCAAGCCGTTTATATCTGTTTATATGCCCCCTCAATAGTTCGAGCGTGGGCCATAGGAACAATGCAAAGCTCAGGTAGTTGAATGATGAAAAACGAGGCTTGTATGGTTGTGCCCTCTATTTGGCTTGGTTATGTATAAAGTGTTGAGTATCGGACTTCTCCCTACTTGGTGTTAGTGATGAGCAAATATAAATACTTGTGTCTAATCCCCTATTTTGCAGTTAATCCATTGCCTAAGCATTATATGAAGATCTACTTGCAATGGATGACTCTCAAAGATCATTGAATGCAAATGACATGGATATGATGATCGTAGATGATGATTGAAGCTCCATGAAGACTTCAAGCTCATACGATGGATAGAAGAGAGAATTCGTCAATGTAAATTTCTTTTATCTCTTCTAGTATGTAGCTTAGAGGTAGAACATTGATGGAGCACTCACACACATCTTCTATTCAGTCTTATGACATCATTATATCATTCGTCCTTAGACTCCAACTCATTTCCTTAGTGATTGTGCTTGGATTATTTATAACAGTTGACTGCTGAACGCGTTACAGTCGTCTGACTAAAAAACAGTCGACTGTTTTTTGTTCTACAGTCGCCTGTTATGCACAAACTTTTACAATTTAGTTTTGGGCCACTCTGTGTTATTTTGCACAGGCTACTGATGAATGATTCACAGGCGCCTGTCCAAGTGACAGTCGATTGTGTTTTGTAAATTAGTCTCCTGTCTATCTTCTGCCCAAACTTTGTTGATCTGACTTTTACGGCCAGTCGACTAATGTTGAATATACAGTCGACTGTCCATTCGATCAGTCGACTGTCTATGCTGCAACAGTCATCTGTCTATGAGCCAATTTGTTGACTCAGCTCTCTGGAAATTCTCAGTGTATTTGATAGTCGTCTGTATAAGGATTTACAGTTTCCTGTTCTGATTAACAGTCGACTGTTTTATTCTCTTCAGTCGTCTGTCCTGTTATCTTACGAGATTCCTAGATTTCTTTCAACTTACCCATCTTTCGGCCAGTCGCCTGTAGAAGGATTTACAGTCGCCTGTTGGTTCAACAGTCGTCTGTCTATCCTTCATCAGGTGACTGTCCACGTGGTAAGTTACCATTATAAATTCTCACCTACCCTTGCTGACTGTGCAACATTCGACTGTGGTTTCTTCAACAGTCGACTGTCGCGAGCGCAGATTCTATCCGTTGAGATTTTTCTCACAGATTCCCAAAGGGTTTTTGCCTAAACTGTTTTGTGTATTTGAGAAACCTTTATAAGGGCCTTCTACTGTTCCATTGAAAGGTTACATAGGCTATTGCAAAATCTCTCAAGCTTTCATTCTCAAGTTTTAAAGCTCTCAAATCCAAAGCCCTAAGAATTCCAATCTTTGACCTCTTGCTCTCCAACCTAGAACCAAAGAGTTATCTTCTAGGCATTTGGTGCAGTCAAGAGAAAGTGCTTTCTCCTCTCTTCCAAGTGAGTCTTCAACACACAACACAACACTCCTTCAAGTTCTACTTCAAGGCATATGTGATTGTAAGTGTTGCTTTCATAATTTCATAACTTTCGTTATTTGAATTTGCTCTCGGGTTGTGAGAGCGGTTTGCTTTCTCCCAAGTTGTGGGAGTCAAGGTCAATCGATTGTACTTCGATTTCACTTGTAGGTTTGTTACAAGTGGGTTTTAAAGGAAACCTCAAGTTAGGGTTCTAACTTGAGTATCCGGAGGTATCCGGGTGGAAGGGACGTAGGATTACCGGGAACAAGTCGGGAAGTGACCTGGGTAATCCGAACCCTTGAAACATCTCTGCGTTTGCGTGTGTTTCATTTTGGGTTTAATTTCTATTCCGCATAATTTTGTTGGATTGCATTTAAATTGGTATAACTATATTTTTATATTGCATAAACACTATTCAACCCCCCTTCTAGCATTTTCCCCATAGACAGGATCCTTACAATTGGTATCAGAGTGCAAGGTTATAGCTATGGCATCCAACAACAACAATGTCCCTCCGCCGACTTCGTACAACAATCACGATCATGATGGAGCATCCACACTTTTCGAAGGTCAATCTACGGTGCATCCTCCACGTTTCAATACCACTAACTTTGGCTATTGGATGTGTAGGATGGAGATGTTCCTAAGGAGCGCTTCTCTTTGGAGAACCCTCCACAAGGAATACGTCGAGCCCACCGAAGATGATTTCAAAAAATGGATGTCTTCCGAGAAATCCGTCGAAGTCAACAACGCAAAAGCATTGAACGTACTTCATTGTGCGTTGGACCCGAATGAGTTCAACAAGATATGCACATGTAAGAGTGCATAACAAATTTGGAACCATCTCATCGTTACCCATGAGGGAACGAACAAGGTAAAACTTTCAAAGTTATATGTTGCCGTGCAAAACTTCGATTTGTTTCATATGCAGGAAAATGATAGCATTGCATCGTTGTACGGACGTTTTACCGACATCACCAATGAATTGAAAGCCCCTGGCCAAACTTACACCGAACCTGAAAAGGTAAGGAAGATCATCATGGGAATGACCTCCAAGTGGGAAAGAAGAGCGATCGCCATCGAGGAGGTCAATGATTTGAAGAATTACACAGTTATGAATCTTATTAGGACCCTCATGTCTTATGAAGTAAGATGAAAGAACCGTTACAGATTCGAGCTATGATGAATCCTTCGGAGGCCAAGAAGAAGTCTTTGGCATTCAACGCCAATTCATCATCCTCCGATAGTGAAGAATCAGAGAATGAGATGGATTTGGGTGAAATGTCCCAAATGACGAAGAAGTTCCAACGCTTCTTCCGCAAAGGTAAATTTCCCTCTAACAAACGATTTGAGTCTACTAATGCTACTTCCTCTCTTTGCTTTAAGTGTAATAAGCCAGGGCACATCAAGAGGGATTGCCCAATGCTAAGAAGTACCATAAGTCCGACAAGAACACGAGAGACAAGAAGAAAGGACTCATAGGTACATTCGATGACTCAAGTGAATACTCATCAAGTGATTCCGATGATGAGAAGGGTGAGAGTGCTCACATGTGTGTCATGGCACGAGAAGATCCACTCTTCGATGAGAGTGATTCCGACACGGATGATACCGAGGTAACAATGGATGAACTTCGTATTGCTAATGAAGAATTATTTGCTAAATATCAATCTTTAATGCTTAGATATACTAGCTTAAAGAAATCAAATGTTAGCAAGTCATCCATTCCATGCATTATCAACAATGACACCATTGTTGATACTTTAACTCTTGAGAAAGCAAACTTAGCTTTTCAAAATTTCACTTTGAGAGATGAGGTGAATAACCTCAAATCTCAACTAGATCAAACACATCCTAAGGATAATAGTGATCTAGTTACACGACACACACAATTGGGTTTAGAGAATGATTCTCTTAAAACCCAAGTGCACGAGCTCAAAGCACCGGTGTCCACCTTGGATACCAACATTTCTTCTCTTAAGGAGAAATATGATCTCATGTCCTCCCGTATTATGAGATTCAATAAGGGAAAAGGACAATTGGACGATTTGCTTGCAAACCAATTTCTGGCCATACATCGTGTTGGTTTTGGTTTTGTAAAAGCAAATGCATCCAATGATCGCACCTCCTGTAGTGGTGTCACTATAGACTTTGTGAGGCCTTCCTCCGGTGCATCCACAAGTGGTGTCAAAGACACTATAGGTAGCAAACCTACCAAGAAAGTCACCACTTCACCTTCTCTTCCTTTTGGCAAGAAACCCACCAAGGGTGGAAACCAAAAGAGAAGTCATGCTTACATGTACACTAACATTCATTCACGTAGGAAACCTCCTACTTCACAAGTGGATAATCATGATACTTTTTATGCTCCACACCCACAGACACGTGCAAATCCACACATGAGAAATACTCATGTACGTGCTCCTATACACCCGTATGCACATACGCATCATTCTTACATGTATGCTCATCTTCCATATGTCATGCATGATCCATATGCTTCATACAACATGCATGTTCCCAAGCATACATATCATTCTCTTATGTCATGCATATCCGCCACCACATTTCTATGCTAGAAACCATGTTCCTAAGAAGCATGCACCACATAGAAATTCAACAAGTATGCATGCCACTAGGACAAGGACTCCAAAAACATACACCATTTGGGGTCCTAAGAACACTAGCCTAAATGATAGGAATGCTTATGTTGATTCCTATTTTCATGATGTTATTACGAATAGTAATTATGTTGGGAAGCGGAAGTCCACTTGGACTTGGCTTCCAAAGGGCTAATCCCCTTGGACCCAACAAACATTGGGTACCATGAGCTTATGATATATTATGTAGGTATCCAAGAGAAAGAAGAAGAGCAATAAAGGTTAAACTATCTCTAAAGGGAAAGGATGGATTCTCGATAGTGGTTTCTCTAAACACATGACGGGAGATCCCTCATTGCTCTCCGAAGTGATTAGCATCAAGGATGGTTCTACAGTCACTTTTGGAGGCAATCAAACGGGAACCATCATCAGAGTAGGTATTGTCGGTAACCCTTCAAAACCCTTAATTACTAATGTATTTCTTGTTAGTGGTTTGTGTCACAATCTCATTTCCATAAGTCAACTTTGTGACAAAGGCTACAAGGTTAACTTTGGAGAAGGATTGTGTACAATTGTTCATTGGGATTCAAATGTTTTATTTTTCGGTATTAGGCGTAAAAATATTTATTATTTGAGCTTGCCTAAAACCGTAGAACATTGCTTAGTTGCTAATACAAGTGAACAATTACTATGGCATCGCCATTTTGGTCATGTTCACTTCAAGCACTTATATAAGTTAGCTAAGCATGATCTAGTCAAAGGTTTTCCTAAAATTTCTTTTAATAAGAAAAACTTTTGTGATTCGTGTCAAAGAGGTAAACTTAGCAAATCATCCTTTAAGCTTAAAGAAGGGATTACTTCTAAGAGGCCCCTAGAACTTCTTCATCTAGATTTGTTTGGGCCAACTAGAACCGCTTCTTTAGGTAATGCTCATTATGGATTAGTTGTCGTTGACGACTTTTCTAGATTTACTTGGGTTTCATTCTTAACTAATAAGAATGAAGCTTATGAAGAGTTTACCAAATTTGCAAAGAAGATTCAGAATCTCTTATGATCCACCATTATCACTATCCGTTGTGATCATGGAGGAGAATTTGAGAATGAATCTTTTACTAAGTTTTGTGATGACACCGGGATAACTCATAATTTTTCCTTCCCTTGGGCACCACTACAAAATGGTGTTGTAGAGAGAAAGAATAGGACTCTTATTGAGTGTGCACGCACTATGCTCCATGATAGTCATCTTGGACTTCAATTTTGGGCAGAGGCGGTGCACACGACATGTTATGTGCTCAATAGGATCCTAGTGAGACCCCGAACGAACAAAACTTGTTTTGAGTTGTTTTATGACAAAAAGCCTCAAGTAAAATATTTTCGTGTTTTTGGTTCAAAATGTTTTATCAAGAACACTTTTGGTAATCTAGACAAATTTGAGCGAAGATCCGACGAAGGAATTTTTGTTGGATATTCCACACGTAGCAAAGCCTACCGGGTATACAACAAAACTTCTTCAACGATTGAGGAATCACTACACGTTTCATTTAATGAAGATTTTGTTTTCCTCATGTTGATGATGATAGTGTAGATGTTATTTGTGATTCTCTGATTAATGTTAAGATTAATGATTTGAATATTGAGACTAACACTACTAACGAAATTGTTGAAAATGTTTCTAATGATGCAGGAATACCCAAAGCTTATCTGACCGTTCGCAACCATCCCCATAACCAAATTATCAGAGATATTGGTATGGGTGTTCGAACGTGGTCAAGAATTGAAGAATTCTCTCATTGCGCATTTGTCTCTACCATTGAGCCAAAGAACATCCAAGAAGTTTGTGAGAATAGCTCTTGGATAGTGGCAATGGAAGAAGAACTAATGCAATTTGAGAGATATGAAGTTTGGGAGCTCGTTCCTCTTCCAAGTGGTCACCAAGTCATTGGGACCAAATGGATCTTCAAGAACAAGACCGATGCGAACGAGGTAATCACAGGGAACAAAGCAAGGTTAGTAGCTCAAGGCTACTGGCAAGAGGAAGATATTGATTTCGAAGAATCTTTTACCCCCGTAGCTAGATTAGAAGCTATTAGTTTACTTTTATCTTTTTCATCTCTTAAGATTTTAAACTATTTCAAATGGATGTTAAAAGTACATTTTTAATGGGATTGTCAATGAAGAAGTATATGTTTCTCAACCTCCCGGTTTTATTCATGAAAAATTTCCAAACCATGTTTTCAAACTTAAGAAAGCATTGTATGGGTTGAGACAAGCTCCTAGAGCTTGGTATTATCGACTTAAGACTTTTCTTTTTTAATTTAGGATTTAAAATGGGAGAAGTTGATTCTACACTCTTCATTAAAGATTATGAAAATGACATTCTCTTGATTCAAGTTTATGTAGACGATATAATTTTTGGTTCTACTAACTTTAATCTTTGTCAAGAATTTTCTAAGTCTATGAAGGATGAATTCGAGATGCGCCACATGAAAGAGCTCACTTATTTCCTTGGACTGTAAATTCGAAAATGGAGAATGGAACCTTCATACATCAGACAAAGTACACAGGGGAGCTTATTAAGCGATTCAGGATGGAATCGACTTCAAGCAAAAGGACTCCCATGAGTACTACTACCCATCTACACAAGGATGAGAGCGAAAAAGATGTAGACGTTCGTCTATATCAAGGTATGATCGATAGCTTACTTTACTTAACCACTAGTAGGCCCGATATCGTGTTTTTCGTATGCTTGTGTGCTAGATATCAAGCTAGACCTAAGGAGTCACACTTGATTGCGGTTAAACGAATATTTCGTTATCTCAATCGGTCTCTAGATTATGGGTTACTTTACCCTAAATCTAGCACATATGAGTTAATCTCATATAGTGATGCCGACTTTACCGGATGCACGTCTGACAGGAAAAGTACTAGTGGCACTTGCCATTTTCTAGAAAATTCCTTAGTTTCTTGGTTTTCTAAGAAACAGAATTTGGTGTCATTGTCCACGACTGAAACAGAGTATATTTGCCGCGGATCTTGCATGTGCGAAAGCCCTTTGGATGAGACACACTCTTAGTGACTATGGTGTCAATTGTGATACTTGCCCTATCATGCTTGATAACCAAAGTGCTATATGTCTTTCCAAGAACCTGGTACATCACTTCCGTACCAAGCATATAGATGTGAGACACCATTTTATAAATGATCATGTAGCTAAGAAGGATATCATCTTAGAGTACATTGAAACCCAAAAACAAATTGCCGACATCTTCACAAAACCTCTTAAAGAAGATTTATTTGTGAGGTTGCGTGGAGAATTAGGAATTATGTGTGAATTTGAAATTTAGAAGCTCAACATACATGTTATAACACCTTTTGAGCTCATTTCATCATGTTGCCTATCTTCATTTGATTTGTCATATATATGTGTTTAAGAAAGGCAATTGAGATTTATGTGATTTCATGATTTCTTTGAGATTGATCTTATAGATTTGTGTTTCAATTGATTTATCGTATTACATTGTTTTTATGATGAGTTTGTGATTAGAGTATTGGTCCTAGGTGAGTGTTCTTATCCTCTGGATTTCTATCTCACAGTGCATTTTTGGACCAGGGCAGACGACTGTCTTTCCTTCGACATCGACTGCCCTACTCTATCTTCTCAGACAGAAATGTCTATCTTTCACACAGACGACTGATGAAAATTATCCAGTTGACTGTTGTTTCAACATGCGACTGTATTTTGGTCATCAGGCGCCTGTCATTTCTGTCGAAATTTTTCCAGTACTCTCTGTCTTTTTGATGAATTTTTATTGATTCTCAGTCAGTCGACTGATGTGTATTGTACAGTCGATTGTCTCACGGACAGGCGACTGTATGGTACTTAACAGTCGACTATCTGTCTTTCTGAGCTTATTTTCTTTCACTTCATCCAGTCGACTGAATTTTATTCATCAGTCGACTGTCTACTGCTGTGGCGGTTCACTGCTTCGATCTGAGCCGTCAATTGTTTGATCCAACGACCCAGATTATTTCTCCCTTTCTTATATCCTTCGAGACGGTTCATTTCTACCCACGTCGTCTCTCTCCTCCGATTGAATCGACTCGTCTTCCCGCACATTTCCTCTGCCATCGCCGTCGATCTCCTCCTTCTTGCCGATTGTCATTTGCTTCGTCGTTGTGCTTTCGTGACTTTTCGACTAGGTCTGAGTCTCGCTCGCTCTCTCGTTCGATTATCGTCGTTTGATTTAATTGACTATCATTTTTCTTCCATTTCGATCGATTGACTCCATGGCTCCCAAAACCAAGGGAAAAGGAAAGATCTTAGCTCCTAAGCGACCTAGGGGTCCTAAGAAACCTATCGTTGCCAAGAACAAGTAGCCCTACAAAGCCCGTACCAAACAAGCCGATTCTCCCTTGCTTTCTACTTCATAGGGATACTCTCCCTCAGGGTATTCTTCTTTAGACGCTGAGCCCCTGATCAAGCGTCAGCGCAAGCCCATTGGTGTTCACATCTATGAGCCTGCTGCTGAGGCTCCTCCTTCGCCTTCTGTGTCGAGTTCTGCAGAAGAGTCTCCTGTGGTGCCCCCCTACTGATCCCCTTGTTCCCATTTGTCGAGATGATCTTTGCTTGGTAAAATTCCACTCTCTTTTAGGGATCAAACTTCTTAGGGTGCGGTACATCGTTTTTCCCGCCTTTACTACTGAGAGACTTTTAGATATTCTGTATGCTACTGACATCTCCTAGTTTGTAGCATGCAGATGTTTGCAATAGGATATTGGGGGCATGAGATTTAAATATTTATAAACGCAAGCGCACGGTGTTGTAGTGTGGCTTGGGGGTCGAACTCAGGGAGGCGTGGTTGTGCTTGTGTGAGAAAGGACCGGATTCACCCCATGGGTGAGCTAGCCCGAATCGGTAGATGGGTTGTCACAGAAATAGAATGCATGGGATAAACGATATGAAGGGAAACCCAGGACTTCGGTTTCCACCCTATCGTGCGATTCTCGCTAGTACGACCGGCAGATGGGATAACGATCGGAATTAGGGTCTAATGGTGAGACTTGCCTCTAAGAGTAATACCAGCGTCCCATGGGCCCGATATTCCGGTTGGTGCCCAGGATGATACGTCGGACTACCCAGGTTCGGTCAATAGGCATTCCCATGTCCATTAACACTGACCGACTCCGGGAGTACTAGGCTCGCAACGATAACTCCAAACATCTCATCCTGTCGTTCCCACGCGCTAGGATTTGATGTCTATGCTAAGGGCGTGAGCTATGGCTAGGGAGTCAACCGCCAAGTTTATTCCCCCTTGGCCCAACGGTCAAAGGCGGTCTTTTTTCCACCGATGACAATGAAACACCCTGCGTAACCAATAGATTCCTAATCCCTATCGATTTCCTAGTCCTATGGACGCATCAGGGAGAACCCACGAAGGGGTTTCCACCAAAATTCCAGATTTGGGAACTACTCACACATATTTACTAAAAAGCAATCTAAATGAAAATCGACCGTTAAAAACATAATCAGGCAATAGAAATGTGGTAGAAGTAATGCAAATAACACTATATTAAAGTTTGATAAAGATCAGAAGACTTACAAATAACTAGAAATTACAGCCGTCACAAGAGAGGAAAACAGTAAAAAAATAACAACTCTCGTTTTCTGGAAACCTAGGGCTTCTATATATAGAAAACGACATCACCCGATCGGGTGAAAGATCACCAGATCGGGTGACCTGCTGCGAACTTCGGCAGCGATCTTCAGGGCTTCACCCGGTCAGTCGACACAGTCGGTTGGCGGAAGCTGCTCGTCGTTTGGATCTTGAGCTCATCGGGTGAACCGATCGGTTGAAAAATCAACCGATCGGTTGGAATTGTTGCCCAAAAGACAGAGACTTGCGACATGGCACGGTCAGCCGGCCGTCGGGTGAGCTGTCCGGGTCGTGTCTTCGAGGAAACGGCTACAGATGAACCGATCGGGTGAAGATCACCTGATCGGTTGGATTTCAGCTCCAATTTCCAGAGAGACAGTCAGGCTGAACCGGTCTTCGACCCGGTCGGTTGAGACTCTCGTCGCTTCAGTAGCTGTCCGGGTGGTGAACGCGTGCATCTCCCGATCGGTTGGCGTATCCAACTGATCAGGTGGGGGGCTGAAAGATGGAGATCTTTGTCGTTTGACCCCATGGATCACGCGCGACTCCTCCCGTTGCTCCGGGGACTTATGATATCTTCGCTATGTGTCCCCTATGCTGTCAAACTCCTGCAAACATACAAAAACACAGAAAAGTGAAAGAAAATAAGAAAACACGAGAAAATGGATACGAGACGGCGGAAAATAACGGAAAAACACAAAGGAAGATGTGAGTAAATATATGAAATATAAATGCACGTCAAAATCCCCCAAGCTGAACCCTTCCTCGTCCTCGAGGAAGACGAGTGAGATTAGGAGCTCGGAGGGAGAAAATAGAGAGAAAGAGAGAAAAAGAGAACTCTAAATCCTAAATCGCCAGTCAGGGCCAACAAAATCAAAAACGACACACCAAGCAAGCAAATGCCAAATCACATCACTAAACCAAGGAATATGAGTCCAGACAAGTGCCGTGGGCCCACGCGGTGAAGCGCGAGTGAGTGTGGTCGTGTGCTAGCAGACGGTGTTGCTATCTACATTATGCTATAAACTCCATATACACAAATCCAAGAAATGACCCAAATATCGATTCGATTCGAAATAAGCGGTGAATATATAGCTCAAGCATGCATGAGAAGAGTATGAGAATAGAAAAGTATCATGTGTCAGGGACTCCACAGCTAGGGACTCGGGAATCACCACACTATCGCCTAGATAATAGCTAGAAATTCCCTATTCCAAGTGTTTTCGAAAGCGATGGGGGTTGAGATGATGTGGAGTAGAACACTCGGTGCAAATTCTCGCCTTCCCTGTATTCTCGATAGGTAGGGAAATATTCACACACATTTTTTGGGTTTTGGATCTATGTATTTTTTTGGATTTTTGGCTATACATATATATATATTTTTCTTTCTTTTCTCTTTTCTTTTCTTTTTTCGGTTTTTCTTTTCTCTCTTTTTTTGGATTTTTGGATTTTGGGATATATACATGTGTACTCTCCCAAGTGGGAGAACGGTACACGACGAGGGGATTTGCACCAAGTAAAACAAAAAAGAAATCGGAATCTAAACACTTGGGCAAAGGAAATATTTCTCGCAAGTTAGAGCATGGGCTAAAATGGGTTATCCTAGTCCTAATTGTGGAATCCCGACACATGCGAAATGAAGCATACGATATATATATATATATAACATGCATATAGAAAAAGGCAGTAGAAGCAAATACCGCATATTCAAATCAAAGCATGATAATCAAGTGGTCATTCTTGGACATGTACATAAAACACATTCACAAAGTAGAAGCACACCAAACAGCTAAGCATGACACACGACTCACATAAAAGCAAGTGGACCCACGATGCATGAAATACAAGAGGACTCGGCTCCCTAGGGTTAGTGAATGTGATTATCGAAGCCATGCTAGGTGTGTGTGTGATTTTTGTGGCAATTCATCATATGGATCATCTATAGGAGAAAGAGATAAAAAGAAGAAAAGAAAAATAAAAACACGATGAAAACAACGCAAAAACGAAGAAAAAGACAAAAATAACGCATGAAGTGCGACTCCCCCAAGCTGAAACTTGCATTGCCCTCAATACAATAGAATTAAATACTGGAGGGCAATGAAAATGGGGGGAATACGCACCGACACAAAAAGACATGAAAAACACACATACAAAAATGAAAAATGAAAAATAAAAAATAAAAGTAAAGATCACACCACACAACATATAAACAGAAAATAGAGATGGAAAATCACACCACATAACAAATATAAACAAGCACACAAAAACACATCACGACAGCACACAAAAAAGCGACTTTCCCCAAGCTAGACGTGACACAGCTAAAGAAATGATATGATCATGGAAATGCAGAGATATGCAAGGGGGAGGTCAGAAAACAAAATGAAATCAAAAAGTAGGAGAGGAATCATCCTCGTCCTCCTCGGTGGAAGAAGTGGGGAATGCGGTGTGGGTGGGTGAGGTGACTGGTGTGCAGAGAAGTGGAGAAAGTGGTCGAGGTGATGGATCGGTGGGTGTGGAGGAAGTGTGGACGATGGGTGGTGTGGAGGTGATGACGGTGAGTGGGAGTGAAATGGCGACCAATGCGATGGTGGGTGGTGGAGGTACGGGGGTAGGTGAGGATGAAGGGGGGATAGGGGTAGGTGAGGATGGTGGGGATAGTGATCGTGAACGCACCTGTAATTTCTTGCAGCGCACATATGGAGTGACGGAAGTGGAGGGTAGTGGAGCTGTGGGGGCGACAGTGGAGGGAATGGAAACGGTGTGAGTTGATGAGGTAGTGGGGATGTAAGTAGTGATAGGAGGGGATGGTCGCCTAGGGGGTGATGGTGGAGGTGAAGAATGTGATGGGGGAGGTGAAAATCGTCAAGGCGGTGAAGGTGGGGGTGAGGGGTGTGGTGTGTGAGGGGGTGGTCCGTGGACGTGAGTGAGAAGGCAGAGGATGGCGGCCACATTCCTCTAAAGTGCGAAGAAGCGTGGGTGAGAGAAAATCGAAGGGGGTGGGCCCAGGGGGTGGAGGATGCAACGACAGCGCGAAGCGAAGCCAACTCAGTCTCGAGAGCAAGACGAGCAGAAGTGACTCAATGAAAGGAGGAGGAGGAGGTAGTGCGGACCGGAGAGGTGGCGACAGTGGTGATCGGGATAGAAGCTGGGATGACATGACTAGAACCAGCCCCAAGGTCATCACGGTGCACAGGGATGTCCTGCTCGCCTAAGTGGGCGGCAGGGGAAGGTGGTTTAGGTGTGCACGGGATGAATGGAAGGCGCAAACCCCCAAGAAACTCAGCATCAGGTGGGAAAGTCCAGTCTCCCACAAGCTGGATGGTCATGCGAGCAGGGTTGGGGAGAATGGTATAGGGAGACGGGGGGTGCCCGTAGTGGAAGGTGAAACGGCCATCGGGGCGGGGCTTAATCATGTGAATATGCCACAGGACGTCTAGATCTAGACGTGAGGGTCCTGCGACGACGGAAAGATCTCGGGGGATGACGATGTTGAATCGGGGAGCAGAAGCTATGATCGTGATAAGGCCCCCGCAACAAAGCTTGCCCTTGCCGGCACGGCTAATCTCCAGAAGCTTAGAAACAAGCCAAGCACCAGCACGGACGGGAACAACTGGGGCCCTAAAAGAAATCCCGTCGTCACCCCGAACAAAAGGAAATGTCATGGCCCAAAGAAGGAAGAGATCAGGGATGGTCACGGTACCTGACCATCCCTGGGGAAAAACGTGGAAGAAATGATTCGGTGGGCCAGACGAAAGACGGGGTGAATGATGGAGGAGGCCTTGGCCTTACCTCGGGGATAGTGAGGGTGCAAGGTGAGGCGGAACCAAAACTGATCGACGTCAAATTCGGGGGGATACCCGTAGGGGCGGATAGCGCCGTCCCCAAGGATGTGAAACCAAATATGTCATTGATGGTGTCCAGATGGGTGCGAATGGTTCTATTGCGGACCCAAAATATGACGACCGACCCCGACTCACAGACAAGTGTGGATAAAAATTTGAGTGTGAGTGCGGGGTAGGACACGGCGTTAGCGTTTAGGAAAGCTAACCAAACCAAATTTGCGAAGAGAGTCTCGACCTCGGTGAATACACCGAGATCGATAAGCGATTGGGTGTGGGAAAATTTGGTCGATAGATGCCCCCAAGCATCAAGTCTAAAATAGAAATCTTTATGCTCCTGGTTCCTAAAGCGGTAGCCACGCGGGCCCATTAGTGGGTCCTCAACTGGGATCATAGGTTGGGGTTGGTGTTGGGGCTGTGCGGGCTGTGCGGGAGGAGGGCATGTATGTGGTGGATGTGTGGTCTTGCATCTCTTGCGAGACGACCCCTCCTCTCGCATGATACCCTTACCCCTATCTTGATCCCGAGCCATGTGGGTGTGTGTGCGCGAGTGAATGCAAAAATATGATGAATGTACACACACAAGAGATCGAGCAAGTAAAAATTTCTAGGGCAAAATATGAAATTGAGCTACGGAGCGAAGTTACCCAATCAAGATGAAGAACCTTGCTCGCAGATGTCCCAACAATATGCAATGGGGAGAAGAGTGAAGCCGCGGCGCTTCTCTTTTCGGCAAATTTTTGAAAGGGGGGGTTGGGCGGAAATTAGGGCTTTGATGCGGGTGAAATCGAAGAGGGAGGGGGATGGATCGATAGAGAGATGGAGATAGAGGGTTGGGAGATCGATTGAGGGAGTTGTGTGGTCGGTTGAGGGAGAAACGGTGCCGGTTGGAGCTCAGAGGAGTCGAAACGGCGAGAGAGAATCGAGATCGGGCGAGGGGGAAATGAACGGGTGGAGTTGGGTTATTTATAGGGTTTAAGTCGAACCGATCGGGTGAAATGTCACCCGATTGGTTGACTTTTAGGTCGAAACATTTGCTGAAAATTGGCTACATGCGAAACGATCGGGTGACATTTCACCCGATCGGTTGGCCGCTGCACACTTTTTCACGAAAGTTTAGTACAGCTCACCCGGTTAGTCACCCGACCACGCTTTGTATCAACCGATCGGTTGATCAATTCCCAAAATTTCCGAGACTTCTGCACAGCTCACACGGTCTGTCACCCGGTCTCAGCTTGTTTCACCCGATCGGTTCATTGGAGCTCAGATACGGCCATTGTCTTATATGTCTCACCCGATCGGTTGAGTAATCACCCGATCGGGTGAGAGCTTGTTTCCTGCAAAAATTCACAAATGGCCTAAATCTCTCGACGGATGATCCCGCGGCTGGATTTAATTATTAAAATAGAAAAAATAAAGCAAAAAATAATCCTAAAACGAAGATAAAAGATTAGAGCAAGGGTTACCTCCCATGAAGCGCTTTTGTTTAAATTCGTTTGCTCGATGCCCGTAGATGATATTCAAGGAGGATGGGGGTGATGCCCTAAAATCGGCATCGCTTCAGACTAAGAGTTGGCAGCCTTCGGTGTCGTCGGCGGTGACAAGAAAACTTGCTCGACGACCCTCCCTTTGTTAACGAGGTCCGGGGGCTTCTCCCATATATTGGCGTCTACCGCCACTCGTTTCAGGATCCGGATCTCGTCCCAGGTGAGCCCTATGGGCTCTTTCCCTTTCCTCCTCGTCAGAGGAGCTTTTTGAAACCCAGGAGGCACCGTATGTGCTGCATCCGCTTTCCCAGGCACATCATCTCTCTTCAGGCCGACTGGTTCTTCTATGTCCCCCAAGCTATCGGGGGGATTTCTTGAGAGAATCTCCCAGGAGCTCGCTGTTGGAAGCAACGATCTAGACTCTTGTTTTGATGATGAAAAACGTGTCGGTGTATCTGACGTGTGTGCTTAGTGTGTTTCAGGACTGGCGAAACGATTCATCTGTCACTACTTGGAGAATTTGCTATCCACATAGCTAATGGGCTTGGTCTTAGTGCCATTTACATAGCAAAGATGATTGGATCAAATCAATTAGATATTTATTTCCAATTTCATATTCATTTTTGAATTGCTATCAAATCCCAATTTGATCAAATCAAATCTCCTATTTGTGGTACAAAGTGATAAACCTAATCTCTAACTCCTATTCAAAATAGGATTCCCTGTAACCGCATCACCCTATCTTCCCCCTATAAAAACCCATCTTCTAGGGTTGAAAATACGCGCGGCTTAAACATTATTTGTGGCCGGCCGAATTAATTTTCAAGGAGCTCTTCATTTATTTTTTTTCTTTCAGCCTCAAGAGCCGCACCTTCAGCCTAAAAGGATTACAAATAAAAAAAACCCTTTTTAATCTCTCTCAACAGCCGAAATATCCCAAAGAGCCTCTTGCAATTAATTTTCTCCTTGATTCAAAATCTCCAAGAGCCAATCTCATTTCACAAAATCCCAGGCAACTAACAGCAAGAGAAGCACGCAAGCTCCTAGGAGATCGTCTCTCTCCAGCATTTTTTTAAAGAGGGATCCTTTTTTTGTTGGTAAATTATTTTTGTAGGGGGCAGCCGTAAGACAAAATCAAAGAGAGCACAAAGACCGGCCAAATATTTAGAGGAGAGCACTTCGAGTTTCAAGAGCCGAAAGCCGTAACCAAGCAAGATCCCATTCAAAATTCACTGCCGAATTTTGTAAGTGTCTTCAACCATTTGTTTTGCTGGCTTCTTCATCAAATTCGCAGGGCACAAAACCAAGCACGGACGCATGCATGATTTTATTTGAGGAGGGGCAATTAATTTAGAGGAGTTCTTTAATTGTTTAACTGCCCTCGTGTCTGAAGCCGAACGAATTCACAAAGAGCAGCCGAATTTTCTTTTGGGGCCGAAATTGTTTATTGAAAGCACATGGCACAGAAAAATAAAAAGGGGAAGTATTTCTTTATCAGTCTCAATTTGTGAGAAAGAGAGAGTACTGTCTTCTCTTTGATTAAAATTAATCTGCTACTTTTATTTGCAGGGCCAATCACCAAGGCACTTGAAGAAAAGCATTGACTAAGGAAGCCGCAAACAGGAGCCGAACTATTGAGGGGAGTTGTGCACGTACACATTGCTAGCCGTATCGTCAGAGCATCTTGAGTTGCTGACGAGACGAGGAGACATCTACATCTACGTCAGACGAGATCTGACCCGTGCTTATTGGCGAAGACATTGCTGCTACACAATCTGAGCTTCCTAAACTCTAAACTTTATTTTTTTGTGTAGCAATTGTGATAGATCTTTGTAGGGGAAACTTTTACTATTTTTGTGTGACTATTTTGGGACTTGTCTAGTTGGGACTAGACAAGTGGGACCCAGCTAGTTTGGGACTAGCTGGTAGAAAGCATTACTAGGATTGATAGTGAGAGAAAACACGTGTGGGGTACTGAGAGCCTGGCGAGTGTAGAGACGTAGAGGGTGCTCTGAGCATGCTCTAACTTGTGGTTTTGTACCTATTGCGCTATTCAATACTAGTTCTGCTTTGGGGGCTGGAGTAGGTCGTTGGGACGACCGAACCAGGGTAAATCTGCTGTGTACTCTGTGTCTGCATTTTATTTACCATGTTGCTGCTAT
The DNA here is from genome assembly GCA_030789695.1 of Scilla litardierei. Taxonomy (NCBI): domain Eukaryota; kingdom Viridiplantae; phylum Streptophyta; class Magnoliopsida; order Asparagales; family Asparagaceae; genus Scilla; species Scilla litardierei. The sequence goes on along the minus strand of CM061131.1, from coordinate 113,378,993 downwards.
AACTGCGTGTGCTTATTCGTGGGTTGCACGAATTATTTTTATAAGCCTATTCACCCCCCTCTAGGCTATGATCCAGATCCAACAAGTGGTATCAGAGCAGGTTTTAGGATCTAGCCTAGGATTGACCATGAATAACCATATGGATAGTGCTTTTGCTGAGGGTCAGTCTGTTTACCGTCCCCCTAGATTTAATGGAGGTGATTATGCATATTGGAAAAATCGAATGAAAATTTACCTCATTTCTGTAGATTACAAGGCTTGGGAAATAATTGAAAAAGGATAAAAACTGCCTATAATTAAAGTAGAAAATGTTGAGATTGAAAAACCAAATGACAAATGGGATGATAATGATTGGAAATCTTATTCTTTAAATGCTAAAGCTATGAATGCTCTCATTTGTGCACTTGATAAATCTGAATATAATAGAATCTCACATTGTTTAACTGCTCAGGAAATATGGCATACTTTGGAGGTGACGCACGAGGGAACGTCACAGGTAAAGGAGTCTAGATTGTCTCTTTTGAGTGCAGAGTTCGAGGGATTTCGCATGCTACCATCAGATAGCATATCAGAGATGTATGCGAGGTTCACCGATATAGTCTACAAGTCTAGCTCGCTTGGAAAGCCATATGATAGCCTCGATCAAGTGAGGAAGATCCTAAAAGCATTGCCAAGCTCTTTCAGAACAAAGGTCACCGCCATCCAGGAAGCAAAGGTATTATCACAATTGAAGGTGGAGGACCTAATTGGTAATTTGATGTCCCATGAGTTGGAACTGTAAAATGTTGAAGCAAGAGAAAAACCTGAGGAGAAAGAGAAAGCCATAAAGCCCCTTGCTTTGAAAGCTAGCGAAGATGATGAAGATGAAGATGACGACATAGCACTAATGGTGAGAAACTTCCGAAATTCATCAAGACCAAGCATGGGAGAAACGAAATGGCACCCAGGTTTAATCGTTCTAACTTTAATAATTCTACCAAGCAATTTAATGATAAGAAATCTACTGATTGAATGCAATGTTTTAAATGCAAGGGAAGAGGACATCTGATGAAGGATTACCCAAATGAAACTGCTCAGCTCGCTAAAGGAAAAGGAAAAGCGAAGGTATTAACATGTGATATGGATAGCGAAGCTGAAAGCGAGGAGGAACATGAAGCCCATTCTTGCATGGCTTTGATGGGCATCCAAGATGAGAAACCGTCAGGTAGCAAAGCTGAACTTCTTAAAATTTGTGAAGAAATGCAAAATCAAATAGTAGATAATGAGTTCACTATTGAATGTCTCCAAAATCAGAACTATGACATGCAAGTTGGAGATGATAATGTGTTTAAAGAGAATGAAAAGCTTAAAATTGAACTTAATGCATGTAAGTCTACTATTGAAATCATGAAGAAGGAAAAAGCTAGCTTTGATGAAATTGCTCCTTGTATTTCTTGTCCCTCACTATTAAACCAAATTAGCATGCTTAAACTTGATTTGATTAAGCTCGAAACTGAAAAAGACTATGTGATTTGAGAGCTTAATGATAAATTCTGCTTGTTGGATAATGACTTTAAGAGAAAAATGTTTGAATTTGAAAAGAAGGAAGAGGAAAACAAGAGAGCTTTTATTAGTAAATGCACGATGCTTGTGGAAGAAAATAAACAATTAAAAACCAAAGTCTCTCATCTTGAAGTAGCCATTAAGAAATTCTCTATGGGAAAACAATCGTTGGACACTATTTTAGAGAATCAATTATATGGCAATAATAGAAGAGGACTTGGTTTTGGTCTGAAAAACGTTGAAAAGCAAAATATCAAGAAATTCCACAATGTACCCTCTATTGCAAAGAACAAATATACAAAGTGCTTTACTTGTGATAGTGTTGGCCACACTTCATATTATTGTAAATTTAGGAACACAAATATAAAGTTCAAACAAGTTTGGGTTCCTAAATCTTTAATGGCTAACACTCGTGGACCTTGTTGGATTCCAAGGTCACACTTAACACCTTTCATGTTGGTGTGATGGAGGCTTGGCGAGGAGAAAATTTTTATAGTCTCATTCTATTTCTAGTTCCTTAGCCAAATAGCGACGCGAAGGTATAATTTCTATACCTCTTTGCTTTTCAATTCATACCTTCATAGATTGTTTTGTGTGCTTGTTTTCATTTTGTTTTGTGTGCTTGCTTGCATGATTTTTAATGTTTTTATTTCTAAAAAAACAAAAAAAAATTCAAAAAAAAATTTTCAAAAAATATTTGAGCGTAAAAAAATACCCTTTATGTTTTATCCTAAGTGGTATTGTATGAATGATTAAATCTATCCCTTGTAGAAGTTAATTCATTATTGTTGTAGCTACATGAAATGTTGTTATCTTTTTAGTAGCCATGACATGTCTCATAGTTTTTTAAACTTGACTTCTATACCTACATTTGCACTTTCACGATAATTGACTTTTAAGTGCTTTTGGAGATTCTTTTGAAGAATAATGGAAAGTGAATGTAGGAATGATTAATTTATGAATTTTCTAAGGGATATGAAGTGTTTAGCCATGAATTAAAATTGAGCACAAAAGAATTGAAAAAAAAATAACACTATATTTGCTCCGTATGAAAAATGGATACACTTCATGGCTAATACTCAACCCACGAGTATGCAACTTGTGCTAAATGGGTAATCATTAGCGTTGGTGTATATAAATCGTCAAGCAATGCCACCCCGCATTTAAAAGTCCTTTTAGGCCATGCTTCGGGGTTCGGTAACTTGAACTCATCTTTGATGAGGTGGGAAAAATCAATCCTAGTGATATTCATGAAAACTGAAAAATGTGGATTGATTTGGTTGATTTTCTGAAATTGAATCTCCTCTTGTACTTTATTGTCTATATCACTACACTTACACAAAGGTGGAGAAGTCTTGTTATGAAATCTTATGAGCTTGGATTGTCTATTTTGTGGAAAATTCATGCAAATTGCACGCTACATTTAATAATGGTTTATTTTTGCATGGAATATTTTTGTGACATCATTAATCCACTTTTGGTGATTACAAAGGGGGAGAAAGAAAGAGAAAGAGAAAGATTTGTGTGTTGTTTGTTGTCGATATTATTTGTTGAAGGGGGAGCTTGAGAAAAATACTTGAATAATGTTGAAGGGGGAGCTTGAGAGAAGGGGAGCTTGAGAGAAGGGGGAGCATGCTTTTATATTTACTATTTGTTGTGCATGATTTATAATGCTTGAATGACTCATCCATACATCATATATCATTACACCATTCAACACACTTCACACACCCATACTTATTGCTCAAATCTTTTATGGGTTTGTCATCACCAAAAGGGGGAGATTGTTGGAAGCAACGATCTAGACTCTTGGTTTGATGATGACAAACGTGTCGGTGTATCTGACGTGTGTGCTTAGTGTGTTTCAGGACTGGCGAAACGATTCATCTGTCACTACTTGGAGAATTTGCAATCCACATAGCTAATGGGCTTGGTCTTAATGCCATTTACATAGTAAAGATGATTGGATCAAATCAATTAGATATTTATTTCCAATTTCATATTCATTTTTGAATTTCTATCAAATCCCAATTTGATCAAATCAAATCTCCTATTTGTGGTGCAAAGTGATAAACCTAATCTCTAACTCCTATTCAAAATAGGATTCCCCGTAACCGCATCACCCTATCTTCCCCCTATAAAAACCCATCTTCTAGGGTTGAAAATGCGCGTGGCTTAAACATTATTTGTGGCCGGCCGAATTATTTTTCAAGGAGCTCTTCATTTATTTTTTTCCTTTCAGCCTCAAGAGCCACACCTTCAGCCTAAAAGGATTACAAATAAAAAAACCCTTTTTAATCTCTCTCAAAAGCCGAAATATCCAAAGAGCCTTTTGCAATTAATTATCTCCTTGATTCAAAATCTCCAAGAGCCAATCTCATTTCACAAAATCCCAGGCAACTAACAGCAAGAGAAGCACGCAAGCTCCTAGGAGATCGTCTCTCTCCAGCATTTTTTTAAAGAGTGATCCTTTTTTTGTTGGCAAATTATTTTTGTAGGGGGCAGCCGTAAGACAAAATAAAGAGAGCAAAAAGACCGGCCAAATATTTAGAGGAGAGCACTTCGAGTTTCAAGAGCCGAAAGCCATAACCAAGCAAGATCCCATTCAAAATTCACTGTCGAATTTTGTAAGTGTCTTCAACCATTTGTTTTGCAGGCTTCTTCATCAAATTCACAGGGCACAAAACCAAGCACGGACACATGCATGATTTTATTTGAGGAGTGGCAATTAATTTAGAGGAGTTCTTTAATTGTTTAACTGCCCTTGTGTCTGAAGCCAAACGAATTCACAAAGAGCAGCCGAATTTTCTTTTGGGGCCGAAATTGTTTATTGAAAGCACATGGCACAGAAAAATAAAAAGGGGAAGTATTTCTTTATTAGTCTCAATTTGTGAGAAAGAGAGAGTATTGTCTTCTCTTTGATTAAAATTAATCTGCTACTTTTGTTTGCAGGGCCAATCACCAAGGCACTTGAAGAAAAGCATTAACTAAGGAAGCCGCAAACAGGAGCCGAACTATTGAGGGGAGTTGTGCACGTACACATTGCTAGCCGTATCTTCAGAGCATCTTGACTTGCTAACGAGACGAGGAGACATCTACATCTACGTTAGACGAGATCTGACCCGTGCTTATTGGCGAAGACATTGCTGCTACACAATCTGAGCTTCCTAAACTCTATACTTTATTATTTTGTGTAGCAATTGTGATAGATCTTTGTAGGGGAACTTTTACTATTTTTGTGTGACTATTTTGGGACTTGTCTAGTTGGGACTAGACAAGTAGGACCCAGCTAGTTTGGGACTAGCTGGTAGAAAGCATTACTAGGATTGATAGTGAGAGAAAACATAGTGTGTGGGGGTACTGAGAGCCTGTCGAGTGTAGAGACGTAGAGGGTGCTCTGAGCGTGCTCTAACTTGTGGTTTTGTACCTATTGCGCTATTCATTACTAGTTCTGCTTTGGGGGCTGGAGTAGGTCGTTGGGACGACCGAACCAGGGTAAATCTGCTGTGTACTCTGTGTCTGCATTTTATTTACCATGTTGCTGCTATAACTGCGTGTGCTTATTCGTGGGTTGTACGAATTATTTTTATAAGCCTATCCACCCCCCCTCTTGGCTAGGATCCATATCCAACACTCGCTTCCACAGCTCTCTCTTCTTCTAACTCCAGCATATTGCATCTTGGATCATCCGGGGGATTTGGGTGCTTCATTGACAACCCTAAGTCAAACTCGACTTTTTCCTTGCCGATGTTAAGGGAAAGCTTTCCATTCTTCACATCTATCAAAACGCCGGTAGTGGCCATGAAAGGCTGTCCAAGAATGATGGGGGTATGCTCATCTTCAGGCATGTCCATGACGATGAAGTCCACTGGCACATGCACCCCACTTACGTTGACAAGGAGGTCATCTACAACCCCCACCGGATATTTGACCGAACGGTATGCAAGCTGTAGGGTCACACCGGTGGGCTCCAAATCACCCGTCCCTATCCTTTTATACAGCGACAGGGGCATTAAACTGACGCTTTCTCAAAGATGGACGAGCACGCGATGGATCTTTACCTCCCCGATCGCACAAGGGATAAAGAAGATCCCCGGGTCTTTAAGCTTAGGCGGATTTGCTCTCTGAATGAGGGCGCTGTATTCCGCTGTTAATACGACCTTCTCCTTTCTGGATCCCTTTGTCACCAAATCCTTTAGAAATTTTGCGTATGAGGGAATCGTCTCGATAGCTTCAAGGAAGGGGATTTGTAAGCTTAGATCCTTGACCATGGCAAAGAATTTGCCATACTTTTCGTCTATATTGGCTTGAGCTAGCCGTTGTGGAAAAGGCACAACGGGCTTGAATACTTTGAGGCTCCCCTCCTCGTCTTTCTTCTTTTCCTCTTTAGGGACTCCCTCCGGAGTCGTTGGCTTTGGCGACGAAGCACCGTCGTCTTTGGCTTTTTTAATTGGTCGCTTTACGACCAACGGTGCTTCCGGTTCCTATGGGGGCACTCTTGTGGGGATTTGTGTTCCGCTCCTCAACACGATAGTAGATACATTCGCATGCTTGTGCGTGAGTGCCAACGTCTGGTTTGCTCCCCTCGGGTTCACTTTCGGTTGTGGCGACAATAGGTTTTGCGACCTTTGAAGGTTCACCACTTGTAACCCCAGCTGGGTTACTTGGTCCGTGAGAGCCATCTACCCCATTTCCAGCTTCGAATTTATCTTCTCCTGGTTGGTAATGTATTGAGTCAAGAGGGACTCAACCGGAGAGATGGCCCTCTACTGGCCATATTGCTGCTGCTGATGAATGGGCTGCTGGTTCCTTGGGAGGTACTACTGATACTGTTGTGGAAGCTGTTGCTGCTGAAATTGCTGCTACGGCTGAAACTACTGTTGCTGAGGCCTAGCCGACTGATATATATGTTGTTGCTGCTGCTGAGGTGGCGGCGGCTGATACGGTGCCCGGTAGCTAAGGTTGGGGTGATTCCGGTTGTATGGAGAGTAAGACGAGTTCGAGCTAGTCCGTGGTGGATACGGCGCATTCCCCGTAGGATTGTAGAATAGTGCGCTTGCTTGGTCTAACAGAGGTGAGATGTCACCACCCTCGAAGTCCCCTATGACTTCTGCTTCCACTGCTGCAATATGTTATGTACCGGCACCACCGGCTCCTACCATTAGTGCGGAGATCTGGGTCGACAGCAAGTCAAACTTTTTTGGATAATTTGTCGACGTCCTCGACCCTGTGGATGCCCCCAGATCTAGGTGTGGCTCTCTCGTCACACCACAGCTCATTGTTCGATGCCATATTTTCTAATATGTTCCCGGCATCTTCTTCACTTCTGGACATGAAGGACCCCCAGTCACGGTGTCCATCGAAGATTTTAAATCATCCCTCAATTTGTTGTAGAACAGATTAATTATCTGCCACTTGGGAAGCTCGTGATGAGGGCATCTTCGCTGCATCTATTTAAATCTTGTCCAAGCTTCATGCAGGGACTTGTGGCTGGCTTGGGAGAAGGAGGAGATCTCACTCCTTAGCTTCATGGTCTTCCCCGGAGGAAAGAACTTTGTCAGAAAAGTGTTTGAAAGCTTTTGGGTCCTTCCCCCAAGTGTTGAACGTATTTGGGTCCTTCCCCTAGCCACAGCTTGGCCTTATCCCGTAGAGAGAAGGGGAATAGCTTCAGACGGATCGCCTCAGTGGTGACACCATTTATCCAGAAGGTGTCACACTTCTCCAAGAAGGAGTCCAGGTGCTCGATGGGGCTCTCCATGGGTGCCCCCGAGAATTGATCCTGCTGGATCCACGTCACTAAGGATGGCTTGAGCTCGAAGCTCTGTGCCATAATATCAGGAGGGCAGATGGCGGAGGTGGACTCGATGGATGGCATCGAGTACTCCAGCAGGGATTTATGTGGTGGGGTGTTCTTCCCCATAGCTTCAGACTCTTCTCTTCTTCAATTCTCTGTGGCCAGATGCCTTAGGGTGGCGTTTATCTCAGGATCGACATGAATCAAGTTGTCAAGACTTCTTGTGTTCCTGCGCATGCAAAGCAACAAACACCAGTGAAGCGGAAAGTGGGAAAGAAACAGATAAAATAGAAAATAAAAATAAGAAAGTAAAAATGAAAGATGAAAAAGAAGAATGCGAAAATTATCGCGAGGTAGAGATATGAGCTAGACTCAAGGGTTCATGAAATCCTAAAATAACAAGCACGTTGCCTCCCCGGCAACGGTGCCATAAAGCTTGACGTCCCCCTAGTTTGTAGCATGCAGATGTTTGCAATAGGATATTGGGGGCGTGAGATTTAAATATTTATAACTGTAAGCGCACGGTGTTGTAGTGTGGCTTGGGGGTTGAACTCAGGGAGGCGTGGTTGTGCTTGTGTAAGAAAGGACCGGATTCACCCCATGGGTGAGCTAGACCGAGTCGGTAGATGGGCTGTCACAGAAATAGAATGCAAGGGATAAACAATATGAAGGGAAACCCGGGACTGCGGTTTCCACCCTATCGTGCGATTCTCGCTAGTACGACCGGCGGATGGGATAACGATCGGAATTAGGGTCTAATGGTGAGACGTTGCCTCTAAGAGTGAAACCAGCGTCCCATGGGCCCGATATTCCGGTCGGTGCCCAGGATGATATGCCGGACTACCCAGGTTCGGTCAGTGGGCATTCCCATGTCCATTAACACTGACCGACTCCGGGAGCACTAGGCTCGCAACGATAACTCCCAACATCTCATCATGCCATTCCCACGCGCTAGGATTCGATGTCTACGCTAAGGGCGTGAGCTATGGCTAGGGAGTTAACCGCCCAGTTTATTCCCCCTTGGCCCAACGGTCAAAGGTGGTCTTTTTCCCGCCGATGACAATGAAACACCCCACGTAACCAATAGATTCCTAATTCCTATCGATTTCCTAGTCCTATGGACGCATCAGGGAGAACCCACGAAGGGGTTTCCACCAAAATCCCAGATTTGGGAACTACTCACACATATTTACTAAAAAGCAATCTAAATGAAAATCGACCGTTAAAAACATAATCGGGCAATAGAAATGCGGTAGAAATAACGCAAATAACACTATATTAAAGTTTGGTAAAGATCAGAAGACTTACAAATAATTAGAAAATTACAGCCGTCACAAGAGAGGAAAACAGTAAAAAAAATAACAGCTCTCGTTTTCTGGAAACCTAGGGCTTCTGTTATAGAAAATGACATCACCCGATCGGGTGAAAGATCACCCGATCGGGTGACCTGCTGCGAACTTCGGCAGCGATCTTCAGGGCTTCACCCGGTCAGTCGACACGGTCGGTTGGCGGAAGCTGCTCGTCGTTTGGATCTTGAGCTCATCGGGTCAACCGATCGGTTGGAATTGTTGCCCAAAAAGACATAGACTTGCGACATTTTGGCACGGACAGCCGGCCGTCGGGTGAGCTGTCCGGGTCGTGTCTTTGATGAAACGGCTACAGATGAACCGATTGGGTGAAGATCACCCGATCGGTTAGATTTCAGCTCCAATTTCCAGAGAGAACAGTCGGGCTAAACCGGTATCCGACACGGTCGGTTGACACTCTCGTCGCTTCAGCAGCTGTCCGGGTGGTGCACGCGTGCATCACCCGATCAGTTGGCGTATTCAACCGATCGGGTGGGGAGCTGAAAGATGGAGATCTTTGTCGTTTGACCCCATGGATCATGCGCGACTCCTCCCGTTGCTCCGGGGACTTATGATATCTTCGATATGTGTCCCATATGCTGTCAAACTCCTGCAAACATACAAAAACACGAAAAAGTGAAAGAAAACAAGAAAACACGAGAAAATGGATACGAGACGGCAGAAAATAACGGAAAAACACAAAGGAAGACGTGCGTGAATATATGAAATATAAACGCACGTCAGCTACCTACTTGGACAATCTTTTTCGCTTCTCTCAGAGCGAATCTCCCACTGCTTATCCATTTCTGGTTAAGCTGTTCTATGCTAACCGTGTTCGCGGTGAGTATTCTTCCACCGGAGTCATTGACACCATTTTTCAGGGAACCCCCATTCGTATTAATCCCACACTCTTATGGACCATACTTAGGATTCCTTCTACTAGATCTCTTCCTTCAGACATTTCCATATCTGATATTAACGAGCTTGACCAGTCTGTCCTTCGGGATATGTTTCGTGTGATACCCTTAGCCCTGGATTCTGGTATTAGGTCGTCTATGTTTTCGGCTAGAGGTTGGGCAGTTCACCTTGTGGTGAAGTCCAACATCCTGCCGAAGTATGTATCATCTGACCAGCCTTCACAGGATATTCTGAGGTGTATGTATGGATTTTCTTTGGTATGTCCGTGAACTGGGCCGGTGTCCTCCTTGATCGGATGGACAAGGTCAAGTTTACTTCTTCCTTCGCACACATTCCATATGGTGGTCTTTTGACTCTTGTCTTTCGACATTTTGGCGTCGATTTGTCTCGTTACGAGCCTATGCCTTTTTCTCCTCTTCTTGATGCTTCTGCGAAGTCGAAGTCCTCTTCAGCTCTGCAGTCTACATCAAAGAAGAGGAAATATGCTTCAGCCCCATCCTCCTCCACTGTTCCACCAGCTGACCAGCCATCTATATCTGCTCCTCCAGCTTTTGACACCCTCCTTGAGATGGTGTCTGGTCTTTATGAGTTAGGTTCTGTTACATTCTAGCATCAGGGAATACCCTTCCCTGAGCATCTGAGACGGTTTGTTCCTCCTTCGTCTCATGAGCCTCCTCAGCCCATCGTCACTGATGTCATTATGCATCCTGGTGGAGCCTCTACTTAGGATGCTGATGATGATGCTGCTGATCCTGCTTCTGTTACTGCTACTGACCCTCCTCTAGAGGATACCCATGCTGTCTCAGAGCCTCCTTCCTCTGCAGCACCTGGCGACACTCACTTATAGATTTAGTTTTTGTTTTTGAGTGGTGTTTGATGGAGTTTGCTTGTATGGTTGGATATTTTGTATGCTGATTTACGATGTTATCATGATGTATTTTTTTCGGATCATGATGTATTTTGGTTGTACATGTTGATGTCCACCTGATATGTACTCATCTTTTGATATATATATATATAATATATATATATATACTAGTCATAACCCGTGCCCGCGGGCACTGTTCATTTAAGATTTTCTCCCCGAAATCGTTATTCCCCGAAAAATTATTTCCACAGGCACCTTCGGCGAGGAACAAAAAATTCGGCGCAGGAACAACAAATTAGCGTAAAAATATTTAGCGGCGCGGGCACCGTCGGCGAGGAACAACAAATTTGGCGAGGGCGCCTTTGGCGCAGAACAACAAAGTCGGCGTCGAACAACAAATTTGGCGCCCGCGCATTTGGCGCGGAACAACAAATTAACGTAAAAAAATTTAGCACGCCTAAGGCGCCCTCGACGCGGAACAACAAACCTCAGGGATTTTTACGCTAAATTTTTTATTTTATTTTTATTTAATGGATCATGCTTCTCCACAATCTTTCCCAATACACTTTTAATTTCAAAGTTTAGGTTTCCAATGCACTTTTACCCCCAAATTTAATTTCCACAATCTTTCCCAATGCACTCCTAATTTCAAAGTTTAGGTTCCCAATGCACTTTTCCCAACAAATTTAATCTCCACAATATTTCCCAATGCACTCCTAATTTCAATGTTTTGGTTCCCAATATATTTTTTCCACCAAAATTTAAGTTTTCCCACTAAAATTTTCACAAAATCCAATCTTAACCATTGATTTACCAAGATCAAATCTCAGCCACTCTTTATCTTGTCCTAGTCAGCCCTAGGATTCAAAAGACGTTGTCAAATGTATAATAGATATATATATATATATATATATATATATATATATATATATATATATATATATATATATATATATATATATGACATTACTGTTTCGTCTGTTGTGTCACATCTTGTATAATTGATAATCATATCTGTGTGCTGATTGTTATATTATTCTACATGAATGATATATTCTCTTCTAATGTGATGTTGAGACAATTTGGGTTTGATATTGGATTATTCATGCTATCTCCGATGTGATGCATTTTTGAAACTATTTTTGTTTCATATATCTAAAATGTTGATATTGGACTTTATTTCCTCTATTCACATAAGTATATGATGTGCTTTTATGTGTTTTTGATTCCATATATCTTTATACTCCTTGATTGTTGTTAGTTCGTATTTAGCATGATTATTGTTGTTGTTATTTACTCCCATCTTTTTGGATATTGCCATAGTGGGAGAGAAATAAACATACACGATTCATAATGAATGTGCTAAGTATGTTCTAACACTTTGAATCTAAGATTGAAGTTGCCTTAGATTCAGGGGGAGTAAGATTACAATGAATATGGATTTTAATTCCTAGATTTCTTGAATTAACTTCACGTGTAACTTACTCATTTGCTTCAATTGATATGTAGATGCCCTAATATTTGTTGACTAACTTGATTGGCATCTATGTAGGGGAGTAAGTTTTCATTGCGCACAATTATTTATCTTTTTGTTTATGTTTGTTTGTCATCATCAAAGTGGGAGAATGTTGAGTATTGGACTTCTCCCTACTTGGTGTTAATGATGAGCAAACATAAATACTTGTGTCTAATCCCCTATTTTGCAGTTAATCCATTGCCTAAGCATTATACGAAGATCTTTGCAATGGATGACTCTCAAAGATCATTGAAGGTAAATGCCATGGATTGGATGATCGTAGATGATGATTGAAGCTCCATGACGACTTCAAGCTCATACGATGGATAGAAGAGAGAATTCGTCAATGTAAATTTCTTTTATCTCTTCTAGTATGTAGCTTAGAGGTAGAACATTGATGGAGCACTCTCACACATCTTCTGTTCAGTCTTATGACATCATTAGATCATTTGTCCTTAGACTCCAACTCATTTCCTTAGTGATTGTGCTTGGATTGTTTATAACAGTCAACTGCTGAACGCGTTACAGTCGTCTGTCTCAAAAACAGTCGACTGTCTTTTGTTCTATAGTCGTAAGTTATGCACTAACTTTTACAATTTAGTTTTGGGCCTCTCTGTCTTATTTCGCACATGCTACTGATGAACGATTCACAGGCGCCTGTCCAAGTGACAGTCGACTGTGTTTTGTAAATCATTCGCATGTCTATCTTCTGCCCAAACTTTGTTGATCTGACTTTTACGGCCAGTCGACTAATGTTGAATATACAGTCGACTGTCTATTGGATCAGTCGACTGTCTATGCTGCAACAGTCATCTGTCTGTAAGCCAATTTGTTGACTCAGCTCTCTGGAAATTCTCAAGGTATTTGATAGTCGTCTGTATAAGGATTTACAGTCGCCTGTTCTGATTAACAGGTGATATTTTATTCTCTTCAGTCGTTTGTCATGTTATCTTACGAGATTCCCAGATTTCAATAACTTACCCATCTTTCGGCCAGTCGCCTGTAGAAGGATTTACAGTTGCCTGTTGGCTCAACAGTCGACTATCTATGCTTCATCAGTCGACTGTCCACGTGGTAAGTTATCGATATAAATTCTCACATACCTTTGCTAACTGTGCAATAGCCGACTATGGTTTCTTCAACAGTCGACTGTCACGAGCACAGATTCTATCCGTTGAGATTTTTCTCACGGATTCCCAAAGGGTTTTTGCCTAAACTGTTGTATGTATTTGAGAAACCTTTATAAGGGCATTCTATTGTTCCATTGAAAGGTTACCTAGGCTATTGCAAAATCTCTCAAGCTTTCATTCTCAAGTTTTAAAGCTCTCAAATCCAAAGCCCTAAGAATTCCAATCTTTGATCTCTTGCTCTCCAACCTAGAACCAACGAGTTATCTTCTAGGCATTTGGTGCAGTCAAAAGAAAGGGCTTTCTCCTCTCTTCCAAGAGAGTATTCAACACCCAACACACCACTCCTTCAAGTTCTACTTCAAGGCATAGGTGATTGTAAGTGTTGCTTTCATAATTTCATAATTTTCGTTATTTGAATTTGCTCTCGGTTTGTGAGAGCAGTTTGCTTGCTCCCAAGTTGTGGGAGTCAAGGTCAATCGATTGTACTTCGATTTCACTTGTAGGGTTGCTATAAGTGGGGTTTAAAGGAAACCTCAAGTTAGGGTTCTAACTTGAGTATCCGGAGGTATCCGGGTGGAAGGGACGTAGGATTATCGGGAACAAGTAGGGAAGTGACTTGGGTAATCCAAACCCTTCAAACATCTCTGCGTTTGCGTGTGTTTCATTTTGGGTTTAATTTTTATTCCGCATTATTTTGTTGGATTGCATTTAAATTGGTGTAACTATCTTTTTAAATTGCATAAACACTATTCAACCCCCCTTCTAGTGTTTTCCCCCATAGACAGGATCCTTACATAAATTAAGAGAGTCACGCTACCTCGTCCCCATTTTTATAGCCAGGTCGGCCCGTGAAGGGGCAATGCCCCTCCGTTCATATATCCGAGCAGCCCTCGACGGTATAGAGAGCTCGTCCTCGATCAGATAGCTCAGTCGGACCACGAATGGGATATTCCCTTCTGTTCGTATAGCTGAGTGACCCGCGAGGGTATAGCTACCTCACCCCCGATCGTATAGATCGGTCAGTCTGCACATGGGAGATGCCCCTCCGTTCGTATAGCCAAGCAGCCCACAAGGGTATAGATAACTCACCCCCAATCGTATAGCTCTGTCAGCCCGCAAAGGGGGGATGCCCCTCCATTTGTTTAGCCGAGCGACTGACATCCCCTAGTTTTTAATCATGCAAGTGTGCAATTGGATTGGGGATACCAGATTTAAATATTTATACCGCAAGCGCACGGTGTTGTAGTGTGGCTTGGGGGTCGAGCACAGGGAGGCGTGGTAGTGCTTCTTTCTAAGAGGAACCGATTCACCCTACGGGTGAGCTAGCCCAAACGATCGATGGTTTGTCACTGAATTTAATTACGGAGGATAGAAAATATAAAAGGAAACATAGGACTTCGGTTTCCACCCTATCATGTGTTCTCACTATTACGACCTACGGATAGGAAAACGATCGGAATTAGGGTTTAGTGATGAGACGTAGCCTCTAAGAGTGATACTAGCGTCCCATGGGCCCGATATTCCGGTCAATGCCCAGGATGATACGTCGGACTACCTGAGTTCGGTCGGTGGGCATTCCCATGACCATTACCACCGATCGACTCCGGGAGCAATAAGATCGTAACGATAACTCCCAACATCTCATCCTACCGTTTCCACGCGATAGGATTCAATGTCTATGCTAAGGATGTGAGCTGTGGCTAGGGAGTCAACCGCCAAGTTTATTCCCCCTTGGCTCTACGGTCAAAGGCGGTCTTTTTCCCGTCGATGACAATGAAACACCCCGCGTAACCATCTAAATTCCTAATCCCTATCGAAATCCTAGTCCTATGGACGCATTAGGGAGAACCCACGAAGGTGTTTCCACCAAAATTCCAGATTTGGGAACTACTCACAAATCATGGCTAAAAAGCAATCTAAACAAAAATCAACCGTAAAAATCATGATCAGGTGATTGAAATGAAGTAGTAGCAATGCAATAAAGATAATATCAAAGTTTGAAAGCGATCAGAAACTTACAAAAACTATAAAATTCCAGCCGTCACCGTAGAAGAAAAAAGATAGAAAAATAACCACTCCCGTTTTCAAAACCCTAGGGCAACTATTTATAGAAATCGATGTCACCCGATCAGTTGAAGAATCAACCGATCAGGTGAGCTGCTATGGCGTTACAGCATCGACGTTCAAAATTTCACCCGATCGCTTGGTCCGACCGGTTGGCAGCTCCGGGTCGTCGTTTGGATCTTGCGGCATCAGGTGAACTGATCGGTTGAACATTCAACCGATCGGTTGGAATTTTCCTCAAAATAAACAGAGAGTTCCGTCGATTTGGCACGGTCAGCGGACGTCGGTTGAGATCTCCGGGTCGTTTTTTTGGGAGAATCGGCTACAGATAACCCGATCGGGTGAGATGTCACCCGATCGGTTGGAATTCAGCTCCAAATTGGCCGAGAGCTCTGTTGGATTGAACCAGTCGACGAACCGGTCTGTTTATTTTCTTCTCACTCCAGCCTCCATCTGGGTCAAACACGCGTGCACCACCTGATCAGTTGGCTGTGTCCAACCGATCGGTTGAGGGCTGAAAAATAGCGATCTTCGTCGTTTGACCCCCTGGATCACGCGTGACTCCTCCCATTGCTATGGGGACTCATGATATCTTCGTTGTATGTCCCCTACACTGGCGATCTCCTGCAAATACACAAAAACACAAAAAAGTGAAAGAAAGCTAAAAATCCCAAGAAAATGGACACGGGACAACGGAAAACAACGGAAAAACACAAAGAAGACATGCGTGGATATATAAAATATAAACACACGTCAAAATCACCCAAGCTGAACACTTCCTCGTCCTCGAGGAAGACGAGTGAGAGTAGGAGCTCGGAGGGAGAAAATAGAGAGAGAGAGAGAGAGAGAGAGAGAGAGAGAGAGAGAGAGAGAGAGAGAGAGAGAGAGAGAGAGAAGTCAAAATCCTAAATCGCCCGTCAGGGCCAACAAAATCAGACACGCCACACTAAACAAGCATACGACAAAACACATCACTAAACCAAGGAGATATTAGTCCAAACAAGTGTCGTGGGCCTACGCGGTGAAGCGCGAGTGAGTGTGGTCGTGTGCTAGCAGACAGTGTCACAATCTACATTGTGCAGTAAAGCTCCATATACACATATCCAAGGAGAGACCCAAATATTGATTCGATTTGAAATAAGCGGTGAATAAAAGCTCAAGCATGCATGAGAAGAGTGTAAGAATGGAAACATATCATCCGTCGGGGACTCCACAGCTAAGGACTAGGAAATCACCACACCATCACCTAGATAATAGCTAGAAAGTTCCTATTCCAAATGTTTTCGAAAACGATGGAGGTTGAGAAGATGTGGAGTAGAACACTCAGTGCAAATTCTCGTCTTCCCTTTATTCTCGGTAGGTAGGGAAATATTCACACAGGGTTTTTTTTGGGTTTTGGACATATGTATTTTTCTTGGATTTTTGGCTATACATATATATATTTTTTTTCTTTCTTTTCTCTTTTCTTTTCTTTTTGGGTTTTTCTTGTCTCTCTCTTTTTTGGATTTTTGGATTTTGGGGTAAATACATGTGTACTCTCCCAAGTGGGAGAACGGTACACGAGAAGGGGATTTGCACCAAGTAAAATAAAAAAGAAATCGGATTCTAGACACTTCGGCAAGGGAGATTTTCTTCGCTAATCGAGCATCGGCTAAATGGGTTATCTTAGTCCTAATTATGGAATCCCGACACATGCGAATTGAAGTATATGATATAAATATAGCATGCATATAGAAGCAGACAGGAGAAGCAAATACCGCATATTCAAATCGAAGCATGATAATCTAGGGGTCATCCCAGGACATGTATATAAATCAACATCACAAGATAGAAGCACACTATAAGCTAGTCACGACTCACGACTCACATAAAAGCAACACGGACCCACGATGCATGAAATGCAAGAGACTCAGCTTCCTAGGGTTAGTGAATGTGATTATCGAAGCCATGCTAGGTGTGTGTGATTCTGTGGCAATTCATCGTTTGGGGTCATCTCTAGGAGAGAGAGGAGAAAAAGGAAAGAAAGAAAGAGAAAAACACGGTGAAAACGACTCAAAAACGAAGAAAAAGACACAAAAGACGCACGAAGTGCGACTCCCCCAAGCTGAAACTTGCATTGCCCTCAATGCAATAAAAGTAAATACGGGAGGGCAATGAAAATGGGGGGGGGGGAATACGCACCGACACAAAGAGAATGAAAAACGAGAAGAACACACATACGAAACTGAAAAATAAAGGAGGAAAAAAGAAATAAAGAAAATAAAAGATAGAAAATTACATATCAGCACGACACATATAAACAAACACACCACAACGAAAGAACACGACAAAACATACAAAATTCGAACTCCCCCCAAGCTGGACATGAAAATTCTAGCAATATGATATGATAATGATGATGCAGAAATATGATAGGGGGAAAATCGAAGAAGAAAAAGAAATCAAAAAGCAGGAGAGGGACTGTCCTCGTCATTCTCGGCAGAAGATGGAGGGGTGTGGAGGGGAGAGGTGGGGGTGTGCGGAGAAGTGGGGAGAGTGGTGGAGGAAGTGTATGGATGGGTGCAGAGGTGTGAACAATGGGTGGTGTGGTGGTGATGATGGTGAGTGGTAGTGAAATAGAGACCAATGCAGTGGTAGATGGGATAGATACGGCGATGGGAGAGGATGGTGGGGGAAGTGATCTCGAATGCACCTGCAATTTCTTGTGGCGCATGTATAGTGTGATGGAAGTGGAGAGTGGTGGATCTGTGGGATCGACGGCAGTAGTCGTGAGTGGAGGTGAAGTGGTAGGAATGGAAACAGTGGTGGCAGGAGGGGAAGGTTGCCTAGGTGGTGATGGGTGTGGTGATGAATGTGATAGGGGAGGTGATGAATGTGATGGTGGAGGTGAAGATCGTGGCGAGGTGGGAGGAGTGGGTGGAGGGGGTCTGAAAATGTGGGTTAGGTGGCAGAGTATGGTAGACACGTTCCTCTCTAGTGCGAGGAAACATGGGTGCGAGAAGATAGAAGTGGAAGGGTCCGAAGGGGCAGAGGACTGATCACTCCATATTTTACACCTTTTTTCTGCATGTTTGCATGCCATTTTGATCGCTCATATCGTGTTTTTCATGTTTATTCGACAATATTGCGATGCTTTTCACGATTTGTTGTTTTTGTCGTATTTCAGGAGATTTGGAGCGATTTGGAGTGATTCTGAGATGCACCCACTCCGGAGTGTCACCGACGACTCTCTTGAGGGGTATTTTGCTGTTGGAGAGGAGTGGAAGGAGAAAGAACGTCGTAGGAGAGACGAGGAGGCGAAGATATGAAGTTTGGGCATTTTTATCACTTCACTCGGCCGAGTGAAGGAGTCACTCGGCTGACCATAGGAAGCCCGCTCGGCCGGCAAGAACGGACACACAACAGAGCAATATCAGCGTGCACTCAGCCGAGCATCACCATGCCACTCGGCCGAGCACCGAGTCACCCATCGCCCGAGTGGAGCCAAGACGACGGCAACGAAAGAGACTGAACTCTCTGTTTTTTTCGTCTGTCAGTCCCGATGACTGACTCGGCCGAGTGGAGAAAGACGTCCGCCCGAGTGACTGAAGGCCGTCCGCCCGAGTGACCTCCGAGGAGACGACCCCCGAGACCCCCAACTCTATGTTTTTCTACAGGGTTCGTCACTCGGCCGAGTGACATTTGTCACTCGGTCGAGTGAGCCGTGCTGCCTGTAGCGAAAACTGCAGATTTGAGGCTGCGCAGGGGCATTTTCGTCAGGGTTTTTAGGGCGATTTTGGGGGGTATTTAACCCCAGTTTTTAACCTAGTTTAGAGATATTTTTTAGAACTTTTTGCAGCTTTTTAGATTAACTTTTTAGGTATTAGATTAAGCTTTAAGGGAGGAGAGAAAAGTGAGATTTTGTTGGATGCTACCTTGTTCTTCATTGGGTTGTATTTCTCTCCCTCAAAAACTCAATTTTTATTGATATTCTGAATATTGCTATGAATTCCATGGATTTTATTTGCGAATTTCTATTGCATTCTATTATGAATTGTGAGTAGTTCATCGTCTTAGGGCGTAGGGATGAACCATACGAGCCCAATTTTGAAATTGTGATGAATTGGTGAAACTATTGCTAGTTGATTAGGGTTAGTTTGGGATTGCTATAATACGAATAGCTAGGGATTCACATCGATTGGGATTTGCAAGAGATTGGGTCCCAATTCGATAGGAACCCTAGATATTCGAATTGGGTTGCAATTGAATTCCTCCAGAATCGATTTGCAAGAGATTGGACCGAAACTAGGGTTTTTCGATTGCAATTCTATACCAATACTCATTTGCAAGAGATTGGATGGGTAGGAACTATCCCAACCTTGGTCGTAGCTCGAGTTTGCACGAGAGTGGGCTCGAGAACGATTGAACGATGATGTTTTTTTTCACGCTAGTTTGCCTAGGTTAGGGTTTGCAAGAGATTGGTCCCTACCCTAGGTTGGCTATAGACTGGCAATAGCGCGAGAGCGTGAGCTTGGTTCCACATTTAGTTGCAACTAGTTCACCCAATTTTCAAGTCTAGCAATTGTGAAACCTACGAGTCATAATGATGAGATACGGCAAGTAGCGGGGATTCCTTATCCCCTAAGCGTTTTTATTAATTTGTTAATTCCTTTATACATTTAAACGACTGTGACCGCACATTGCGAACATTCTCCCGACTTCCCCTATAGCCAGGTGATTCGAAGAAGACACTGTTATTAGGCCTCCCTGTATTCGATATCCGCTCACTGCTACACCGTGCGCTTGCGGTAAGACTACGATCGTCACCGCTCTGGGACGTGTATCCGGGGCGCGACCAAGTTTTTGGCGCCGTTGCCGGGGACGGCATTTTGACGGAGTTTGATTTGGATCGCCCGGTTATTTCTCTTCAATTTGTTTCTTTCTTTATTACTTCATCCTTCTAACTCTGTTTACAGCCCCATTTTGCAATCCCTCCCGAAATTTTCAACGAAATCTTAACAGGTAAAATGGGGGATGCAATTCTAATAACTGAGTCTGGCCAGGGAGATGATGAATCTTTTGCGGAGCTCCTCAAGGAACTTATTGATGAGGTCTACGCAACCGGAGCTTTTGCTATTAATGTCAAGGACCCCGTCGAACAACTATTTGATAGCTTCGTGATGGATCAAATCTCCCCGGATGGGACTATTGGGGGCGATATCAGAGTTGATGTGAGGGACGACAAGCTATATTTTGAAGGTGATAGAACATGTGTCGAAGAGTACTACACTCCCGAGGAACACTTTGAACAAACCGATATTCAGGGAGATACACTCTATGACCCCCACTCTTGCATTTATGAATCTGCTGATGTATTTCTTGATATCAGGAATGAACGAGAGCAAGGTGGTGGTCCTATCGATGCAAGCGTGGAATCGGAGAGCGTCTATTCCGATGCACCGTCCTCACTAGGAAGCGAATCCGAGCCTCCATTCGAGAGTGAGCTAAACTTAGATGTTGAAGGAGAAGCCAAATTCACACAAGGTGACGAAGCAGAGGGTACGACACCCTTTGAGGTAGAGCTTAAACAATTACCGTCGAATCTAAGGTACGCTTTCTTGGGGAGTAAATTGACCTTCCCGGTGATTGTAAATGCCCACCTTGGCCAAGACCAACTTGAAAAACTATTAGAAGTGCTTAGGGATCACAAGGATGTCCTTCGCTACACTATCTCTGATCTTAAGGGAATAAGCCCTAGGCTATGCACGCATAGGATCCACTTGGAAAACACTGAAGCCTCTTCCATTGAGCCTCAAAGGCGGTTGACCCGAATATGGAACAGGTAATGAAAAAGGAAATCCTAAAATTGCTTGAGGCCGGTATTATTTATCCTATCTCCGACAGTAGGTGGGTTAGCCCTGTTCACGTCGTCCCCAAAAAAGGGGGGATGACTGTTATAAAAAATGATAAAGGAGAGCCCATTTCTACACGCACTGTCACAGGATGGCGAATGTGCATTGATTATAGGAAACTAAATAAAGCCACCCAAAAGTACCATTACCCATTGCCCTTCATTGATCAAATGCTTGAACGACTAGCTAAACATAAATACTTTTGTTATTTGGATGGGTATTCGGGGTTTTTCCAAATCCCTTTGCACGAGGATGACCAAGAAAAGACCACTTTCACTTGTCCCTATGGTACCAATGCCTACCGTAGGATGCCCTTTGGTCTTTGTAATGCTCCCGCCACCTTTCAGAGATGTATGACATCCATATTTTTCGATGACATTGAAAATATTATGGAAGTTTTTATGGATGATTTTTCGGTTTATGGAAGCGAGTTTGATTCTTGTTTGGCTAATCTTACTAAAGTCCTTAAAAGGTGCCAACAAAATAGTCTAACTCTAAATTGGGAGAAGTGTCACTTCATGGTCACGGAAGGTATAGTTCTTGGGCACCTTGTCTCCTCGAGAGGAATTGAGGTAGATAAGGCAAAGATTGAGGTAATCGAGAAACTCCCTCCTCCTATTAATGTCAAGGGAATTAGAGGCTTTCTTGGTCAGGCGGGTTTTACCGCCGCTTTATCAAGGATTTCGCCTTGATTGCCCGACCTCTTACTTCCTTGCTTGCTAAAGATGCTCCGTTTATATTTTCAGGTGAATGCTTGCAAGCCTTCAATACATTGAAGGAGGCACTAATTTCTGCGCCCATCATCCAGCCACCGGATTGGAGCCTTCCCTTTGAACTCATGTGTGATGCAAGTGACCAAGCAATTGGAGCGGTATTGGGGCAAAGGAAAGATAGGAAGCTTCATGCAATATTCTATGCAAGCAAAACGTTGGATGACGCACAGAAAAATTACACAACTACGGAGAAAGAGCTTCTAGCGGTCGTGTACTCCATTGAAAAGTTCCGCTCATATCTCCTTGGATCCATGGTAATTGTCCACACCGACCATGCGGCATTGAAGTATCTCCTAAACAAGAAAGATGCCAAACCCAGGTTGATTAGGTGGATACTTCTATTGCAAGAATTTGATTTGGAAATCAGAGATAAGAAGAGTACAGACAACGTTGTGGCGGACCATTTGTCTAGGCTTATTCGTGACAAGGAGGACGAGAGTTTGCCCATCGATGACTCCTTTGTTGATGAGAGGCTATACGCCATAAGGCCCGGGGAAGTTCCTTGGTATGCGGACTATGTCAATTACTTGGCATGTG
This sequence comes from Scilla litardierei, assembly GCA_030789695.1. Classification (NCBI taxonomy): domain Eukaryota; kingdom Viridiplantae; phylum Streptophyta; class Magnoliopsida; order Asparagales; family Asparagaceae; genus Scilla; species Scilla litardierei. Next base: position 113,356,614 of record CM061131.1, on the reverse strand, counting down.
GGATTAAACCATGCGGGATGCCCACACAGCAAAAGAGGAGATTTATGCATGAGGTCCGTAGCTATTTCTGGGAAGATCCGTATCTCTTTAAGATATGCAAGGATGGGGTTATCCGGAGATGTATCTCTAAGGAGGAGGCCACCTCCATCATCCTGCGTTGCCATGGTATGCCATGCGGGGGTCATCACGCCGCTTCTAAGACTACCGCTAAGATATTGCAGCGTGGATTCTTTTGGCCAACCATGTTCAGAGACACGCACGACTTCGTCAAGGCGTGCGATAGCTGCCAACGAACCGGGAATATTTCGAAACAAAATGAGATGCCAATGAAGACCATTCTTGAGATTGAGCTCTTTGATTGTTGGGGAGTGGACTTCATGGGACCATTTCCGTCAAGCAAGGGTAACAAGTATATCTTGTTGGCCGTGGACTACGTCTCAAAATGGGTAGAAGCCATCGCCACCCCTACCAATGATGCAAGGGTTGTCTCAAAGTTTTTTAAGCAGAATATTTTCCCGCGCTTTGGGGTGCCCCGTACTTTGATAAGCGACGGAGGAAGTCACTTTATAGAAAACAAATTTGAAGCCATGTTGAAGAAGTACGGGGTAAACCATAGGATTGGAATGGCCTACCACCCTCAAACGAGCGGACAAGTGGAAGTTTCAAATAGAGAAATCAAGCAGATTCTTGAAAAGACCGTAGATCGATCTAGAAAAGATTGGTCCATGAAGCTAAACGATGCCCTATGGGCGTATCGCACGGCCTTTCGAACTCCTTTGGCACCACACCGTTCCGACTCGTCTATGGGAAGGCTTGTCATTTACCGGTAGAGTTGGAGCACCGCGCATATTGGGCCATCAAGACCCTCAATTATGACTATAAGAGTGCGGCAGTGAGGCGACTCTTGGACATCAATGAGCTTGACGAAATTAGAAGAGATGCCTACGAGAGCTCAAGAATTTACAAAGAGAGGACCAAGATTCTCCACGACGCCCGCATAACTGTCACGGACTTCAAGGTCGGAGACAAGGTCTTGCTATATAATTCTCGACTCCAACTATTCCCCGGAAAGATGAGGTCACGGTGGTCCGGACCTTTCACCATCAAGCGCATACAACCGGGAGGAGCATTTGAATTGGAAGGGAAAGACGGAGCCACTTTCAAGGTGAATGGGCAACGTCTAAAGAAATATTCCGAAGGAGTCCCTATGGGCGAGGTAAATAGAATATATCTACTCAAGGGACAGCCGGACGACCTTTCATACCTCCTTGATGAGGTCATTGAAGAGGCGATACCCCATTCCATCGGCGCACCCCACGAAGATAACTTCGAAGAAGGCCTAGACTTGGCCGAAGAAGAGAAGATGAAGCACTCCCCCGATATCTCCATGGCAATTGATGATGGCGACGCTGATGTCACAAGAATACGGGAGCTCTGCAAGCTCTCAAAGTTGAGGACTCCGAAGAAAGCTCCATCGATACGAAAATCGGTGTCACCGGTGAAGAGGAAGACCGGAGCAAGCTCTATCTTGGGGGAGCCACCCCCGAACATTGCACATGACGAAGGGGCGTTGAGGAAGACCACACCCCACCATGATCCAAATCCGAGTGGACTTCCAAGAAAGTTCGACGGGTGCATCTCGTATGCACCCAACATCAAGCGTTGATTGAAAATCAATAGGGGTCGAGCTCAAGACCTTAAACGAGCGCTTGTCAGGAGGCAACTCGACGGTTATCACGTTTTCCTATTTTTGGTTTTTATTTTTTGTTTTAGATTCTATTAGTGTTTTTGAGTCGTTCGCCCGAAAATTTTTGACAACGGGTCCTATTTTCTTTGACAGGAGAGGAGAACGGGATATCTATCATGTGGAGGATGACTAAGGCGAAGAAGAGCGCTCCAAAAATGCGCTCAAGGCTTAGAAGAAGGAAGAAATCAACTGGAGAAAGAAAAACAGAGATTAGAGCCAAAACGGAGCAACACAGCAGAGAACGGAGCCTCACTCGGCCGAGTACCATAGCCACTCGGCCGAGCCACCAACGTCGTCCGCCCGAGTGACGCACCAACGAGGGAAGTCTGCTGCACCCAACTCTCTGTTCTTTTTTCAATTTCAGTATAAATTGCCACTCGGCCGAGTATATATCTTCACTCGGCCGAGTGAAACTGATACGCTCCTAGGGCGAAAATTGCCGAGTAGCTTGTGCCACTCGGCCGAATGGGATTTTTCCACTCGGCCGAGGGTGGCAAAGCCACTCGGCCGAGTCGTAAGCAGCGAGGAGTTTTTAAAATAATTTCGTTACGATCACTCGGCCGAGTGCCATAGTCACTCGGCCGAGTCGTAACTAATCCTATATAAGCGGAAGCGGGCTCGGTGCGGAATTCGAAATGTCATTCGCCCAAATTGCCCGAGCCCACGTGCGATTTCTCCTCGCTCGCCCGCTGCGACATCCCCCTCGCCCGAACGTCGCATTCGACCGCCGACCGCCGGTGGCCGACCGCCGACCGCCGACCACCCCCTCACCACCGGCGACTCCCTCGCCGTCGGCCGACCTCCGGTAACCCCTATTACGCCCGTTTTCTCCATTTTCTCCTATTTTTTGATGATCCGTGCACTAATCGAGCCCCTAAATCAAATTAATCTCTTTATCTATCTATTATACCCCTAACCCCCCATGTATTTTGAACTTTACACGCTGATATTCTTGTTTGATGTGTAGGCTATCTTGGGGAGCTTAGGGGAGCTTAGAGGAGGTTCCGGGACGCGCTTTTGGCTTAGAGGAGGCGGCGTCTGCGCACGCATCCGTTGTTTTGCTCTCGCGACGTGTTCAGGTACCATCGTTCTATTTATTTTGGCACGCCGCGTTTTACTTGTTGGGTGAGCACTCAGGGCGCACATGCCGCCCCGCACACGTCCACGCACTCGGGGAGCTTCCGCCAAGCTGAAGCGACCGGATGAGCCCGGTCCCTCCCACGAGGTGGAGGACTCTCCCCCGCCTACACCACCTCATCCCACACAGCCACAGCCTGCCGACCCAGTCCACCCACAGTCTGCCGACCCAGTCCACCCACAGCCACTCCCAGCCGACCCCATCCACCCACAGCCACCACCGGCTCCTATCGTCGGGCCGCTGGGTATTACGTTCCGAAACGACGCACATCGCATCGCTTTTGAGCGTATCGCCCAGCGCTCGATAGTGCCCTCCAGGTTTGCACACCTTGCAGACCTAGACCGCCTGGGGGTACTAGAGGGGATGCTCACGTTGTACGACACCGTGGGTTGGCGAGACTTTCTTTCTGTGTCGGCAGACACCTACGTCCGTCCGACACTCGAGGTGCTCAGCTCGATCGCCCGGACCGCTGAGGGATGCTCCTTCCGACTCATGGATTGAGAGTGTCAGATCACTCTTGATATGCTTCGAGCGTTCTTTCAGTGGCCCGCTATCCCCACACCCAACCGAGCCTACGCCCCCCCACACATCCCTCCCCCATCCTTCGATTCACACGCCTTCTGGGCCCGGATCACAGGTTTACCACCAGCCTTTGACCCGAGTAGGGCCAAGGCCTCATCCATAGTCCACCCCTGCCTCCGCATAGCACAGTCCCTTATGGCGACCACCTTTCTGTCGAGGTATGAGCCTGGGACGATGTCTACGTCTGAGCTCTATATGCTCTACGCGATGACTCGCCCCAGAGTTCTTGATAGGGATGGAGTTAAGTTGGTCCCTGCCGTTGAGATCGACGTCGCTAGCTGGTTTTTGGACCGCATCATCGTATCGGTGGGCGCTCGCTTTCCGATATGTTACGGCGGACTGATCACCCTGCTAGCCCTGATGACCAGCGAGGACCTTTCGGATGACCTGCGACGAGCCCTGGGCCCCACTGCATTATCGATAGACGTCATGGCCCGGATGAAGATGATTCATCCGCACGGCCAGCGGCACTGGGTTTGGTTGCACGGTCCGTACGGTGCTGACTACATGATCCTTCCGAGCCCCGCTGGGACACACTTAGGACCAGCACACGATGACTGGCTTCCGGTGATGGATCTCCTGATCCCCGCCGCCTACGTGCTAGAGGCCGAGGGAGCTGAGCCTGCACCACCTGCACACCCCACACCGCCAGCTGACCATGTGTTCCCTCAGCCTGAGCCTGCACTTTTTGCCGCTCCCGACACTTCTGTCCCCACTTCTGCCAGTGTCAGGAGTACACTTGCTGAGCCTACGCCCACCACGTCTACCACTACCACCACCACTGCTATGCCCTTGTCGGTTGAGCCACTCACCTCTCTGCTACCCGAGCGTCCACCCACCATACTTGAGAGCGGCGAGCCTTCTTTCGCTACCGTCGTGGAGACCATGGCCAGTATGATCTCTGCTGGAGTTTCACTTTTTGGACCCTACACTTCCTCCCCAGCGGTTGACACTTCTGTCTCCACCGTAGCTGTTCTATCTGAGAGTGTCGTGACGTCTGTCCCCACATCTGTGTCACTTACCTCTCTTACCGCCTCATCACCGATTTTGTCTTCCACTCCCACTGCTGCTGCTCCCACTTCACACCAGCCTGCGTCCCAGCCTCGCACTGAGGCTGGGCATCCACTAGTGAGCACAGCACCCTTAACACCCATGCCTGCTGTCCCGATCACCTACACCGCCCGTATTAGACAGCCCCGACCAGCTCAGCCTAGACCTGTCCGTCCCTCCACTCCACCACCCCCTGACGCCTTAGTTCAGAGCGTTCGCGCTCTTGAGGGGGGGTTGAGTGGACTCCGAGGCGATTTTAGGGCTTTGTCTTCCACAGTCACCGCCATGCAGCACCGCCTCGAGCTACTTCCCAGCATTCACTATTGCTTGACCCAGATTCTCGAGCGACTGCCACGACCCCCACCCACCCAGCAGACTGTTCCACGTCCACCACCACCCCCCCACCTCCGCATCAGGACGGAGATGGCGCAGCACCACCAGCTTAGGCACACCCTTGATGCCTCCGATTTTTTGTCGATATGCTGCACATTCCCTGCTTGGTCCTGATGATTTCTGCCTACCCATCTCCCCTCGCTATTTTGTCCACATTTTGATCATCTCATTCTATATCCTTTTTCGGGAGTGAGGGAGAGTATTTTTGGTCACACACACATTTTTGCATCACTCTTGTCCTTGCATGCATCACATTCGCATCATATTTTTCATTTTGTTATTTTTATTTCTTTTTATCATGCATGCATGCATACCCACCCCCTCCCATTACACGTCTCTCGGTGTGCCACACTTCGCACATTGAGGACACTGTGCACTTTAGCTTGGGGGAGTGAGTTCTCACGCTTTTTGCTTTTGTCTTTTGTCACCCTTTATTTTTAGTTTTCCCACGTTTTTCCACTTTATCACTCACTTTATCATCACTTTTTCATTTTTTACCATGCATCGCGTTTTTCTTATTTTTCTTGTGTGTTGCATTGTAAATAGTTTTTATTTTCGTTTATCTTTATTTCTTTCATCTTTTGCTAGAGATGACTGTTCTGTGATGATGATGACGTGGTGTTAGCTTTTCTCTATATGCATGCTATACTTGTCATGTCATAGCCTCTTATTTCTGATATCATATGCTATGTTCTGCTTTGCATTTAGAAATAGTAACCGACTCTCTTTTGGTGTATAAAAATGGATGAAATTCTATTATTAGCTGATGTCTGATGATTCATATGTATGCTATCGTAGAAAACACACCAAGATTCACGCATTGATGCTTATATCTTGAGTACTGCTTTCCTTTCTCTCATATCACTTCTATATGCATGATTTGTACGTTTCACTTCAGGTTGATTGAATTGTTGCTAGCAATGATAAATCTGGATTATTTTACTTTTTGAGATTAAACTGAGTAGATTATATTACCCTGCTGAAGTTGTCGTGCACGTCCTATTGAGTGAACTAAGAGATACATTTATTTCTTTCTCCACATTTCTTGAACATTATTTCTCTATTTTAAATTCATTGGTGAATCTCCCCTTAGCGATTCTATTATTGGCATTCCCCTGTTATTAAAATCACATGCTTCAAATTCCCCAAAATCCAAAGAAAAAATACTTGTATATCCTTCTCTTTGATTTGGGATCATTGTGTATATATGCTATTGAAAAAAAAGAAAAAAAGAAAAAAAGAAAAAAAGAAAAAAAGAAAAAAAGAAAAAGAAAAAGATTTGAGAATAAGAAAAGAAAAGAGAAAAGTAGTTCGAAAACGATCCCATCTCATATACTTTGTCTCTTTCTTCCCTCTTTTGTTTTATTTTTGACTTTTGGAGCCCCATAAAAATGGGGATGTAAATATCGTTTTATATATGTCACCACGCTTATAGATAAGCTTGGGGGAGAGAATCCAATGATGTGTGAGAGAGTGACTACTTGACGGTGCATGACGACCTAGGCTAAGTAATATTTTATACTCTGTGAGATTGCTAAAGTTTCACGAAATCCAGAAATCTACGCTTAGCATTCATTTCATGAAAACCGCATTTTTTCTATTCTTACTACTCTATCGTGTGATATCTCTTATACTCCATATAGAAAGCATTCAATTGAAAAGTGTGTGATCTACGATATTGTATACCGCTTTAGACGCTTCAGACGATGTTAATCTTAGAATTATTCGATTTTTCATGCTATATCGATATTCTTGGGGTTTCTATTTCAAATGCATCATTATACTATGGTATCAAAATAAAAGACTTTGACATGTGTTTTATATTCGATGCATGCTATATGAGTAAGCAAAACCCACGTCCTGAGAAAAACGATCTAGCAACTTCCCTCTTCGTTTTCTATTTTGTTTTTCGTTTTCCGTTTTCCGACTTTCCGCCGTTTTCTTTATCTTTATCCACCGGGTTCGCTTTTTACTTATCTTCCTTGAGGAAGAGTAAGAGGTAAGCTTGGGGGATTTTGATCACTCCATATTTTACACCTTTTTCTGCATGTTTGCATGCCATTTTGATCGCTCAAATCGTGTTTTTCGCGTTTATTCGACAATATTGCGATGCTTTTCACGATTTGTTGTTTTTGTCATATTTCAGGAGATTTGGAGCGATTTGGAGTGATTCTGAGATGCACCCACTCCGGAGTGTCACCGACGACTCTCTTGAGAGGTATTTTGCTGTTGGAGAGGAGTGGAAGGAGAAAGAACGTCGTAGGAGCGACGAGGAAGTGAAGATATGAAGTTTGGGCATTTTTAGCACTTCACTCGGTCGAGTGAAGGAGTCACTCGGCCGACCATAGGAAGCCCGCTCGGCTGGCCAGAACGGACACGCAACAGAGCAATATCAGCGTGCACTCGGCCGAGCATCACCATGCCACTCGGCCGAGCACCGAGTCACCCATCACCTGAGTGGAGCCAAGACGACGGCAACGAAAGAGACTGAACTCTCTGTTTTTTTTCGTCTGTCAGTCCCGATGACTGACTCGGCCGAGTGGAGAAAGACGTCCGCCCGAGTGACTGAAGGCCGTCCGCCCGAGTGACCTCCGAGGAGACGACCCCTGAGACCCCCAACTCTCTGTTTTTCTACAGGGTTCGTCACTCGGCTGAGTGACATTTGTCACTCGGCCGAGTGAGCTGCGCTGCCTGTAGCGAAAACTGCGAATTTGAGGCTGCGCAGGGGCATTTTCGTCAGGGTTTTTGGGCGATTTTGGGGGGTATTTAACCCCAGTTCTTAACCTAGTTTAGAGAGCTTTTTCAGAACTTTTTGCAGCTTTTTAGATTAACTTTTTAGGGATTAGATTAAGCTTTAAGGGAGGAGAGAAAAGTGAGATTTTGTTGGATGTTACCTTGTTCTTCATTGGTTTGTATTTCTCTCCCTCAAAAACTCAATTTTTATTGATATTCTGAATATTGCTATGAATTCCATGGATTTTATTTGCGAATTTCTATAGCATTCTATTATGAATTGTGAGTAGTTCATCGTCTTAGGGCGTAGGGATGAACCCGACGAGCCCAATTTCGAAATTGTGATGAATTGGTGAAACTATTGCTAGGATTGATTAGGGTTAGTTTGGGATTGCTATAATACGAATAGCTAGGGATTCATATCGAATGGGATTTGCAAGAGATTGGGTCCCAATTCGATAGGAATCCCTAGATATTCGAATTGGGTTGCAATTGAATTCCTCCGGAATCGGTTTGCACGAGATTGGACCGAAACTAGGGTTTTTCGATTGCAATTCTATACCAATACTCATTTGCAAGAGATTGGATGAGTAGGAACTATCCCAACATTGGTCGTAGCTCGAGTTTGCACGAGAGTGGGCTCGAGATACGATTGAACGATGATGTTGTTCTTCACGCTAGTTTGCCTAGGTTAGGGTTTGCAAGAGATTGGTCCCTACCCTAGGTTGGCTATAGACTGGCAATAGAGCGAGAGCGTGAGCTTGGTTTCACATTTAGTTGCAACTAGTTCACCCAATTTTCAAGTCTAGCAATTGTGAAACCTACAAGTCACAATGATGAGATACGGCAAGTAGCGGGGATTCCCTATCCCCTAAGCGTTTTTATTAATTGGTTAATTCCTTTATACATTTAAACGACTGTGACCGCACATTGCGAACATTCTCCCGACTTCCCCTATAGCCAGGTGATTCGAAGAAGACACTATTATTAGGCCTCCCTGTGTTCGATACCCGCTCGCCGCTACACCGTGCGCTTGCGGTAAGACTACGATCGTCACCGCTCCGGGACGTGTATCCGGGGCGCGACCAAGGACGAAGCACGAGCGCGCAGTGAAGCTAGCTCAGCCTCGAGATCAAGGCAAGCAGAGGCGGCTCGGTGAACGAAAGAAGCATAGGCTGGACGGGAAGTGGAAGTGGTGCCAGCGATAGTGGTCATGCCGGCACCAGAGGCTAGGCCTAAGAAGGCCTCAGTCAGAGCCTCAGAAGTGATAGGGCCAGAAGATGGGGTGGGATGACTAGGGCCAACCCTGAAGTCTCCTCGGGATGTAGGGCTATCCTGCTTGCCTAAGTGGACGGCAGGGGAGGTGATCTGCATGCGCCCGGGATAAGGAACGAAAGACATAACCCCCCTAGAAACTCTTGGTCAGGAGGGAATGTCTAATATGCCACAAGAATGATAGTCATACGAGCAGGGTTGGGCAGAATGGTGTAAGGAGCAGGGGATGTCTGTAGAAATAGGTAAAACGACCGTCGGGACGGGGCTTGATCATGTGCGTATGCCGCAGGACGTCAAGATCTATATGTGTAGGTCCTGGGGCAGAAGGCAAATCTCTGGGGATGACGATATTGTACTGGGGATATGAAGCTATGATAGTAATGAGGCCCCTGCAACAGTACTTGCCCTTACCGGTGCGGCTAATCTCAAGTAGCTTGTGAATAAGCCAAACACCAGCGTGAATGGGAATGCAAGGGGCCTCGAAGGCGATCCCATCATCACCACAAATGAAATCAAATGTCATGGCACACAAAATGAAAAGATCAGGGATAGTCACCGTTCCGGACTCATCCCTGGGGAAGAACGTGCAAGATATGATTCAGTGGGCCAGACGAAACACGGGGTGAATGATGGAGGAGGCCTTGGCCTTACCTCGGGGATAGTGATTGTGGAGGGTGATGCGGAACCAAAATTGATCGACTTTGAAGTCGGGGTGATATCCGTATGGACGGATGGCGTCGCCCCCAAGAATAGGGAATCCGAAGATGTTATTGATAGTATTCAGGTGGGTGTGAAAAGTTTTGTTTCGGATCGGAGAAATGACGATCGATCCCGTCTTACAACAGAGAGAAGAAAACCAACCTATCAAGTGTGAGGGCAGGGTAAGACGTCGCGTGGGCGTTCAAGAAGTTAACCAACCTAAGTTAGCGAAGAGGGTCTCGATTTCGGAGAAAACTCCGAGATCGATAAGCGTTTGGGCGTGTGCAAACTTGGTGGAAAGGTGCGAGAGTGCGTCGAGTCTATTATAAAAATCTTTTTGTTCAAGACTCAAAAAACAATAACCACACGGGCCCAACATTGGGTCCTCAGGAGGGATGATAGGTTGGGGTTGGGATTGTGTAGGCAGTGTAGGAGGAGGACGTGAAATAGATGGACGTGTGGACTTCCCTCTCTTGCGAGACAGCTCCTCCTCATGCATGATAGCTTTACCCTTATCTTTTTCCCTAGCCATGATAGTGTGTGATGCAAGTGAATGAAAGATATGACAAATGCACACAATCAATAGCAATTGAGCAAAACAGTACTACTAGGGCAAACGTAAGAAATAGAGCTAGGGAACGAGTTTACCCAGAAGCGAAGTTAATCCTTGCTCGCAAATCACCCAACGCTGTGGACTTGATGGGAGTGTGAAGCTGCGGCACGCCTTTTCAACAAATTTTCTAAATGGGGGGAAAGGAGCTAGGGTTAGGGTTTAGAGTTGGGTTGAATGAGAGAGGGAGAGAGAGAAATTGATGGAGAGAGAGAAGGAGGAGGTGATGAGGTCGGTTGAGAGGGAGTGGAGGTCGGTTTGGGGGAGGAGGATGGCCGGTTGATGGTTGGAGAAGTCGAAACGACGGAGGAGTTCAAAATAGGGTGAAGAAAACGAATCAGGCGAAGCGGTGGGTATTTATATGGTTTTAGGCGAACCGATTGGGTTAGATCTCACCCGATTGGTTGGATAAATTTTCGAAAAAGTTGTTGAAAAGTGGCTACATGCGAACCGATCGGTTGAAACTCAACCGATCGGTTGAGTTTTCAACCGATCGGTTGAGTTTTCAACCGATCGGTTGGCCGCTTCACAAATTTCCCAAGAGTTCTGTGCACTTCACCCGGACGGCGACACGACCACGGCTTCATATCAACCGATCGGTTGATTAAATCCCCAAATTTCCCGAGAGCTTTGCTCTTCTCACAAGACCTGCCACCCGGTCTCAGCTTGTTCCACCTGAGCGGTTCACCGATGAACAGATATAGGCTGCTTTCTGATACGTCCCACCCAATCGGTTGAGGGATCAACCGATCAGTTGGAGGATTGTTTCCTGCATAATTTCAAAAGCAGCCTAACTCTTTTGACGAAAGCTCCCATTGCTGAATTTATTCACCAAAATAAGAAAAATTAACCTAAAAATAATCCTAAAAACAAAAACGAGGGTTTAGAGCATGGGTTGCCTCCCATGAAGCGTTGTTGTTTAACGTCGTTTGCTCGACGCCCGGTAGATGATTTTCAAGGAGGAAGGGGGTGATGCCCAATGTGTGGCATTCCTTCAGATGTTGGAGCGGTGGCCTTTGGTGTCGTCGGCGGTGATAAGTAGACTTGCTCGACGATCCTCCCTCCGTTGATGGTATCCGGGGGGCTTCTCCCTCACATTGGCGTCGACCGCCACTTTTCTTAAGATCCGGATCTCATCAGCGGTAAGCCCCATGGGCTATTTCCCTTCTCTCCTCGTTGGAGCAACTTTTTGGAATCCGGGGGAAATCTTATGTGAGACACCCGCTTCCCGAGCAACTTCTTCCTTCTTCAGACCGACATGCTCTTCAAGGTCCCCCAAGCTGTCCGGGGGGTTCCTTGAGAGAATTTCCCAGGTCCCAGCTTCCACAGCTCTTTCTTCTTCAATGTCCAGCATATTGCAACCAGGTTCATCCGGAGGGTGCTTCATAGACAACCCTAAGTCAAACTCGACCTTCTGGTCGCCAACATTAAGGGATAACTTCCCTTTCTTCACATCTATCAACACGTCAGCGGTGGCCATGAAGGGACGTCCAAGGATGATGGGTGTATGAGTGTCTTCGGGCATGTCCATTACCATGAAGTCTACCGACACATGCACTCTGCTGACGTTGACTGGCAGGTTGTCTACAATTCCCATCGGATATTTGACCAATCTATCAGCTAGTTGAAGTGTCATACCCGTGGGCTCCAGGTCTCCCATCCCTATCCTCCTGTATAGTAACATGGGCATCGGACTGACGCTCGCTCCCAAATCCACGAACGCCCGATGGATCTTCACTTCCCAAATCGAGCAAGGAATGGAGAAGCTTCCCAGGTCTTTTAGTTTGGGCAGATTCGCTCGCTGGATGAGAGCACTACATTCCACCGTGAGAACGACCTTTTCCTTTCTGGAACCCCTCGTCACCAAAGCCTTTAAAAATTTTGCATAGGAGGGAATTGTCACTATGGCTTCTAGGAAAGGGATGTGCAAGCTCAAATCCTTGACCATAGCGAAGAACTTGCCGTATTTTTCATCAATTTTAGCTTTTGCAAGTCGTTGTGGAAAAGGCACAATGGGCTTAAATACTCGAAGGTTCCCCTCATCGTCCTTCTTCTTCTCTTCTTCAGGGACTCCCTCTGGAGTCGTATTCTTTGGTGACGAAGCTCCGTCGTCTCTAGATTTTTCAATTGGTCGCCCACCGACCAACGGAGCCTTAGGTTCCTTAACGGGCACTCTTGTAGGAATTTGTGTCCCGCTTCTCACGACGATAGTGGACAAATTCGCATGATCAAGCGTGAGTGCCAATGTCTGATTTGCCCCCCTTGGATTCACTTCCGGTTGACCCGGCGATTGGTTTTGCGCCCTTTGAAGGTTCGCCACCTGCAACCCCAGCTAGGTCACTTGGTCGGTGAGGGCCCTCTGTCCCATCTCCAGCTTCAAGTTGATCTTCTCTTGATTCGTAGTATACTGGGTCAAGAGGGTCTCGACCGTGGAGATAACTCGCTGCTGGCCATATGGCTGCTGCTGCTGCATAGGCTGTTGGTTCCTGGGGGAATACTGCTGATATACTTGATGTGGCTGCTGCTGTTGCTGAAACTACTGCTGCTGTTACCGAGGCGGCTGATATATTTGCTGCTGCTACTGCTCGGGCTGCTGATATACTTATTGCTGCGGCTGCTGCGGCTGCTGATACGGTGCCCTCAGGCTCAAATTGGGGTGGTTCCGGTTATTGGAAGAATAAACCAGGTTCGAGCTAGTCCTGGGTGGATACGGCGCATTACCCGTCAGGTTGAAGAAAAGTGTGCTAGCTTGATTCACCGATGGTGAAATATCACCACCCTCTTAGTATCCCAGAACTTCCGCTTCCACCACTGTTACTTGTTGGGTGCTGGCACCACCAGCTCCTACCATAAGCGCTGAGATCTGGGTCGATAGAAAATCGAATTTGCTAGACAACTTGTCGACGTCCTCGACTCTATGAATGCCTCCAGATCTGGGTGTTGCACGCTCATCGCACCACCGTTTATTGTTTGATGCCACGTTTTCTAAAATGTTGTCGGCATCTTCTTCACTTCTTGACATAAAGGACTGTAGGATCCCATCATGCGATGATAGAGGATCGAAAGAGAGGAAACTTACATTAGCGTACGCTTCGCTATAGTCTCTGAACTTTGCCCTTGGATTCGCCACAACAGTCGGTACTTTGTCACAGAGGATCAAAGCAGCGTTTCACCGTCTAAATCTCTACTTGGAAGAAGAACTTAATGGAAGGGAGAAGAGGAAAGTAAGTTGCCTTATGCAAACTTATGGCATGAAGGATTAGCCTAAAAATCCATACCATTGGGTCCTATTTATAGGCCAAGGGGGTAGTTATTGTAGGAAATAACTACATATAAGCTTATTAGCCTATATTAGCACCATTCCTTATCCTCTTCCTTATGCACTTATCAAGTGCCTTTATGCACTTATAAAGTGCCTTTTTCCACTTATCGAGTGGTCCTTTTCACACATGAAAATGTTCCCTTCGCACATGCTTTCATGCACGCGACATCTGAGGTCCATAGACCCTCATACATTCCCTCATGGGTGTATACATGTCGTCCATATCCAACATCTCCGACTCACACTTGAGGGGATTGTAAGGAAACATCTTTTCCTTTAGTTCTTTTGTTTATCATACTGAGAAATAGACCGTGTGATCGTCATGAACATAGAGTCCGCTGTTGTGCACTTGTTAGAGATACACAACACTCCTTGGGGTGCAAAGTTGAGTAGATCAACGCATGCTTTACCATAGAATATTTCTTCACATTTCTTTTACTTTATATTCAACAATTGAATCCTATCTGGATTACAATAGGCTGGCCGGCTTTGAATCTCTAAAGTCCAAATGTGAATATAAAATTAATCTTCCTCTTCTTGCGATCCTTTCGATCTTGACTTGACTCGCTTTTCTAACATGCCCCGCCGGACCGAATTGACCATAGTCCATAAGCAACATGCTAAGACATCGATCACCTAGTCAATCTAAAGGAACCAATTAAAGTGTATAAGGGTAAGAAGTTAAGACCCATGTGGTCTTTGGGTCTCACATAATAGTAAACACAATTACTATTCTAACCCAATGGTCAAATGCATACGTAGTATGAATACGTATTACAACATCACTCCTTTCCCAGGGAGCGTATGTCTTAATGATGTTGTAAGAATGATGATCAGACACCACAATATCTGACTTTGAGTCCCTTTTATTACTAATTAATTTCCTGGACCCACATCCCGCATAAGACAGATAGGATTTCAAAAATCCTCTTAGATCTTTTGTAAGCATCCATATGATGCAGATCTTTCATACGACCATTTTTGTTTAAGTCATGACTCTAAATCATCCGTCTGACGATTTTGACTTTAAATCGGTCTCATCTTTATCTTATCCGTCTGATAGAATAAAGGCGGTTGCTCATGTGAGAGAGCCAACCTCAATCTGTCCGACATACTAGAAAAATATAGCTGAGATTAAAAGAAATGTACACAAACATTTTCAAGAAACTCATATGCAATGTCGAAAAGAACTTATTCTTTTATTAAATTTGATCTTTCATAGACATGGAAATACATTGATACAACTCAGCTCTTACGCAATCCTTGAGATGATAAGTGTTTGTAAAACACATCTCTGGGGATCGCCTTTGTAAGCGGATCCGCTATCATCTCATGCGTAGATATGTACCTAATGTCTACCCTCTTGTTCTTATTATAGTCTTTTTGCAAATTTGTAGCAGATATCAATGTGTTTGGTCTTACAATGAAATTTTGGATCTTTGGCATAGGCTATAGATGCTTGATTGTCACTATATATTGGTACAGCACCTGAGTCACTTGCATCAATTAGCTTGTCTAAGAACCTCCTAAGCCAAACAGCTTCTTGGACCGCCATGCTAAATGCTACAAATTCGGCTTCCATAGTTGAAAGTGTGATGCATGATTGCTTCTTGCTACTCCAGGATATTGCACCAGATCCGAGTAGAAAACCATGTCCTGAGGTCGATCGTTGCTCATCGAGATCACCCGCCCAATCAGTATCAGGTTAGCCTACGAGCCTCAAGGCATCTCCTTGATAGCATAAAGCATAGTCCGCAGTCCATTTAAGATATCGCATTATCCTCTTAACCGCTTTCCAATGTGCTTGCCCTGGATTGGATTGGTAACGACTTACCATTCCAACGGCAAAACAGATGTCCGGTCTTGTACACATCATAGCGTACTTAAGACTACCAACTGCACTGGAATATGGAACTTTTTCCATAATTTCCTCCCCCTTGGCCCAAGTTTGTTATACTTATGGGAGGAAATATGTGCATAGGATGCACACCCCCAAGGTTTTAAAATGCTTAAGTCAGGAGACCTTTGGTTCCACAACTCATAAGGAGTGGAGCTAACTGATTTCGAGGGTACGCAGTTCAAGATGAAAGCAGCTGTCAATAATGCATCACACCAAAAGATGATTAGTAAGTTAGCTTGCGCCATCATTGAACGGACCATTTCCATTAAAGTGCTATTCCTCCTTTCAGCAACACCATTTTGTTGTGGAGTATAAGGCATAGTTACCTGATGAACTATGCCCTTTTCATCACATAGTTCCTTAAAACTTGTTGATTGATATTCACCGCCTCTATCTGTTCGCAAGACCTTAATCTTGCGATCTAATTGATTTTCCACTAAACTCATATAGTTTTTAAAGCAGGTTAATGCTTCATTTTTGTGGGATATCAAATAGATATGTCCGAATCAGGTGAAGTCATCAATAAAAGTGATGAAGTAGGACTTCCCGTGTCTTGTCTTGACATTCATCGGACCACATATGTCCGAATGGATGAGCTGTAATGGAACCTCGGCCCTTGTGCCGGTTCCAAATGGCTTGCGACAAGATTTCCCTACAAGCCAATGTTCGCAAGTCGACATTTCGACCTTTGAAACATTGGATAGAAGGCCACGTTTGGCAAGTCTATCCATACGTGTTGGTCCAATGTGACCAAGCCTTGCGTGCCAACAAATTACATCTGACTCAAAAATCGAAGAATTTGTAACAAGAAAATTTTCATTAAAATTTGAGGAATCGTACATCGTATTTAATACAATGAATCCTTTAAAAACATACCCAGAACCAATTACAGAATTATTACAAGACAAATCCACATTACAATTATGAAAGAACCAACTATAACCAAGACCCATTAAGACGACCGCAGATATTATATTCCTTCGAATATCCGGAGCAAAGAGAACATCATGTGGTAAGATAGTGCGGTCGTTGTCCAAGACGAGCTTGCACGTCCCAACGCCTTTCACTTCAACACATGTGTTGTTTCCTACATATATCCACTTCGTTCCTTGGGGTATCCGGTGATATTCCATGAAGGACCATCTGTCCCTTGCTATGTGGTCGGTGGCACCTGAATCAATTATCCAAAAGGGATTAGATTCTACAAGAAATATTGAACTAGAAACACATATGTAACTAGTATTATTACAAGTTACCTTGTCACCTCCATCCGTACATGAACGGGCAAAGTGACCTAACTTGAAGCACTTGAAGCACTGATCTTCTTCAAGTCCTTCTTCTTGTGCCATTTCTTGTTCCCACCCTTCTGTTTGGGTTTCTTGGTAGACACTGGTTGCTTTTTATGGTCATGAGCAAACTTCGAGTGATGTTTACGTTTCTTTCCCCCGTGTGAGGAACTAGCAAACATGTGCACTTCTGTACTTGGCTTGGCGGCCGCAAGCCGCTCTTCCTCTAACTCGAGGTGCTTAGAAACATCGTTGAAGTTCTTGATGCTCTCATTATGAGTGAGATGCATCTTCATATTGTCCCATACAATTGGTAGGGAACGTATGACCGCTTGGATTTGTTGCTCATCAGTGATCATATGACCTGCATCCTTTAACTCTGAAATAAGATTCGACATGTGTCACAGATGCATTCCCATGGAATGATCTGGACGTTTTTTGTACGAATCGAATTTTATAGTTAAAGAGCGAAGTTTGGTCACCGAGTTGCCACCAAACTTCTCCTCTATCTTGGACCATATGTCCATAGCTAGGTCATATTCTCGGAAGATTCGCATTATGTCGTCGGCCATACTTGACAACAACGTAATGCGAGCAATTTTGTTCTTCTGAGACCAAGCATCGAAAGCTTCCTTGTCTCTTCTGTGTTGGGCCGTAGTGCCTAACTCAGGTTCAATCATTATGTTCTTCAGAGTTTCGAGCACATCTTGCTCCTCTAGAACATATTGTATCTTCATGGACCATAGTTTGTAATTATCGCCGTTGAGTTTTTTACCTTTGTTCAACTCAGTGACGATGTTCTTAGTAGCGGAAGACATTTTAGTTTTAAAATGCTGCAAAAGACATAAAAAGAGTTCGATCAAAAACATTGCATAAGTTTTACATTCGATAAGTTACTTTCGAAAAATATTGAAGATGTTACTCTAGAATCGGAAAGGTCATTACGATGCCAATCACCATCTAGAACAACTTTCAATATTTCCCCATCACTTATCAAACAATAGTACTCTTATAGTACTTGCAGTAGAAAAAGCGTTTTTGAAAAAACGTATTTTGAAAACGTATTTTGAAAACGTATTTTGCAAACATATTTTGCAGCGGGAGGTAGTGGCCTGCCCCGGCCATTGCCGGGGTCGAGCCGTGGTCGTGCTAAGGCCGGATTCCCCCCCGTAGGGATCCATGCCCTCCCCTCCTGCAGGGGGCTTTGCATCATGCAACTGCCACCGACGCGGTAGGGGCCGGCCATGCAGGTGGCCGGGGCCGAGGCCGCCGGCACCGTAGAGCTCCTCGGCCTGGCCCTGGCCTCGGCCAGGGCCGGCCTGGTCGGGCCTGGCCTCGGCCACGGCTCCCCTGGCCCTGGCCCTGGCCACGGCCAGGGCGCCTGGCCCTGGCCACGGCCAGGGCCGGCCTGGCCCGGCCCTGGCAGAGGCCAGGGCTCCTTTGCCCTGGCCTCTGCCAGGGCCGGCCTTGGCCCTGGCAGAGGCCAGGCCCGGCCTCGACCCTGGCCGAGGCTAGAGCTGACCAGGGCCTGGCCCTAGCCGAGGCCCTGGCCGGCCATGGTGCCTCGGCCTGGCCGAGGTCCTGGCCGGCCGGCCGGCCTCCTCGGATTCCGGCCGCACACCCCCCCTATGGGGGGGTGGTCTTGGTTGTCATTGGCCGAAGCCAACCCTTCCCCAATGGGGAGGGGGTGCATAGCCACCATGACCCGCATGTCCATGGTGATCATGCACCAAAGAGATATACTATTGCCATACTACATGGTGACAATTCACCATGCCCTTCCATAGCAATCTTCTTCTCCGATGAGAAGTTTTGTAACCACCATCTTCTCCGATGAGACATTCGTTCATCGAGAAAGTGGTTATGCTTTAATGGCCATGTGCCAAAACAAAATTAACACACTTTCAAGGCCGCAAACTTCACGCTCTACATGAAGAGAGTTCACATTCCCTATTGAATGGAGACTCAGCATCCATGAGGAGTGCGGGTTTGGCGAGATGAACGGTCAGTTCTTCCCGTCACAGAGAGTTCCTGCCATATCCGTAATGGCAAAAGACCCTAACATGAAAAAAACAACTTTTGCGTTCTCTCCGTCACGATGCGCTCCTATCATATCCATAATGGAAGGAAACTCATTCGTGAAAGAGACAACGTGTCATTCATCGGTGAGACCAGGGCGAACCCGTGTGGCTCTGATACCAATGTAGGATCCCATCATGCGATGATAGAGGATCGAAAGAGAGGAGACTTACGTTAGCGTACGCTTCGCTATAGTCTCTGAACTTCGCCCTTGGATTCGCCACAACAGTCGGTACTTTGTCACAGAGGATCAAAGCAGCGTTTCACCGTCTAAATCTCTACTTGGAAGAAGAACTTAATGGAAGGGAGAAGATTAAAGTAAGTTGCCTTATGCAAACTTATGTCATGAAGGATTTGTAGGAAGATATATGCCCATAAGGCAATTTATCTTGATTATACGTCTTGTTCATACCGTATATGGTACGTATTATTCTAAGTATAAAATCACTTGTATTAATATACTTAGATAACATCCATAGACTTATAGTTAGGTCCTTACATATCTAGATGAGATCTCGATTATGAGTAAGTAAGCGACCGAATAGAAACGTAAGTTTTAAACGGTTCGTGATCGTAGATATGTCGAGAACTGGAAATCGACACATCGGATAGATCACTGTGTCTTCGTCTTACCTTCGGTAATGATGATCTCATAGTCATTCGACTTGGCAAAGTCGGAGAAGAGACACAGGTGCTCATTGGAGAATGAGTTCACTGAACGACCAAGTTAGAGTTATTAAATGGTTAACTTTAATGATCTGTCTTTAATAACTCTAGGGTGATGATAGGTTAGTTGATCCTTAAGACCTGAAGTCATCTGTACAAACCTGTGAGCTGACGGTATAGCTTAGACCCATGATCTAGCTTTGAGGACCAGTCCTGCTGAAAGATCTTAGGTTGGGCTGCACCTGAATCTCCCAAGGTGAGTAAGTGACTAAGATGGGATTCGTCACTTCCATTAAAGGGAAGTTAGTGTTATAGGCTCAGTACGGTCTTTATGTTAATCCTCGGCCGGGGTACGTTGCAAGAAGTACAACGTATATACAATAAAGACCGACGTATACTGACCAATGTTGTCTAATAGGGTTGACAGAAAACCATACCCTAGGCCAACAATAACACAGTCTTGACGAAGGGATTTTAGCTAACGGAATTCATCACTGACACAGCCAATGCAAACCCGATGATACTTTTGTCAAAGGGTCGATCACGTTATGATGACTCTGAAACAGGGACGACAGCTACTGCTCGTAGTGACCGTCGTCTTGGGGTTTCGAGCCCCAACCTGTAGTAAGGTCAGGCTGTAGGGTCTCACACCGAGTAGTGTTCATGTCTTATTAATAGGAATATAGAATAGAGAGAAATGTCATTTGATGATATTCACAAGTTAAGTTGTGAAAGTTAGTCGCATTAGCAATAGGGATACAACGTTGCATTAGATGCTAACTTTGACTAAACGTGTTGTAAATTAGTTACGAAGAATTTAGTAGGAACAAACTCATTGGAAAGGGTTACCTGGATGACGGAATCGTCCCGGTCTAAACACAGGTTCAAACCGCGTCCAAATCGGAGCTCAAACGAGCCCAGAAACGCAGAAAGAGTTCAAGGGGAAGTGGGTTAGACCCACTGGGCCAAAAGGCCCATGTGCAAAGGCAAACAGGCGACGCCCACTGGCTGCAATGGGCTCACGCCCGTTGCCCAGCGGGCGCGGCCCGCTGCAGCAGCGGGCCAGCGCCCGCTGCGTGCAGCGGGCGGGCGGCCCGCCCTTGCTCCCTTGGGCGGGCGCGCCCGCTAAGCCTAGCGGGCGTGCCCGCAACTTAAGTCAAAATTAGTGGTTTTTGAAACCCTAATGACGGCTACGAATTTTGAGAAATTGCTAAACTTTGAGCAATTGTTTGAGGGGTCAAACGAAGTCGAAATTCGTCACCGTCAGTTCCTACGGGTTCACCATTCCAAGCTTTTCTGATTGATAGCTTGTTTGGTGTCTGAAGTTTAGTATGCGAGGAGAATTAATTCGTTAAAGTATGACTTGTGAAAGGCTAACTTTAAAGTTGAAATTATGCCAAATGGCTTAATTGAATTTTTCCTCTTCATGGGAATTGTCCCACATTGCCCGCAACGAGAAGTTGAGTGCTCACTCCCTATATAAATAGGGGTGCACTCTCCTCGTTGAAATACACACCAGTCAACGATCGAGTAGCTCCAGATTTTTTGAGCAGGCTCGATCGGTGACTAAATCTCTCTCTCTATTTTCATATTCTCCGGAGTAGTCCTAGCACGACTACAAAGGGGGTTTGGATCTGATCCGGACGTCTAAGACGCGGGTTTCTTCTCAAGTGAAACTTTCTATCGCGTGTGATCGGCTCGGAGGCGAAAGCAGCTCGGGCGGATCGGTGCGAGGGTGCGAGGCGGCTCAGGGAGATCGGGTCAACGCGGCTCGGCTACGAGGAGCTTCTCAAGATGGTGCGGTACATCTTGCCTGCTCCAGGGCCAAGATTCCGGGTATGTGGTTAAGCGTTTTCTAGTGTAATTTTTAATTAGTCGCTTTAGTGTAGATCCTTCTTGGGGTGGTCAGACCCACTCCAAGTCTGCATAGATCGGGCTAGGTTCTGGCTCCCCAGAGCCTAGCTAAATAGTTTAGCTAGTGTAGAAATTTTGATTTCTGGTTTTCCGCTGCGCTTTTGTACCTCCGTGGTCCGTCCGACTTAGGACGGAAACGGATCCGAGCTCTGGGGGTCCGCCAAAACCCCAACAGTGGTATCAGAGCCACTGTTATGCTATAGATCTACTATAGCGACTTTTTAATCGTTAAAATTGCTTAGCTTTCATATGCAAAACTATTTAGCTTTATGTTAAATTAGTTTTGAAAATATTTTTGTGTTTCAAAAATTAATTTTGCAACACGGAAATTTATTTTAATTTTGGAGCAAATTATTTTTATGCGATAAATCTAAAAGTAGTCTCCTTTGTTTTAAATACTCTATAAAATTTTTATGAGACATTAAAAATTTTTTAAAAGAGTGTTTAAAGTTTATGTAAACTTTATAGAAAAATTTTATTTTCGAAATTTAAGAATTTTTCTTTAGTTACATAAAAGTTAGAGATCTTTAAAACTTTAAATGAAAGCTTCTAAAAGGTTTCTAAAAGTTTTAAAAGAGTTTTAAAATTATTTTTAAAATATGTAAGTAATAGAAATGATTCTATTAAATGAGATGAAACATAAATTAATTTCTTTTTATTACATAGATGTTTCTAAAATTATTATGTGATATTTAATTTTAGAAATAAGGTTAAAATTTTTAAAGGCCTAGGTTTAAAATTATTAGATAATTTTGTACGACCTAGTTTTATGCGATAAAAATTTTTTATGAAGGCTTTAAAATTTTTAATCTTTAATTTTAAGTGTTAAAATTTAGATTTGCATGTTTATATTATATAGATAATTTTTAAACTTGCAAATACATTTTATATGTCACTAAAATGAAACTTTCTTTTATGCGGATAAAGTTAGTTGTTTCATTTCATGTTGAATAATGTATTCACAAACCTTATTAGGTTAGCCATTAAAATTTTATAAGATGAAATTTCAATATGACAAGTGACATGCTATGTTTGATAAAACAAAACAACATCGAACCTAATACCTGATTAGGGTAGTCCTTTTGTTTCGTAAATCATTTCATTAAAACGTTCAATTAAATGCTTTTCATAAAAAGACAATGTTGAATTGTTTTATTAAAATCCTAATTAGATTGGGGTAGAAAGTTGAATGAAGAACCTTTTAGTTGATAAGGACTTAATAAAAGATGTTCAACCAATCTGAAAAATTTTGAATTTTAGGATCAACTAGTTGATAAGGATTAACTAGTTCTCTTAATTAAAAGCCATTTAGTTGTTTGGAAAACATAAGATTGATGACAACTCCTTCAATGGATCATGATGTCGGTCAATGTGCTTGGCTAAAGTTTTTGGACCAACCTAGCAAGACTGGGTAACAAGTGGTCCTGGCTTAGTCAATTCCCTGGCCGCGTCCGCTGGACCGCAAGGAGTCGATTCATGACTATGTAAGTCCATCGACTATACCTAAGTCAATACGATAATAATCTTGTTCAAGATAAATCGTAGCCCTCCTTGTTTTAGGAGTTGGCAACTGTAAGAAACATGTTCCGGTTGTTGAGCTACACTCAAGCCGTGCCATGTCAATCTTATAGAAACCGATTTCTTGATTGACATCTTAACCTGACTGAAACCGTTGTCTCATCCCTCGAGCTTCGGTGTAGGTCTAACCAAGAATGTAGTCCAAGACCTGACCCAAACAGGCGCGTCGTGCATACACCGAGCAAAGGGGCAAGTCAGGCTAGACACGAAAACAAGGGTCCGACTAGGCTAGCCATTGTGATCCGGTTGAGCACACTCATGATCATAAATGACTAGGGGTAAAATCGATAGGGAATCATAGTAAATATGATTGACGACGAGTTCGTCTACCGACTACAGAGTCGGACAACTTGTTGAGATACACTCAAGGTTGTCAGACTCAGGGTAGTCGGATCCCTCTCTCACAAATGATATTTTATAATAAATTATTTATTATTATGGCTTTAAATAAATTTAGTGGGAGAATATAGTTTTATTAAAACCATTAAAACTATACTACGAACATATACTAACTAAAGTATCTATAAAATGCAGAATGGACTCGGGTCTAAAATACATGGTAGAAAAGAACGTGCTGGATGGAACCAACTACAAAGACTGGCTTAGGAACATTAAGTTGGTCCTTTCCCTAGCTGGGATTGGATACATATTGCTCGAGGACGCTCCGGAGAAGCCTGATGAGGATTCGACCCACGAAGAGAAAGAAGCCTTCAAGTTGTACCAGAGGGATGCAGAGAAGGCAAGATGCCTTACTCTAGCTTCGATGACCAACGAACTGCAAAGGAAGCATGAACATATGGATGTTCAAAGCATACTCCTTAATGCACAAGAGTTGTATGGCAAGCGATCTAGAGCTGCCAAGTTCGAAGCTACCAGCAACCTCTGGGGCACGAAGATGACGACAGGGCCAGTACAAGATCATGTTATCAAGATGATCGGGTACGTGGAGGACGCCGCCCAGTTAGGATTTGTCCTGGACAATGAGATGTCCATGGATATTATCCTAAAGTCTTTAACTCCCGAGTTCAAGCCATTTATAACTGGCTTTATTATGAACAGCCTTGAGACGGATCTTCCTGGTCTCCTCAATATGCTCCTGCAATTTGAGGAGATTGAGAAGAAGCCGACTGCACTGGTTGTTGGCTCTACTACTTCCGACCAGCTGAAAGGCAAAGGAAAGAAGAGGCAGGTCCCACAACCTGCGAAGGCTAAGAATGGGAAGAAGAAGAACAAAGGGGCCCCGTCGAAATCTGAGTGCTTCCATTGCCACAAGATTGGCCACTGGAAGAGGAACTGCAAGATCTATCTTGTAGAGAAGAAGAAAGGGCATACTGATGCCTCTACCTCAGGTACAAAATTAAAATTCAATTAAATGCAATTATTTCCATTCATATAGTGTGAGACACTTATAGACATCTGTGTAATGTATACAGGTGGCTGATAAGAACTGGAGATTGGAGAAGTACGGAGATCGGTCGGCAATCAAAGCAACAGTTGCTGCTGGGACCGCTCAAAGACTTCTGGAGACGATGATCGTGATGGAGATGATATTTTTCTTATTTGAATAAAATGTATCATCTTTAAGGATCGAAAACAATGAATGAGTGCTTTGCACTCAAGGTTTATTTTTGATAAACAAATTAAGGTTCTTTTAATGAACCCGTTGTTTTGGAATGGATGTCTCGTTTGTTGCAATTGAAATTGAATTGGCTTAAATTCTGTGGATGTGGCTTTTCTGTGATGGTTGCGTATATTTTCGAATAATGGTGTATAGCTTCGATAATATTGATTTTGGGGCTGACTAAATGCTAGAAGTCAATCAGTAGTTAAGTGTAGGTTCCAGGGGGCGTATAAATTGTGTGCGATCACAATAATACGCATATCAAGATTAATTCTTGATTATCTGCATTTAGTTATTAAAGTTAATACTACATGTGGTTAAAGGAATAAGTACAGTGTAGGACGTTTTGATTGAACGAGTCAATGTCAAGTTTCCTTAAAACGATCTTGACTTGACTCATTCGTCAAACCGAACCTGACACTTGTGCATTCCGTCTGAGGCACTTACCAAATGGTTATTTTTTGCACATAAATCTAAATATGATTTAGATATTATGTTGCAATAATTTAACCAGGTAATTCTTAAAGTCAGTGGGAGCGAGCTCATATACTTAGTTCCGTTTTTCGGACTAAGTAAAAAGGATATTTCACTTTAATAAATCTTCTATATAAATCATTAAGTCAAAATTGTTTTGATTTAATCGTGTATATATAGAGACTTGGGGTGTCAAATATGTACTTGACATATTGACACAATAAAGTGGAATGAGCTAGAACTGACTTACGGAAATGTTAGACCCCACATCTAAATCGTATAAGCTAACTGTTAGCTATACGAAGTTAGGAAAATTGATCCAGATCATTTTTCCAAAGGATCAACCCTGTGTGATCAAGAGATGAAATTTCAATCCATTAAAATTCGTTGTAGATACTTATTAGTAGAACCATTCTGAGGTTTGCCATATCAAATGTCAAAGTGACTGATATGCTATAACGGTATGAGATACCGAGATAAATAGCCTAAGTGCAAGTGGGAGATGTAGGAAGATATATGCCCATAAGGCAATTTATCTTGATTATACGTCTTGTTCATATCGTATATGATACGTATTATTCTAAGTATAAAATCACTTGTATTAATATACTTAGATAACATCCATAGACTTATAGTTAGGTCCTTACATATCTAGATGAGATCTCGATTATAAGTAAGTAAGCGACCGAATAGAAACGTAAGTCTTAAACGGTTCGTGATCGTAGATATGTCGAGAACTGGAAATCGACACATCGGATAGATCACTGTGTCTTCGTCTTACCTTCGGTAATGATGATCTCATAGTCATTTGACTTGGCGAAGTCAGAGAAGAGACACATGTGCTCATTGGAGAATGAGTTCACTGAACGACCTAGTTAGAGTTATTAAATGGTTAACTTTAATGATCTGTCTTTAATAACTCTAGGGTGATGATAGGTTAGTTGATCCTTAAGACCTGAAGTCATCTGTACAAACCTGTGAGCGGACGGTATAGCTTAGACCCATGATCTAGCTTCGAGGACCAGTCCTGCTGAAAGATCTTAGGTTGGGCTGCACCTGAATCTCCCAAGGTGAGTAAGTGACTAAGATGGGATTCGTCACTTCCATTAAAGGGAAGTTAGTGTTATAGGCTCAGTACGGTCTTTATGTTAATCCTCGGCCGGGGTATGTTGCAAGAAGTACAACGTGTATACAATAAAGACCGTCGTATACTGACCAATGTTGTCTAATAGGGTTGACAGAAAACCATACCCTAGGCCAACAATAACACAGTCTTGACGAAGGGATTTTAGCTAACGGAATTCATCACTGACACAGACAATGCAAACCCTATGATACTTTTGTCAAAGGGTCGATCACGTTATGATGACTTTGAAACAGGGACGATAGCTACTGCTCGTAGTGACCGTCGTCTAGGGGTTTCGAGCCCCAACCTGTAGTAAGGTCAGGCAGTAGGGTCTCACACCGAGTAGTGTTCGTGTCTTAGTAATAGGAATATAGAATAGAGAGAAATGTCATTTGATGATATTCACAAGTTAAGTTGTGAAAGTTAGTCGCATTAGCAATAGGGACACAACGTTGCATTAGATGCTAACTTTGACTAAACGTGTTGTAAATTAGTTACGACGAATTTAGTAGGAACAAACTCATTGGAAAGGGTTACCTGGATGACGGGATCGTCCCGGTCTAAACACAGGTTCAAACCGCGTCCAAATCGGAGCTCAAACGAGCCCAGAAACGCAGAAAGAGTTCAAGGGGAAGTGGGTTAGACCCACTGGGCCAAAAGGCCCATGTGCAAAGGCAAACGGGCGACGCCCGCTGGCTGCAACGGGCTCACGCCCGTTGCACAGCGGACGCGGCCTGCTGCAGCAGCGGGCGCGGCCCGCTGGGTGCAGTGGGCGGGGCCCGTTGCACAGCGGGCCAACGCCCGCTGCACAGCGGGCCCGCGCCCGCTGTTGCAGCGGGCGCCGTCCCGCTGCATCAGCAGGCGGGCGGCCCGCCCTTGCTCCCTTGGGCGGGCGCGCCCGCTGAGCCTAGCGGGCGCGCCCGCAACTTAAGTCAAAATTAGGGTTTTTTGAAACCCTAATGACGGCTACGAATTTTGAGAAATTGCTAAACTTTGAGCAATTGTTTGAGGGGTCAAACGAAATCGAAATTCGTCACCGTCAGTTCCTACGCGTTCACCATTCCAAGATTTTCTGATTGATAGCTTGTTTGGTGTCTGAAGTTTAGTATGCGAGGAGATATAATTCGTTAAAGTATGACTTTGTGAAAGGCTAACTTTAAAGTTGAAATTAAGCCAAATGGCTTAATTGAATTTTTCCTCTTCATGGGAATTGTCCCACATTGCCCGCAACGAGAAGTTGAGTGCTCACTCCCTATATAAATAGGGGTGCACTCTCCTCGTTGAAATACACACCAGTCAACGATCGAGTAGCTCCAGATTTTTTGAGCAGGCTCGATCGGCGACTAAATCTCTCTCTCTATTTTCCTATTCTCTGGAGTAGTCCTAGCACGACTACAAATGGGGTTTGGATCTGATCCGGACATCTAAGACGCGGGTTTCTTCTCAAGTGAAACTTTCTAACGCGTGTGATCGGCTCGGAGGCGAAAGCAGCTCGGGCGGATCGGTGTGAGGGTGCGAGGCGGCTCAGGGAGATCGGTTCAACGCAGCTCGGCTACGAGGAGCTTCTCAAGACGGTGCGGTACATCTTGCCTGCTCCAGGGCCAAGATTCTGGGTATGTGGTTAAGCGTTTTCTAGTGTAAATTTTAATTAGTCGCTTTAGTGTAGATCCTTCTTGGGGTGGTCAGACCCACTCCAAGTCGGCATAGATCGGGCTAGGTTCTGGCTCCCCAGAGCCTAGCTAAATAGTTTAGCTAGTGTAGAAATTTTGATTTCTGGTTTTCCGCTGCGCTTTTGTGCCTCCGTGGTCCGTCCGACTTAGGACGGATACGGATCCGAGCTCTGGGGGTCCGCCAAAACCCCAACAGGATTAGCCTAAAAAGCCATACCCTTGGGTCCTATTTATAGGCCAAGGGGGTAGTTATTGTAGGAAATAACTACATATAAGCTTATTAGCCTATATTAGCACCATTCCTTATCCTCTTCCTTATGCACTTATCAAGTGCCTTTATGCACTTATAAAGTGCCTTTTTCCACTTATCGAGTGGTCCTTTTCACACATGAAAAGATTCCCTTCACACATGCTTTCATGCACGCGACATCTGAGGTCCATAGACCCTCATACATCCCCTCATGGGTGTATACATGTCGTCCATATCCAACTAGGACCCCCCAACCGCGTCGTCCATCAAAGATTTTAGGTCATCCCTCAACCCATTATAAAACAGATTTATAATCTGCCACTTTGGAAGCTTTTTATGAGGGCATCTCCGCTGCCTCTCTTTGTATATCGTCCAAGCTTCGTGCAGGGACTCGTGGCTGGCCTGAGAGAAGGAGGAGAGCTCACTCCTCGGCTTCATCGTCTTTCTCGGGGGAAAGAACTTATTCAAGAAAGCATTCGAGAGCTTCTCCCAAGAATTGAAGATGTTCGGGTCCTTCCCCCTAAGCCATTGCTTGGCTTTATCCTGCAGAGAAAAGGGGAATAGCTTCAGACGGATTGCTTCAGTTGTGACACCATTAATCCTGAACGTGTCACACTTCTCAAGGAAGGAGTCCAGATGTTCAATGGGGCTCTCTATGGGCGCCCCAGAGAATTGATCCTACTGGATCCATGTCATTAGTTACGGCTTTAGCTCGAAGCTCTTGGCTACAATAGCCGGAGGTTGAATGGAGGTGGTGGACCCGATGGAAGGCATCAAGTATTCCAGCAGAGATTTCTGGGGAGGAGTGTTCTCCCCCATAGCTTCGGCTTCTTCCCTTCTTCTTCTTTCTATGTTTAGATGACTCACTGTGGCGTTGATCTCTGGGTCAAGTGGAATTAAGTCGTATAGACTCCTTGTATTCCTGCGCATGTAAAACAAGAAATACCCGTGAAGCAAGTATGTGATATAAACAGATAAAAACAAAAAATGAAGAATAGAAAAAAATAAAAAGTGAAAGAGTAGAATGCGAAAATTTTTGCGGTGCGAGGATATTGACATGTGTTTATATTTCATATATTCACGCACGTCTTTTTTTGTGTGTTTTCCGTTATTTGCCGTCGTCTCGTATCCGTTTTCTCGTATTTTCTAGTTTCTTTCACTTCTCTGTGTTTTTGCATGCTTGCAGAAGTTTGCCAACATTAGAGACACATAACGAAGATATCGCATGTCCCCGAAGAAACGGGAGGAGTCACGCATGATCCGGGGTCAAACGACAAAGATTTTTATCTTTCAGCCCCCACCCGATCGGTTGGATACAGCCAACCGATCCTGGTGATGCATGTGTGCACGACCCAGACAGCCGCTGAAGCAGCATGTGCATCAGCCGACCGGGTCGTCGACCAGTTCAGCACGACTGTCTTCTCTGGAAATTGAAGCTGAATTCCAACCGATCGGGTGACCTTCACCCGATCGATTCATCTGTAGCTGATTCCCAAAGAGGCGACCCGGAGAGCCGACCCGACGGCTCGTTGACCGTGCGAAAACGTCTGAAGTTTCTGTTTATTTGGGTGACGTTTCCAACCGATCGGTTGATCTATCAACCGATCGGTTCGCCTGATGAGCTCAAGATCCAAACGACCAGAAGCTTCCGCCAACCGATCGTGTCGAGTGACCGGGTGATGTATCTGAAAATCACTGCCGAAGTTCGTAGCAGGTCACCCGATCGGTTGATTCTTCACCCGATCGGGTGATGTCGTTTTCTATATATATTATCCCTAGGTTTTTAGAAACGAGGGTTGTTGTATTTTTTTCTATTTTCTCTCCATTTTGTGACGGCTGGAATTTATTTGATATTTGTAAGTTGTCTGATCTTTACCAAACTTTAATATAGTGTTATCTACATTGGTTTTACTACTTTTCAATCACCGGATTATGTTTTTAACTATCAATTTTCATATTGCTTTTTACCTAAAATATGTGAGTAGTTCCCAAATCCGGGATTTTGGTGGAAGCCCTTTCATGGGTTCTCCCTAATGCGTCCATAGGACTAGGAAATCGATACGGATTAGGAATCTATTGGTTACGCGAGGTATTTTATTGTCATCGGCAGAAAAAGACCGCCTTTGACCGTTGGGCTAAGGGGGAATAAACTTGGCGGTTGGCTCCCTAGCCATAGCTCACGCCCTTAGCATAGACATCGAATCCTAGCACGTGGGCACGGCAAGACGAGATGTTGGGAGTTATCGTTGCGAGCTTAGTGCTCCCGGAGTCCGTCAGTGTTAATGGACATGGGAATGCCCACTGACCGAACCCGGGTAGTCCGGCATATCATCCTGGGCACCGACCAGAATATTGGGCCCATGGGACACTGGTATCACTCTTTTTGGCAACGTCTCACCATTAGACCCTAATTCCAATCGTTATCCTATCCGCCAGTCGTATTAGCGAGAATCATATGATAGGGTGGAAACCAAAGTACCGAGTTTCCCTTTATATTGTTTATCCCTGGCATTCTATTTCTATGACAACCCATCTACCGATTCGGGCTAGCTCACCCATGGGGTGAATTTGGTCCTTTCTGACACAAGCACAACCACGCCTCCCTGAGTTCGACCCCCAAGCCACACTACAACACTGTGCACTTGCGGTTATAAATATTTAAATCTCGTGCCCCCAATCCTATTGCACACCTTGCACATGATCACGCCAACCAGGGGGGATGTCATGCTTTATGGCGCCGTTGCCGGGGAGGCAACATGCTTGTTATTTTTGGATCTTTTGAACCCTTGAGTCTAGCTCACATCTCTATCTCGCGATAATTTTCGCATTCTTCTTTTTCGTTTTTATTTTCTTATTTTTATTTTATATTTTTATCTGTTTCTTTCCCTCTTTTTCTTCATGGGTGTTTGTTGCTTTTAATGCGCAGGAACACAAGGAGTCTTGACGACTTGATTCCTGTTGATCCTGAGATAAACGCCACCCTAAGGCGTCTGGCTGCAGAGAAGAGAAGAAGAGAAGAGTCTGAAGCCATGGGGGAGAATACCCCACCGCATAAATCCCTGATGGAGTACTTGATGCCATCCATCGAGTCCACCTCCGCCATCCGACCTCCTGCTATTACAGCACAGAGCTTCGAGCTTAAGCTGTCCTTAGTGACATGGATCTAGCAGGATCAATTCTCTGGGGCACCCATAGAGAGCCCCATCGAACATCTGGACTCCTTCTTAGAGAAATGTGACACCTTCTGGATAAATGGTGTCACAGCTGAAGCAATCCGTCTGAAGCTATTCCCCTTCTCTCTGTGGGATAAGGCCAAGCAGTGGCTAAGGGGAAAGGACCCAAACACTTTCAACACTTAGGAGAAGCTTTCAAATGTGTTCTTGATGAAGTTCTTTCCTCCGGGGAAGACCATGAAGCTGAGGAGTGAGATCTCCTCCTTCTCCCAGGCCAGCCACGAGTC
Source organism: Scilla litardierei (assembly GCA_030789695.1). Taxonomy (NCBI): domain Eukaryota; kingdom Viridiplantae; phylum Streptophyta; class Magnoliopsida; order Asparagales; family Asparagaceae; genus Scilla; species Scilla litardierei. Next base: position 113,325,041 of record CM061131.1, on the reverse strand, counting down.
TCTGCATGAAGCTTGGACGAGATACAAAGAAATACAGTGGAGATGCCCTCATTACGAGCTTTCGAAGTGGCAGATAATTAATCTGTTCTATAATGGATTGAGGGACGACTTGAAGTCTTCGATGGATGTGGCGACTGGAGGGTCCTTTATGTCTAAGAGTGAAGAAGATGCCGGACAAATTCTTGAAAACATGGCATCGAAAAATGAGCGGTGGTGTGACGAGAGAGCCATACCTAGATCTGGGGGTATCCATAGGGTCGAGGACGTCGACAAATTATCCAGCAATTTTTCCTTGCTATCGACCCAGATCTCAGCACTAATGGTAGGAGCCGGTGGTGCCGGTATACAACATATTACGGCGGTGGAATCCGAAGTCATGGGAGACTTCGAGGATGGTGACATCTCACCACCATTGGACCAAGCGAGCACACTATTCTACAATCCTATGGGAAATGTGTCGTATCCACCACGAACTAGCTCCAATCCGGCCTACTCTCCAAACAACTGGAACCACCCCAATCTTAGCTATCGGGCACCATATCAGCAGCCGCCTCCTCAGCAACAACAGCAGCTAGTATATCAGCAGCCTAGGCAACCGCAGCAGCAGTTTCAACAGCAGTAGCCTCCACAACAGTATCAGCAATATCCCCCAAGGAACCAGCAGCCCATTCAGCAGCAGCAGCAGCAGTATGGCCAGCAGAGGGCCATCTCTCCGGTTGAGTCCCTCTTGACTCAATACATTACCAACCAAGAGAAGATAAATTTGAAGCTGGAAATGGGGCACCGGGCTCTCACTGACCAAGTAACCCAGCTGGGGTTACAAGTGGCGAACCTTCAAAGGTCGCAAAATCTATTACCGCCACAACAGGAAGTGAACCCGAGGAGCGAACCAGACTTTGGCACTCACACACGAGCATGCAAATGTGTCCACTATCGTCTTGAGAAGCAGAACACAAATCCCCACAAGAGTGCCCGCCAAGGAACCGAAAGCGTCGTTGGTTGTAGAGCGACTAATTGAAAAAGCCAATGACAACGGTGCTTCGTCACCAAGAACTACGACTCTGGAGGGAGTCCCTGAAGTGGAGAAGAAGAAGGACGAGGAAGGGAGCCTCAAGGTGTGCAAGCCCGTTGTGCCTTTTCCACAACGGCTAGCCCAAGCCAAGATAGACGAAAAGTACGGCAAATTCTTTGCCATGGTCAAGGATCTGAGCTTGCAAATCCCCTTCCTCGAAGCTATTGAGATTATTCCCTCCTACGCAAAATTTTTAAAGTATTTGGTTACAAGAGGGTCCAGAAAGGAGAAGGTCATATTAACAGAGGAATGCAGTGCTCTCATTTAGAGAGTAAATCCGCCTACGCTTAAAGACCCGGGGAGCTTCTCTTTCCCTTATGCGATCGGGGAGGTAAAGATCCATCGTGCGCTCGTCGATCTTGGAGCGAGCGTCAATTTAATGCCCCTTTCACTATATAGGAGGATAGGGATGGGCGACCTAGAGCCCACCGGTATGACCCTACAGCTTGTAGACCGATCGGTCAAATATCCGATGGGGGTTGTAGATGACCTGCCTGTCAACGTAAGTGGGGTGCATGTGCCAGTGGACTTCATCGTTATGGACATGCCTGAAGATACGCATACCCCCATCATCCTTGGACGGCCTTTCATGGCCATTGCCGGCGTTTTAATAGATGTGAAGAAGGGGAAACTTTCTCTTAATGTTGGCAACGAAAAGGTCGAGTTTGACTTGGGGTTGTCAATGAAGCACCCCAACCCCCCGGATGATCCAGGATGCAACATGCTGGACATAGAAGAAGAGAGAGTTGTGGAAGCAGCCACCTGGGAAATACTTTCAAGGAATCCCCCAGACAGCTTGTGGGACTTAGAAGAACATGATTTGGCCTGAAGAAAGATGATGTTGCTGGGAAAGCGGATGCGGCACATACGGTCCCTCCCGGATTTCAAAAAGCGCCTCCGACGAGGAGGAAAGGGAAAGAGCCCATGGGGCTCATCGATGATGAGATCTGGATCTTGAAATGAGTGGCGGTAGACGCCAATATAAGGGAGAAACCCCCGGATCCCGTCAACGAAGGGAGGATCGTTGAGCAAGTCTTTTTGTCACCGCCGACGACACCAAAGGCCGCCAACTCTGAATCTGAAGCGATACCAATCTTAGGGCATCACCCCCGTCCACCATGAAGATCATCTACGGGCGTCGAGCAAACGACGTTAAACAAAAGGGCCTCATGGGAGACAACCCATGCTCTAAACTTTTATCTTTGTTTTTCGAATTATTTTTATTTTTATTTCTTTCTATTTTAATAATTAAATCATGCCGTGGGAACTTCCGTCGGGAGACTTAGGCCATTTATGAATTTTTGTAGGAAACAAGCCCTCACCCAATCAGGTGACCAATCAACCGATCGGGTGAGACGTATCAGACAATAGCTGTATCTGTTCTCCAACAAACCGGTCGGGTGAAGCAATGTGATACCGGGTGGCAGACCGTGTGAGCTGGGCCGAAGTCTCGGAAAATTTGGGAATTGATCAACCGATCGGTTGATATGAAACGTGGTCGGGTGACCGACCGGGTGAGCAGCACTAAATTCTCGGAAAAAACTGTGAAGCGGCCAACCGATCGGTTGAGTTCTCAACCGATCGGTTCGTCTGTAGCATCTTTTAAGCAACTTTTTTCGACCTAATTGTCAACCGATCGGGTGAGCTTTCACCCAATCGGTTCGACTTAAACCCTATAAATACCCGCCTTCACCCATTCATCTCCCCCTTCACCCGACTTCGAATTTTCTCGCCGTTTCGACTCCCTCTTCCCCCAACCGGCGACGATACTCCCTCAACCGGCCACAAACCCCCCTAGATCGATTCCCCCACTCTCCATATCCTTCCCTCCATCGATTTCTCTCTCTCCATTTTCATTTTTACCCCCACAAAAACCCTAATTTTCGCACGTCCCCCCCCCATTTTCGAAATTTACTGAAAAGAAGCGCCGCAGCTTCACACTTCTTCCCATTGCGTTGCGTTGGGTCACTTACTAGCAAGGATCTTCATCTCGATTGGGTAACTTTGGTCCTTAGCTCAATTTTAAATTTTTCCCTAGTTTAACTATTTTGCTCGATCGCCTGTGTTAGTGTGCATTCATCGTATTTTGCATTCACTCACGTACGTGCACACACACACACACACACACACACACACACACACACACACACACACACACATGGCCCGGGATCAGGATAGAGGTAAGGGTATCATGCGAGAGGAGGGGTCGTCTCGTAAGAGACGCAAGACTATACGTCCACCACACTTACACCCTCCTCCTACATAGCCTGCACAACCTTAACCCCAACCCCAACCTATCATACCAGCTTAGGACCCACTGATGGGACCGTATGGCTACCGCTTTAGGAATCAAGAGCACAAAGATTTTTATCATAGACTTGTTCCAGGGGGCATCTATCGACCAAATTTGCACATACCCAAACGCTTATCGATCTCGGGGTGTTCACCGAGGTCGAGACTCTCTTCGCCAACTTAGGTTGGTTAGCTTTCCTAAATGCCACCGCGGTATCCTACCCCTCCCTCACACTGGAAATTTTATCATCCCTTGTCTGTGAGTCGGGGTCGATCGTCATCTTTCGCGTCCGTAACAGAACCATTCGCACTGACCTGATCGCCATTAATAACATCTTTGGTTTTCCCATCCTTGGGGACGATGCTATCCGTCCCTACGGGTATCCCCCTGAATTTGACGTCGATCAGTTTTGGTTCCGCCTCACCCTACACGCTCACTATCCCCGAGGTAAGGCCAAGGCGCCAAGGCCTCCTCCATCATTCACCCCATCTTTTGTCTGGTGCCACCGAATCATTTCTTGCATGTATTTCCCCAGGGATGAGTCAGGTACCATGACCATCCCTGATCTTTTCATTTTTTGGGCCATGACCTTCCCTTTTGTTCGGGGTGATGACGGGATTTCTTTTAGGGCCCCAGTTGTCCCCGTCCATGCCGGTTCTTGGCTTGTTACCAAGCTTCTTGAGATTAGCCGCGCCAGCAAGGGGAAGCTTTGTTGCGTGGGCCTTATCACTATCATATCTTCTACTCCCCAGTTTAACATTGCCATCCCCTGAGACTTACCTACTGTCGCAGGACCCTCACGCCTCGATCTAGATGCCCTGTGGCATATACACATGATTAAGCCCCGCCCGGATGGCCGTTTCACCTTCCATTACGGACACCCCCCAGCTCCCTATAACATTCTGACCAACCCCGCATGCATGACCATCCAGCTTGTGGCAGACTGGAATTTTCCACCTGATCCTGAGTTTCTTGGGGGTTACGTCTTCCTTTTATCCTGGGCGCACACAGACCACTTTCCCCTGCTGCCCACTTAGGCGAGCAGGACATTCCTGCGTCTCGTGGAGACCCGGGGGCTGGGCCTAGTAGTGTCGTCCCTGCTTCTGTCCCCACCACCATTGTCACCATCCCTTCGGTCCATACTACCTCCTCCTCCTTTCGTCGGGCCGCATCCGCTCGCCTCGCACTCGAGGCTGAGCTGGCTTCACTATGCGCTGTCATTTCGTCCTCCGCCCCCTCGAACCCATCCCCTTCGATCTTCTCCCACCCACGCTTCCTCGCACTTGAGAGGGATGTGGCCACCATCCTCCGCATTCTCACTCACATCCGCGGACCACCTCCTCCCACACCACACCCCTCTCCACCACCTTCACCCCCCGACGATTTTCCCCTCCACCATCACATTCTTCACCTCCACCATCACCCCCTAGGCGACCATCCCCTCATATCACCACTTCCATTCCCACCACCTCATCTGTAACGGTCGCTTTTCGATCGTATCTTCTTCGTGCACGTGCTGTTGACCGTGCACGTGTTTGTTTTAGACTTTGTTTGCTTTTGAACACTATGGTGTGATATGTCGTTGTGAAAGTCTCTGAGAGTATTAAATTGTGGCACTAATTTGGAACGACATTTCTCGGGTCGTTTTCCCACGATTTGATCTTATTCGAAGAGACGGTGTGATTTTCACTTTTGACGTGAGACGTTTCTATTTTTAGTTTCGTCACTCGACGTCGAAATTGAGATCTGTCTTCTTAGTTTCCTTTCTCTCGTCGTCCCGATCACCCCAATATTTATTTTATAATTTTTGGAGTTTATTTGACCTATTTTACATTTTTAGCAAAGCTTATAATATTTTTAATAACTAAGTTTTAAAGTATTTTTAGCCAAATATAATTTTTATTAGATTATAATACTTCAAACTATTTTTGACCCAAATCCTATCTCATCTTGGCCGCACCCTAGCCATGCGTGGGTTAGAGAAAGAGAGATTTAGTTTTTAAATGATTTTTAAATCCTAATCCTATTAGATTTAGCCCTAGACCAAGTCAACCCCTCTGTACTATATAAACAACCCCTAGGCTATCCTATTTTCGCAAGCAAATAACCCTAACCGTCACAAAAACCCCCGTTCTCGCTTGCGACGTTCGTCACAACTCCGTTCAGCCGCCGCCAGTGTCTGACCGAGGAAATTCCTTGGTTTTCCCCGCACCGACCGAGGCCAACCCCCGCACCAAGCTTCGCTCCGCATCACACAGCCGCCCGCTCGCATCGCCCCGTCCGACTGAGAGATTCTATCGGTCTGACCGATAGAACCTCTCGCATCGCCCGCATCCCGCTCCGTTGCAACGTTGCAACGCCCGCTCCGCAGCGTACGACCGACGCTCCTGCCCACTACGACCGACCCGTTCCCCCGCTCTGCACCATGCCCCGCTCCGCACCAACCCCCGCTTCGTTGCAGCCTCTGCCCAAGCGCCCGACCGACGAATTCTTCCGCACCGACCCGCACCGACCAAGAGCCCCCACTCCGCATCGCCCCCAAGCACTGCACAGCACCGTCCGCAGTGTTTGACCGAGAGTTTCTCTCGCATCGGCTGTGTCTGACCGAGCGACGTTCGTCGCAACATCGCAACTCTTGCACCGCTTGCCACCGTGGGCCCCCCAAGTTCTCCAGAGGTATTGTGGGTCCCCCATTGGCCCCTAGAACTGTTGTGGGCCCCACCTAGGTGCTTTCTCTTCGAGGATTTGCCGTTTACGACGTTACGATACGTCGTAGCCCGTCGTCGCACGTGCTAGCTTTGGAATCTTGGTTCGTTGCTCTAGTTGCTGTCCAGTCTATTCGAGCGAGGAATCTATTTTGGAATCAGGACTAGGAGCGCGTTCTTTTATTCCAACCCCTGGCGTCACTACTCGACGCCAGTGTAGCTTTCGTGTCGTGTTGAGGTAACGCTTTGCACCCCTAGGACCCCCAACCTAATGCCTGTTAATCAAGATTAAAATCGATGTTTTTAAGTATTTTAAATTCACTAATCAAAGATTAATAAAATGGAATGTAGGCCGGTGGACTTGTGCACGTAGGTTACTTGTGACTTTGGACCCGTTGGACGGTGTTTTTTTAGACGTTTGACTTGCAGGAAAGTGAAACTTGCCAACTTTTGCTTAGGGCCATGTTTTAGGCCACTTCCTTGTTTTTAGCGTAAAAGAGACTAGACAGTGAAATGATAGCTGTCTAGACGCAACTTTAAGATCTAGCTTGACAACGAAGCTAGATCTGTCACATTGCCATGTCATTCATGCATTGTTACCTGCCATGTTTAAATTCCTTATCTGTACGCACTTAAACTGTTATCTGCCATGCATTGCATCTTACATGTCATCCAAGTTGAATGTTGCTTTCGTAGTACACGCTACAATACTTGTACTTCCTTGCCCGGCTAGGTGCACCCTTATGCCATCATGAAAAATACTTCCTGGCTCGTGGTCCAGAAGCGGGCTACATGTGTTGGTCAAAAACCAATGCCCGATTTCCTTGTTAAGGCTAGGTGCACCCCTATGCCATCATGAAAAACACTTCCTGGCTCGTGATCCAGAAGCGGGCCTCATGTGTTGGTCAAAAGCCAATGCCTGATACACGTGGAGGGGTAGGGATAAGCGATCACTTGAGCTTGGAGCTGGCCGTGCAGCCACTCTAACCAAAAGGCGTAATCTCTGTGCACGATGTGCTTACTATACTTGTACTTGTCCTTGTGAATGTTTCTTGCAAAACTTGATATCCATGCCATGATTTAAATGCCATGCTCATACTTTACTTTACTTGTTGCACTCATGTTATCTCTGCCATGTCATTGCATCATGCTAGAACTGCTAGGTTGTTTACATGTACTTTCAGTTTCCTTGCACAAGTCTCTTGTAGACTTGCTGACATGTGCCCCTTGCTCTTTTGGATGTCACATGTTAGACATTGAGCCAGAGACCGTTGCTGAGAACATGGTAGTTGCTGACGATGTACCTGGGTCCATGTCTACCCAGGAGGAGTTTTGCGGACACCGGTGACCATTCTTAGTGACCCTTGCTGAGCTTCCTTTTGTTTTAAGATTTCTGTTAGTTGTCAGTGCGTGGCACCTTTACTTTGTACGTTGTATTTTTGTTGGCCATGTTTGGGCCTTTAGACTCTATTTCTTTTTTGCATGGTGGCTTTTTCTGTGATGTTGAAACTTACTTTATGGATATTCTTAGATTGCTTTTTGTCTCATTTCCTTTATTATTATCTTTGTTTCGTATCGCAATTGCAAGGACCTGCCATTTAATGTTTATTGACGCTTATCGGACTTGCAGCTTTGCAGCTTCAAGTCTGAGCGGACCTACTCACGTCTCGCCTCCTTATTTTTGGGAAGCGGGGCGTGACATGTTTTGTTGGTGGCCCATGCAGGTCCGTCTTGCAACTGCGAATTATCGGAACAACGATAATAACTATGGAATGTCCATTAAATAAATTGCAACATCCGAGCCACAAGCCTTGAGCCTAGTTCTAATCGTTTTTCTATGTCACTAGGTGGTAAGAAGACGAAGTTAGACGTCTGTGCTAGCTAGTTAGAGGTCTCTGATTGTTAGTTAGACTCCATGTTAGGAATTGATTTAATCGTCGTAGGAGTTACCTTAGTGGTTATTGTCTAACTCTGACCATATTAGACTTCTAGAATTCCTTTAGTCGTTCACTTGGGTTCATCGATTTCGGACCAAGCTGAACGCATTTTATTACCGTCTAGCCCCTTAGAAAGTCTTAACGCCTAGTTTCTTAATCTTTAGTTGGTCGACCATAGGAGTTCCCCGTAGATTTTCCTGGTTCATATCCTAGGCGTATGTATATTTTGATCATCCGACCATTTTCCTTGCCTCGATTCACGAGATCACCTCATGACGATCGTCGTCAATTTTCGAATCTCTCTGTTACAAATCTTGAATCTTCCGAAAGTATTTTTCGATTTCCTTTTCCCTAAGTTTAAATTTGTTCAAAAAATTTTAATATATATTTCTTAGACTTCATACTCTTTCGTTGACTTAATTTTTTTTAAAAAAAAACTTTTGTCGAGATTTTTGAATACTAGCTTATGATATTTTCCAGCCTATACTTTTCGTACCTATGCAAATACCTTGTCCCTTCATATATTCATTTCATTCTGAACCGTACTTTTATTTTGTCTAATTCGATTTATAATTTTCTTTTCTTATTTATGCCATTCGAATGACACATCGCGCTTACTTTTAAATATACTTTTCAAATCACATGGGACTTCAGCTTCCAGCAAGTCGAAGTTATGCCCATCGTTTTTCCCATTTCAGATTTTTGTAAAATTACTATTCCTGATCTGGACCCTCCACAATTTGGTTTTAAAGCTTTATTACCAATTTTGATAGTTCTACTACTAAGTTATTATTATCTTTCCATTCACCGTACATACTTTTAGAATAATTTCTAAACTAAATAGAATTTCAATTATTTTTATATAATCGTACCAGGCTCGTTGTGCTCGTATGTTAAGAACTTTGTGTAAATCAGTTTCATTTTGGCAAATCCTGGTTCCTTTAAAAGTAGTTTCAATATTGATTATTTTAAATTTTTCCCTAGCTTAAAGACTTTGAAAGCATTTAACATGAGTTTAAATCCTTCAGTTAATTTAATTTCATTCTTTGAATTTCAAAATTTTTGCCAACATTATATTAAATTACTGTCGTATAATATTTTCTAAACTACGTCCTTAATGCTCGTGTGAATGATTTACTTCCTTTTTATAATAATTTTCGATAAGCCAATAAACCATTTTCTCCTATTATATATATTCGACTCAAACTTATTTCGAACAACGTGTTTTATCGATCTCCAAATATTTTTATACAGACGAGGATTCCAACTTTTGAAGTACAACAGTTTTCAAATTTCACGTATTTTAGCTTATGTTATTTACATTATTTCCTTTCTCAATCCTATATAAGTATCACTACATCTCCCTTTCCTCTACCTAAACATCCACAATTATATCCCAGTTTCACTTGATCAATTTACCTCTTATCCTCGCCCTACCTGAACCCATTCTTCCGATCTTGTTTCGTTACGCTATCTAATCTTGGTTTCCTTCCTCCTGCTTAGTCATCCCACTAGTGCTTGTCGTTGGTTATGTCACGCCAGTTAGTAGTGGGCCCTTGGACCTTTGTGATGTTGTCGTGGTACATGTATCTAAGTGAGTGTGTGGGCTTGAATGAGTGTACTCCCCTATAGTATATTAATGTTTGCCCATTGTGTGATATATACATACTCAGAGTTATTCATGACGTTATGAAGTTGTTTGTGTGTTGGTATTTATAGATATGTGTGAGGATAGCTATATCACTCTAGGGGCGTCTGTGTGTATAAGGAACAGTGTTGGAATATCTAATAGGGTGTATGTAGTTGGAAATACTTATAATGATTGAAATAATATGTTGGTAAAGTTATGTGTATGTTAGGTGTGATAATAATAGGTGTACGTATAGTTAAGTGAGTAGGCCTATTATATGACCTATGTGTTAGTACGTGTGAGTATGTGCTCATACGTAGATACGTATTGTGCTTAGACGTAAGTAGTTACGTATTTGCTGCATGAGTATATAGGTGATATACATATGACAGTAGGATTAGAATTTGATTGGTACTGCTTGCTTTCATGGGATGTTGTATGCGTGTATACCATGAGGTATACACGTCTATTGCATATCTTAACTATGTATGAAGTAGATGTGTTGGTACACTAATTATAAGTAGTAGGATATGGTGTGAATAAATGTTCTACATGTGTGTGACTATACGGTGAATGCATGCATTAGGGAGGGTATTATAATTATACGTGTGCTGATGTCTGTATTATTATTATGGTATATAAAGTGATTGAACTATGTGAGTATTACCTGACTAAATATTAAGTGTGATTGACTTATGGTGTGTATATGGTTATATTGGAAGATGTGTATACATTGGGGTGGTATTGGTATAGGTATAAATACCGTGTTACGTATATGGAATATTCTGATATGTGTTTCGAGTCTCACTCAAGCTTGAGTGGGTATACTCTAAGTATATTGTTATGTATGTCTATAGTTTGCATATAGCGATGTTTGATGTATGTATAGTGATAGGATTGTTTGTGCCTGGTTGTGTTACGCACATGATTGTGGGTCCTATACCAATATATAGTTATAGGTGTTGGCCTTGTGGTATAGTTATTTACTAAGGACTTGCCCGTGTGAACGTATATGTGCTAGCTAAACTAGGTGTGTAGATGTGCTGGATATATAATGGTATGATTGGTATATATGAATGAAATGTTAGCGTGCATGGGTGTGCACCATGCACGTGTAAGTATGTGCTTAGTTATAGGTATTGGTGACTATGGTATATGTGGCGTGTCGTAAATCCAGTTATAGGACCGTATGTGATGTGAATATATGGTGAAATATTTGCATGCATTTGAATGGCTATGTATTGTGAAATTATAGTAGTGGTGAATGCATATTAGATATAGTGAAACTTGATTTAATTATGGTATGGTGTGACTACATGAGTTGATGTGTTTGGTATTGGATGTATATTAGAAAATATTAGGGAGTAGTATACCCGTGTTTGTTTTGTGCATATGTAGCTATTTATACGTAGAGCAATGATTGTATTTGCAAGAGTGAGACTAATCTTATTGGAGTATCTGAACTATTGTTTGTGATAGGTAAGTAGTAGTTATATAAGGGATGTATGCATATATATATATGATTGAAATATGTGCATGAATAAATATATACTTGTTGGCAGAATTATTGTTTGACTACCTAGTGTATGTATAAGCATTGGTAATGACTATACCTGGTTGAATTATAATGTGATGTGATCGGGATAGGTACTAGTCTAGCTAGGGTTATATTTATAGTTAGGAAGTCCGAGGACGGACTTTATTCTAAGGTGGGGAGGATGTAACGGTCGCTTTCCGATCGTATCTTCTTCGTGCACGTGCTGTTGACCGTGCACATGTTTGTTTTAGACTTTGTTTGCTTTTGAACACTATGGTGTGATATGTCGTTGTGAACGTCTCTGAGAGTATTAAATTGTGGCACTAATTTAGAACGACATTTCTCGGGTCGTTTTCCCACGATTTGATCTTATTAAAAGAGACATTGTGATTTTCACTTTTGACGTGAGACGTTTCTATTTTTAGTTTCGTCACTCGACGTCGAAATTGAGATCTGTCTTCTTAGTTTCCTTTCTCTCGTCGTCCCGATCATCCAAATATTTATTTTATAATTTTTGGAGTTTATTTGACCTATTTTACATTTTTAGCAAAGCTTATAATATTTTTAATAACTAAGTTTTAAAGTATTTTTAGCCAAATATAATTTTTATTAGATTATAATACTTCAAACTATTTTTGACCCAAATCCTAGCTCATCTTGGCCGCACCCTAGCCATGCGTGGGTTAGAGAAAGAGAGATTTAGTTTTTAAATGATTTTTAAATCCTAATCCTATTAGATTTAGCCCTAGACCAAGTCAACCCCTCTATACAATATAAACAACCCCTATGCTACCCTATTTTCGCAAGCAAATAACCCTAGCCGTCACAAAAACCCCCGTTCTCGCTTGCGACGTTCGTCACAACTCCGTTCAGCCGCCGCCAGTGTCTGACCGAGGAAATTCCTAGGTTTTCCCCGCACCGACCGAGGCCAACCCCCGCACCAAGCTCCGCTCCGCTTCGCACAGCCGCCCGCTCGCATTGCCCCGTCCGACCGAGAGATTCTATCGGTCTGACCGATAAAACAGCTCGCATCGCCCGTATCCCGCTGCGCTGCAACGTTGCAACGCCCGCTCTGCAGCGCACGACCGACGCTCCCGCCCGCTACGACCGCCCCGTTCCCCCACTCTGCACCAACCCCCGCTCTGCACCAACCCCCGCTACGTTGCAGCCTCCGCCCAAGCGCCCGACCGACGAATTCTTTTACACCGACCTGCACCGACCGAGAGCCCCCTCTCCGCATCGCCCCTAAGCACTGCACAGCGCCGTCCGCAGTGTCTGACCGAGAGTTTCTCTCGCACCGGCCGTGTCTGACCGAGCGACGTTCGTCGCAACGTCGCAACTCTCACACCACTTGCCACCGTGGGCCCCCTAAGTTTTCCAGGGGTATTGTGGGTCCCCCATTAGCCCCTAGAACTGATGTGGGCCCCACCTAGGTGCTTTCTCTTTGATGATTTGCCGTTTACGACGTTGCGATACGTCGTAGCCCGTCGTCGCACGTGCTAGCTTTGGAATCTTGGTTCGTTGCTCTAGTTGTTGCCCAGTCTATTCGAGCGAGGAATCTATTTTGGAATCAGGACTATGAGCGCGTTCTTTTATTCCAACCCCTGGCATCGCTACCCGACGCCAGTGTAGCTTTCGTGTCGTGTTGAGGTAACGATTTACACCCCTAGGACCCCCAACCTAATGCCTGTTAATCAAGATTAAAATCGATGTTTTTAAGTGTTTTAAATTCACTAATCAAAGATTAATAAAATGGAATGTAGGCCGGTGGACTTGTGCACGTAGGTTACTTGTGACTTTGGACCCGTTGGACGGTGTTTTTCAGACGTTTGACTTGCAGGCAAGTGAAACTTGCCAACTTTTGCTTAGGGCCAAGTTTTAGGCCACTTCCTTGTTTTTAGCATAAAAGAGACTAGACATTGAAATGATAGCTGTCTAGACGCAACTTTAAGATCTAGCTTGACAACGAAGCTAGATCTGTCACCTTGCCATGACATTCATGCATTGTTACCTGCCATGTTTAAATTCCTTATCTGTATGCACTTAAACTGTTATCTGCCATGCATTGCATCTTACATGTCATCCAAGTTGAATGTTGCATTCGTAGCACACGCTACAATACTTGTACTTCCTTGCCCGGCTAGGTGCACCCCTATGCCATCATGAAAAATACTTCCTGGCTCGTGGTCCAGAAGCGGGCTACATGTGTTGGTCAAAAACCAATGCCCGATTTCCTTGTTAAGGCTAGGTGCACCCCTATGCCATCATGAAAAACACTTCCTGGCTCGTGATCCAGAAGCGTTCCTCATGTGTTGGTCAAAAGCCAATGCCCGATACACGTGGAGGGGTAGGGATAAGCGATCACTTGAGCTAGGAGCTGGCCGCGCAGCCACTCTAGCCAAAAGGCGTAATCTCTGTGCATGACGTGCTTACTATACTTGTACTTGTCCTTGTGAATGTTTCTTGCAAAACTTGATATCCATGCCATGATTTAAATGCCATGCTCATACTTTACTTTACTTGTTGCACTCATGCTATATCTGCCATGTCATTGCATCATGCTAGAACTGGTAGGTTGTTTACCTGTACTTTTAGTTTCCTTGCACAAGTCTCTTGTAGACTTGCTGACATGTGCCCCTTGCTCTTTTCGGTGTCATATGTTAGACCTTGAGCCAGAGACCGTTGATGAGTACGTGGTAGTTGCTGATGCTGTGCCTGAGTCCATGTCTGCCCAGGAGGAGTTTTGCGGACACCGGTGACCATTCTTAGTGACCCTTGCTGATCTTCCTTTTGTTTTAGGATTTCTGTTAGTTGTCTGTGTGTGGCACCTTTACTTTGTACGTTGTACTTTTGTTGGCCATGTTTGGGCCTTTAGACTCTTTTTCTTTTCTGCCTGGTGGCTTTTTCTGTGATGTTGAAACTTATTTTATGGATATTCTGAGATTGCTTTTTGTCTCATTTCCTTTATTATTATCTTTGTTTCGTATCGCAATTGCAAGGACCTGCCATTTAATGTTTATTGACGCTTATCGGACTTGCATCTTTGCAGCTTCAAGTCTGAGCGGACCACTCACGTCTCGCCTCCATATTTTTGGGAAGCGGGTCGTGACATCATCCCCTCCCACCACCACTATTTCCATTCCTACCACTTCACCTCCACTCACGACCTCCACTGTTGCCCCCACAGATCCACTACCCTCTACTTCCGTCACTCCATATGTGCGCCGCAAGAAATTACAGGTGCCATCGCGATCACTTCCCCCACCATCCTCTTCCGTCACCGTATCCACCCCATCCACTGCCGTTTCTACCCCATCTACCACCGCGTTGGTCACCCTTTCACTCCCACTCACCATCACCACCACCACTCCACCCATCATCCACACCTCCACACCCACTGATCCATCACCTCGATCACTTTCTCCACTCCTCCGCACACCAGTCACCTCTCCCGTCCACTCCTCCACATCCCCCACATCTTCCACCGAGGAGGACGAGGACGATTCCTCTCCTGCTTTTTGATTCCATTTTGTTTTCTAACTTACCCCTTGCATATCTTTGCATTTTCATGATCATATCATTTCGCTAGCATTGTCACGTCTAGCTTGGGGTAAGTCAATTTTTCTGTATTTTGTCATGTGATGTTTTCTTTGTGTGCTTGCTATATTGTTGTGTCGTGTGATTTTCTGTCTTTATTCTCTGTTCATATTTCGTGTTGTGTGCTTTTGTTTATTTTCAGTTTCGTACGTGTGTTTTTCTTGTTTCTCATTTCTTTTTGTGTCGGTGCGTATTCCCCCCTATTTTCATTGCCCTCCCGTGTTTACTCTTATTGCATTGAGGGCAATGGAAGTTTCAGCTTTGGCCTTTGTGAAAAGCAAACTAAATTGAATTTATTAACTCCAAAATTTAGTCCCACATCGGAATTTGAGTAAAGGGGAGCGGTCAGCCCCCTATATAAATAGGGGTCTGCTACCCTCCTCAAAAATTTTCCCAAGCTCAAGATCTGAGCGTCTCCCAAAAACGTTGGAGCATGCTCGGATCAAAGCTTAAATTAATTCCTCTTCTCCCTAAATTTCTGCTTTACTCCTGAAGGGCTCTAGCGAAGCCATGAAGGAGTTCGGATTCGGATCCGAACTCTTCGCAAAGGCTTTCACTCGCGTGAAACTTTCTTAGGTGTGTGGTTGGCTCGGCGACACGAGGATTGCTCACCTCGGGATGCGGAGCGGTTCGAGGAACGGTTCGGCGTGGGACATGGATTGGCTCGGAAGACGGTGCTGTACACCTTGCCAGCCCCAGGGCAAGGTTCCAAGTATGTTTTTAGAAGCTTTTGTTTTAATTATTCGCAGTAGTTTAGATCCCTCTTGGGGTGGTCAGATCCACCCCGAGTTGGCAGAGATCCTGGCTAAGGGTCTTGTTCCTTAAGGCTGCATGTTAATTAGATTAACATATAATTTTCCGATGTAATTTCTGTTTCTGTGGTCCGTCCGACTTAGGACGAACACAGATTTGTGTCCTAAGGGTCCATCAAAACCCAACACGTCACGGTAAGTAGGAACGAATGAAGCAGGAGTCGAAGGAGGAGGATTGGGTTGGGGTTCTGCTTCAGGATTGGCAGGCTCGGCTTAGTGTTCAGGATGAGGAATATTGGCTTGAACTTGGGGTTGAGCAGGGAGGATGGCTAGAGGTCGAGAAGTAACTACATCAGAAGGAGTTTGCATGCGTCTAAACTGAAGTGGGCGATCCTCACTCGACCAAGAGGATTCAAAAACAGATAATTTAGATGATGGAGTGGCGTTCTTGTTTCGGGGTTTGATGCGGCCTTTGGTAGGGGCTGGCTTAGGAACCCTAACCCTAGGCTCACGGGGCTTCTTAAGGGATTTCCCCTTGAAGTTGAAGTCTTGGGTGCCATCACAAAGAAATCGACTGGAAATCAAAAATAGGGCAAGAACTGAGTCGAAATGAGATGAAACGTATACCAATTCGACGGAGGAGGAGGAGAACTAGTCGATTGAGGAGCTAGGAGGAGGAGACCGACAGTCGGGGGTGTTGATCGATGGTGAAGGAGGAGTCGAGCAATCGAGAGGAAGGAGGAGATCGTGCTGGGTAGTTGAATTGGAGGAGAGAGATTATCCGCACGATCGACGGTTATAAGATGGAGTGGGAGAGATCTGGGCCATTGGATCAAAAAGAACGGCTTAGATCGAAGACTACGAACCGCCAAACTCGACGGACAGGCGGCTGATGCACAACATGCAGTCGCTTGTCAAGCCCTAATAAATACTGACTCTGAAAGCAGATAGGCGCATATAGAATAAA
The DNA here is from genome assembly GCA_030789695.1 of Scilla litardierei. Taxonomy (NCBI): domain Eukaryota; kingdom Viridiplantae; phylum Streptophyta; class Magnoliopsida; order Asparagales; family Asparagaceae; genus Scilla; species Scilla litardierei. Next base: position 113,308,551 of record CM061131.1, on the reverse strand, counting down.
ACACAGTCGCCTGAATTTGGACAGGCGCCTGTGAAATGACTTACAGGGGTCTGCTATAAAATAAAATTTTGAAGAAATTTTAGCTGTAGCGACAACGACATCGAAACTTTTAGAGGGCCGTTAGACAGTATGTTTCTTTCTACCACGTGGAGGTGGAGGTGGAGCTGATGTTCTATCTGATGCTGAAGCTGGAGCTGCATGTGACCTTTTGAGCCTTTGAGATTGTCTTTGCTTGCCACATCCCAAGCTTTCTTTTTTCATTGAGCTTTCAAGTTAAGTTGGTGCGGAGCAAATAACATCAGAGGCAAAGACATCTCAAAATGAGATAGTTCCCTTGTGGTGGATGTATCTTCAGATTTCAAATTCTTCCCCCTTTCTCCTACACCTTACATTGACGTTAACCTCTGGCTCCTTAATCAGATTTGTCTCCAGGTTAGATAGCTCCGTCAACTTTATTAACAACTCCATCTTCCTCGTCCCATCAAGCTGCCTATACAGCTTGTATATGCGCTCTAACTCAGACTGTATATGCCCTTCATCTTCAGATAGCAATTCCTTCTTAAGCTACATGTCCAGCTTTTTCCAATGTTGATTAACGACATCTAATGGAATGTGGAGATTTTCCCTTTTGTTTAGGCGAATCTCATGGGCACATGGTACTCCATAAATCCTTCTTGTTAGATAATCACATGCGCTTTGGTCTGTCCCAATAACTTGCATAGAAATTATCTTCATCGTCACAGTTGATGTAATTCCTATCAGCTCCGTGAACAAGTAACCAGTCATTTTATGGTGCACAGAGATCTTCAATTTTTCGAATGAGGCCTTGATCACGATATGCTACAAATTTAACAATGCATGTATGGTTGACCAATAAGAGGAAAAACTACATGCCGATGAGCCCAAGTGCCTTTTAAGCTTAGAATGTGCACTCTCCACTCTATTGCTAGTTACATTTCCAAAGTGCAGATGGCTATCTTTCCATACAGAAATAAACTTCTCCTTATACTTTTCCAGCCAAGATGTCTTCACATAGCTCAATGCCTTTGGGTAATCTATGTAATCTATTTGCAATGCCTTTAGTTTTGCATCATATTCCTCCTCCTTATGTGCCGCCACTAATAAATTCCAGCTAAAGTTGAAAGCTAGCCATTTTTCGTTATCTTTAACAAAATTCTTGCACTTGGCCAATATATTCTTCGATATGTGCCATCTATATAATTGGTGCACTACCGAGGGAAATACATGGAAACTGCTTTCATAAGTTCAAGATCCCGATCTGTCACAATTACACGTGGCATCGTGTATCCATTTTGCAATGATCTCAACTTCTCCAATGCCCACATGTAACAATCCTCCCGTTCGGCCTCCATGTAATAAAATGCAGCTGCAAAGGTCAGATCTATGGATGTCACCCCAACAATCTCCATCAATAGTAGCTGGTAGCGGTTGGTCTTATACGTGTAGTCCATTATCAGAATCTCTGGAAATCTACGTAATAAATCAACCGACTTCTGATGTGCCGAAAATAAATTCATTAACGCCATTGTCTCTTCCTCTACTTCATGATACTCAATGTAATTATGCTCATTCATGCACTTTAGTAGGTGATGCATTTCTGTTCTCCCGGACATGTCCATTACTTTCATCCTCTGACTGGTATTATGTTCTCCCGGCCATGTCCATTACTTTCATCCTCTATTTGGTATTATGATAGGCTCATACTTTACACATTATTTATGTATATTTGCATGCCATTTTGATTGCTCATATCACAATTTTATGATTATTTGACGATGTTTCGATACTTTTCACTATTTCTTGCTTTCGTCTGATTTCAGGAGATATGGAACAATTGGGAGCAATTTGGAGCCTAGAGGACTTTCATGCATGCCGGAGCGTCACTCATGATCATATCAAAGTGTTAACAATGCTGGAGGATGAGTGGAAGAAGAAGGACGTCGAAAGAATCGATGAGGAAGCGAGGAGGAGAAGAAAGGAGTTCTGAAACAGGCCACTCGGCCGAGTGAGGCAGCTCACTCGCCTGAGTGAAGCAGCTTACTCGACCGAGTAAAGCTGATATGACGACATCTACCAGCCTGAGTGCCACAATGTACTCGACCGAGTAAAGCCAATATGACGACATCTGCCAGCCTGAGTGCCATAATGTACTCGGCCGAGTGGTGACTTCCATTCGACCGAGTAAGAACTCCACTCGCCTGAGTGGAGGCAAAGATTTTGAAGAAATCCAAGTCGACTTCTCTGTTTTTTGGAGTGATCTGCAGACTGTCATACTCGACCGGGTAGAATTCTCTCTCGACCGAGTAAGATTTCCACTCGTCCGAGTAGCGCAGACCGCTAGTCGGGAAAACTAGGGTTTATGGCGGTGCAGGGGCAGTTTGGTCTGCAGTTTTTGGTACTTTTGGGCATGTATTTAAGCCTAGCTTTATCTCCAGCCCCAGGAGAGACCAGATAGACTTATTAGAACAATTTCTCTTTAGTTTTAATTCTAGTTAAGCTTTTGAATTGGCGAGAGATTGGAGACTTGATCTTAATTTCTATTTGAAGCTTCTTTGCAACATTGGTTTGTCTTAATCTCTTGCAAATTTTGATTTTTATTGTATATCTCTTATTGAATCTTGATTGCATGATGAATTCCATTGTTGATGTTGTTTCTCTATCGATTTCTAATATGATTTTTGAGTAGTTCCTTTGCTCTAGGACAAAGGGATGAATCCTATGGATCTAATATTTAATTTGTGAGATCAATTGAATTGCCATGATATTAGGCTTTTTAGAAAGGTTAGATCTTGATTGATTTACTACGGATAGATATGGATTTCTCTTAGATCTCGTGAGCTCGACAGAGGATCTTGATCCAAGGAAAGCCCTAGATATTCGATTTAGGATTACAATCGAAATTTCCAAGATTTGGTGCGCGACAACGACCAAAGCTAACATTATTATTGTTCTCATATACTCATATTCGTTGCATGACGGTGAATGAGTACAAACTATCACGATCTAGATTTGAACTCAATTTGCATGATAGCGAGCTTGAGTTGGGAGTAGACGTCATTGCCGAGCTTAATGCTAGTGGTCTAGACTAGGCTTGTGTGATAGCGAAGCTCTAGTTTAGATCACTATAGACTAGCGTATCGCGACAGCATGCGTCGGTTATACAATTAGTTGTGGCAAGTTCACCTTGAACCAAGTTTGATTGCATGGTAGTTCATAACTCGTGTTGATGACTTGAAAATCCATAGTAGGGATTCCCTAGCCCTAGACATCTTTATTATATTGAATTTGCATTGATACTCGAACGATTCTTACACCATCTATGCTCAAACGATTTTCCACCAAGTAGCTTAGTAACTAAAATAGAGTACCATCATTAGTCCTCCCTGTGATTTGATACACGCTTGTCACTTAACCGTGTACTTAAGGTAAAGCTAGATTGTTTTCTTGGTGTATATCCGGGAGCGATCAAGTTTTTGGCGTCGTTGCCGGGAGGCGACGGTATTTTATTTTCTTTACTTAGCTATTTTTCTTTCTTTATTTTACTTTTATTTTCTTTTATTCCTCTATTGTGCTAAGAAATCTTTCTAGTTTCTCTTTTTCTGTGCATGAACATTAGGTCGAAGGCATCCGAAGAAGACATACTATTTGATCCTGAGATCGAGAGCACAGCAAGGAAACCGAGAGCAGAAAAGGGATTAATTCTATAGGAGAACGAAATGGCAGAGTAAACTAGAGATGAGAGATTATGGCGGACCACTAGGCTTGTCTCCATCCGGGAAAGGCTTCCCCTGAACAATTCGGCTACTGCATCTTTCATACTTATGCCAGAGTTGGCGGCTAACAAGAACTTTGAACTGAAGATGGGACTTATTGTGCTGATGCAACAAGACCCTATCCATGGAAATTCTTAAGAGAACCCGCATTATCACCTACAAATGTTCTTGGCGAAGTGCGCCAGTTTTCAGATGCCGAATGTGCCGGAGGATGCTATCTGGTTGCGTCTCTTCCCTTTCACTCTTCGAGACAAAGCTTTATATTGGCTAAGGATGCAAGCTCATGGGATGTTCACTACTTGGGACGACCTAGCGAGTGTGTTCGTCAACAAATTTTACCTGCCATCCAAGACCGTGAAGATAAGAAACTCATTGATGTCTTTCAAGCAAGTGTCCCAAGAGTCTCTCTATGAAGCGTGGGAGAGGTTTAAAGATCTCCAACACCAATGCCCCCACCATAGCATCGCCAATTGGGAGCTTGTGCACAGTTTCTACAATGGATTACGGCTGGACACAAAGATGATAATTGACGCCACGGTCAACGGAGCTATTTTATCAATGACGCCAGAGAATGCCACGGCATTGCTAGAGGAGATGGCCTCCAACAATCCGCAATGGTCTGATGAGAGGGGACAATAATCATCATCTTCGAAGCTGGCAAGTATCTATAAAGCAAAGGCAGTGGCGGAGTTGACCACAAAGTTTGACTCTCTCTCTAAGGTTGTGGAGAGGATAGAAAAGAGGATGTGCAAGTCATACGAAGTGCCCAACACATCGACATCCGGAGGGAGCATGAGTGATTGGCAAGACCAAGATCAAGTCATGTTTGTTGGAAGCGAGCAAAATGAAGGAGCCATGGAGCAAGTGAAATACGTCGCAGGTGGGGGTAACAACGGTTATTGGGTCACTACAAGAAGGGCGAATGGTAGAAGCGGATCCCAAATTCATTACTAGCGGGTCGTAACCGCTACTATCACCGTTTCAAGCGGTTCTGGGAACCGCTACTAATAGGGCCGTGAGTAACATCATTAGTGACGGTTACGACCCGCCACTACCAAACCGCATGAAACCTGTATTGTGGCGGTTTCGAACTGCCACAATCTTCATTTCTGGCGGGTTATTAATTACAAAAAATTAATTTAATACCGTTAGTCTTTGACGGTTAATAACCGCCAAAAAGTGTATTTATGACGGTTCCAAACCGCCAAAAAGATATTGTTTAACATCGGTTTCGAACCGTCACAATATAAATTTCGGGCGGTTTTTTTTGTGAAAAATTGTTGTATTTATGGCGGTTACTACCCGCTACAAACGAAATTAAATTTTAAAAAAATGAACTGTTCAAATGCGGTTCTAAACCGCCGATAACGAAAATAATTAACAAAAAAAATAAAAATTGGCATCCAAAAAACACAAAATATAACCACATGATAATATTTAATACAAAAAAGTGAGTCTTCAACACAACAAACACCACATGATAGTATTTAATAAGTCTTCAACACAACATACCACATCCACAACACAACATACACAACGTCCACATGATAATATTTAATAAAAACGTAAGTCTTCAACATAACATTCACCACGTTCACATGATAATATTTAATAAAAAACTTAAGTCTGATGATCTTTAATAAAAAAACTAGTCTTTAACAAAAAAAGAAACTAAGGCTGGGAAGACGAGAAGAGATTTCGAACTTGAGGGTCTTCTTGTAATTTCTGCAGTTGTTCTGGAGTATAGTGCTGTGTCACGAAGAAATTCAAGAGAGACCTACACTGATCAAGCTGTTGTTGCTGCCTCTTTAACTCCTCTAGCATCACCACATTTGAACCGGGACGTGATGCACCCTCAGAATCGAAAGAAGGAGAAGGGACAAATCTTCTATGTGTACCGAAGATCCGAGATTGAGACCCACTTGAACCAAGACCGAACACCCGACCTGGGTGGTCTTCTCCTAAAACACGAGCCACAGCATCATCTCTTCCTTGCCTTTCAACTCCTTCATGTTGTGAGTGTAATCGAATGTTCTCCTATATAATGAAAAAGTGATTAGTTACTGTCATTCTAGGTATTAAGAACAACAGTCAAAGCAAAGAGAACATAAAGAACATACTATCATTAGAAGTAAATAGTAAAAGATGTGCAACTAAAAGCAAACAACCGATTGATGATATGGCTAGATCAAAATTTTGAATTTTTTGTCGGGTCTTCCCCAACCATAAGAAATAACATTTTAATAAAAAGCAAAGAACATAATCATGCAGACAGCAAGAGAAATGAACACATCAACAACAAATTAAAAGAATAGAAAAGTGGAAAACTAAAGTACAACTAGCATTTAAGCAATCACCAAGCTACTGAATAAGGGACTACCGAGCAATAAAGGGAATGAAGCCGCCTGACAAAATACATTTGCCAAATGAGTATCAGAATATGATATCATTGGACATATATATGTGTGTGTGTGAAACAAAATATTAAAACAAGGAAAAAACACTTGGTAATATAGACACATGCATAAAAAATGCGGCGTATTCATTGGTCATAAATATATGAATGATTAAATTATCACATGCGGTGAATACATATCTGTGCGGTGAAAATGTAGATATATACCATTGTCCTCATGTATTGATTTAGAGGATTGTCGTGTCTGATACCCATGGCCATGTTGGAATAGACAATTCATGTCTGTGTATACAAATCATAGTTAATAACACATTGTTGCTTGCTAGTCCTAACACTTTCTTAAATGTTGTCACTGTAAAAGGTCCATTTAACAATTTCAGAGTCAGCAATTTCAACCCGAAGAGAGCAAAAGTTACCAAGTTCATTGACTCCATCAGCTGGCAAGACAAGTTGAGACTGGATACGTCCGGAATTGGTTCGGACAGCGTATTATGTCTGCTGTGTATTAGGGTGCGTCCTATGACTATTAAGTCATGAACAACTGTTGCTTGACATATTGGTTAGTGTACACATTGTGTTTGTTGTGTATTAGGCTGTGGTTCCAATTCTTCTCTGGGCATATGCTTAAATTGTTTTTAAGCTCAACATCCGTTCTACCTGACCCAAACTGACTTGACAAACAGGTTGTACGGGTCATGTTCATCTCAAGAAAATGTGTTAAATCGAAAAATGAACCGGGCATACCATGACATGACCCATTGCTACAACTCAATCATGTGACTTTGATTATGTAAACATCGTTATCTGCATCTATCATCAGATAATCAAGACATGGAACACGTATTATATAAGACTGTGCATACCAACATGGACAAAACAATCAACCAATATAATGGAATAGGAGCATAGGTATTAAGAACAACAGTCAAAGCAAAGAGAACATAAAGAACATACTATCATTAGAAGTAAATAGTAAAAGATGTGCAACTAAAAGCAAACAACCGATTGATGATATGGCTAGATCAAAATTTTGAATTTTTTGTCGGGTCTTCCCCAACCATAAGAAATAACATTTTAATAAAAAGCAAAGAACATAATCATGCAGACAGCAAGAGAAATGAACACATCAACAACAAATTAAAAGAATAGAAAAGTGGAAAACTAAAGTACAACTAGCATTTAAGCAATCACCAAGCTACTGAATAAGGGACTACTGAGCAATAAAGGGAATGAAGCCGCCCGACAAAATACATTTGCCAAATGAGTATCAGAATATGATATCATTGGACATATATATGTGTGTGTGTGTGAAACAAAATATTAAAACAAGGAAAAAACACTTGGTAATATAGACACATGCATAAAAAATGTGGCGTATTCATTGGTCATAAATATATGAATGATTAAATTATCACATGCGGTGAATACATATCTGTGCGGTGAAAATGTAGATATATACCATTGTCCTCATGTATTGATTTAGAGGATTGTCGTGTCTGATACCCATGGCCATGTTGGAATAGACAATTCATGTCTGTGTATACAAATCATAGTTAATAACACATTGTTGCTTGCTAGTCCTAACACTTTCTTAAATGTTGTCACTGTAAAAGGTCCATTTAACAATTTCAGAGTCAGCAATTTCAACCCGAAGAGAGCAAAAGTTACCAAGTTCATTGACTCCATCAGCTGGCAAGACAAGTTGAGACTGGATACGTCCGGAATTGGTTCGGACAGCGTATTATGTCTGCTGTGTATTAGGGTGCGTCCTATGACTATTAAGTCATGAACAACTGTTGCTTGACATATTGGTTAGTTTACACATTGTGTTTGTTGTGTATTAGGCTGTGGTTCCAATTCTTCTCTGTGCATATGCTTAAATTGTTTTTAAGCTCAACTTCTGTTCTACCTGACCCAAACTGACTTGACAAACAGGTTGTACGGGTCATGTTCATCTCAAGAAAATGTGTTAAATCGAAAAATGAACCGGGCATACCATGACATGACCCATTGCTACAACTCAATCATGTGACTTTGATTATGTAAACATCGTTATCTGCATCTATCATCAGATAATCAAGACATGGAACACGTATTATATAAGACTGTGCATACCAACATGGACAAAACAATCAGCCAATATAATGGAATAGGAGCATAGGTATTAAGAACAACAGTCAAAGCAAAGAGAACATAAAGAACATACTATCATTAGAAGTAAATAGTAAAAGATGTGCAACTAAAAGCAAACAACCGATTGATGATATGGCTAGATCAAAATTTTGAATTTTTTGTCGGGTCTTCCCCAACCATAAGAAATAACATTTTAATAAAAAGCAAAGAACATAATGATGCAGACAGCAAGAGAAATGAACACATCAACAACAAATTAAAAGAATAGAAAAGTGGAAAACTAAAGTACAACTAGCATTTAAGCAATCACCAAGCTACTGAATAAGGGACTACCGAGCAATAAAGGGAATGAAGCCGCCCGACAAAATACATTTGCCAAATGAGTATCAGAATATGATATCATTGGACATATATGTGTGTGTGTGAAACAAAATATTAAAACAAGGAAAAAACACTTGGTAATATAGACACATGCATAAAAAATGTGGCGTATTCATTGGTCATAAATATATGAATGCTTAAATTATCACATGCGGTGAATACATATCTGTGCGGTGAAAATGTAGATATATACCATTGTCCTCATGTATTGATTTAGAGGATTGTCGTGTCTGATACCCATGGCCATGTTGGAATAGACAATTCATGTCTGTGTATACAAATCATAGTTAATAACACATTGTTGCTTGCTAGTCCTAACACTTTCTTAAATGTTGTCACTGTAAAAGGTCCATTTAACAATTTCAGAGTCAGCAATTTCAACCCGAAGAGAGCAAAAGTTACCAAGTTCATTGACTCCATCAGCTGGCAAGACAAGTTGAGACTGGATACGTCCGGAATTGGTTCGGACAGCGTTTTATGTCTGTTGTGTATTAGGGTGCGTCCTATGACTATTAAGTCATGAACAACTGTTGCTTGACATATTGGTTAGTGTACACATTGTGTTTGTTGTGTATTAGGCTGTGGTTCCAATTCTTCTCTGTGCATATGCTTAAATTGTTTTTAAGCTCAACTTCCGTTCTACCTGACCCAAACTGACTTGACAAACAGGTTGTACGGGTCATGTTCATCTCAAGAAAATGTGTTAAATCGAAAAATGAACCGGGCATACCATGACATGACCCATTGCTACAACTCAATCATGTGACTTTGATTATGTAAACATCGTTATCTGCATCTATCATCAGATAATCAAGACATGGAACACGTATTATATAAGACTGTGCATACCAACATGGACAAAACAATCAGCCAATATAATGGAATAGGAGCATAGGTATTAAGAACAACAGTCAAAGCAAAGAGAACATAAAGAACATACTATCATTAGAAGTAAATAGTAAAAGATGTGCAACTAAAAGCAAACAACCGATTGATGATATGGCTAGATCAAAATTTTGAATTTTTTGTCGGGTCTTTCCCAACCATAAGAAATAACATTTTAATAAAAAGCAAAGAACATAATCATGCAGACAGCAAGAGAAATGAACACATCAACAACAAATTAAAAGAATAGAAAAGTGGAAAACTAAAGTACAACTAGCATTTAAGCAATCACCAAGCTACTGAATAAGGGACTACCGAGCAATAAAGGGAATGAAGCCGCCCGACAAAATACATTTGCCAAATGAGTATCAGAATATGATATCATTGGACATATATATGTGTGTGTGAAACAAAATATTAAAACAAGGAAAAAACACTTGGTAATATAGACACATGCATTAAAAATGTGGCGTATTCATTGGTCATAAATATATGAATGATTAAATTATCACATGCGGTGAATACATATCTGTGCGGTGAAAATGTAGATATATACCATTGTCCTCATGTATTGATTTAGAGGATTGTCGTGTCTGATACCCATGGCCATGTTGGAATAGACAATTCATGTCTGTGTATACAAATCATAGTTAATAACACATTGTTGCTTGCTAGTCCTAACACTTTCTTAAATGTTGTCACTGTAAAAGGTCCATTTAACAATTTCAGAGTCAGCAATTTCAACCCGAAGAGAGCAAAAGTTACCAAGTTCATTGACTCCATCAGCTGGCAAGACAAGTTGAGACTGGATACGTCCGGAATTGGTTCGGACAGCGTATTATGTCTGCTGTGTATTAGGGTGCGTCCTATGACTATTAAGTCATGAACAACTGTTGCTTGACATATTGGTTAGTGTACACATTGTGTTTGTTGTGTATTAGGCTGTGGTTCCAATTCTTCTCTGTGCATATGCTTAAATTGTTTTTAAGCTCAACTTCCGTTCTACCTGACCCAAACTGACTTGACAAACAGGTTGTACGGGTCATGTTCATCTCAAGAAAATGTGTTAAATCGAAAAATGAATCGGGCATACCATGACATGACCCATTGCTACAACTCAATCATGTGACTTTGATTATGTAAACATCATTATCTGCATCTATCATCAGATAATCAAGACATGGAACACGTATTATATAAGACTGTGCATACCAACATGGACAAAACAATCAGCCAATATAATGGAATAGGAGCATAGGTATTAAGAACAACAGTCAAAGCAAAGAGAACATAAAGAACATACTATCATTAGAAGTAAATAGTAAAAGATGTGCAACTAAAAGCAAACAACCGATTGATGATATGGCTAGATCAAAATTTTGAATTTTTTGTCGGGTCTTCCCCAACCATAAGAAATAACATTTTAATAAAAAGCAAAGAACATAATCATGCAGACAGCAAGAGAAATGAACACATCAACAACAAATTAAAAGAATAGAAAAGTGGAAAACTAAAGTACAACTAGCATTTAAGCAATCACCAAGCTACTGAATAAGGGACTACTGAGCAATAAAGGGAATGAAGCCGCCCGACAAAATACATTTGCCAAATGAGTATCAGAATATGATATCATTGGACATATATATGTGTGTGTGAAACAAAATATTAAAACAAGGAATAAACACTTGGTAATATAGACACATGCATAAAAATGTGGCGTATTCATTGGTCATAAATATATGAAACAAAATTGTAAAATTTGAAAAAAAAACTTGGTAATAAAGTGGCAGACATGAAAAATGCGGTGAAAAATGATGCCAAGAAGTAGATCAAAGGAAAACCAAAAGCAAGATAAATAAAAGCATGATTTAAATTATAAAACACAACTTGGAAAATCTTACAATGTCATTTTATTACAATCACTGGTGTGTGTGTGTGTGTGTGTGTGTGTGTGTGTGTGATTGGAGGTAAGATGGTTTGTCATAAGGGAATTACTGTCATCCATAAGGCATAAAATAAACCAACAAGCCAAATGGAATCAAAGTTAAAATTATAGACAAGGAGCGGGGAAAGCCATGGAAAATTGTTCAACTCTGCAAGTTATATTGAAAAGCAATTTGATGATATAGACATACATTATGGTAGACACATGAAGGTATATCATGATTGAGACTTTGCGGCTGTTTCCATCTGTCCCTCTGGTTAGATTACAGTTCAATAATTTCACATAAGTTCATGGTTCATTCATAATATACCATTGACTGGCCTACCATATAACCTTTTTCTTGTAAGGAATCAAAGGTTTGCTTCTCAGATGACACTCTGCCTGATGGTTTCGACACAAGAGAAGGAGATATTGTGTTCTATATGCCTTATGCCATGGGTAGAATGAAATACTTATGGGGTGAGGATGCAGAATGTTTTCGACCAGAAAGGTGGATTGATGCAAATGTGGTCTTCCAACCTGAAAGCCCTTTTAAATTCACTGCCTTCCAGGTATGCAGTGAAACAGATATCATGTATTGATCTACAAATAATTGGTGTGCCTAAATCTTACATATTTATACTTACAATGATCTCCCTCGTAGATTCATTTGGATAAGACCCTTCATCTCGGGAACGTGTCAACAACACCATATCTGTCCGGGTGGGGTCCACTCCTGTTTTTGCGGCCTAGTGTATCCACTTCACTAATTAGAGCAATATCTAACACTATATGGAATCAAAAACAAAATCTTTTCTATGATAAGTTTTTTTACCATTAAACCAAAAAGTTGAGCCAATGGACGCGACCCGGTAGTTGGATGACAGTCTTGCTTAAGAGCATTCTCCCTATTCCTCTCACGATTGTACTTCAAAAAAGATAAAGATTTGGCACAATTTTAAAATATTGGAAAATATAAAATGAAATATATTACTTAAAGTATAACAATTTATAAACTTACCAACCACTTTTCAGAAAATCTAAGAGCAATTAAAGATGCCCAATCATCTTTAGTAATGCGATCAGGCGGTGCGTCCTCATTATCTTTCTGACTTTTCGTTTCATCATAATATTTGTTCCATAATTTGTTCCTTCTAGTTTTCCATTGAAGGCCCATTGCTTTCTTTATTTCGTGGCAAGCAACTTCTTCGCACTCACGTGGTTCAATGTAAAACTTAGTCTGCAAATAAATGAAAATCAATAAGTTAGATTGATGGTAAGATTGAAAATTGAAAAAAAAAACATGTGTATCGCAATCTTTTGGTGAAAGTAATTATACCAAAACTTGAGTTAGGATCGCATTATCCTTGATCTCCATTGGTATTGCCTTCCAATCCTTTACGCCTACAGGAAACCTTTCACTATCTAATATCACTTCCTTCAAAATAGAGTGGAGTGGCTTAATAGCCTCTCCTACAATGCCAGGACCCCTTGGCTTAAATGTGAGTATTACTCTCTTCTGGAAGGCGACCTTATCACGGATGTCACTAGCATTTTTCAAAATCATTATCCCACACTTTTGGGGGTTTGCAGGATCTGAAACATCTGCATAATTGAGATCATTAAATTATATTCAAGATGAAAATCTTTAAAAATCATGGCTTGAATTTAAACCAACCTATCAGCTCACAGATCCCAGTGGACTTGTACACTGACGCCGCTCCTTTCTTGCGCTGTTGTCTTACGCTGCTACTCTCACCCTCTGATGCCATATGTAACTGCAAAGGTAAACATTAATCAATACACCAAAAGAAAAAAATTGCATGTAGTTACAATATACAAAACGCTAAATGACAGAGTTTAGTAAAAACCTACATTCACATTGATCTTTGTTAATCAATGCAAGATAAATGGAAGGGGGTAAATAGCATTGCAGTCCAAGGCTAATGCAGTTGTATTACACCCACAAGCACTATCTATCTGCAAGTCTGGTGATAAAAAATAGAAAAAAAAAGAACAAACTAATATAGAAAATAACAAAATTACAAAATCATCAGTCACATGTATTATTTAAAAACACGGGAGTTTTTTTTTGATTTTACCTTTCATACATAATGGAGTTTCTTAGGAGTGTACTTTGTAGTCGACAATTCACAATGATAATCATATCATCTATAGCTTAACAATCAAACATGATTCTTCTAAACATAAAGGTGTTAGATACCGAAACAATAAAATGGATATTAAGAATTTAAATACATTGGAATATACGTTGATACAGCATCAACATCAGATACTGTAAATACAGAGATGTAACATATAACCCAAAACATTTACTGCAAAGGCATACAAATAACATCGGCCCTACTCAAACTCTGCAGTAACATCGGCCCTCACAACAAACAGTGAATCATCATCTGGAAATACCACATCTGAAATTTGAGCTTGATTAATCTCGATATCAGAAGGCAAGCTTGCACCCTCTTCACCCATATCATATAAGTCTCTTGGGTTTACATGAATAGGAATACTCCACCCCTTATCTGCTTTATCCTCGACATAAAATACCAATTGAGCCTCGGCAGCTTGAATGAATGGTTCATCATCCTCATGCTCACCAGAATGAATCAAGTGAGAGAAGTTTACAGATGTGAACCCAAAATCATCTACTCTAATAAACCTTTGGTTCATGGTATTTGCCCATGCACACTTAAATACAGTTACTTGAAAAACATCATGGTAATTAAGCTCGATAATGTCAACCACTTTACCATAATATGGTATTGCACCCTCTCTTGGCCTATTGTCACGTGTGCTTGCATAGCTCTTAGTTCCAATGCTACAAAACACACCACTATTTTGAGTTTTCAAGTTCTTCTCTCGCTCAACAGTTCGAAACTTGAACCCATTCACATTATAAGCAGTAAATTTCCTTGCTTGTCTCAATGGCCCTTGCGCAAGTGCAACAATTTCCTTTGAAGTTTGAACTCTGGGATTATCGTTAATCTATAAACGCATTAGAGACAACATCAATATATTGCAAAAAAATTCTGATAATAAACTCAAATGACACAGAAAATCGTACTCACATGGATCTTAAACGCATTGACAACTTTGCGATGGATTTCCTTTTCTATTTCATTTGAACTCACATTCCTTCTACGATTCCTCATTTTTGTTGTCGTGGTGCGTCGAAACTGACTATACATTCAGAGATAAAAACATCAAAATGATTTCTCGCAATCTACTCTAATAAAATTAAAATTTGTCAATACCTTACTTACCTAATAAAATCTTCTGCTTGAGGGCAATTAATCAATATGTGGCGATGTGCTTGTAGGAGTTCTATGTCACTTAATCTAACAAGTGTACCGTCTCCAACTGGTTTACCCACCGGAGGAAACATGGTTGAACTTGCTTCAAACAACATAGGGTCGTCATCCACGCGCTCCCTCCGATTGAATCTAGTTTCAATGTCATCGTCCAAGTACCTCGAACAAAAGGTCATGCATTCTTCAGATAGCCACCCCTCAGCAATCGAGCCTTCTGGTTGGGCTCTATTCCGAACAAATTGTTTCAGTTTTCCTAAAAACCTAGATTCACATTAATGGATAAGTGTTTGAACAAGTAATTAAACCAAAAAAATCAATAGTTTGAATATGAAACATACCTTTCTATAGGATACATCCATCGATAATGTACAGGCCCTCCAAGTCTAACTTCATCAAGCAAATGAATTGTTAGATGCACCATAACAGTGAAGAATGACGGTGGGAACAACATCTCCATATGGCACAAGGTCAGCGCAATGCGTTCTTGATGTTTGCTCAATTCAGCAGGATTGACAACCTTAGAACACAATTTTTTGAAGAAGTAACCTAAATCGACCAACACAGAAGACACCGCACGAGGTAAAATGTTCCTAATAGCCAAAGGCAACAACTCCTGAATAAGGATGTGTGAATCATGGCTCTTTAATCCAAATATTCTACGATGCACAACGTCTATGCATCTAGTAAAATCACTTGAGTAACCATCTGGCACAATGACACATTTCAAAGTCTCAAGTAATGTGTCAATTTCTTGCCTTTTCATTGTGAACAACGCCGCTGGACAAGATTTTCCATCCTCCTTTGGCCAAAGTTCCTTTTTAATACCCAATTTTTGCAAGTCTTTTCGGGCCTCTAAATGATCTTTCCTTTTGTCTCTGTCATTTATCAATGTAAACAACACATTATCACACACATTCTTCTCTATATGCATCACATCAAGATTGTGACGTAATAAATTAGACTCCCAATATGGAAGTTGGAAAAATATACTTCTCTTTTTCCATTGCTTTGCAAATTGATCAACATTTGCTCTCTTCCGCGTTCTGCTTTCATTAGCACTACTAGTTGAAGAACGTTTTCCAAAGAAAAACTCTATATTCTCCGTTTGATTCAAAATATCTGACCCAGATAACAATTTAGGCGGGTCCTTATCTTCCATACGTCCATCAAAACGAAGACGATTCAACCGAAACTTGTGGCCTTGCCGTAAAAATCGACGATGACCCATGAAACACCACTTCCTACTACAACCCAAATAGAGAGGAATTTGATCAAAATTACACGAGGGACAAGCATAACCAGTATGTGTATTCCAACCCGAAAGATTTCCAAGCCCTGGGAAGTCACTAATAGTCCACAGTAGAGCTGCCTTCATCACAAACACCTCATTTCTTGACGCATCATATGTCTCAACCCCTTTTTCCCATAATTCTTTCAACTCGGCAATTAAAGGTTGCAAATAGATATCAATATTGTTTCCCGGCATTTTCTTCCCAGGAATCAACATAGAAATAATGAATTCAGTTGACCTCATACACATCCATGGGGGACTATTGTATGGGATCAACATAACTGGCCAAATACTATAACTTGTGCTTAAATTCCCGAATGGATTGAAACCGTCAGTAGCTAATGCAAGTCGAACATTACGTTCCTCGGAAGAAAATTCAGTATGCATTGAATCAAAATGTTTCCAAGCTTCAGAATCCCTTGGGTGTCTCATCATATCATCAACACTTGGTTCACTTGAGTGCCACCTCATACTCTCAGTAGTTTTAGAAGACATAAACAATCTTTGTAATCTAGATTTTAAGGGAAAGTAGCGTAATACCTTTACCGGTTGTTTCGTCTTCTTCGATTTTTTCTTCCACCTAGACACCTCACATTCTTTGCACTGTTCTCTATCGGCATCCGGCCCCCAATAGAGCATGCAATCATTGGGACACGCATGAATTTTTTCATACTTAAGACCAAGTTTGTTAATGATCTTCTTAGCATCGTAATTAGACGGAGGGATATTTGCATATGGAAACGCATCATGCAACAATTTAAAAATCATATCCATAGCCTTGTGAGTAACACCACACAAACACTTGATGTGATATAACTTGATTTGAAATGAGAGTTTCGAGAACTTGGTGCATTCATCATATAATGGTTGTTCATTATCTTTCAGCAAGTCATAAAACTCTTTGGCATTACCACCACTTGATTCTCTATTCATGTTTGACATCCCTGTGTCTCCATCAACAACTGATTCAGTCGTCTCTTGATTATTCAATCCCCAAGTAAATGCATCGTATACCATTTCCCGTAGTGAATCTCCAAGTTGGGGAGCTGGTTCCCTTATAAGAAGTGATCTTTGAGTCACTCCTTCGACATTACTTGATGTATCCACCTCTCCATGTGAATCCCAAAAGGTGTAGTTTCTTGGAAAATGGGTGAAGAGTAAATGTTCGAAACATTCGTCCCTTGTGCCAGACTTTAAAAATTTGCAATGTGCACAAGGGCACAAAATTTTACCACGAATAGCCGTGCGCTCAAAAGCAAAATCTAAGAATGCATTCACTCCTGCTACATATTCATGAGAACCTTTTGGTTGTTGAATCCAAGACTTATCCATCCTTCATACATAAAAAAACTAATTAGTGTTATAGGGTTAACAAAAATCTTTTTTTCTCAAACACTAACAAAAACAATAAATATTCATATAAGCATACAAAGAAGAAGCAATCTACTTTTATAAAATGATATTAGCAATAATATTAGTAAACAATAAATATGCACGTTCATCATGTCCACACTTGTATTTGTATGGTAAATCCTACATCCAAATTTCTACTAAAGGAAATTTATTAAGGGTCCTGCAAACTTCTTATACATTATGGAAGAACATTCTTTATCTATCATGAACGGCATCAGACAGATCTTTTATGCATTATATTTCTACATGATTTCTCATTAGTAATATTTTCATTAAAATTAATAGTCATAGAAGTTTCAATTTTTAATATCATGTGAGCAATAATTCCAGACTCGCGGGAGGCAGATAACCATCAGGTTCCCATCACATTACCATATTAAGCAAAAAAATAAAAGCTTTCTCGTTCCTAAGGTTCCACGTAATGTAGAACACCAACTGCAGTATATTAAATGAGCGGTGATTGTGCAATATTCTCAAACTAACAGTTAAAGTATTATGAATATAATCCATGATGTCAAACTTTTTGTATTAAGCAAGCTGCAATAGTTTGTCTTGTTTGAATGGTATGCATAATTCAGAAGCAATTATGTGAGCATGTTGTTCAATTTAAAAGATGATTTTTGAGATTGAGCTTACAAGTTGTTGTTGTGTCCCATATGATACAATGCTTTAATGGACGGATGCTGAGAAAGAGGTTTACTATCCACAATAGACATAATCAAGCGATATGATGAAGTCTAACCAATGACATAATAGTATCTAAATTATTAACCATAGTGATCAAGTAGTCAGCTCCAGCTGAAGCACTTAACTTCTCCACATTGTCTCTTAGCAGTCAAAATTGACATATCTGGATGAAAGAAAGGAGTAAGAACTTGACGGGATATGAAAAGGCAACGCCAACTATCTAGTAGGTATTCTGATGACATTTTGTCCTACGTACAAAAGCAACACCACCTACCAAGGTTCACTTGATACCTTCAAATATTAACCAGCTGCCTCAAATATTAGTTTGGTATGGGATCTGGTTGATTCCCTCTCAAAATTAAACAAAACGATCAAAGTTCAAGGAAACTAACTCCAGTCAATATTTCAGCTTTTGAATCTCTGATATTGGGGTTTCAATTTTCCCACAAAGCAACAGCATGGTATCAAGAAACATTTTTGAATTCTTACAAAATGATAAAAGAGAAAACAGAGAATTACAATTTCCTGAAAAAAAATATTTAAAGTGTATTACATGCATATTAAGAGAATTTTACTGGTCTCAGCTTTTCAGAAATGAAATAGATATAGGAGAATGTACCAGATACATGATATAACTCACAGGTCCCACAAACAATAAATTACAGAAATACACTTAATGAGAGTTCACAAATAATTTAATATGTAACATGACTTATTACTATGAGTGATCAACATATAAGTGCATGTAACATGTTAATGTTAAACATGTCTGTGTTTCATGTGGTTTGAATCAAACAAAGCCCTCGAAGCAACTGTTAGGAAGGCATTTTTTCAGAGCTGCAGGAAGATCCATACTTACCACAAGTCTCCTCCAGAATAGATATCATCACTAAGAAACAATACAATATTGAATAACTGCATGATGGGTGGGGGCCCAGATTTTATATGAAAAATTATATTTATAATGAGTACTCATCATGTTATATGAAAAATTATATTTTTAAGTTAAATACCGAGTACACATCATGTTAAATAACTCCTTATGGGCTATTCATATTTTTAAGTTAAATAACAGTCATCGTGTTAAATACTGAAACCAACTACACTAACTGCACGATGGGTTGGGGCCCAGATTTTGGATCTCTATGAGCTTCAAATTATTTGTAATTAATTCTAGATCCCAGATAACTAAGAAGAGGTGTTTCTGAAAGAGGAAGGTGGGTTAAAATTAGGGAGAGAAGAAGCCGATGGTACTAACGCTACATCACTGATAGCCTAAAAAGAGAGGAGCATACAACCATTTAAATAGAGAAAATCAAACATAAAATCAAAGAGAACCAGCATGACTCATCAAACTCAAAAAAGAACTATATATTCACTGTGAATTATCTGCAGATATATAGACAGACTACCCATAAAACTACCAGCATCATCATCATACATACCTTTCCTAGTCAAAATGGAACAAAGCATCAATATCTATTGAAATGGCTACAAAGATCATTTGACAAAACAATTAGAATTAGCTAAATAGAAATAGATACATGAACCATCAAAAATAATACTACTAATAACAAATATATGTGCTAATGACTTAAAACATACCTAACGTTTCTCCAAAAATCACTTAAGTACACTAATAACTTTTTTGCATCACTTAACACGGCTAAGCCTTCAATTTTTTGAAATAACCAAAATACTCTCTCAATTGCTACCATTGTTGTTTCTTCTTTTATTTTGAAAGGAATGATGATTTTTTGCGGTGGATGGCTGTTATTTCTTCTTATGTTTGTGTTTGAAAAAGAAGCAGGAAACTCTCTTCTATTCCCTCTTACCTCCTTGTTGATGTTATGTTTTCTTCTTTTCTTTTTTGGTCTTGAAGAAGAAAAATGAGGAGAGATGGAATAGAATAGAGAAACAAATCACAACAATAATGCAAAGAAGAAGTACTAATAATAATAACAACACCGGCAACAGCCAACAAGAGATGAAAAAGAAAGGAGGAGAAACAAGAAATAAATAACAAGCAGAAGAAGAAGAACAAAGCAAAAGCAACAACAAGAAAGGAGGAGAAACAATGGAATATGACAATGAGAGAAAATGAGAGAAAAGAATAGGAAGAAAAACGAGAAGAAGAACAAGAAAAAGAACACCAAAAAACAACCAATCTAAATCAAATAATCCATAGATATTCCAACAAAGGGAAGCTAATGCATTTATCCAAGTTGTGTGCTAAACTCAAGAAGGTATTTCGAACAAGCAAACAAACCAACACACACACACACTGTGTCACACACACTGTCACACACACACACAGTAAAAAATAATTTGATTCTCCTTCTTTCTATTCATGCATGATCTCTGATTTACAGGACAGTTGCCAACAAGATGAAGTTAAAATCAACTCAAAACAATCAACAATACATGCTTAAAAGATCTGCGAGAAAATACTTGCAGATGAACATGAAAACAGTGGTCAGGGACAAGAGTGCTTGGATACGACATGTAGCTGATGTCCAATACTCATGTCTCTCCCATGACCGGTTCCATCCAAACCTTATGGACATTTCTTTCACTTGCAGACATTAGACATTTCATATGTCCACATGCCTAAATCCATCCAATTTTGGATCCTGCAAACTCCCTTCAACCTATTTATTAAATCCCCGCCCAATCTTTCACATGAAAGGGATACATCTATAGTTCTATTCCTCCTTGGATTGGAACAAGGAACAACTCCACTGCACTCAAGCCACGCAAAGACAAACCCCTCCAAAGTTATATCAATAAACAATGACTGGATTCAATATAATTCAATGCTTGTGCTTGGCTACCATCAACCTGAGAGAAGCTATGGAATATTTGCAACATAGGTGACTGATGAACTTATGACATTATTGGCAAGATACCAAGCTATTGGACCAAGTCTAAACTCATAAAAAAATGAACATTAAAAAAGCCTTATGAGAAATATTTCATATGTTCTCCATGATATTCAACAAATTTCAGTTGCTACATAAAAACTATGTTTTCAATAAAAGGACCTGATTTTATTTATATGCAAGCTCTCATGCAAAGATAGTCGATATCAGCATACCGAAACAGATGCATTTCTAGTTACAACCTTCACCCATATAAGCTCACAAGTAACCAGAAATTAAATCGAGCAACCACGTAATAGGCTATCAAAACCAACCGGATTGGCATTAGAAATCAAGACTAAAAATCTGAAATTTATCCAAAAATATACCTGAATAAAGCTTGCAAACGTCTCCCTTCGCAATCTGAAATTTTTGTGAGTGTCAACAACCAACATAAATTAAACTCATGATAGAAACTTGGGAATCAATCACATACCTGAGTGGATTTGCAGACTTGATCGCTAGGAGTTTCGTTCGGCTCGAAGAAATTGAAGAAAAGTCGGAATAAATTGAAGAACTCGCACTGATTTGAGATCTGCACAGAGAAATCAAAGAAAACTCAGAAGAAATCGAAGTAACTCGCTCGGATTTGAGATCGGCGCGAAGAGAACTCAAAATAACCTGAGGGAGCGACCGTGGAAAATCTAAGAAATCGAAGAAAATCGAATAACCTTAGCCGAGCAACGAATTCCTGGGAAGCAATCGAAGAAAATCTTTGAAATTCTGGGAGCGACCGTAGAAATCTGGGATGAAAATCGATGAAGCAACCGTAGAAACCTGAAGATGAGGAGGGATCGAAGGCGAGCGAGGCGAGCGAGCGATCGAGTTCGTCGCGATCGAAGGCGAGCGAGGCGAGCGAGCGATCGAGTTCGTCGCGATCGAAGGCGAGGAAATTTTGCAGCGAGCGATTGAAGGCGATGTAATTCTGGGGGCGAACGCGGCGGTGCGGCCCTAATAAACAATGGAATACTATATTAATTCTCAAAGAGGGAAATTATTAGCTGTTTGTGGCCCTACAGAGTATGTTATAACCGCACGAAAATTTCTTTCCCTCCTTTCTGATTTTTGTTCCCGCCGCAAAAATTTCTTCCCCTCATTTCTGATTTTTGTTCCCGCGGTTGGATTTATTATTATTTTATTACTGTGACGGTTTCAAACCGTCACAAAATATTTATTTGGTACCGGCGGGTCGTAACCAATACAAATAGAAGGATTTGTGGCGGTTTTCCAAACCGCGACAAACAAAACCGCTAGAAACAGCCCTGTGTTTTGTAGTGGGTGAACCCTGCTACCAAGGGTCACCCCAGATTTTTCTATGCCAATAATGAGGGAGCCTTGCCTACCCCTCATCAACAACCACCACCTCAACAACAGCAAACATGCCCCCCTCGACAACAATAACAACCGTATCAACAAAGGCCGCCCCAACAACAACAATATCAACCAAGGAAACAAGTGGGGTCTTATAGACCCTGGATATAATCAAGGATGGAGGCTACAAAACCCTCTACCGGCACCACCAAGATCCGAGCATGAAGCTAGAGTTGAGGAGTTCATGGCCGAGCAACAGAAAGTCAATGTGAAATTGACGACGGGCCAAGATTCTGTCAACACTATTGTGGCACAATTGGCGCAACAAATCACTTTGCTCAACAAGGCTCAACAACAAGTGCCGGCTCAACCGGAGCAAAACCCGAGGAGCAACACCGGTCACATTAATGCAGTAGTGGTGCTGACTACGAGAGGCGGGAAGGATACCACTCCTGCTATGGTTCAAGCTAAAAGCCTAAGGGAGGAAATTCCGGTTGAAAAGGAGAAAATTAATGAAGAAGAGATCCCCAAGACAGCAAACAATGAAAAAAATCTGAAGCGGTTGAACCTCAAAAGAAGCAAACCTATAAGCCACACATACCATTTCCACAACGGTTGGCGAAGGCCAAGATGGAAAAGAAGTTTGCCAAATTTCTGGAGTACTTGTGGGGGATTAGCCTAAACATCTCGTTCTTGGATGTGATAATTGAAATCCCGACGTATGCCAAGTTCCTTAAGGACTTGATCACGGGAAAGAAGCGAACGGAGAAGATCATGCTAGCCGAGCAAGGTACTTGGTTCATCAACAAGGAGAATATGCCAAAGAAAATGAAAGACCCCGGAAGCTTTCGGGTTCCATGCACTCCTGGCGGAGTCCCCCTCCAAAAAGCTTTGGTAGACTTGGGAGAGAGCGCAAGCCTCATGCCGCTCACTATGTTCAAGAAGCTCAACATTGGGACTGACCTCAAAGCCACCGATATGAAGATCCAACTTGCCGATGGGTGAATTACTAGGCCAGTGGGGATTGACGAGAACGTGCCACTTCAAATACTGAGAGGTCTTTGTGTACCATGCGACTTCGTCGTCATGGACATAAAAGAGGATGGCGATACATCGCTTATACTTGGACGCCCCTTCTTAGCCACCGCCGGAGTCATAGTAGATGTGAGAGAAGGAACAGTATCTCTCAACATTGGCAACATAGCGGTTGAATTCCATCTTCCCAAGACAATGAAGCAAAGACCTTGGCCGGAAGAAGCGGACTACATGGACCTCCTTGATGAGGTAATAGATGAAGCCATGCCTTATGTCGTTGGAGCCTTGCACACGGAGAGCCTCGACAGAGTCCCACATACCGAGGACAACACTACAATTGAAGACCCACCGGATCCTCTCATCGAGGAAGTGACCAGGCTCACCGATGAAGAAAAGGACGACGCTGATGTCGTGAGGATTAGAGAGCTCTGCAAGCTCTCTATGGTGAAGCAAAGGGAGAAAGAGCCACCGGCAAACACACCTCAATCACCAGGAAAGAAGAAAGATACGATGAACGCAAGCTTAGGGGAGACATCCCTAGCTATCATTAGAGAGGAGACGCACACTAAGGAGGCCAAAGAAGAGCTAGCTTACATCTGAACCCTCACGGCCTTACTGGGAAGTTCGACATGCGCATCTCTTATGCGCCAAACATCATGCGCTAAACGCTAAATCATAATGGGTCGAGCTCAAGACCTTAAACGAGCGCTTGTCGGGAGGCAACCCGACAGTTCTATCTTAGTTTTTAGTTGAATTTTAATTTCATTTTTGTTTTAGATCTTATTAGTTTATAGAGTCACGAGTCTAGGAAGAATCTGATGACATGCTATGATTTTCATTTCAGGAAGAAGATGAGAGGAGTCCAGATGAATGGAGGATAGCTATGGTGATGGAGAGCACTATGTTAGTTCTTGGGTTCAAGACTAATGTTGTTTTGATGATGATCAATACATTATGTTAGTATGCTAATCAATTTTATGTTTTAGTCTCAGTTTATCTTAATGATTATATGGTGATGAGACAAAGCATAATGCTTGGAGGATATTACAAGGGATATCTTAAAGACCTCCAAGAGTGATGGTGTGCTCAATCTTGGATGAAGTCATGAAGATCATCTAATGAAGCCATAGCTTGGAGCATGATGATGGATGGACATCTAGAGGAGCATTGCCAAAGCTTGGAGCTTGATTAAGGGAAGCTCATAAAGGAGTGCCAATGCTTGGAGATGATGGGGAGAATCAAGATATCATAAGCTTGAAGACTTAGACTCCAGAAAATGCAATATGTAATCCATGTAATTTCAATTACTTGCATTTCTCTTTTTGAGTCTAGGATTATTGTAATGCCTTGATAGATGGTCATACTCTCATGCATATGCATTTCACCATCTTGGTGAGCCTTAAGATTATCATAGAATCCAACCCTATAGGTTCATCTAGCCCAAAGACTCATTTGGAGTCTCTGGCTCTCCAACAGTCGCCTGATGAAGGTTTTACAGTCGACTGGGTGATTTCAGTCGCCTGTCGAGCCTTCTACAGTCGACTGTGATGCATAGCTTAAGTCAACATTTCTATTAACTCTTCTTGAGCTTTTCGCATCAGTCAACTTCTGTTCAATTTACAGTTGCATGTGTTTCTATAGTCGTAAGTGAATTGGTCGACATTCGACTGTGTGCTTCTTGTATTTTCTGGGCTTCATCCCAATTTGCAAGCCAGTCGCCTGTTGCTGTTTTTACAGTCACCTGTATATTTACAGTCGCCTGTGAAATGGCCATCAGTTGTCTGAAAGGCGTAAGTGCGAAAAATGCATCTCTGTTTTCTCCATCCACTACAGTAGTCGACTGATTAAGGTTATACAGTCGCCTGTCAATTTTACAATCGACTGTACTCTGGTCATCAGTCGCATGTATGCATAGTGGGAGAAAGTTGCAACTCTCTGTTTTTCTCCATCCCCTGCAGCAGTCGCCTGATGAAGGATATACAGTCGCCTGTCTGTTTTACAGTCGCCTGTGTAGACTTCTACAGTTGACTGTCCTGGCTAATATTATAGCCGTTGGGATTTTTCTAGCCGTTGAACAGTCGACCGTCACTTCTTCATTAATCGACTGTATGGGCCATACACTGCCAAAATCTAGCCGTTGCAGATTTCTTCCCTTTGGGTTTTTGGCTGGTTTTATCGGTTCCTTTGGGCTTCCTATATATAGAAGATGGCTTAGTTCATTTAGAACTCTATGTTAATATTGAATATCTTTGTGAATCAATGGCCACTCCTAATCTACCCCATTCCCTAATTAGAGCTTCAATCTTACGCTATTCCACCTAAGCTCTAGGGAATTTCTCCAAGGGATTTCATTCTCATTCCTTTCTTGGAGATCATCTTTCTTCTCTTCATTTCATATACTCAAGTGAGAAGTATTAGGATTCATTCCTAGAAGAGAGAAAGAGCATCAAGTGCAAACAAAGCTAATCTCAAGAACTTGGTCATTCACTTGCATGCCTTCTTCATCGTATTGGTAAGATCATATCAACGCATAGGTAAGTGTTGTTTCATTTTGTTTTTTGTTCGAAACCCTAATTCTCTTTATGGGAATTAGTTACTCTTTTTGTGGAAGTTACTCTTTTTGTGAGAGTTTGGTTCTTTCTGTGTGTGCAAACAAAATTATCTGTGTGAGGTCTCTCTGTGTGAGAGTAAGAATATCTCTTTATGTGAATCATAAATCCTCTGTGTGAGGTATCTCTGTGTGAGATTGCAATCACTTTCTCTGTGTGGGAATATAGTGAATATTGGTGTGGCTGGACGTACCCAAGTTTTGAGAACCAGGGTAAAATCCTTGTGTTTGCGATTATTATTGTTGAGCACTCTGTTTATTTTCCGCTTCTTATTGTGCTTTAATTTCAGTAACTTTTAATTAAGCACTTTGCTTGCCATTACACTATTCACCCCTCCTCTAGTGTGTGTGTGTGTGTATCCCTGCAGGGTCCCTTACACACCCCAGGGACACGCTTAAATGCCAAAGGAAGGAAGGAACTGACGGGAGAGGAAGAAGCATACAGCTTCGCAAAACAGAGAGTCTGGAGCAGAAAAGAGCAGCCCACTCGGTCGAGTGACTTGTTCACTTGACCGAGTGAAGACCATACTCGGTCGAGTAGGGTACTGTATAGGGAAGTACAGGGAAGGAACTGACTTGCACTGTGAGGCCTGTTTACTCGGCCGGTAGCTTAGCTCACTCGACCGAGTGACTATTCCTACTCGGCCGAGTAGGAGCCGGTAACAGATTATTCGAAAATCCATACTCTGTTTTTAATTTACACTCGGCCGAATAGAACTTGTCACTCGTCCGAGTGACTCGAACCACTCGCCTAAGTCATCCAACTCAATTGACGCAACAAAATCCAATTTTTTTGGGGGGGCGATTCGGCCAAATACCGATCGTCACTTGGCCGAGTGACTTAAAGTGAGCTAACCCTATAAGTCTCGAAATCGACGCTCGATATTTCAAAATCCTCAATTCACAGCAGACCCCCTCTTACCTTTGACTCGCCCGATCCACCATCCCACTCGCCCGAGCCACCGCCACTCGCCCGAGCGGTGCGACCACCCAGTTGCCGGAGCACCCTCCGGTGCCACCCCTCTTACCGCTCGCTGGCGAGCACCGGTCCTCCCAGTCACAATTTCCCCCTTTTTCTTCTTATTCCCATTTTGTAAGCCCAATTCAACCTCAATTCCAAATTGAACCCTATTTACATCTATTTATCTTGATCAACCCCTTGATTTTACGATTCTCATTGCTAATCAATTGTTTTTATGCTTCAGGATAGCTTGTGGGAGATCATGTGCTGATTTGGAGTTGCAGGGGAGGCGTCTCTCATTCAGGTTGCTTACGAGGAGTCGCATCGTGCTTGGTATACTCGTTCCTTATTTCATTTTGAGCACGTTTTTATTTTCTACGCCTCTCATGGCACCACCATGCCCCTACGCACTAGGTCTCATGCACAGCAGCCTGCTTCTAAGCGGAAGAGGTCTGGCGACCCGAATTCCTCTTCCCCTAGAGCGGACTCCCTGCCTCCTAGCGATCCACCTCCCACACTCCCGGCACCCACTTTGCCCATTCCACCCCCACCAGTATAGCCCACCACGGTAATCAACACGTATGGGATCACCTTCAAAGATGACACACACCACTTCAAATTTAAGAGGCTTTCCCAGCATTCGATTATCCCCTCTAGGTTTGCACACGTTGATGACCTTGAGCGCCTAGGGGTACTACCGGGGCTGCTCCAATTGTATGACAATGTGGGGTGTCGTGATTTTCTTTCGGTGTCGACGGACACCTATGTCCGATCGACCCTCGAGGTCCTGAGTTCTATTCGTAGGACTCCCAGGGGGTGCACATTTCTCTTGATGGATCGGGAGTGCGACATCAATCTCGATATGCTCCATGCCTACTTCCATTGGTCCCCTGTTCCCGACCCCGACCGAGCTTACGGCCCAATGCACCACACCTCATCTTCCTTTAATGCCCACACATTCTGGATCTTGATCACGAGCTCCCCACTTCACTTTGACCCTAGCCAGGCCAAGGCCACCTCTATCATCCATCCTTGCCTACGGATTGCTCAGTGCCTTTTGGCAACCACCATTCTTGCGAGGTATAAGCCTGTGACGATGTCTATGCCAGAGCTCTACATGCTCTATGCGATGTCGAGAGAGAGCCCACGAGGGTGACATGGATTTCTTAGTCCCTGCTATTCACATTGATATAGCTGGTATCTTGACCGCATAGTCTTCTCAGTCATCGCCAGGACGACGATTTATTGTGGCGGTCTGATTACCTTACTACCTCCCATGTGTAAGATTGAACTTCCTGCTAGCTTGCTTTGACCTACGGGCCCCACCGCATTATCTCTTGATGTTATGGCCCGTATGAAGATGCTGCATCCTCACGGTCAGCACCACTGGGTTTGGCTACAGGGTCTGTATTCAGTGATTATATGGTGCTTCCGAGCCCTGCTCAGACCCACATCAGACCCGCAGGTAGGTGTGGAGACCAGAGATGGACCTCCTCGTCCCAGCTGCCTACATACTCAAGCCCAAGGATGCCTAGCAGGAGCCCCTTCGTAGCCCTCTCGCCCTTGAGATCCCCATTCCTCCGTGAGCCCCTGATCTGATCCTTGAGCCCGGCACATCTGTCCCCACCTCTTCCAGTGCTGAGTGCTCTATTGTTGTGTCTATTCCCACCACCACCACCACCTCTGTGCCACTGAGTGTCGATCCCATTTCTTATATCAGTCTTGAGTGCGCCGACCCCATAGCCTTTGAGACAGGAGAGCCTTCCTCCTTTGCAACCGTCGAGACCCTGTCCTCACCCGATTTTTCAACCCTTGAGGAGTCATTCTCTGCTACTTTCACATCCTCCCTAGTCGTCGACCTTTCTGTCTCCGCTGCTGTCATTTTCACTGAGAGCGGCATGACGTTTTTCACCACGTCTGTGTCCACAACCTCTCTGCTTGTCTCGTCCTCCCTCGTTGCCTCATGCTCCTCTGCCTCTGCTCACACTTCTGGGAGCATTCATCCGTCTCAGCCTCTGTGGGAGGCTGAGTGTATTTTAGTGAGCAGCACCCCACGCACGTACCCGATGGTGGCCCCACTAGTTTACGGTAGCCGCGTGCGACAGCCCTGACCTCCTCCTGTACGACCCTCTGCTCCTGCTCCTAACCCCCTTGTCCAGCATCTCTGTGCTATCGAGGGGGCAGTGAGTGGGCTCAGAGTAGATTTTAGGGCTCTCGCTCCCACCGTTAGCTTCGTGGAGGCACGCGTCGTCGTTCTCCCTGGTATTCAGCATATGTTGAACCAGATCTTAGAGCGCCTGCAGCAACTTCTCCCACCACCGCCCAACCACAGGGAGTTGATGGTGCTCCACCACCAGTCTAGGCATGTACACTTGATGCCTGCCATATTTCTGCTCCACCTCTCACCCCACCATTTTGCCATCATTTTGCTTGCCCACATGTTTTGATCACTTTTTGCATGACACTATTATTTATATCAGTTTGGGGGAGAGTCGGCACTTCTGGACCACATTTTGTATCCATTTAGCATTTAGCATCCATCATTTACATGCATGTTGGTCGAGCCCCAGGAGCACACACACCCGGACAAACGAATTGTAGTTTTACCGCAAGCGCACGGTGTAGCGGCGAGCGGGTATCAAACTCAGGGAGGACTAATGACAGTGTCTCCTTCCAATCACCTAGCTATCAAGAAGATCGAGAATCGTTTGGGGTAAACAGTCACAATCGTGCAAATATCAAAAGAAAGTATCAATTTAATAAAACGTCTATGGATATGGAATCCCCGCTACAAACCGTCTCTCATCATTGTGATTCATAGGTTTCATTATTGCTAAACTTGAATGTGGGTGAACTAGTCACAACTAAATGTAGAACCAAGCTCACGCTCTCGCGCTATTGTCGGTCTATAGCAAACTTAGGATAGGGCCCAATCTCTTGCAAACCCTAGCCTAAGCTGCTAGCGTGAAGAATGACATCATCGTTCAATCGTATCTCGAGCCCACTCTCGTGCAAACTCGAGCTACGACCTTGGTTGCGATAGTTCCTATCCGTCCAATCTCTTGCAAACGGATATTGGTGTAGATTCACAATTGAACATCCTAGCTTTGGCCCAATCTCTTGCAAACCAAGTCTAGAGAGATCCAATTGTCAATCTAAATCGAATATCTAGGCCTTCTTATCAATTGGGATCCAATCTCTTGTAAATCCCAATCGATATGAATCCCTAGCTATCCGTAACTAATCAATCACAACATAACCCTAATCAATTCTAGCAACAATTCCACAATTTCATCACAATTTAGAAATAGGGTCCATAGGGTTCATCCCCATGCCCTAGAACATCAAATCTACTCACTAGTCATCATGCAATTCTTAGAAAAATCAATAATAACATCAAGAGAATTCGCAATAGAGAAATAGCTAATAAAAATTGAGTTTTTGATAGGAAATACACAAACCAATCAAGAACCAATGATATCCAATGAGAATCCAACAAGAGTATCCTTTTAAATCTCCAAAAAGAAAGTCTAAATCTAATAATCTAAAAAGCTCTCAAAAAGCTCTCAAAAAGGCTGCCAAAAGCTCCTCTAACTAGGGCAAAAACTGGGTTTAAATACCCCCAAAATCGCCCAGAAAATCGTGACCAAACTGCCTTTGGTGGTGACTCGGCCGAATATACTTATCCGTTTGGCCGAGTGGCTTTATCGTTCGGCCAAGTGACTTTCGACAGGATTTTCGAAAAATACAGTAACTTCGGCCTTTCTTTGGACAATTTCCCTGTACCACTCGGGCGAGTGAGATTTCTCATTCGGCCGAGTGGGCTTTCTTCGTTCGGCCGAGAATACGCTGAAATTAGCTCTGTGTGTGTATCCGTCCTAGTCGGCCGAGTGGGGCTTCTTGTTCGGTCGAGTGGCTATTTTGCTCGGCCGAGTGGCATGCTGTAAATACCCAATCTTCTCTGTTTCTCCTCCTCGTCGCTCCTACGAAATTCCTTCTTCTTCCACTCATCTTCCATCGCTGAATGGCCCTCAAATGAGCCGTGGGTGACACTCCTTAGCGCTTGCGAATCACTTGATCTCAAAATCGCTCCGAATCGCTCCATATTTCCTGAAATGCGACAAAAACAAGAAATAGTGAAAAGCATCAAAATATTGTCGAATAATCGTGAAAAACGCGATATGGGCTATCAAAATGGTATGCAAACATGCAGAAAAAAGGTGTAAAATATGGAGTGATCAAAATCCCCCAAGCTTACCTCTTACTCGTCCTCGAGGAAGATAAGTAAAAGGCGAACCCGACGGGAAAAGTAATAAAAAGAAAGAAAGAAAAATGAAAAATAGAATAGAAAGCGAAGAAGGAGATGCTAGATCATTTTTCTCCGGACGTGGGTTTTGCTTACTCATGTGGCACATGACGAATGTAAAACTCATGCCAAAGATTTTATCTTGATACCATAGTATATGGATTAATTCAAAATAGAAAACCCAAGAATATCAAAATAGTATGAAATATGGAGTCATTCTAGAATTAACATCGTCTGAAGCATCTAAAGCGGTATACATAATCATAGATCCCACACTTTTCAATTGAATGCTTTCTACCTGGAGTATAAGAGATATCATACAATATGGGGCAGCAAGAATAGAAAAGTATGGTTTTCATGAAATGTATGCCAAGCGTCAATTTCTGGATTTCGTAAAACTTTTAGTGATCTCACCAAGTATAGAAAATTACTTAGCTTAGGTTGTCATGCCCTGTCAGGTAGTCACTCTCTTACACATCATTGGTTCCTCTCCCCCAAGCTTATCTATAAGCGTGGTGGCACAAGATAAATCAATAAATATATTCCCCATTTTTGAAGCTCCATGATAGAACAAAAACAAAAGAGGGAAGAAAGAGAGAGAGTATGAGATGGGATCATGTATAAACTTCTTCTCTCTTTTCTTTACTTTTTCTCATTTTTTTTCTTTTTTTTCATTGCAAAAGATTCATATATACAACTGTGATCCCAAATCAAAAGATAGAAAGATTTACATGTATTTTTTTTAATTTTTTATTTTGGGGGTAGTGGAGCATGAACTTTATAAAGCGGTGGAATTGACAATATAGGATCCACTAAAGGGAGATTCACCAATGAATATAAGTAGAGAATTAATGCTCAAGATATGTGGAGAAAGAAATAAATGTAACTCTCGGTTCACTCTATAAGACGTGCACAACAACTTTCAGCAGAGTAATGTAATCTACTCAGTTTAATCTCAGAAAGTAAACTAGTCCAGTTATATCAACCTAACATACATTCATTCAACCTGAAAGTGAGGCGTACATTTTTCATGCAATAAGAAGCGATATAAGAAAGGAAAGCAGTATTCCAGATATAAGCAATCAATGCGTGAAGCTTGGTGTGTTTTCTATGAAGAGCATACATATGAATTATCAGACTTCAGCTAATAACAGAATTTCATCCATATTCATACAGGAAAAGGTGGGTTACTATCTCAAATGCATAGCAAGACACATCATATGATATCTGAAATAAAAAACTACGGCATGACAAAGTAGTATGCAAGCAGAGATAAGCTAATCACCACGTCATCATCATCACAGAAAAGTCATCTCTAGCAAAAGATGAAAGAAATAAGGATAAAAGAAAATAGAAACTACTACGAAATGCAACACACTCAAAAGGGTAAGAAAACGTGATGCATGATAAAAAACAAAAAAGTGGGTGAAAATGGTGTTAAAACAAAGAAATGGTGGAAAAATAAAATAAAAGGTGACAAAAAATAAAATGCGTAAGAACTCACTCCCCCAAGCTAAAGTGCACAGTGTCCTCATTGTGCAAAGTGTGGCACACCAAGCGACGTGAAATGGGTGGGATTGGTGAGGATGCATGCATGATGAAAATAAAAGAAAAGGAAATGATATGGTAATGCAGGTAATGCATGCAGAGGTCAAAATGGTGCAAAATGTCAGTGTCCCCAAAAAGAAGCTCCCTCACTCCCAAAGAGATATAAACAGATATGCCCAAAAGGTACCAAAACGACGCGTGGAGGAGGGGCGTAAAAATCACTAGGCTCAAAAACAACCAGCAAAACAACAAAAATATAGAAGGCATCCAGAGTGTGCCTAGGCTAGTGGTGGTACACCAGTACCGTCCTGTGGCGGAGGTGGTGGTGGAGGTGGTGGGCGTGGTAGCTGCTGGGTGGGTGTCGGTGGTGGAGGCAGACGCGCCAGAATCTGGTTCAGGCAAGCCTGAATACTGGGAAGAATGGCGACGCGGGTCTGCACAGAACTAACTGTGGCGGAGGGAGCCCTGAAATCCCCTCTAAGTCCACTAACAGCCCCCTCAAGAGCACGAGTGCTCTGAACTAGAGTGTCAGGGGGTAGTGGAGCAGAGGGACGCACAGGTCTAACAGGTGAAGTGCAGGGCTGTCTCACGCAGGTAGTGTCGAGGATGGGTCCAGCAGGGAAGTGGGGAAGTGGTGATGTGCTAACTAAGTGATGCCCAGCCTCTGTGAGAGGCTGGGACGCAGGAAAGGTCGAAGTGGAAGCAGCAGCGGTAGTGGAAGTGTAAACAGACGATGAGGCAGCGTGAGAGGTCGGTGACGCAGACGTGGGGACAGATGTCACGACACTCTCGAAAAAGACAGCAGCAGTGGGGACAGATGGGCCAACGGTCGGGGTAGCCGTGGACAAAAGTGAGGACAGGACCGCCACTGCGGCAGTAAAGGAGGTCTCGCCACTCTCAATAATGGTAGGGGGACGCTCGGGACTCAGAGTGGTAATGGGCTCGGCAGAAAGAGGCACAGGGGTGGTGGTGGTGGACGGTTCAGTTAAAGTGCTTTGACACTAACAGACGTGTGGACAGAGGTGTCGGGAGATGCAGACAGTGCAGGAGCAGGCTGAGGGATCACATGATCGACGGGTGGAACGAGGGGCTCCTGCTGAGCATCCTCAGCCTCAAGCACGTAGGCGGCGGGGATAAGGAGATCCATCGCTGGATTCCAGTCTCCGCCGTCTGGTCCAATATGTGTCCGAGCAGGGCTCGGGAGAACCATGTAATCCGCGCTGAAATGACCGTGCAGCCAAACCTAGTGCTGATGACCATGGGGACGAAGAATCTTCATCCGAGCCATAACATCTATAGAAAGTGTAGTGGGGCCCGGAGCTCGACGCATGTCGTCTGGAAGGTCAATGCCGGTCATAAGGGCCAAGAGGGTGATCAGACCGCCGCAACAGATATGTGTACGAGCACTCACAGAAATACTGATGCGATCCAAAAACCAACTGGAAATGTCGATCTCGACGGCAGGGACCAAATCGTTACTCCCCCTATCTAGAACCCTATGGCATGTTATCGCATAGAGCATGTAGAGCTCTGGCGTAGATAGCGTCTCGGGCTCGTACCTCGCAAGAAAAGTAGTCGCCATAAGGCGATGTGCAATGCAGAGGCAGGGGTGGATAATAGCTGATGCCTTGGCCCTACTAGGGTCAAAGGCGAGTGGGGATCCCGTGATCCATGTCCAAAAGGTGTGAGTGTCGAACGATGGGGGTGGAATGTGCGTGGGAGCGTAGGCGCGGTCTGGGACCAGGACGGCGGGCCACTGGAAAAATGCTCTAAGCATGTCGAGAGTGATCTCGCACTCTCGATCCATCAAATGGAAGGAGCATCCTCCAGGGGTCCGGTGAATGGAACTAAGGACCTCTAGTGTCGGACGGATGTAAGTATCTGCCGACACTGACAGAAAGTCACGCCATCCCACGTTGTCGTACAACGTGAGAAGCCCCTCAAGTACCCCTAGGCAGTCTAGGTCGTCTAGGTGTGCAAACCTAGAGGGTACTATCGAGCGATGGCAGATACGCTCGAATCTGGCACTGTGTGTGTCATTTCGAAACATAATCCCCATCGGCCCGATGGTGGGAGCGGGTGGTGGAACGGGATCAGCAAGAAGCGGCTGTGTAGGTGGTGGTGGTGGGCTAGGTGGAGGGGAGTCCGCCCTGGTGGAAGAGGAGCCAGGATCACCTGACTTCTTCCACTTTGAAGCGGGCTCCCGCGTGCATGAACTACGGCGTGGCGGCATGTGTGCCGCGCAACGTGCCCTCCAAACGAAATGTGGCGCGCTAAATAATCAAACGAGTATATATGAGCACGCCGTGAGAGCAATCAGTGATGTGTGCAAAGATACGCCTCCTCCGCAAGGCTCCGTATGCGTCAAAAAGCTCCCCAAAGCTCCCCCAAGCTAGCGTGAAACACAAACGATAAAATCAGTCAATAATAATCAATATGTATGGGGGAGATAGGCGGTAACAGATATATATATGATTTAATTTGAAATTGGGGCACAACAGGCGTACAAAATAGGAGAAATGGGGAGAAAAGAGGCATTTTGGGCGAAATGGGGGTCACCGGCGACTGGGACGGGCGGCGCCGGTGAGCTGCGGCGGCGAGGCGGCGGTGGCGACCAGCGGGGGTCGTCGGCCGATGGTGCAGCGACGGCTCGGGCGTCGGAACAGCGGATTGGGCGAAGGAAGGCAAAGCGGGCTTGGGCACTGGCGAAATGAATTTGGGGATTTTGCGTTTTTCGAAATTCACGCAGCGCCTAGGCCTTATTTAGGAGTATTACGACTTGGCCAAGTGACATGCTCACTCGGCCGAGTGGGACAAGTAAATAAAATTTCAAACTTTCTCCCATAAGTTACGACTCGGCCGAGTGGCTTTTCCCATTCGGCCGAATGGACAAGTTCTACTCAGCCGAGTGGCTCAGCCACTCAGCAATTTTTAGAGCGTGACGGGTATCTGATTCACTCGGCCGAGTGACAAGTCACTCGCCTGAGTGGAAATTATACTATAAATTGACATGAAGTAACAGAGAGTTTGTCTGCAGAGTCTTCCCTGATTGTTACTCCACTGGGCCAAATTTCTTTGCTCGGCCGAGTGTCATATGTTACTCGGCCGAGTGGATTCTTGTTTTCTACAACGGTTCTCTGTTTTCGCTTCATTCTCTATTTTTCTTCCTCCAGTCGGTTCCTTCCTCATTCTGGGGCCTGAGCGCATTCCTGAAGCTCTCTCCCTTGCCTTGGGCATCCTTCATATGAATGGTCTCTCTTTCTCCATCTCATGTCATGAAAATTAGGACTCGTTGTCACGATTTTCATAGACACCAGACTCTAAACAATAAGAAAAATATAAAATAAAAATGAAAGTCAACTAAAAATGATATAAAACTGTCGGGTTGCCTCCTGACAAGCGCTCGTTTAAGGTCATGATCTCCACCCCTTAAGATTTTCGTTTAGCACATGATGTTGGGCTCATACGAGATACGCCCGTCGAATTTGCCGGGAAGGCCACTTGGATTTGGTTGTTGGTAGTCGTCGGCCTTCCTTGGCGTCTCCTCATCATGGGTAGAGATGGAGGATAAGCCCCCTAAGCTTGTGCTAGGACCAATCTTCCCTCTCACCGGTGATGCCGATCTTCTATTCGACTGAGCTTTCTTTGGATTCTTTGCCGTTGTGAACTTGCAAAGCTCTCTTATCCTTGCAACATCAGTGTCACCTTTATCATCAGCCATGGAGCTATCCGGAGGGTCCTCCAACTTATCTTCAATGCTAGAAATTTGGCCTTCTTCAAGGCCATCTTCATGGAGAGCGCCGATGGAGTGCGGAATGGCTTCTTCGATCTCCTCGTCAAGGAGGTCCACATAATCCAATTCCTCTTGATAGGCATATGCTTCATGGATTTTGGAATATGGAACTCAACCTCAACGTTCCCGACATTCAAGAATAATGTGCCTTCTCTCACGTCGACTATAACGTCGGCGGTGGCTACGAACGGGCGTCCAAGAATAAGTGAAGTGTCGACCTCCGCCTTGATGTCCATAACGACAAAGTCGCAAGGCAAACAAATCCCTCCCGAAACTTGAAGCGGGATGTCCTCCGCAATCCCTACCGGCCTAGTGACCCGACCATCCGCTAGTTGTATCCTCATGTCGGTTGGCTTCAAATCGGTCCCCGTATTCAATTTTTGGAACATGCTAAGGGGCATTAGGCTCACACTTTCTCCCAAGTCAACTAAAACCTTTTGCAATGGGGCACCTCCAAGTGTGCATGGGATGCGGAAGCTTCCGGGATCCTTGAATTTCACTGGCGCCTTTTCCTCCCGGTTGAACCAAGTACCTTGTTCGGCAAGCATTAGTTTCTCCTTCCTCTTCTTTCCCGATATTAAGTCCTTCAAGAACTTTGCATACGACGGGATCTCCACTATAGCATCTAGGAAGGGTATGTTGAGGCTTACTCCCCTCAAATATTCAAGGAACTTAGCGAGCCTCTTCTCAATTTTAGCTCTTGCCAACCGTTGTGGAAATGGCACCGGCGGTATGTAGGTGCGCTCCTCGTTGGGCTTCTTCACTTCAGAATTTCCGCCTCCTTGTGGCTCCTTTGGGCTCTCCTCCTCAATCGTCGACTTCTTGTCATCCAAGACTTCTTCCACGGGCTCCTTAGTTTGGACCATGACGGGAGTAGTATCCTTCCCGCCCCTAGTTGTGACCGCCACTACCGCATTTATGTGGCCGGTATTATTCCGTGGATTGGGCTCCGGTTGAGCTGGTAATTGTTGGGTGTTTTTGTTAAGCAACGTGAGTTGCTCCACTAGTTGAGCCACTACGGTATTCAGAGAGTCTTGTTGTGCAATCAACCGAGTGTTTATCTTCTTTTGCTCCACCATGAACTCCTCCACCCTAGCTTCATGATCTGATCTTTGGTGTGCTTGAGGTAGGTTAGGAGCTCTCCAACCTTGATTATAACCAGGCGGCCTATACGGTCCCGCTTGTTGCCTAGGCAGGTAATTTGGGTGCGGTGGCCCCCTTGGTTGGTTTTGATGTTGTGGAGGTGGAGGCCTAGCTTGAGGTTGTTGCGGCGGCGGTGGGTTTAGGGCTCCTTCATTATTTGCATACAAAAATCCCAGATGGTTCCTTGCGGCCGGGTTGGCCCAATAGCCGAAGTTCTCCGCAACATATTGCACTTGCTCCAAGGCTCCCTCTCCTTGCTCTCCTCCTACGAACATGACTTGAGATGGATCTTGCCAATCACTCATATTTCTTACCGGCGTAGATGTAGAGGGAGCTCCATGTGGCTCGGTGATATACTTCTCCAATCTCTCCACTACCTTATGGATAGAGTCAAATTTGTTCGAAAGCTCCGCTACGGCCTTGGCTTCATATATGCTAGTGGACTTCAAAGAGTTAGAAGAATGTCCTCGCTCATCGCCCCATTGTTGATTATTAGTAGCCATCTCCTCTAATAGGGCCGTAGCTTCATCCGCCGTTTTGGAAAGAATGGCTCCGTTGGCGGTTGCATCGATGATCTGCTTCGTGCCCGATTGGAGTCCATTATAAAAACTGTGAACTAGCTCACATTCTTCTATGCTGTGATGGGGGAATTGATGCTGTAAATCCTTGAAGCTCTCACATGCCTCGTATAGGGTCTCTTGCGGTCCTTGCTTGAAGGACATGAGTGCACTCCTAATCTTCACCGTCTTAGATGGTGGGTAGAATTTATCCACGAAAGCATTGGCCAACTCATTCCAAGTAGTGAATACCCCTTCTGCCTGCGTCCTCAACCAATATAAAGCTTTGTCTCTGCGGGTGAAGGGGAAGAGTCTCAAGCGGATAGCATCAACGAAAACACCCGGCATTTGAAAGGTGGCGCACTTGGACAAGAATAGCTGCAGGTGATAATTGTAGGATCCTGTCCAAAACAGAGTTAGGATCGATAATATGAAGTTTAGACTTACGCTTGCGTACGCTGCACGGTAGTCTACGAACTTCGCCTTCGGATTCGCCACGACGGATCGAGTCTACTCACGAACGGAGTAAGGCTACTAAATCCACAATCTAAATCTCTACTTTAGATTAAGAACTTGGATAGAGGGAGAGGAAATATTTCTGCAGAGCTTCGCTAGGATGAAGATGCATGCATGAATTTCATGCAAAAAGTGTAAGGAAAATGGCTACCCTTGGGTCTTATTTATAGCCCCCAAGGTAGTTATTTTAGGGTTAGTTGTTCCTTTGGAACAACTTAATTAAGGTGTACCATGATACATGGCACATTATAAGCTTAAGTTGTACCATATGCATGGTACAACATAAGCTTAAGATATTCCCCCTTTATTAGCCATATGTCGCATGCACTTATGCATATATAATGCGACTTTCCCGCTCATCCAGAGATCCTCTCCGTAAGGGAACAGATTCCCTTTGCACACGACTTCGTGTACGCGACGTTCGAGGTCCGTAATCCCTCGTACATCCCCCACAAGGGTGTACAAACGTCTTCCATATCCAACATCTCCCACTCACACTTGAGGGGATTGTAAGAGAACGTCTTTCCCTTAGTTCTTTCATCTATCATACCGAGAAATAGACCGTGCGACCGTCATGCGCGTAGAGTCTGTTGTTGTGCACTTGTTAGAGATACACAACGACCTCGAAGGTGCAAAGTTGAGTAGTTCAACGCATGCTTTACCCTAGATTATTTCTTCACATTTCTTGTACTTTATATTCAACAATTGAATCCCATCTGGATTACAATTGGCTGGCCAGCTTTGAATCACTAAAGTCCAAATGCGAATATGAAATCAATCTTCCTCTTCTTGCGAACCTTCTGATCTTGACTTGATGCGCTTTTCTAACGTGCCCCGCCGAGCCGAATTACCATAGCCCATTAGTAACACGCTAAGATAGCGATCATCTCGTCAAATCTAAAGGAACCAATTGGAGTCCTTGAGGGTAAGAGTTAAGACCCGTATGGCCTTTGAGTCTCACATAATAGCAAACACTATTGCTACTAACTCAGTGGTCGAAATGCATACGTGGTATGAACACGTATTACAACATCACTCCTTTCCCATGGAGAGTATGTCTTAATGATGTTGTACGGATGAAAAGATCAGACACCACAGTGCCTATCTTTTTGAGTCCCCTTACTACTCGTGAAATATTCACGGACTCTCATCCTGCATAAGACAGATAGGATTTAAAAAATCCAATGAGATCTTTTTATCCTTGTGATACAGATCTCAGATCTTTTGTAAGCATCCATATGATGAAGATCTTTCATTCGACTAACTTTGTTAAAGTCATGACTCTAAATCATTCGTCTAATGATTTTGACTTTAAACTAGTCTCATCTCTATCTTATCCATCTGATAAGATAAGGCGGTTGCTCATGTGAGAGAGCCAACCTTAATCTGTCCGACATACACACAATTCAGCTGAGATTTCAAAAAATGTACAAAAACATTTCTTTAAGAAATTCATATGCAATGCTTGAAAAAGAACTTATTCTTTTATTAAATTTGATCTTTCTTAGACATGGGAATATATATTGGTACAACTCAGCTCATACGCAATCCTTAGGATGATAAGTGTTTATAAAACACATTTCTGGGGATCGCTTTCGTAAGCTGATCCTCTATCATCTCATGCGTAGATATGTACCTTATGTCTACCTTCTTGGTTTTATCATAGTCTTTTGCAAACCTGCAGTTCCTTTAAGATACTGCATTATCCTCTTAACCGCTTTCCAGTGTTCTTGCCCTGGGTAGGATTGGTAACAGCTTACCATTTCCAACAGCAAAACAGATGTCCGGTCTCGTACACACCATAGCGTACATAAGACTATCAACTGCACTGGAATATGGAACTTTTTCCATAATTTCCTTTTCCTTTTGGTTCTTTGGACACGATTCCAGATATAAATTATCGCATATGCTTATATGATTATCAATGGACTTGCAGTCCTGCATATTAAATCGTTCTAGAACCTTCTTTATATAAGTCTCCTGTGAAAGAGAAAGAAGTTTCTTCGAATGATTCCTTGAAATCTTAACTCCAAGGATATATGCGGCTTTTCCTATGCCTTTCATCTCAAATACTGATGAAAGCCAAGCCTTGATACTCATCACAAAGCCCTTGTCATTTCTGGCTATTAAAATGCCATCTACATATAGAGACATAATAACATGCTTGCTTTTAATCCTCTTGATATATACGTAGTTATCTTCATCAAGTATGGAAAATCCATTTGATAAGACAATTTCTTGAAATCGTATATACCATTTCCTCGAGGATTATTTAAGACTATATATGGACTTACGAAGTTTACAAACCTTATGTTCGTTTCCTTCTTTTACAAACCCTGTTGGTTGTTCCATATAGATCTCCTCGTCCAATTCTCCATTGAGAAAGGCAGTCTTTACATCCATCTGATGTAATTCGAGGTATAAGCAGCTACCATTGCCAGAATCAGGTGAATCGAGGTCAAACGCACAACAGGTGAGAAGGTCTCTTCGTAGTTTATCCCTTCCTGTTGCGTAAAACCTTTCGCGACAAGGCGAGCTTTATATCTATCTATAGAGCCATCAGCCTTATGCTTGATCTTGAGAACCCATTTGTTCCCAATTGCTCTATGTCCTCTGGGTGAGTTAACTAAGTCCCAGACTTGGTTAACTTTCATGGATTTCAATTCCTCCTTCATCGCTTCCATCCATTTGTCTTTTGCAGGGCATGATGTGGCATATTTGAGATTCTTCAAGTCCTTGTTGACTCGAATTTAGATCAATTCTAATATCACTCCCACTTGAAATGTTGTTAGAATTGCTCCCACTTGGATCATTATTCCCGTATGGAATAGGATAATCGTCATTCGTATAATCCATTGGTGAAGGTTGAAAAGTATTTTCGTTTTCACCAAGAATTCTCCCACTCGAATGAGGTAATCCTTCTTGATCACAAATCTCAAATAGAGATAAGTCCTGACTTATCTCGCCCTGTCTTGGAAACTCGTTTTCCAAGAAAGTGACATCCCTCGACTCAAACTCAATTAGCACACCATTGTCTTCATGACTAACAAAAACATAACCTTTGGAGTTTAATGCGTATCGTTTAAAGATACATTTCCTTCCCCATGGCCCAAGTTTGCCATACTTATGGGAGGAAATATGTGCGTTGAATGCACAAACTCAAGGTAAAATGTTTAAGTCAGGAGACCTTTGGTTCCACAACTCATAAGGAGTGGAGCTAACTGATTTCGAGGGTACGCGGTTTAAAATGAAAATGGTTGTCAATAATGCATCACCCCAAAAGGTGATTGGCAAAGCTTGCGCCATCATTGAACGGACCATTTTTCATTAAAGTCCTATACCTCCTTCCTGCAACACCAATTTGTTGAGGAGTATAAGACATAGTTACCTGATGTACTATGCCTTTTTCATCACAAAGTTCCTTTAAACTTGTTGATTGATATTCACCGCCCCTATCGGTTCGCACGACCTTAATCTTGCGATCTAATTGATTCTCCACTAAACTCATATAGTTTTTAAAGCAGGTTTAGTGCTTTCACTTTTGTGGGATATCAAATAGATATGACCGAATCGGGTGAAATCATCAATTAAAAGTGATGAAATAGAACTTCCCGCGTCT
Organism: Scilla litardierei; assembly: GCA_030789695.1. Lineage (NCBI taxonomy): Eukaryota > Viridiplantae > Streptophyta > Magnoliopsida > Asparagales > Asparagaceae > Scilla > Scilla litardierei. The sequence continues at coordinate 113,265,977 of CM061131.1, read as the reverse complement.
TGTCTTGACATTCATCGGACCACATATGTCCGAATGGATAAGCTGTAATGGAACCTTGGCCCTTGTGCCGGTTCCAAAACGGCTTGCGACAAGATTTCCCCACAAGGCAATGTTCGCAGGTTGACTTTTCAACCTTTGAAACATTTGATAGAAGGCCACGTTTGGCAAGTCTATCCATACGCTTTGGTCCAATATGACCAAGCCTTGTGTGCCAACAAATTATATTAGACTCAAAAGAATTTGTCGCAAGGAAATTTTCATTACATGAGGAATTTATACATTGTACTTATTACAATAAATCCTTTGAAAAACAAACCCAGTACCAATAAAGGAATTATTACAAAATAGGTCCATATTACAATCACGAAGGAACCAACTATAACCAAGACCCAATAAATTGACCACTATTTTAATATTCCTTTGAATATATGGAATGAAGAGAACATCATGAAGTAGGATAGTGCGGCCGTTGTCCAAGACAAGCTTGCGAGTCCCAACGCCTTTCACTTCAACACGTGTGTTGTTTCCTACATTGATCCACTTCATTCCTTGAGTATCCGGTGATACTCCACGAAGGACCGTCTGTCCTTTGTTATGTGGTCGGTGGCACCTGAATCAATTATCCCAAAATGGATTAGATTTCACAAGAAATAGTGAACTAGAAACACATATGTAACTAGTATTACAAGTTACCTCGTCACTTTCACTCGTACACGAACGAGCATAGTGACCGAGTTTGTTGCACTTGAAGCACTTGATCCTTTTCAAGTCTTTCTTCTTGTGCCATTTCTTGTGCCCACCATTATGTTTGGGTTCCTTGGTAGACTCAGGTTGCTTATTACGTTCATTAGAAGACTTCGAACGATCTTTACGTTTCTTTCCCCCGTGTGAGGAACTAGCAACCATGTGCACTTCTGCACTTGGCTTGGCAGCCGCAAGCCGCTCTTCCTCTAATTCGAGGTGCTTGGAAACGTCGTTGAAGGTCTTGATGCTCTCATTGTGAGTGAGATGCATCTTCATTTGATCCCACCCATTTGGTAGGGAACGTATGACTGCTTGGATTTGTTGCTCATCAGTGAGCACATGACCTGCGTCCTTTAACTCCGAGATAAGGTTCGCCATATGTCGCAGATGTTTCCCCATGGAATGATCTGGACGTTTCTTATATGTATCGAACTTTATAGTTAAGGCGCGAAGTTTGGACACCGATGTGCCACCGAACTTCTCCTCTAGCTTGGACCATATGTCCATGGCTAGGTCATGTTCTCGGAAGATGCGCATTATGTCATCAGCCATACTGCTTAATAACATAATGCGCGCTACCTTATTCTTCCGAGACCAAGCATCAAAAGCTTCCTTGTCTCTTCGGTGTTGGGCCGTAGTGCCCAACTCTGGTTCAATCATAACGTTCTTTAGAGTTTCGAGCACTTCTTGCTCCTCTAGAACGTATTGTATCTTAATGGACCAAAGTTTGTAATTATCGCCGTTGAGTTTTTCACCTTTGTTTAACTCAGCGACGATATTCTTTGAAGCGGAAGACATTTTACTTTTAAAATGCTGCAAAAGACACAAAACCGAAGGTTCGATCAAAAACATTGCATAAAAAATTCTTAAAATATAACTCCCACTTGAAATGATAATAGAGTATCCCATTTGGATAGTTCCAAAAATTCAAATCCCACTTGGAATTATATTATATTTGATAAGTTACTTTCGAAAAATATTGAAGATGTTGTTCTAGAATCGAAAAGGTCTCTATGATTCCAATCACCATCTAGAACAACTTTCAATATTCCCCCATCACTTATCAAACAATAGTACTCTTATAGTACTAGCAGCGGAAAACGAGTATTTGATAAGTTACTTTCGAAAAATATTGAAGATGTTACTCTAGAATCGGAAAGGTCACTATGTTTCCAATCACCATCTAGAGTAACTTTCAATATTTCTCCCTCACTTTATCAAATGTTAGTACTCTTATAGTACTTTGCAGCGGAAAAAAGCGTTTTTGAAAACGTATTTTTCAAAACGAATTTAAAATACATTGGCTAATCTCCGTAGAGTAGAGCACAACGTCATAAGTTCATTGGCTAATCTCCGTGGAGTAGAGCACAATGACATAAGTTCATTGGCTAATCTCCGTGGGGTAGAGCACAATGACATGGCTAATCTCGCATGAAGTAGAGCATTACGGCTAATCTTCAAGGAGTAGAGCACAATTACATAAGTACATTGGCTAATCTCCGTAGAGTAGAGCACAATGACTTGGCTAATCTTGCATGAAGTAGAGCACTATGGATAGTCTTCAAGGAGTAGAGCCCAAGTAAAAAAAACTTCATTAAAACGTTAGTTCCGTATGAACTAGTCGGCACTGTGGTTAGCCCCGTATGGGCTAATCGACACATTCGAGTTTGACCAATGCCTTTTGTCACCCCGTATGGGTCAGTTGACAAATTTGCAGTCGACCCAGACCTTCTGTCAGATTGGTCGACCAAAAACACAAAATTGGTCGACCAATTTTCCGGACTGCAACTTCTTCCCGGCCAGGGCCTCTGCCCTGGCCGGTGCTTGGCCAAGGGCCGGCCAGGGCCTCTGCCCTGGCCGGCCAGGGGCCCTGGCCCCCTCGGCCAGGGCCGGCCAGGCCCTGGCCTCTGCCAGGGCCGGCCGGCCAGGCCACTGGCCGGGGCCAGGGCTCCTACCCTGGCCTCGGCCAGGCCCTGGCCTCGGCCAGGCCCTGGCCTGAGGCCAGGGCCGGCGCCCTGGCCTCTGCCAGGGCGGCCTGGCCGCTGGCCGGGGCCAGGGCTCCTGCCCTGGCCTCGGCCAGGCCCTGGCCTGAGGCCAGGGCGCCGCCCTGGCCTCTGCCAGGGCGGCCTGGCCGCTGGCCGGGGCCAGGGCTCCTGCCCTGGCCTCGGCCAGGCCCTGGCCTGAGGCCAGGGCGCCGGCCCTGGCCTCTGCCAGGGCCGGCCTGGCCCTGGCAGTGGCCAGGGCGCCGGCCCTGGCCTCTGCCAGGGTCGGCAGGCCGGCCAGGGCCGGCCCTGGCCACTGCCAGGGCCGGCCTGGCCGGCAGGCCTTGGCCATGGCCGGCCACTGCCGGCCTGGCCATGGCCGACCATTGCCGGCCTGGCCATGGCCAAGGCCATTCGGCGTTGGCCGGCCATGGCCCCTTTGGCCATGGCCGGCCACCCCCTTTGAATGGGGTTGCCGCACTTATTCCTCCCCCTTGATGGGGTGGTCGCCGGTGGTTATTGGCCGTAGCCAACCCCCTCCGCTTGAGGAGAGGGGGTGCATGGCCTTCATAGCCCATTTGGCCATGGTGCACATGCACCAAATTTCATCTTACCCGTTGGAAATAACTACCACCTTCTTCCTCGATGAAGCACCCGTTCGTCGATGAAGCACCCGTTCGTCGAGAAATTAGTTATTTCCTAATGGCCGTGTGCCAAAAAATGAATAACATACTACGTGAACGGTCGGTTCTTCCCGTCACGGATAGTTCCTACCATATCCGTAATGATTGGAGACCCTAACGTGAAAAGAACAACCGCTGCGTTCTCTCCGTCACGAAGCGTTCCTACTATATCTGTAATAGTAGGAGACCCATTCGTGAAAAAGACAACGACTCGTTCATAGTTTCGACGGGGCGGTGGTTTGACCGGGGCGAACCCATATGGCTTTGATACCAATGTAGGATCCTGTCCAAAACAGAGTTAGGATCGATAATATGAAGTTTAGACTTACGCTTGCGTACGCTGCACGGTAGTCTACGAACTTCGCCTTCGGATTCGCCACGACGGATCGAGTCTACTCACGAACGGAGTAAGGCTACTAAATCCACAATCTAAATCTCTACTTTAGATTAAGAACTTGGATAGAGGGAGAGGAAATATTTCTGCAGAGCTTCGCTAGGATGAAGATGCATGCATGAATTTCATGCAAAAAGTGTAAGGAAAATGGCTACCCTTGGGTCTTATTTATAGCCCCCAAGGTAGTTATTTTAGGGTTAGTTGTTCCTTTGGAACAACTTAATTAAGGTGTACCATGATACATGGCACATTATAAGCTTAAGTTGTACCATATGCATGGTACAACATAAGCTTAAGATATTCCCCCTTTATTAGCCATATGTCGCATGCACTTATGCATATATAATGCGACTTTCCCGCTCATCCAGAGATCCTCTCCGCAAGGGAACAGATTCCCTTTGCACACGACTTCGTGTACGCGACGTTCGAGGTCCGTAATCCCTCGTACATCCCCCACAAGGGTGTACAAACGTCTTCCATATCCAACAATAATGTGGATTCTCATGGGAGTTCCCATGGAAGGGGTCTTGTTGCATTAAGACCACCAATCCCGATTTGAGCTCAAAATTCTTATCCGTCGCCAACTCCGGCATGGCGATGGAAGAAGTGGTGCAAGAGGTCTTAGGCCGTAGCCTATCTCTCATGGATATAATCCTCGCCATACGTGCCGCTAGTTCCTCCGGTATTGCCGTGCGGTTCATACAATTATCCTCTGTAGCGTGCCTTCTCTCTGCTCTGATCCTCCTCTCGGTACGTTCGATCTCCGGATCAAATATAATATCCTCTGGATCTGCCGTCGATCTCGTGTTCATGCAAAGAGAAACAGAGTTCCAAAGGAATTGTTAGAACGAAAAAGGAGTAAAAAAGATAAAAATAATAAAACAAAAAGAAAATACTAAGTAAAGAGAATAAAACAATGTCGCCTCCCTGGCAACGGCGCCAAAAACTTGGTCGAGCCCCGGGAGTATACACACCCGGGACAAACGAATTGTAGTTTTACGGCAAGCGCACGGTGTAGCGGCGAGCGGGTATCAAACTCTGGGAGGACTAATGACAGTGTCTCCTTCCAATCACCTAGCTATCAAGAAGATCGAGAATCGTTTGGGGTAAACAGTCACAATCGTGCAAATATCAAGAGAAAGTATCAATTTAATAAAACGTCTATGGATAGGGAATCCCCGCTATAAACCGTCTCTCATCATTGTGATTCATAGGTTTTATCATTGCTAAACTTGAATGTGGGTGAACTAGTCACAACTAAATGTAGAACCAAGCTCACGCTCTCGCGCTATTGACGCTCTATAGCAAACCTAGGATAGGGCCCAATCTCTTGCAAACCCTAGCCTAAGCTGCTAGCGTGAAGAACGACATCATCGTTCAATCGTATCTCGAGCCCACTCTCGTGCAAATTGGAGCTACGACCTCGGTTGTGATAGTTCCTATCGGTCCAATCTCTTGCAAACGGATATTGGTGTAGATTCACAATTGAAAATCCTAGCTTTGGCCCAATCTCTTGCAAACCAAGTCTAGAGAGATCCAATTGTCAATATAAATCGAATATCTAGGCCTTCCTATCAATTGGGATCCAATTTCTTGTAAATCCCAATCGATATAAATCCCTAGCTATCCGTAATTAATCAATCACAACCTAACCCTAATCAATTCTAGCAACAATTCCATAATTTCATCACAATTTAGAAATAGGGTCCATAGGGTTCATCCACATGCCCTAGAACATCAAATCTACTCATTAGTCATCATGCAATTCTCAGAAAAATCAATAATAACATCAAGAGAATTCATTGCAATAGAGAAATAGCTAATAAAAATTGAGTTTTTGCTGGGAAATAGACAAAGCAATCCAGAACCAATGATATCCAATGAGAATCCCACAAGAGTAGCCTTTTAAATCTCCAAAAAGAAAGTCTAAATCTTATAATCTAAAAAGTTCTGAAAACGCTCTCAAAAAGGATGCCAAAAGCTCCTCTAACTAGGGCAAAAACTGTGTTTAAATACCTCCCAAAATCGTCCAGAAAATCGTGACCAAACTGCCCTTGCGCAACCCAGAAATCGCAACTTTCGCAGCAGGCGGAGCGGCTTACTCGGCCGAGTGACATTGTCACTCGGCCGAGTGACAGACCCTGTAAGAAAACAGTAAGTCAGGGGGGTCTCAGGGTCTGCCTTCGGAGGTGTCGAGTATACTTATCTGTTCGGCCGAGTGGCTTATCGTTCGGTCGAGTGACTTTCGACAGGATCTTCGAAAAATACAGTAACTTCGGCCTTTCTCTGGACAATTTCCATGTAACACTCGGGCGAGTGAGATTTCTCATTCAGTGAGTGGGCTTTCTTCGTTCGGCCGAGTATACTCTGAAATTAGCTCTGTGTGCGTATCCGTCCTGGTTGGCCGAGTGGGGCTTCTTGTTCGGCCGAGTGGCTATTCTGCTCGGCCGAGTGGCATGATGTAAATGCCCAATCTTCTCTGTTTCTCCTCCTCGTCGCTTCTACAAAGTTCCTTCTTCTTCCACTCATCTTCCATCGCTGAATGGCCCTCAAATGAGCCGTGGGTGACACTCCATAGCGATTGCGAACTACTTGATCTCAAAATCGCTCCGAATCGCTCCATATTTCCTGAAATACGACAAAAACAAGAAATAGTGAAAAGCATAGCAATATTGTCGAATAATCGTGAAAAACACGATATGGGCGATCAAAACGACATGCAAACATGCAGAAAAAAGGTGTAAAATACGGAGTGATCACATGTTGCATTCATCATCTGCATATATCTTGTCATATTTTATTTTCTTTATTTTCCTTTTTATTTTGCTTCATCCATGCATACCAACCCACCCACCCACCCCTATCTTATGCGTCCTAGTGCCACACTTAGCACATTAAGGACAATGTGATGTTTAGCTTGGGGGGAGTGAGTGTACACACGCACTTTTTATTTTTTTCATTTTTACCTTTATTTTTCACCTTTCTTTTCACTTATTTTCACTCACTTTTTCATTTTCTTGCCACACATCATGTTTTCTTATTTTTGGAGTGACTTGCATATGTATAGTTAGTTTTTATTTTTCATTCTTATTTCTTTTACTTTCTTTGCTAGAGATGAATTCCCTATGATGAATCTATCTTGGAGTTTGCTTTTTCTTATGCACATATTCTCTTGCCATCCTATCGTTTGTATTTCTGATATCATACGCGATATATTGTTATGCATTTGAGGAAAAGAACTTCCATCATTTGCTATGTGAATTTGAATGAACTTTTAGCGTTAATTGAGTATGGGAACTATTATTGTATACTCTTCGTAGAAAACACACCAAGCTTCATGCGTTGAGCGCATATACTTGGAGTACCACTTTGCATATCTATTATCACTTCTTTTTGCATGAAATGTGTATTGAGTTTCCAAGTTGAATGAACGATTGCCATTTGATATGATTAGACTAGTTTACATTTTATTGTCAAACTGATTAGATTGCATTACCCTGCTGAAGTTGATGTGCACATACAAAGAGTGAACCGAGCGTTATATATATTTCTTTCTCCACATATCTTGAACATCATTTCTATACTTACAGTCATTGGTGAATCTCCCCTTAGTGAATCGTATATTTTCATCTTCACCATGCTAAAAATAATAAGCTCCATGAATCCCAAAATCTCATAGAAAAAACATATATATCTTTCTATCTTACTTCAGATTGTTCTTGTGTATATTGTCAAAAAAAGGAAAAAAAAAAGAGAAAAGAGAAACAAAATGGATGTTCCATTGTATATACACAATCCCTTCTTTCCTTCTTTCTTTCTTTCTTATTTTCCTTTGGAGCTACAAAATTTTTGGAAAAGACGTATTTATATATTTGATGCCACCACGCTTATAGAAAGATGGGGAGAGGGGGTCCAATAACGTGAGAGAGAGTGACTGCCTGTATGTGCATGACAACCTAAGCTAGGAAATTTTTGATTCTTATGGAGATTACTTAGAGTATAACGACGTCTATGAATTGAATATTGGCATGAAATTCATGAAAACCATCTTTTTCTATTCTTATCGATTTGAAATGTGTGATATCTCTTATACTCCAAGTAGAAAGCAGTCAATTGAAAAGTGTATGATCTATAATTATGTATATCGTTTTACATGCCCTTGATGATGTTGATTCTAAAATGATTTCATACTTCATATGATTTTCGATGTTCTTAGTTTTTCTATCAAAAGCACTTATTAATGGTATCTAAGTGGAAAGCTTTAGCATGTTTATATTCATTAGTCATGCTATTTGACTATGCAACTCCAAGTTCTGAGAGAATGATCTAGCATCTTCACCTCTTCATCATCTTTTTCGTTCATTCATTGTTCTTTATTTTTATTCGCTGAGTTCGCCTTTCTACTCATCTTCCTCGAGGACGAGTAAGAGGTAAGCTTGGGGATTTTGATAGGATCATATTTTACACTTTATTTTTGCATATTTGCATGACATTTTGATTGCTCATATCACGATTTTCACAATTATATGACGATGTTTCGATACTTTTCACTATTTCTTGTTTTCTTCTGATTTCAGGAGATATGGAGCAATTGGGAGAAATTTGGAGCCAAGTGGACTTGCATGCATGCCAGAGCATCAATCATGATCATATCGGAGAGTTAACGGCGCTGTAGGATGAGTGGAAGAAGAAGGACGTCGAAAGAATTGACGAGGAAGCGAGGAGGAGAAGAAAGGAGTTTTGAAACAGCCCACTCGGCCGAGTGAGGAAGCTCACTCGCCCGAGTGAAGCAGCTTACTCGGCCGAGTAAAGCTGATACGACAACATCTGCCAGCATGTGTGCCACAATGTACTCGGCCGAATGGTTACTTCCACTCAGCCGAGTAAGAACTCCACTCACCCCAGTGGAGGCAAAGATTTTGAAGAAATCCAAGTCGACTTCTCTGTTTGTTGGAGTGATCTGCAGACTGTCATACTCAGCCGAGTAGAATGCACTCGACCGAGTAAGATTTTCTACTCGGCTGAGTACCACAGACAGCCAGTCGGGAAAACTAGGTTTTCTGGCGATGCAGGGAGCAGTTTGGTCTGTATTTTTTAGTTCTTTTGGGCATGTATTTAGCCCAGTTTTGTCTCCAGCCCCAGGAGAGACCAGATAGACTTTTTAGAATAATTTATCCTTGGTTTTAATTCTAGTTAAGCTTTTGGATTGGCGAGAGATTGGAGACTTGATCTTAATTTTCTATTTGAAGCTTCTTTGCAACATTGGTTTGTCTTGATCTCTTGCAAGTTTTGATTTTTATGCTATATCTCTTATTGAATCTTGATTGTGTGATGAATTCCATTGTTGATCTTGTTTCTCTATCGATTTCTAATATGATTTGCGAGTAGTTCCTTTGCTTTAGGGCAATGGGATGAACCCTATGGATCTAATATTTGATTTGTGAGATCTATTGAATTGCCATGATATTGGGCTTGTTAGATAGGTTAGATCTTGATTGATTTACTATGGATAGATAGGGATTTATCTTGGACCTCGTGAGCTCGATAGAGGATTTTGATCCAAGGAAAGCCCTAGATATTCGATTTAGGATTACAATCGAAATTTCCTAGATTTGGTGCGCGACGGCGACCAAAGCTAACATTTTTATTGTTCTCCTATACGCATACTCGTTGCACGACGGTGAATGAGTACGAACTATCACGATCTAGATTTGAACTCAAGTTGCGCGACAGCGAGCTTGAGTTGGGATTGGACGTTATTGCCAAGCTTAATGCTAGTGGTCCAGACTAGGCTTGCGCGACAGTGAAGCTCTAGTTTAGATCTCTATAGAGTTGTGTAGCGCGACAGCATGCGCCGGTTATCCAATTAGTTGCTGCAAGTTCACCTTGACCAAGTTTGATTGCATGGTTGTTCATAACTCATAACTCGCGTTGATGACTTGAAAATCCATAGTGGAGATTCCCTAGCCCTAAACATCTTTTCTATATTGAATTTGCATTGATACTCGAACGATTGTTACACCATCCATTCTCAAATGATTTTCCACCAAGTAGCTTAGTAACTAAAATATAGTACCATCATTAGTCCTCCCTGTGATTCGATACCTGCTTGCCACTTAACCGTGTACTTGTGGTAAAGCTACATTGTTTTTCGTGTGTATATCCGGGAGCAATCATATTATATATAGTTTTAATTGTGGTTGAGGAGGCCATATCATTTTCCTTCAGATATTTCAAGATGTCCCTTAGCCTTATCAAGCTATTTGACAAGTCTCTCACTGTTTCCAACTCCACCCCTCCTAACCTCCTGGTAAATGAATGTCCCTCTTGTTACTTCACGGGTTTATGGTTGTGAATGCAGCAGACAACTGTCAAACTCCACTTATCTTTTGCCACCCAGAAGCTCTCAAGGAGAATGGACAGTTACACTTCTTGTTTCCAGTGGCTTTTTTGGACTTTCTCTCCCTCCTGTGTGGCATATACTTCCTGCTTCTTTCACAACAAAAGTAATGAGTTGGGACTCTATTTGAAGCTATACTCATATTTGATGATTTTATCACAACCACAATCCCATTTTTCAAACCGACTGATTTTATCCAACTAACAATCTCTTCTTTACTAGGGAAAACATTCGTAGTTGTGAACTACTTTATAAAATTTTCAATAACATCTGATCTTTCTACATTACCGTGAATTAATTACCACATTCCAAAATAAATTTATTTTCAAGTAATTACCACATTCCAAAATAATTCAGTTGACAAATCAAATTTTTTCCTAACATTTCTTATTTACCATCTTCTTCAAAGTTTCGCTCAATTTGTAACAAGTCCACCTTCTTCGTAATTTATCTGCATTCATGTACGAAAAGTACATTTCATTACTCAATTTCTGAAAATATTAATAAATACCCAATTATTTGCATGAATTAATTTCTTACCGACTTTACGATGAACTACGTACTCCTCGACTATTTTAGAGCACCAAAATGCAAATCTGTATTCTCTCTTGTCAGTCTTCGGTTGTCGAAGCCAAGAGCAACACCACCGTCGTAGTCAAGCCAAGCAACAAACTTACTCACTACATGAAAGCTCCCTTTCGGGATCTGATCCGGGCCCGGGCTTCCCAGGGACGGCTCGGCACGCTCAGTTCTGCTGGGGCTGCGAGGCCAAGGGATCCTAAGGTGGTGCCAAGGATCCAGAGCGTGGCGGTCGGTGTCGGATTCACTAGGATCGACGAGGATCAACCGTTGGATTTCAGTGAGGATCGCATTAAGGTTGGGGTTGTCACCATGTATCTGAGGAGTCAGAGTGTTACCGTTGTTTAGAAGCGGAGGAGAGCTGGTGCAATTGGGGCATAAGTTTGGAATAGTCTTCTGTGTTTTCATTAAACAAAAAAGGTTCTGAAAAGTTATCCACCTCATCTTTTTTTATTTAAAAAGATATAAAATTTACCGGACTCATCAGTAACAAAGATTTGTGTCATGGGCAATAATTTTAACATTTTCTAGTCATTAGACAGGTATGGTACCATACATTATATTATAATACACAATAGGATCCAACGCGTTCTCTTCGATCTATCAAGGCGTAGTCACATGACCTGCATGCATCATCACGATAGGCAAGAGCGTTAGTGAGTCGAAGCAAATGGTGGTCTTGTCTTCATCTCCTTCAGTGTTCAACTAGAACCTGATGGAGAGATAATAAAATATATCAAAGGAAAGGAGGAGTATTCATAATGAGAAGGAGCCCCCATCTTCACAAATTTGAGGATTATAAATAGAGTTTCTGAAGGGGTATTTGATTAATTCAACCATGTAGATGGCTCCTCCATCATTTTTGTTGGGCTTTTGTTGGGTCTGCCTTAGCTTCTAGGCTGATAAGCCTTTGTTGGAGTTCACCTTACTAGGTGACATATCATCACTAGTTCCCCCTCTTCTTCAATTCCTAGCTTGTGTAGAATTAGATTAGCATTTGTCCTCCTTACAAATTACCATACTATATTGTTTGGTCCAACACGATGATTTCGGTTGAACAATCAGATACTGGGCTTCAAGGAAGAGTCATTGACTTGGCGCTTTGCCATAACAATTGGGCAGATCATTAGGATATATAACACGCATTTGATATCTTACATATGTATGATGCTTATACTAGATGTTTAGACATAGGACATTGGTATGACTCTTAGGTTGAGATATTTGATGCGAAAGAATTATTATGAAGGATTAATCACAGTTACATCCCTTCACGTAGTCAATGGTGGTCATGCTGGCAGGTCAATGTGTGGGTCAATGGGGTGACATCCCCCTTGTGGGTATTAGGGCCTGTTCTTTTGCTGGAATAGAGAAGAATGGAATATGGGAAAGTTTGTATTCCAAGGAGAGAGAAAATGGAGTTTTGTGTTCTTTTGATGGAATAGAGTATGGAAAGTGGGGTTTGGAATAGAAAGTGTGGTCCACATTCTATTCTTGTGTTCTTTTGGGATTGGAGACTTGGAATGAAAAAATGGAAAGGGTGTGAGTTGGAGGGAAAAGAGAGAGAGATGAGAGAGTGTGGCCCACCATTCCAAAGGATTCCATTGTATTCCAAGCAAAAAGCTTGGAATACAAAAGTGTTCATCATTACCAAATTGGAATAGCAGATTCTGTTCCACGCCCAAAAAAACAACCGCTTGGAATACAAACTAGCAATAGGGTGAATAGTGCCGGAATAGTGTCCATATTCCCATTCCCACCCCTATTCTTGGCAAAAGAACATGCCCTTATGGGCAGCCTTTGTCTTTGCGAGACTTGGGGTAAGAGCTCATAAATGCTTGATGGTATAGTTATCTAGAGTTAACAACCTCGCCTGTTAGGGAGTAGACAATATGCTTATATATGAAGTTGAAGGCAAGCAAGTTGAACCAATCATCGTATATCCCCAACACTTCAGCATGTAATGAGTGTGCGTGATATCATGCAGCGATAAATAATTTGACTTGTGTCTCCTTTCAAAGAACATGTGTTATGCAATTCAGCCGCATGTGTGGAGGCTCATCCAAGTTGCATGAATAGGAGCATGAGTGGTACCAAAACTTTGCATCATGGACAATCATCATTGCTAAGGAGTAATGGAGATGATGACAAGTGAGGAGATAGTGTCGACAATTGAGCACAGTTATTGCGACAAGGTGTAAAGGAGCAAAACCAGCAGAGAGGTTTTGTCACGCCCCGCTTCCAATTATACTTAAGAGAGAGGACGCGAACAGGTCTGCATGTGCTTAAAGTAAAGAAGAAGTACTTTTTATTTCTTTCTTTCTTCTTTGACTTAAGCACAATAAGCGTTGTTTAGCAAAACAGGTTCTTGCATGCGAGATTCTCAGAAGCAGCATAATTATTCATTACACTTTTATTCCCGCGTTTAAAACAAAGCACACAAGTAATTAAGGCCTAGCATGGCCGTACAATTTATGTTGAAATGAAACACACCTGAAAAGCAACAAATATAACTAATAAGACAGAAACTAAAACAGCTCTCTCTAATCTTCAGCAGGGAGGACCGCAGCGTCCTCGTTACTCTGATCGACGGGGTCGACCTCCATGATAGGATCCTCAAAAGCAGGTCCTCAATGTATTCAGACTCTAAACCTAACATATATTTCACAATACATTGAAATATATGTCAGCGATAGCTCGACAAGATTTTTAAAATAATAATAGCATTAACAAAAGAGAGCGTTAGAACAATTAAAGGAAAACACGTGCATAGCATATAAGTATGAGCATGCTAAAGTTGACATATGATTTGCATTTCAAAAAGGTAAAAGTGGTTGCAAATTGAGTATTTACAATTTCTCGTGTTAGTGAATAAGTCTATGTCCGAGTAAGTACAATGTTCTTGATGCACCCTATCATCGGGGGGTTTACCGTGACGCTTCTTGTCATCCCTAACCTGGAAAATGGCCAAGATGCTTGCCTCCATTAGTGGTATGGAGGTAGCCGTACGGTGGTCAAGCTACATTTACGAACCCTACTACAATGAACCAACCCCACCCCAAAGTGTCATAAAAAGTCTTCGACTAGTTTTCGTTCCATCTGTAATCGATGTATTCTTATTTCTGCCTCGAGGGTTGTGTCCTACCGTCTGTTTAATGCAATGTAAACTTTGATAATGAATACGTAATAAATCGCTGCAAAACTAAAGATAACGTGACACATTAAAACACATCATCAGGTCCATTGGATCATTCGAGTACTATTAAGCAACATGATTATACAAGGGGTTGTTATCAACAGTGTTAATAACGTTTGAGGGTTCCAGTATTTCGAAATGAAAATTATAACTTAAAACTTGTAAGCGATAAAATATTTGCCTCGAGGCAATGATGGTGTCCCGATGATCACAAAGAGAGGTGCGATTTATCTGCGTCATGGATTTAATATTAAGCTAGAGAATAATATTAAATTACTTACATATTCCACCGTTTATACACTAAGATTTATTGTTTACATATAATGTAACCTACTGTCTATACTAATATATTTGTATACTCATAGTTCTATATAAAACTATATATGTTTATATAGCAACTTAATCATGAACTAACACATATGATTGCTTAAATATAAACTGCCATATATAATACCGTAAGGTTTTATATAAACTATGTTTATATAATACATCACACTAATTATGTATCATATAATACTGCTTATATAAATAACTCGCAGCTTACGTTTCGTCATTGTCGTTAGCTTGCAGATGATTGCGCGGCTCCGGGCAGTGACAGACGGCGGAGGTCGGGGGTCCAGGTGATCGAGTGGGCGGCAGGGCTGGGCGGTGAGGTGAGCGTGAGACCACGGCTTGGAGTGTGTGGTCGGAGGTTGCGGCTAGGGTTGTTGCCATGTTGGAGGGAGAGAGAGGTCGAGGAGGCTAAGGGGAGGCACGTCGGTTACAGGTGGTGTCGGGCTGCAGCGATCGGATACTGATGGGAGGCACGACGGTAGTGACATGGGGTGCGGCTATTGGAGGGAGGGCCTGGCGATGTTCGTGGGTGGCGGGGAGGCCGGTCGGGGTTGCACGGCCTAGGGTTTTGAGAGGAGGAAGGCGGCGGGCTGAAAAGAAGGGTGAGGGTTTTTAGTGATGTTTTAAGGGCTTTAAGATGACATCAGATGGAAAAGGCAGGAACATGGCTTTAATTACAACTTTAATTGTTGGGATTTAATCTTCTTATATGTCATTAATCATATGGTAAAAATTCTCCTAGAGCCTATATGGAAAGTATTCAAAATTTGAATTCAAAATTAGATATATTTACAAATATAATTATAAATGATGGGTTTGAAAAAAAATATCTAATTAAAATTTCTTTTATTAAGATATGTTAAGATATCAAATTATTCGAATTATTACGATTTCTTCATTAACTCAAAGTTAAACCAAAATTATAAAAATGACATCAGCGTGATCGTGAAGATGTGAGGATCGCGAATTTGGAATCTGATCGCACGTTCGAGCTATGGACGATAAAAAATGAAATCAAGAACAATAATTCAATACATTAGTAGAATGCGTACGATATACGTATTGATAAATATTGGTCGTTACATTCTACACACCCTATTAAAATCCGCTCCCGGAAATTCTATCAGCTTAGATGCAGGGAATAAATAAGTGTAGCGCTCATGCATTTCCTCTTCCTGTTCCCAGGTGGATTCTCCAGATGATTCATGATGCCACATCACTCTAATAAGATTGCCGACATTATTCCTGAGGATCTTCTGTCGTCTGTCCATTGATCTGAACTGGTTGCTGCTCATAGATCAGATCCGGTCGAACGATAATCTCGGAGTAGTCAACAGCATGAGTAGGGTCACTGACGTAACGACGCAGTTGGGAGACATAGAAGACATTATGCACTCCTTTCAATGAAGGCGGTAGAGGTAAACGATAAGCAACTTCTCCAACTTGCTCAAGCACTTCAAATGGTCCAATGAATATTGGGCTAAGCTTTCCTCGCTTCCCAAATCGTATCACTCCTCTGTTTGGGGATATCTTCAGGAAAACATGATCTCCTGGTTGAAACTCCAAGTGGCGACGCTTGGCATCAGCCCAATGCTTGTACCGATCTTTAGCAATATGTAGCTTGTCTGTTATATTACGCACTACATCCATGGTTTCAACAATCATCTCTGGACCCAATAATTCTCGATCACCAATGTCATCCCAACTCAACAGAGATCGACACTTCCTTCCATAGAGTGCTGCAAATGTGGCCATGTCAATGCTGGCTTGGTAGCTATTGTTCTAGGCAAACTCTACTAAGTGTAGATGATCTTCCTACGAGCCTTTGAAATCCAGCATGCAAGCTTGTAGCACGTCTTCCAATATCTGGATGGTACGCTCTAATTGACCATCCGTCTGTGGGTGATACACAATGTTGAAACTGAGTCGGGTACCCAAATTAGATTGAAGACTTTTCTAGAACTGAGATGTGAATTTAGTGTCCCGGTCACAGACAATGCTCACTGGAACTCCATGCAATCGAACAATCTCCTGCACTGTTATCGATTACATCACAACGTACACTAGAAAGAAGTTTTAAAGGTATATAATAGATCATTACCTCCATATACTTCTTAGAAAGTATTTCTGTATGTTGTCCCACTCGGAAGTGTATGAAATGTGCTGATTTGGTTAATCGGTCAACGATCACCCAAATCGCATCATTCTGTTTAGTACTCCGAGATAGTTCAGTCACGAAATCCCTAGTGATGTGCTGCCACTTCCATTCTGGAATAGGCAGAGGTTGAAACAATCCGGTAGTGTGATGATGTTCAGCCTTCACTTTCTAACACATAAGGCACTTAGCAACACTTCGAGCCACAGTTCTCTTCATTTCATGCCACCAAAAGTTCAGACAGAGATCTTTGTACATCTTGGTACCGCCAGGATGAATTGAATAAGGAGAGTTGTGTGCTTCATTTAGTAGCTCTTCTCTGAAAACACCGGAAGGCAGACAAATCCTACAACCATATCTCAAGGAATCATTCTCATAAATAAGAAAATCTGTTCGAAGTCCAGCTTCGACTTGTTCTATGATCTTCCGTAACTTCGCATCTTCGGTCTGAGCAGCTTTAATCTGATCTACGATGGTAGACTGAACTTGCATATTCATCAATGATGTTAGAGTCCCGAGTAAGATAACTTCAATATCCATCACTCGCATTGCTTGCTGAAGTCTCCATTGAGCTGAGAGAGTCATGATCGCTGGTAATCGGCTCAATGCATCTGGTACCACATTCACCTATACCAGATGATATTGGAGATCGATGTCATAGTCAGTCATGAGCTCTAACCATCTGCGTTGTCTCATATTGAGCTCCTTCTGGGTGAAGATGTACTTAAGACTTTTATGATCGGTGAAGATCTTCACCAGCTCACTTAATAGGTAGTGCATCCCAATATTCAGAGAAAATATGTCCGCAGCTAATTCCAGATCACGGGTCGGATAATTATTCTCATGAGTCTTTAGTTGTCGGGAAGCTTACGCCATAACACATCCAAGGCCCTTGCCCGATGCGTCATATAATATTGCCAATATAAATAACTCACAGCTTACGTTTCGTCGTTTTCGTTAGCTTGCAGATGGTCGCATTGCTCCAGGTAGCGACGAATGGCAGAGGTTGGGGGTCCAGGCGGTCCGGAAGGTAGCAGGGCTGGGTGGCGAGGTAAGCATGAGACCACTGCTTGGAGGGTGTGGTCGGAGGTTGAGGCTAGGGTTGTTGTCGCGTTTGAGTGAGAGAGAGGTCGGGGAGGCCGAGGGGAGGTGCAACGTTGCAAGTGGTGTCGAGTTGCAGTGACCGGAGGCTGAGGGGAGGCACGTCCGTAGTGACGTAGGGAGCGGCTGTCAGAGGGAGGGCTTGGCAGTGTTAGTGAGTGGAGGGAAGGCCGTTCGGGGTTGCGCGGCCTAGTGTTTTGAGTGGAGGAAGGTGGCGGGCGGAGAAGAAGGGTTAGGGTTTTTAGTGATGTTGTAAGGGCTTTAAGATGGCAGCAAACAGAAAAGGCAGGAACAAGGCTTTAATTACAATTTTAATTGTAAGGATTTAATCTTCTTAAATGTCATTAATCATATGGTAAAAAGTCTCCTAGAGCATATATGGAAAGTATTCAAAATTTGAATTCAAAATTAGATATATTTACTCATATAATTGTGATTAATGGGTTTGAAAAAAAATCTAATTAAAATTACTTTTATTAAGATATGTTAAGATATCAAATTATTCGAATTTTTATGATATCACCATTAACTCGAAGTTAACCCAAAATTATAAAAATGACATCAGCGCGACCGTGAAGATGTGAGGATCGTGAATTTGGAATCCGATCGCGCATTTGAGCTACAGATGATAAAAAATGAAATCAAGAACAATAATTCAATACATTAGTAGAATCGAAATACATACTGATAAATACTGGCCGTTACAGGTTTTGGGAGGTGCGCACATGCACATTTAGGCCATCAGTCATCGGTCACTAGGAGCCAAGCCATCAGTCATTGCCACTCACATGCACTTATAGGCCACATCATCCCGGCTTACACCCACACATGTGGCTCGCACACATGATTAAAGATCAGGTATTGGCTCGAAGGATGAGAGAGATGATTGCTAAGAGAAGCATAGTGTGAGTATGCCTCCTGCTTGGATCCACCCTTGTCTTACTATTATTGAATAACATGCTATGTATTGTTGTAGGCTTATTATTGTACCATTTGGGTAAGTTGTGCCTACAATATGGCAAATTGTCTCTACATCTATTGTAGAAGCATGCTAAATCCTCCAACACGACGTACCTTGTCAGTAGAAGTGGAGGCTGTTGGGAAATGTATGCCCTCGAGACAAATTATTTATAATTGGCACATCTTGTCCAAAATGATAGTATGCTATTTGTTGTTGTTTATCAAAATATGCGTATAAATGTTTGTCTGCATTTTATACTTATATAAAGTCCTGAGACTTAAAGTGAGGTCAAACATTTATCGAGATGAGGATCTCGATCATGGGAAAGTGTTTCGACCGTTTGTAGCATAAAGTCTGAAACTGTTCGTAGTTGTAGATGCATCGAGAAAGGACATTGGTGCATCAGATTGACTATTGTGTGATGTATCTTCACCAAGTGTTGGTGACGATGATCCCATGATCGTTTGATTTGGAGAAATCGTAGACAAGACACATGTGCTCATTAAAGAATGATTTCACTAAACGACCCAAAGAGAGTATCTACATGGATGGCACATACAAGACTTCCATTAGTAGATCTTAAGTGATGATAGGCAAGCTGGACCTTTGACTTGAGGTCTTTGTACAAGCCTGTGCATGAACGGTGTCACTTAGATCTCTGACCTAGGTTCATCAAAAGGACTTTGGTAGGATGACATTTGAAGTGTAGGACGAGAGTAATGGCCAAGAAAGGATTCTTCCCTTCTGTACGTGCGGAGTTAGTGTCGCATAATCAGTACTATCCTTAACGAAAATCCTTACCCGAGGTGTGCTAGATATAATCCAACAAAGACAAGGAGACCGATCGATACTGATTGATCGTGAAGCTATTAGGGTTGGCAGTCAACCATACCCTAGGATTTGCAGTAGCACAGTGTTGACGAAGGGATTAAAACTACAGAATTCATCACTGACATAACCAAGGGTAGTCCCGACAATGTTTATGTCAAGGGGCAGACCACGTAATAATGATAGTGAACTACTTCTCACAGTCATTGTTATGATTCCTACCTATAGTAGGGTCAGGCTATAGGGTCTCACATAGGCTGAGATCCTCGTCCAAGTAATAAGAAAAATTTCCATGTAATGCATGTGAATTAAAATGGTCGCAATTAGTTACGGAGAGGATTTCGATCACATATGATATGATGCAAAAATTGAGCTTTGAAAAGCATAGAAAACCAAAATGAGGTCCCGAACATCATTGCCTGAATTCGAGCACAGACTCAGTCTAGCCCTAGCCAGAGCAAGCCGTTGGCTTGGGCTAGCCCGAGTACAACTTATATTAAGCCTATAAAATGGTCTCAAACGCACCCAGGTTTCAGCCTGGGTGTGCCTGGGTACCAGTCAAGGCTGTTGAGTATTGGACTTCTCCCTACTTGGTGTTAATGATGAGCAAACATAAATACTTGTGACTAATCCCCTATTTTGTAGTTAATCCATTACCTAAGCATTATATGAAGATCTACTTGCAATGGATGACTCTCAAAGATCATTGAAGGCAAATGACATGGATTGAATGATCGTAGATGATGATTGAAGCTCCATAAAGACTTCAAGCTTATATGATGGATAGAAGAGAGAATTCGTCAATGTAAATTTCTTTTATCTCTTCTAGTATGTAGCTTAGAAGTAGAACTTTGATGGAGCACTCACACACATCATCATTTTAGTCTTAGGACATCATTAGATCATTCATCCTTAGACTCCAATTCATTTCTTTGTGATTGTGCTTGGATTGTTTATAACAGTCGACTGTTAAACGATTTACAATCGTCTGTCTCAAAAACAGTCGATTGTGCTTTGTTCTACAGTCACCTGTTATGCACAAACTTTTATAATCTAGTTTTGGGCCTCTCTGTTTATTTCGCACATGCAACTGATGAATGATACACAGGCGCCTGCCCAAGTGACAACCGACTGTGTTTTGTAAATCAGTCGCATGTCTATCTTCTGCCCAAACTTTGTTGATCTGACTTTTACGGCCAGTCGACTAATGTTGTATATACAGTCGACTGTCCTTTGGATCATCGACTGTCTACGATGTAGCAGTCATCTGTCTGTGAGCCAATTCATTGACTCAGCTCTCTGGAAATTCTCAGGATATTTGACAATCGTCTGTATAAGGATTTACAATCACCTGTTCTGATTAACAGTCGACTGTTTTATTCTCATCAGTCTGTCCTGTTATCTAACAAGATTTCTAGATTTCATTTAACTTATCCATCTTTCGGCCAATAGCTTGTAGAAGGATTTACAGTCGCATATTGGTTCAACAGTCGACTGTCTTTGCTTCTTTAGTCGACTGTCCACGTGGTAAGTTACCGTTATGAATTCTCACCTACTCTTGCTGATTGTGCAACAGTCGACTGTGGTTTTCTCAACAGTCGACTGTCGCGAGCGCAGATTCTTTCCGTTGAGAATTTTCTTACGGATTCCTAAAGGGTTTTTGCCTAAATTGTTTTTTGGATTTGAGAAACCTATAAATGAGGCTTCTACTGTTCCATTGAGAGGTTACCAATTCTTACAAGTTTTCTCTCAAGCTTTCATTCTAAAGTTTAAAGCTCTCAAATCCAAAGCCCTAAGAATTCCTATCTTTGATCTCTTGCTCTCCAACATAGCACCAAAGAGTTATCTTATTAGCATTTGGTGCAGTCAAGAGAAAGGGCTTTCTCATCTCTTCCAAGAGAGTCATCAACACACAACATACCACTCCTTCAAGTTCTACTTCAAGGCATATGTGATTGAAAGTGTTGCTTTCATAATTTCATAATTTTCGTTATTGGCATTTGCTCTCGGGTTGTGAGAGTGGTGTTGGATATGGATGACGTTTGTACACCCTTGTAGGGGATGTACGAGGGAATACGGACCTCGAACGTCGTGTACACGAAGTCGTGTGCAAAGGGAATCTGTTCCCTTGCGGAGAGGATCTCTAGATTAATGGAAAAGTCGCATTATATGTGCATAAGTGCATGCGACATATGGCTAATAAAGGGGTAATATCTTAAGCTTATGTTGTACCATGCATATGGTACAACTTAAGCTTATAATGTGCCATGTATGATGGTACACTTTAGTTAAATTGTTCCAAAGGAACAATTACTCCTAAAATAACTACCTTGGGGGCTATAAATAAGACCCAAGGCTTAGCCATTTCATTACACTTTTGCATGGTATTCTTGCCTTGCATTTCATTCTAGCGAAGCTCTGCCGAAATCCTTCCTCCCTCTTTATCCAAGTTCTTAATCTAAAAGTAGAGATTTAGATTGTGGATTTAGTAGCCTTACCCCGTTCGTGAGAAGACTCGATTCGTCATGGCGAATCCGAAGGCAAAGTTCCGAGACTACCGTGCCGCATACGCAGGCGTAAGTCTCAACTTCATTTATCGATCCTAACTCTGTTTTGACAGGATCCTACATTGGTATCAGAACCATACGGGTTCGCCCCGGTCAAACCACCGCCCCGTCGAAACTATGAACGAGTCGTTGTCTTTTTCACGAATGGGTATCCTACCATTATGGATATGGTAGGAACGCTTCGTGACGGAGAGAACGCAGTGGTTGTTCTTTTCACGTTAGGGTCTCCTACCATTACGGATATGGCAGGAACTCTCCGTGACGGGAAGAACCGACTGTTCATATCGTCAAACTCGCTCTCTTCATGGATGCTGAGTCTCCATTCATAGAGAATGGGCGCTCTCTTCATGTGGAGCGCGTAGTTTACGAATTTTGAAGTGGGTTATTTTTTTGGCACACGGCCATTGGAGGACAACTACTTCCTCGACGAACGGGTGCTTCACCGGAGAAGAAGGTGGTAGTTATTTCCATCATGGAAGATAAATTTTGGTACATGAAATCTATAGCCAAATGGGCAATGGAGGCAATGCACTCCCCCTCCCCATGCGGAGGGGGTTGGCTACGGCCAATGACGACGAACACCACCACGGCCACCCCCCTCCGATGGGGGTGTACGGCCAACCCCATGAAGGGGGGAGACCGGCCATGGCCAAAGGGCCATGGCCGGGCCATGGCTGGCCGGCCTTAGCCGGCCCTGGCCGGCCACGGCCAAGGCCAGGGAGCCCTGGTCAAGGCCAAGCCAGGCCAGGCCAGGGCCGGCCCTGGCCGGCCACGGCCAGGGCCAGAAAGCCCCGGCCGCAGCTAGGCCAGGGCAGGGGCCCTGGCCCCCGGCCAGGGGCCAGGCCGCCCAGGCCCCCCGGCCAGGGCCAGGCCCCCTGGCAAAGGCCAAGGCAGCGCCCTAGCAGAGGCCAGGGCAGCGCCCTAGCAGAGGCCAGGGCAGCGCCCTGGCCTCAGGCCAGGGGCCTGGCCGCCCTGGCCGAGGCCAGGGCAGGGGCCCTGGCCGAGGCCAGGGCAGGGGCCCTGGCCCCCGGCCAGGGCCAGGCTGCCCTGGCAGAGGCCAGGGCCTGGCCAGCCTTGGCCTCGGCCAGGGCCTGGTCAATAGCCGGCCCTGGTCGCTGCCAGGGCCACGGCCGGCCCTGGCAGCGGCAAGGGCCTGGCCAGCACTGGCCGGGAGAAGTTTCAGACCATTAGTATTGGTCGACCAATTCGGGTGTTTTGGTCGACCAATTCGGCAAAAGGCCTTGGTCGAACACGAACGTGCCGACTAGCCCATACGTGGCCAAACAACAGTCGTCTGCGCCAAAATTCTCTCATACGGGGGGAAACGCCTTGATCCATACGGGAGCCGGTGACGATGGCTTGCAGAAAAATCTCCTAAAGGGGGGATCCGACCTTGACGCGGCAACGGCTTAAACCCGGTAATGGCCAGGGATTGCCGAATATTTCACTAGTATCATAAGGGTACTATGTTGAAATATATTTTTGAAAAATACGTCTTCATACGTTTTGAAAAATACGTTTTCAAAAACGCTTTTTAAGCTCTACTCCTTGAAGATTAGCCGTAGTGCTCTACTTCATGCGAGATTAGCCATGTCATTGTGCTCTACTCTACGGAGATTAGCCAATGTACATATGACATTGTGCTCTACTCTACGGAGATTAGCCAATGTACTTAAAATTTTTGAAAAAGATGTTTTCAAATAGGTTATGTCCCGTCCTTAATCGGGATAGCGCAATTTAGAATTCCAAGTCCTACCACGATCCGGCCATGGTTATCTAACCCATGGGTGTGTAGAACAGGTCTCGTGGCTTGGCAATTGTTGCGCTAAAATTCTTTGCGCAAACTCTCACCTATTCCATTTTGAAAAATATGTTTTCCAAAAGTATCTTTCCGCTGCTGGTACCATACGGGTATCATTTCTGATTTCTTTTTACATGAGATAAGTAAGAGGGATACTTTGAAAGTTACTTCTAGATGGTAGTTGGGAACGTAGTGAACTTCTCGATTCTAGAGTAACATTTCAGCGCATCCAAGGAACTTATCAAGTGTTTAAAGAATCGAAACTTTATGCATAGAATTTTGATCGTGTTTTTCATTTTCTTTGCAGTTTTTTTTATTCGAATATGTCTACCGCTTCTAAGAACATTGTCGCCGAGCTTAACAAAGGTGAGAAGCTCAACGGCGACAATTATAAACTTTGGTCAATAAAAATCCAATATGTTTTGGAGGAGCAAGATGTGCTTGAAACACTCCAAAACGTAATGGAAGAACCTGAGTTGGGCAATACGGCCCAACACAAGAGGGACCGAGAAGCTTATGAGACTTGGACTCGAAAGAACAAAATAGCACGTATTACGTTATTGTCCACAATGGACAATGACATAATGCGTCTATTTCGGGAATTCGACCTAGCCAAAGATATATGGTCTGGGCTAGAAATAAAGTTTGGTGGAACTTCGGTCACCAAACTCCGCTCATTAAATATTCAATTTGATTCGTACAAAATGCGGCGAGATCAATCTATGAAAAAGCATCTCCGCCACATGGCGAATCTCATAGCTGAATTGAAGGATGTGGGTCTTACGCTGTCTGACGAACAGCAGATCCAAGGAGTCATTCGTTCACTCCCAGATAGCTGGGATAACATGAAAATGCACCTCACTCATAATGAGTGCATTAAAACTTTAAGCGATGTATCCAAACACCTCGAACTCGAGGAAGAGCGGATTCAAGCCGCAAAACCTAGTGCAGAAGTGCACATGGCCGCTAGTTCCTCACATGGAGGAAAGAAGCGGAAGAATAAACGCTTAAGGTTTGTGAACGAACGAAAGCAAGAACCGGAACCTCAAAGAAGACTAAGAACAAAAAGTGGCAAAAGAATGTGCACTCAAAGAAGAAAAACTTGAAGAAGATCAAGTGCTTTAAGTGCAATAAGTACGGTCACTTCGCCCGTACGTGTACGGATGGAAGTGATAAGGTAACTTGTAGGGCTAGTTACATATGTGTTTCTAGTTCCGTGTTTCTTGCTGAATCTAACTATTTTTGGTTGATTGATTCAGGGGCCACAGACCATGTAGCGAAGGACAGAAGGTTCTTCGTAGAGTATCGAATGATAACTCAAGGAACAAAGTGGATATACGTCGGCAACAACACTCGTGTTGAAGTCAAGGGCGTCGGAACATGCAAGCTAGTTCTCGACAACGGTCGGACTCTATTATTGCACGACGTCCTCTTTGCTCCAGATATTCGAAGGAATATAGTATCCATGGTCATGTTAATGTCTTTAGGTTATGAATGGAAGTTCTATGAACAAAATGTTGACCTTGTTTGTAATGGTTCTTTAGTTGGGTCGGGTAATGTTTTTAATGGATTGATTGTTTTAAACACTATGTATGATGATTCTTCTTCTATTAATGAAAGTTTTCATTTGACAAATGCTTCTAATTCTGAATCTGAGATCATTTGTTGGCATGCAAGACTTGGTCACATTGGACCAACTAGAATGGATATACTTGCCAAAGTGGCTTGCTATCTAATGTTTCAAAAGTTGAAATGTCAACTTGCGAACATTGTCTTGTAAGAAAAACTTGTCGCAAGCCGTTTGGAACTGGCACAAGGGCCGAAGTTCCATTACAGCTTATCTATTCGGACATTTGCGGTCCAATGAATGTTAAGACAAGACACGGGAAGTCCTACTTCATCACCTTCATTGATGACTTCACCCGTTTCGGTCACATTTATTTGATTTCCCACAAACATGAAGCTTTATCTTGCTTCAAAAACTATATGAGTTTAGTGGAAAATCAACTAGATCACAAGATAAAGGTCTTCCGAACCGATCGGGGTGGAGAATATCAATCAACGAGTTTTAAGGAACTCTGTGATGAAAAAGGCATAGTTCATCAAATAACTATGCCTTATACTCCGCAACAAAATGGTGTTGCGGAAAGAAGAAATATGACATTGATGGAAATGGTCCGATCAATGATGTCTCAGGCAAATTTGCCCATCACTTTTTGGGGTGATGCATTATTGACGGCAGCATTCATCTTAAACCGTGTACCCTCGAAGTCGGTAAGTTCTACTCCTTATGAGTTGTGGAACAATAGAACTCCAGACTTAAGCATTCTAAAACCTTGGGGTTGTGCCTCTTACGCACATTTATCCTCTCACAAATATGGCAAACTTGGGCCACGTGGGAGGAAGTGTATCTTCATCCGATACGCTGAAAACTCTAAAGGATATGTTTTCGTCGGTCAAGAGGACAATGTGGGTCTAATAGAATTCGAATCGAGAAATGTTGTCTTCTTGGAAAACGAGTTTCCAAGACAGGGTGAGATAAGTCAAGACTTATCCTTGTTTGAGACTTGGGATCAAGAAGGATCGGAACGTTCGAGTGGGAGAATTCTTGGTGAAGAGGAAAATGACCCTCATACTTCACCTATGGATGATACGAACGATACCAATCCTATTCTGAGTGGGAGTAATGTTATTCCAAGTGGGAGTAATGTCATTCCAAGTGGGAGTGATCAAACTCAAGCAAGACGTAGTAATCGAATGAGGCTAACACCTCTGAGATTTGAGGATGAATTTCCTCAAACATTCATGACATTACTACAAGATGATGACGAACCTGCAAACTTCAAACAGGCCGTCACATGCCCTACTAAAGATAAATGGATAGCTGCGATGGAAGAAGAACTTCAATCCATGAAAACAAACCAAGTCTGGGACTTGGTTGATTTACCTAAGGGACTTAGAGCCATTGGGAACAAGTGGGTTCTCAAAATCAAGCATAAGGCCGATGGCTCCATCGAGAAATAAAAAGCTCTCCTTGTTGCGAAAGGTTTCACGCAACAGGAAGGAATAGACTACGAAGAGACTTTCTCTGCTGTCGTGCGTTTTACCTCCATTCGCTTAATTCTGGCAATGGTGGCTTGTTTGGACCTCGAGTTACATCAGATGGATGTAAAGACTGCTTTTCTTAACGGAGAACTAGATGAGGAGATCTACATGGAACAACCAAACGGGTTCGTAGAAGAAGAAAACAAACATAAGGTTTGTAAACTTCGTAAATCCATATATGATCTTAAACAATCCTCAAGGCAGTGGTATATGCGCTTTCAAGAAGTCGTTTTGTCGTATGGTTTCTCCATGCTCGACGAAGACAACTGCGTATACATTAAGAGGATTAAGAACAAGTATGTAATTATGTCTCTTTATGTAGATGACATACTTATAGCCAGAAATGATTAGCGTCTTATCATGGATATCAAAGCTTGGCTTTCATCCGTCTTTGAAATGAAAGACATGGGTGAAGCTGCATATATCCTTGGGGTTAAGATCTCAAGGAATCGTTCCAAGAAACTTCTTTCTCTCTCTCAAGAGACATATATAAAGAAAGTTTTAGAACGATTTAATATGCAGGACTGCAAGCCAATTGATACTCCAATAAGCAAAGGCGATGGTCTATGTTTGGAAATGTGTCCCAAAGATCCAAAAGAAAAGAAAGCTATGGAAAAGGTTCCATACTCCAGTGCTGTCGGGAGTCTGATGTACGCCATGATGTGTACCAGACCGGACATTTGCTATGCTGTTGGTATGGTAAGCCTTTACCAATCCAACCCAGGACAGGCACACTGGAAAGCGGTGAAGAGGATATTAAGGTACCTCAAAGGGACTGCGGACTATGCGTTGTGCTATCAAGGTAATACCTTGAGCCTCGAAGGCTATACCGATGCTGATTGGGCAGGTGATCTCAACGAGCGAAGATCTACCTCAGGCTTTGTTTTCTTGCTCAGGAATGGTGCAATATCCTGGAGCAGCAAGAAGCAAACCTGCATCGCCCTATCAACCATGGAAGCCGAATTTGTAGCATTCAGCATGGCGGTCCAAGAAGCTGTTTGGCTTAGGAAATTCTTAGACAGGCTGACGGATGCCACTGACTCGAGCACTGTTCCTATATACAGTGATAGTCAAGCTTCGATTGCCTATGTCAAAGATCCTAAATTTCATTGTAAGACCAAACACATTGATATTCGATTCAAGTTTGCGAAGGACTATGACAACCGGAAGGAAGTAGACATAGGATACATATCCACGCATAAGATGATAGCAGATCCCCTTACTAAGGCGATCCCCAGAGATGTGTTCTTCAAACACTTATCATCTTTGGGAATGCGTAGGTGCTGAGCTGTATCATGTAATATTTCCCATGTCTATAGAAGATCAAAGTTTAATAAAAGGAAGAAAGTTCTTTTATATATTGCATACAAGTTTCTTACAAATGATTTTATACATTTGTGTTTAAGTCTCAGCTATTTTATTGTGTGTATGTCGGACAGATTAAGGTTGGCTCTCTCACATGAGCAACCGCCTTATCTTATCAGATGGATAAGATAGAGATGAGACTAGTTTAAAGTCAAAATCATTAGACAAATGATTTAGAGTCGTGACTTAAACAAGATAGTCGAATGAAAGATCTGCATCATATGGATGCTTACAAAAGATCTGTGATCTGTATCACAAGGATAATTAAAAGAGATCTCATAGGATTTTTTAAATCCTATCTGTCTTATGCAGGATGAGAGTCCGGGAATATTTCATGAGTAGTAAGGGGACTCAAAAGATAGGCACTGTGGTGTCTGATCTTTCATCCGTACAACATCATTAAGACATACTCTCCCTGGGAAAGGAGTGATGTTGTAATACGTGTTCATACCACATATGCATTTCGACCACTGAGTTAGTAGCAATAGTGTTTGCTATTATGTGAGACTCAAAGGCCATATGGGTCTTAACTCTTACCCTCAAGGACTCCAATTGGTTCCTTTAGATTTGACGAGATGATCGCTATCTTAGCGTGTTGCTAATGGGCTATGATATTTCGGCTCGGTGGGGCACGTTAGAAAAGTGAATCAAGTCAAGATCAGAAGGTTCGCAAGAAGAGGAAGATTGATTTCATATTCACATTTGGACTTTAATGATTCAAAGCTGGCCAGCCAATTGTGATCCAGATGGGATTCAATTGTTGAATATAAAATATAAGAAATGTGAAGAAATAATCTAGGGTAAAGCATGCGTTGAACTACTCAACTTTGCACCTTCGAGGTTGTTGTGTATCTCTAACAAGTGCACAACAACAGACTCTACGCGCATGACGGTCGCACGGTCTATTTCTCGGTATGATAGATGAAAGAACTAAGAGAAAGATGTTCTCTTACAATCCCCTCAAGTGTGAGTGGGAGATGTTGGATATGGATGACGTGTGTACACCCTTGTAGGGGATGTACGAGGGAATACGGACCTCGAACGTCGCGTACACGAAGTCGTGTGTAAAGGGAATCTGTTCCCTTGCGGAGAAGATCTCTATATTAATGGGAAAGTCGCATTATATCTGCATAAGTGCATGCGACATATGGCTAATAAAGGGGTAATATCTTAAGCTTATGTTGTACCATGCATATGGTACAACTTAAGCTTATAATGTGCCATGTATGATGGTACACTTTAGTTAAATTGTTCCAAAGGAACAATTACTCCTAAAATAACTACCTTGGGGGCTATAAATAAGACCCAAGGCTTAGCCATTTCATTACACTTTTGCATGGTATTCTTGCCTTGCATTTCATTCTAGCGAAGCTCTGCCGAAATCCTTCCTCTCTCTTTATCTAAGTTCTTAATCTAAAAGTAGAGATTTAGATTGTGGATTTAGTAGCCTTACTCCGTTCGTGAGAAGACTCGATCCGTCGTGGCGAATCCGAAGGCAAAGTTCCGAGACTACCATGCCGCATACGCAAGCGTAAGTCTCAACTTCATTTATCGATCCTAACTCTGTTTTGACAGGATCCTACAAGTGGTTTGCTTGCTCCCAAGTTATGAGAGTCAAGGTCAATCGGTTGTATTTCGATTTCACTTGTAGGATTTCTACAAGTGGGTTTTAAGGAAACCTCAAGTTAGGGTTCTAACTTGAGTATCCGGAGGTATCCGGGTGGAAGGGAGTAGGATTACTAGGAACAAGTCGGGAAGTGACTTGGGTAATCCAAACCCTTGAAACATCTCTGCGTTTGTGTGTGTTTCTATTTGGGTTTAATTTCTATTCCGCATTATTTTGTTGGATTGCATTTAAATTGGTGTAACTATCTTTTTAAATTACGTAAACACTATTCAATTCCCCCTTCTAGTGTTTTCCCCATAGACAGGATCCTTACAATTTGTATCAGAGTGCAAGGTTATAGCTTGGCATCCAACAACAACAACGTTCCTTCGCCATATTTGTACAACAATCGCGATCGTGATGGAGTGTCCACACTTTTCGAAGGTCAATCTACGGTGCGTCCTCCACGTTTCAATGTCACTAACTTTGGCTATTGGAAGTGTAGGATGGAGACGTTCCTTAGAAGTGCTTCACTTTGAAGACCCCTCCACAAGGAGTACGTCGAGCCCACCTAAGAGGATTTCGAAAAATGGACGTCTTCCGAGAAATCCGCCAAAGTCAACAACGCAAAAGCAATAGACCCTCTTTATTGTGCGTTGGACCCGAATGAGTTCAACAAGATATGCACATGTAAGAGTGCATATCAAATTTGGAACCATCTCATCGTTACCCATGAGGGAACGAATAAGGTAAAACTTTCAAAGTTATATGTTGCCATGCAAAACTTCGATTTGTTTCATATGCAGGAAAATGAGAGCATTGCATCGATGTACGGAAGTTTTATCGATATCACCAATGAATTGGAAGCCCTTGGCCAAACATAAACCGAACCTGAAAAGGTAAGGAAGATCATCATGGGAATGACCTCCAAGTGGAAAAGAAGAGCGATCGCCATCGAGGAGGTCAATGATTTGAAGAATTACACAACTGTGAATCTTATCAGGACTCTCATGTCTTATGAGGTAAGAACCGATTAATGATTCGAGCTATAATGAATCCTTCGGAGGCCAAGAAGAAGGCTTTGGCATTCAACGCCAATTCATCATCCTCCGATAGTGAAGAATCAGAGAATGAGATGGATTTGGGTGAAATGGCCCAAATGGCGAAGAAGTTCCAACGCTTCTTCCGTAAAGGTAAATTTCCCTCTAACAAATGATTTGAGTCTACTAATGCTAATTCCTCTCTTTGCTTTAAGTGTAATAAGCCAGGGCACATCAAGAGGGATTGCCCAATACTAAAGAACAAAGAGAAGTGGAAAGCTCCGAAGTACCACAAGTCCGACAAGAACAATAGAGACAAGTAGAAAGGACTCGTAGGTACATTTGATGACTCAAGTCAAGAATCATCAAGTGATTTCGATGATGAGAAGGGTGAGAGCGCTCACATGTGATTCATGGCCCGAGAGGATCCACTCTCCGATGAGAGTGATACCGACACGGATGATACCGAGGTAACAATGGATGAACTTTGTATTGCTAATGAAGAATTATTTGCTAAATATCAATCTTCAATTCTTAGATATACTAGCTTAAAGAAATCAAATGTTAGCAAGTCATCCATTCCATGCATTATCAACAATGACACCATTGTTGATACTTTAACTCTTGAGAAAGCAAACTTAGCTTCTCAAAATGTCACCTTGAGAGATGAGGTGAATAACCTCAAATCTCAACAAGATCAATCACATCCAAAGGATAATAGTGATCTAGTCACACGTCACACACAATTGGGTTTAGAGAATGCTTCTCTTAAAACCCAAGTGTACGAGCTCAAAGCACGGGTGTTAACCTTGGATACCAATATTTCTTCTCTAAAGGAGAAGTATGAGCTCATGTCCTCCCGTATTGTGAGATTCAATAAGGGAAACAGACAATTGGATGATTTGCTTGCAAACCAATTTCTGGCCACACATCATATTGGTCTTGGTTTTGTAAAAGAAAATGCATCAAATGATCGCACTCCTACAGTGGTGTCACTATAGACTTTGTGAGGCCATCCTCCGGTGCATCCACAAGTGGCGTCAAAGACACTATAGGTAGCAAACCTACCAAGAAAGTCACCACTTCACCTTCTCTTCCTTTTGGCAAGAAACCACTAAGGGTGGAAACCAAAGGAGAAGCCATGCTTACATGTACAATAACATTCATCCACGTAGGAAACCTCCTACTTCACAAGTGGATAATCATGACACCTTTTATGATCCACACCCACGGACACGTACAAAACCACACATGAGAAATACTCATGCACGTGCTCCTATACACCCGTATGCACATACGCATCATTCTTACATGTATGCCCATCCTCCACATGTCATGTATGATCCATATGCTTCATACAACATGCATGTTCCCAAGCATACATATGATTCTCGTATGTCATATGAATATTCACCACCACATTTCTATGCTAGAAACCATGTTCCAAAGAAGCATGCACCACATAGAAATCTAACAAGTATGCATGAAACTAGGAAACGTACTCCCAAAACTTACACCATTTGGGGTCCTAAGAACACTAGCCTAAATGATAGGAATGCTTATGTTGATTCCTATTTTCATGATGTTATTAAAAATGGTAATTATGTTGGGAAGCGGAAGTCCGCTTGGACTTGGCTTCCAAAGGGCTAATCCCCTTGGACCCAACAAAAATTGGGTACCATGAGCCTATGGTATATTATATAGGTACCCAAGAGAAAGAAGAAGAGCGATAAAGGTCAAACTAGCTCTAAAGGGAAAGGATGGATTCTCGATAGTGGTTGCTCCAAACACATGACGGGAGATCCCTTATTGCTCTCCGAAGTGATTAGCATCAAGGATGGTGCAACGGTCACTTTTGGAGGTAATCAAAAGGGAACCATCATTGGAGTATGTATTGTCGGTAACCCTTCAAAACCCTTAATTACTAATGTATTTCTTGTTAGTGGTTTGTGTCACAATCTCATTTCCATTAGTTAACTTTGTGACAAAGGTTACAAGGTTAACTTTGGAGATGGATTGTGTACTATTGTTGATTGTGATTCAAATGTTTTATTTTCCGGTATTAGGCGTAAAAATATTTATTATTTGAGCTTGCCTAAAACTGTAGAACATTGCTTAGTTGCTAACACAAGCGAACAACTATTATGGCATCGTCGTTTTGGTCCTGTTCACTTCAAGCACTTATATAAGTTAGCTAAGCATGATCTAGTCAAAGGTTTTTCTAAAATCGCTTTTAATTAGAAAAACATTTGCGATTCATGTCAAAGAGGTAAACTTAGTAAATCATCCTTTAAGCTTAAAGAAGGGATTACTTCTAAGAGGCCCCTAGAACTTCTTCATATAGATTTGTTTGGGCCAACTAGAACCGCTTCTTTAGGTAATGCTCATTATGGATTAATTGTCGTTAATGACTTTTCTAGATTTACTTGGGTTTCATTCTTAACTAATAAGAATGAAGCTTATGAAGAGTTTACCAAATTTACAAAGAAGATTCAGAATCTCTTAGGATCCACCATTATCACTATCCGTAGTGATCATGGAGGAGAATTTAAGAATGAATCTTTTACTAAGTTTTGTGATGACACCTGGATAACTCATAATTTTTCCTTCCCTCGGGCACCACCACAAAATGGTGTTGTAGATAGAAAGAATAGGACTCTTATTGAGTATGCACGCATTATGCTCCATGATAGTCATCTTGGACTTCAATTTTGGGCAGAGGCGGTGCACACGGCATGTTATGTGCTCAATAGGATCCTAGTGAGACCCCGAACAAACAAAACTTGTTTTGAGTTGTTTTATGACAAAAACCCCCAAGTAAAATATTTTCGTGTTTTTGGCTCAAAATGTTTTATCAAGAACACTTTCGGTAATCTAGATAAATTTGAGCCAAGATCCGATGAAGGAATTTTTGTTAGATATTCCACACGTAGCAAAGCCTGTCGGATATACAACAAAACTTCTTCAATGATTAAGGAATCTCTACACGTTTCATTTAATGAAGATTTTGAGTTTCCTCATGTTGATGATGATAGTGTAGATGTTATTTGTGATTCTCTTAGTAGTGTTAAGATTAATGATTCGATTATTGAGACTAACACTACTAACGAAATTATTGAAGAAGTTCCTAGTGATGCAGGAATACCCAAAGCTTATCCGACCGTTCGCAACCATCCCCATAACCAAATTATCGGAGATATTGGTGTGGGTGTTCGAACGAGGTCAAGGATTGAAGAATTTTCTCATTGTGCATTTGTCTCTACCATTGAGCCAAAGAACATCCAAGAAGCTTATGAGGATAGCTCTTGGATAGTGGCAATGGAAGAAGAACTAATGCAATTCGAGAGAAATGAAGTTTGGGAACTCGTTCCTCTTCCAAGTGGTCATCAAGTTATTGGGACCAAATGGATATTCAAAAACAAGACCGATGAGAACGAGGTAATCACAAGGAACAAAGCAAGATTAGTAGCTCAAGGCTACCGACAAGAGGAAGGTATTGAGTTCGAAGAATCTTTTGCCCACGTAGCTAGATTAGAAGCTATTAGATTACTTTTATCTTTTGCATCCCATAAGAATTTTAAACTATTTCAAATGGATGTTAAAAGCGCATTTTTTAATGGGATTGTCAATGAAGAAGTATATGTCTCTCAACCTCCCGGTTTTATTCATGAAAAATTTCCAAATCATATTTTCAAACTTAAGAAAGCGTTGTATGGGTTGAGACAAGCTCCTAGAGCTTGGTATGATCGACTCAAGACCATCCTTTTGAATTTAGGTTTTAAAATAGGAGAAGTTGATTCTACACTCTTCATTAAAGATTATGAAAATGACATTCTTTTGATTCAAGTTTATGTAGACAATATAATTTTTGGTTCTACTAACTTTAATCTTCGTCAAGAATTTTCTAAGTCTATGAAGGATGAATTCGAGATGAGCCACATGGGAGAGCTCACTTATTTCCTTGGACTGCAAATTCGACAAATGGAGAATGGAACCTTCATACATCAGACAAAGTACACAGGGGAGCTTATTAAGCGATTCGGGATAGAATCGTCTTCAAGCAAAAGGACTCCCATGAGTACTACTACTTATCTACACAAGGATGAGAGTTGAAAAGATGTAGACGTTCGTCTATATCGAGGTATGATCGGTAGCTTACTTTACTTAACCGCTAGTAGGCCCAATATCATGTTTTCCGTATGCTTGTTTGCTAGATATCAAGCTAGACCTAAGGAGTCACATTTCATTGCGGTTAAACGAATATTTCGTTATCTCAATCAGTCTCTTGATTATGGGTTACTTTACCCGAAATCTAGCACATATGAGTTAATCTCATATAGTGATGCCGACTTTGCCGGATGCAAGTCTGACAGGAAAAGTACTAGTGGCACTTGCCATTTTCTAGGATATTCCTTAGTTTCTTGGTTTTCTGAGAAACAGAATTCGGTATCATTGTCCACGACTGAAGCGGAATATATTGCCATGGGTCTCGCATGTGCACAAGTCATTTGGATGAGACACACTCTTAGTGACTATGGTGTCAATTGTGATACTTGCCCTATCATGGTTGATAACCAAAGTGCTATATGTCTTTCCAAGAATCCGATACATCACTCCCGTACTAAACACATAGATGTGAGACACCATTTTATAAATGATCATGTAGCTAAGAAGGACATCATCTTAGAGTACATTGAAACCCAAAAACAAATTACCGACATCTTCACAAAACCTCTTAAAGAAGATTCATTTGTGAGGTTGCGTGGAGAATTAGGAATTATGGGTGAATCTGAAATTTAGGAGCTCATCTTATATGTCTTAACACTCTTTGAGCTCATATCATCATGTTGCCTATCTTAATTTGATTTATCATATATGTGTGTTTAAGAAAGGCAAATGAGATTTATGTGATTTCATGATTTCTTTGAGATTGAACATAGAGATTTGTGTTTCAATTGATTTATTGTATTACATTGTTTTTATGATGATTTTGTGATTAGAATATAGGTCCTAGGGTGAGTGTTCATATCCTTTAGATTTTTATCTCACTGTGCATTTTTGGACCAGGACAGAGGACTGTCTTTCCTTCGACAGTCGACTGCCCTACTCTATTTTTCTTAGTCAGAAACTTGTATCTTTTGTACAGACGACTGATGACAATTTTACAGTCGACTGTTATTACAACAGGCGACTGCATTTTAGTCATCAGGTGCCTGTCATCTTTGTCGAAATTTTATAGTGCTCTCTGTCATTTTTGATGAAGTTTATTGATTCTCAGTCAGTCGACTGATGTGTATAGTACATTCGACTGTCCCTTGGACAGACGACTGTATTTTACTTAACAGTCAACTATCTGTCTTCCTGAGCTTATTTCTTATCACTTCATCCAGTCGACTGACTTTTGTTCTTCAGTCGACTGTCTACTGTTGTGACGGTTCACTGCTTCGATCTGAGCCGTCAATTCTTTGATCCAACGGCCCAGATTATTTCCCCCTTTATTATAAACTCCGAGATGTTACATTTCGATCCTCATCGCCTCTCTCCTCCGACTGTTAATCACTCGACTTCCCACTCGAAATCTCATGTAGATCACTCTTCTGATCTTCTTCGCGGCAACTCGATCTTCCTCCTTCGTGTGGTTTCTCATGTGTTGCTAGCATGTGATCGAATTCTCACCGGAATCGTGCCCTAGCTTGCTTGACCTAACCTTCGATCGTTCGAGTGAGCTCATGGATCCTTTTAGTCATCTGTTTCCTAAAGGATCTTTCGATTTCCTCAATGATCCGGTTCCTTCGTCTCAACCCACTGATCCGGTTCCCTCCTCGCCTTCATCTTTTGGGGGTTTCCTAAATATCACTGTCGGTGACCACATTCCTTCCGAGAACGTTGCTGAACATACGTCTCTGCCGGCTGATCATCCTCCGCATACTCCTCCTTCAGTACCTCTTGAGGATTTTCTTCTCGGTAGGTTGTGTGATCGTGTCACCGCTCTCGAGAAGCTTTCTACTTCTTTGGATGAGAAGATCAATCTTCTTTTGGAGCTTAAGTACAAATCCTTCATGCTTCATAGATTTCCCATCCCCGTCGAGCTTCATGCTCTGTTTTCTAAGTCTGAGGACACTGCTCCTGTTCATGCTCCTCCTCCAGGCTTTGTGCCTGTTTCATCTGTTGTTCAGACCCCTATTGTCCAGACTCCTGTTCATGGTCTTGCGGAATCCTCTACTGCTCGTGCTTCGTCTTCGAAGAGGAAGACTCCAGCCTTTCCTACTCGACGCTCTGCCAGGCTGATGTTC
Organism: Scilla litardierei; assembly: GCA_030789695.1. Lineage (NCBI taxonomy): Eukaryota > Viridiplantae > Streptophyta > Magnoliopsida > Asparagales > Asparagaceae > Scilla > Scilla litardierei. The sequence continues at coordinate 113,228,844 of CM061131.1, read as the reverse complement.
CGTTCGTCTGGTCGTCCTTCGGACCCCTCCATCATTCACATTGACTGAAGTTGCCGCTGTTACTTTTTGTTCACTCACCCAAAGACTTAGATTTTGTTTGGTCTGTTTTTGGTTGGGTTGAGTGGTTCATATATTTTTGTTTTTGTATTTTGGGTTGATATGATGGATATTTTGTATTTTGATGTGTGATGGATATTTCATGCTGATGTACACTGATGTCATGATGTATTTTTTTGGATCATGATGTATGTATTTTTTGTTGGACATGGTGATGTACATCTGATGTGTACTCATATCATCTTTTTGATATATATATATATATATATATATATAGGTTGACTAGGGTCCATTCGGATGGATCAAACATGCGGATCCATCCAAGTGGAATTTAAAGTTAGACAATGTAAATAGAAAATCCGACCGTTGGATGTCATCTAACATGTCTAAACTAGCTCCAAACAAAATTTCAGCTAATTTGGACACGTTTTGCCCATGCATCAAGTGGTTACAAAATCGATGTTTTTGAATAGTTATAAAATCGGCTAATTTTGCAACCACTTGATGCATGGGCAAAACGTGTCCAAATTAGCTGAAATTTTGTTTAGAGCTAGTTTAGACATGTTAGATGACATCCAACGGTCGGATTTTCTATTTACATTGTCTAACTTTAAATTCCACTTGGATGGATCCGCATGTTTGATCCATCCGAATGGATCCTAGTCAACCTATATATATATATATATATATATATATATATATATATATATATATATATATATATATATATATATATATATATATATATATATATGACATTACTGTTTCATCTTTTGTGTCACACCTTGTATAATTGTTAATCATATCTGTGTGCTGATTGTGACATTGTCTCCATGATTGATTTATTCTCTCCTGATGTGTTTTTGAGACAATATAGGGTTTGATATTGGATTATTCATGCTATCGCTGATGTGATGCATTTTTGAAACTATTTTTGTTTCGTATATCTAAAATGTTGATATTGGACTTTAATTCCGCTATTCACATAAGTATATGATGTGCTTTTATGAGTTTTTGATTCCATATATCTTTATACTCCTTGATTGTTGTTAGTTCGTATTTAGCACGATTTTTGTTGTTGTTATTTACTCCCACCTTTTGGATAATGCCATAAGGGGATAGAAATAAACATACAAGATTCATAATGAATGTGCTAAGTATGTTCTAACACTTTGAATCTAAGATTGAAGTTGCCTTAAATTCAGGGGGAGTAAGATTATAATGAATAGGGATTTTAATTCCTAGATTTCTTGAATTTAATTCATGAGTAACTTACTCATTTGCTTCAATTGATATGTAGATGCCCTAATATTTGTTGACTAACTTGATTGGCATCTATGTAGAGGGAGTAAGTTTTAATAAGCACAATTATTTATCATTTTGTTTATGTTTATTTGTCATCATCAAAAAGGGGGAGAATGTTTAGTATTGGACTTCTCCCTACTTGGTGTTAATGATGAGCAAATATAAATACTTGTGACTAATCCCCTATTTTACAGTTAATCCATTGCCTAAGCATTATATGAAGATCTACTTGCAATGGATGACTCTCAAAGATCATTGAAGGCAAATGACATAGATTGGATGATCGTAGATGATGATTAAAGCTGCATAAAGAATTCAAGCTCATATGATGGATAGAAGAGAGAATTCGTCAATGTAAATTTATTTTATCTCTTCTAGTATGTAGCTTAGAAGTAGAACTTTGATGGAGCACTCACACACATCATCATTTCAGTCTTAGGACATCATTAGATCATTCGTCCTTAGACTCCAATTCATTTCTTTGTGATTATGCTTGGATTGTTTATAATCGTCGACTGCTGAACGCTTTACAGTCGTCTGTCTCAAAAACAGTCGACTGTGTTTTGTTCTACAGTCGCCTGTTATGCACAAACTTTTACAATCTAGTTTTGGGCATCTCTGTTTATTTCGCATAGGCAACTGATGAATGATACACATGCGCATGTCCAAGTGACAGTCAACTGTGTTTTGTAAATCAGTCGCCTGTCTATCTTCTGCCCAAACTTTGTTGATCTGACTTTTACGGCCAGTCGACTCTTGTTGAATATACAGTCGACTGTCCCTTGGATCAGTCGACTGTCTATGCTGCAACAGTCGTCTGTCTGTGAGCCAATTCATTGACTCAGCTCTCTGGAAATTCTCAGGGTATTTGACAGTTGTCTGTATAAGGATTTACAGTCGCCTGATCTGATTAACAGTCGACAGTTTTATTCTCATTAGTCGTCTGTCCTATTATCTTACAAGATTTCTAGATTTCTTTCAACTTACCCATCTTTCAGACAGTCGCCTGTAGAAGGATTTTCAGTCGCCCGTTGGTTCAAGAGTCGACTGTCTTTGCTTCATCAGTCGGCTGTCCACGTGGTAAGTCACCGTTATGAATTCTCACCTACCCTTACTGACTGTGCAACAGTCGACTGTGATCTCCTAAACAGTCGACTGTCTCGAGCGCAGATTCTATCCGTTGAGAATTTTCTCACGGATTCCTAAAGGGTTTTTGCCTAAACTGTTTTGTGGATTTGAGAAACCTATAAATGGGGCTTCTACTGTTCCATTGAGAGGTTACCAATTCTTCCAAGATTTCTCTCAAGCTTTCATTCTAAAGTTTAAAGCTCTCAAATCCAAAGCCAAGAATTCCTATCTTTGATCTCTTGCTCTCCAACCTAGAACCAAAGAGTTATCTTCTAGGCATTTGGTGCAGTCAAGAGAAAGGGCTTTCTCCAATCTTCCAAGAGAGTTTTCAACAGACAACACACCGCTCCTTCAAGTTCTACTTCAAGGCATAGGTGATTGTAAGTGTTGCTTTCATAATTTCATAACTTTTGTTATTTGCATTTGCTCTCGGGTTGTGAGAGCAGTTTGCTTGCTCCCAAGTTGTGGGAGTCAATGTCAATCGATTGTATTTCGATTTCACTTGTAGGGTTACTACAAGTGTGTTTTAAGGAAACCTCAAGTTAGGGTTCTAACTTGAGTATCCGGAGGTATCCGGGTGGAAGGGACGTAGGATTACCGGGAACAAGTCGAGAAGTGACTTAGGTAATCCGAACCCTTGAAACATCTCTGCGTTTGCATGTGTTTCTATTTGGTTTGAATTTCTATTCCGCATTATTTTGTTGGATTGCATTTAAATTGGTGTAACTATCTTTTTAAATTGCATAAACACTATTCAACCCCACTTCTAGTGTTTTCCCCATAGACAGGATCCTTACACATGCATGGGATCAGGCCCAGGCATGCCTAAGCTCGAGCCCAGGTGATGGGCATGGGTGCTAGCCCAGGTTAGCACCCAGGCCGGGTGCAAGCCCAAGCCCGGGCACTACCCAGGCGCTAGCCCAGACCAGCACACAGGTCAGGCAACCGACCCGGGCACCCATCCCAGCGAGCGCATCCAAACCAATGGATGGGGTCTGTAGTGGGACCCATGGGCTTTACGGGCCGCGTACTGTTTTGGTACAATTTTTGGCACTTTTTGAGGGCATGTTTGAGGGGTCAAATGACCTTGGAATTGAGCGCCTATTGTCTCTATACGATCTCCATTTGAAGCTCTTCAAAATGATATATCATTTTTTCTTCTTAGGCCTTACGAAGAGAGAGAATTAATTACTCAAAGTTTAGTTCTTAAATGGAAAAAACTAGAGTTAATTTGAATTCTATTTTTAGTACCACCTCGTATGTGGTACTCCACTGAAGGCTCAACTCACCCTTTAAATAGGGTGCTCCTTTTCCTCCTAAAACTTACACCCAACCTAAATCTAGGGAGCTCATCCTAAATTAAGTGAGAAAACCTAGATTTAAAGGCAACCAATTTCTTTTCCACTTTTTCCTATTTATATCCTCTTTCAGGTTCTAGCAAAACTTGAAGGGAATTCGAATTTGATCCAATGCTTGAGGCGGTTTATTCAGCCAAGGTGAAACTTTCTGAAGCATGTGTCCTCTTCTTGACGAGGCATTGCATCTGTTAAGGCCAAAAGTGGCCGAAACATTTGTATTGCTGATGTGGACCCCTCCTGCTGAGTCGAAGACTCGTCAGTCGATTGAGTGGGACCCTATGTTGGAAGAACCAGGGTCGTTTTTAGATAAGGATGACTTGCAGTGCTCAATCGACCCTAGAGCCAGAAGTGTATCAATCGGTCAAGGATGAGAAGCTCTGGAACAACCCTCGCGAAAGATCAAGAATGGTACATCTGTACCACAAGGAAGCATCAGGGGGTCGGATCTGGGTCCCGACCCAAATCCCCTCCGATGCTTAAGTTAGAATGTGAACTTAAGGAGGAGAGGGATCTTGGAGTAGCTGAGATTGATCCACGGAGGTTGTTGTTGCCGATCACCTGTCCAGGATGCCCACTCTCGATTTAAAAGCTACACCGATCGATGATTCACTCCCTGACGAGCATCTCTTCTCTGTCTCTTCCTCCTGGACCCCCCGGTACGCCGACATCGCAAATTATCTGGCTTGTGCCATCGTTCCCCACAATGTGAGCTTTCAGCAGAAGAAGAAATTTTTCCATGAGGTCTGCAGATTTTATTGGGATGACCCCCACCTATACAAAACCTGCAATGATGGGGTGATACGAAGATGCATCCCTGAAACTGAGGCGACTTCCATCATTTCCCACTGCCATGGGCAGTAATGTGGAGGGCACGCGAGCACCTACAAGACCACCGCAAAAATTCTCCAAAGCGGATTCTACTGGCCTACACTCTTCAGGGTCACACATGTTTATGTCCAAGCATGCGATAAATGCCAAAGAGCTGGGAATATCTCCAAAAGGAATGAGATGCCTCAACACTACATCCTGGAGATAGAAATCTTCGATGTATGGGGAGTGGACTTTATGGGACCGTTCCCTTCTTCCTCGGGGAACCAGTATATCTTGGTGGCCGTAGACTACGTGTCGAAATGGGTTGAAGCAGTGGCCAGTCCAACCAATGATTCCAGAGTGGTGGCCAAGTTCTTTAAAAGCAACATCTTCCCGCGGTTCGGTGTACCTCATGTCCTGATCAGTGACGGAGGGAGCCACTTTATAGAGAAGAAATTTGAGGCCCTCTTGAAAAAATACGGGGTACAACACCGGGTGGGGCGTGCCTACCACCCGTAGACCAGCGGTCAGGCAGAAGTCTCTAACCGGGAGATTAAAAGCATACTAGAAAAGACGGTGGCCAATTCCAGAAAGGACTGGTCATCAAAGCTCCCTGACGCGCTTTGGGCTTACAGGACGGCATTTAAAACTCCTTTCGGCACAACTCCCTACCGGCTCGTCTATGGGAAAGCTTGCCATCTTCCTGTGGAATTGGAACATAAGGCATATTGGGCAGTTAAGAATCTGAACTTCGACACCAAGAAGGTAGGAGTGCACCGGCAGCTACAACTCAACGAGCTCGACGAAATCCGGCTCAATGCCTATGAGAACGCCAAGATCTACAAGGAGAAGCTGAAGCGGTGGCACGATAAGCGAATCTTAAAGAGGGAATTCAAAGAAGGGGACTTAGTTCTCCTGTTCAACTCAAGGCTGAAGCTCTTTCCTGGGAAACTCAAGTCAAGATGGTCGGGACCGTTCCGCGTCACCAAGGTTTTCCCGCATGGGGCTATCGAGATAATGGGAAGGGATGAGCCGTTTAAAGTAAACGGGCAGCGTCTGAAACACTATGCAGTTGGAGAACCATAATTCTCTCCGGTCGGATCCCCAGCGAGCGACAACTCTTCCTCTAACCCTCCGGATCCTAATTGACCACCGTTGCGGGCGTCAAGCCAACGACGTTAAACAAGTGCGCTTCATGGGAGGCAACCCATGTTCTAAACTTATGCTTCGTTTTGTAGGATTTTTTTCCACTTTATTTTTCTCTATTTTTATAAATAAATCCAGCCAAAACAACTTCCGTGAAGGAACTCAGGCGTTTCTTGGGTTTTGCAGAAAAACAAGGCCTCAACCGATCGGGTGGGTTCCTACCCGATCGGTTGGGATGTATCAGATACATGCCGACATCTGTCCCCAAATGACCCGATCGGTTGAGGAATGAAGAGACCGGGTGACAGACCGAGTGAGCTGGGGAGAACTATCGGGAAATTTTTGGGGAATATCAACCGATCGGTTGAGTTCGAGCGCGATCGGTTGAAGCGACCGGGTGAGCAGCCCTCAATTCTCGGGAAAAATTTGGGAGGCGCCCAACTGATCGGTTGACAAGTCAACCGACCGGTTCGCCTGTAGCTGTTGGCCGACAGGAACTTTGGAAATTTGGCTACCCGATCGGGTGAGAACCCACCCGATCGGTTCAGTTTCGCCCCTATAAATAACCCTAACGCACGGCGACCGCCACCCGACCCCAGAAAATCCCCTTCACGCGATTTCACGCCCTCCAGCTGTAGAATCGACTCCCTCGACCCTTCATACTGTCCCTAAACCCTCATCCCCACTCACTCCCATACTTCCCCACCCCCGCCACCTCGCCATCGTCGACATTCCATCATCAAAACCCCCAAACCCTAACCCTGGCCCCAAAATTTTCAAAATTCTGTTCTTGTCGGATCAGCGAGCGGCGGCTTCCCGGATTGTTTCCTCCTACTACACGAGATCCCCGGGCGCTTGATCTTGCTACATCGATGGGTAACATTCTTCCACTCTACACATCTTTTACTTTATCTGTAATATCCTAAATTGGTGTTGTATCTGCTTCACTTGCCCTATATTCATCGTAGGCTCGCCCCCACTTTCATTTTCACCACCCACATAGTCGCTATGTCTAAGAAAGGGAAAGAGATTGCATCATCTTCGCGCCGTGATCCGCTCTACGGCCCCTTTTCCCCCTCTTTCCTTGGCATAAACCCCTCTACGGAAGAGTAGTCTGACCGTCTGAGAGCACTACTTCATCGCCCGATGAGACCTACACTCTTCGCCGATCGCCCCACACTCGAAGCTCTAGGGCTTTCGAACGGCGTCGCCAGAATTTTCAACTGTATCGGGTGCCATTCCCTCTCTCACATCCATGCTCACACACACAGAAATCTCACGCTTGAATTCCTCAGTTCCCTCGAGTTGTTTGATGGGGGTTTCTCCTTCCGCGCTTTCAATTGCGACTTTTCTCTGGGTTTCATCGAGCTGAACAATATCCTTAATCTCCGTCACCCCGATCTTAATACTGAACACTCCACCCACGATCGAACTGACATCTACTCTCAATTTCGGGCTGATGGTGTTTGGCAACGATTTACCCGGTACACCACCTTTCCACCCGAGGCTCCTGCCTCCTACATTATTCACCCGTGTTACCGCCTCGCCCATTGCATCCTCGCCAAAAATGTTTTCGCCCGCGTGGATGTGTCCACTGTATCTAGGGATGAGCTCTTCTTTCTCTATGCCATGTCCGATGACAGGATCCTTGGGCACATCCCTATGCCCATAAACGCCGCTCATTGGATCGTCCACGAAATTTTTGCCGTTAGCCGCGCCACTTCTGGTTCCATCTGTTGTGGTGGGATGATCACTCTTATTGTTAGCTGTGTTCTGAGGGTACCTCCCGACCTCCCTATTTTGCCTGGACGTAGCCGTATTGATCGCGATTACTTGATCGATATCAATATTCTCACTCCCTTCGGTGAAGACCGTGATGTCTACCTCTATAGCCCCGCCTGCGAACCTTTCGCGATCCTGCCACCTTTGGCCCCTTTGCGCCTACCTTATCCCCCGTCTCATCTGCCTTGGGAGTTTTACCCCGATCCTTGGTATTCTCCATTAGTGCATCTACCACCCTTGGATCCTCCCGATTGGCACCCAACTGTCGGCCCACCTGGTACGATCTTCCTCCACCATAGCCCCCCGGTGCACATCGATCCTCCTGTGCTCCAGCCTGTCGCCCCTCCTTTACCCATAGGCACACCCTCCTCTTCCTCTGAGTATTCTTTCATTCACTATTACCCTCCCTCCTCCCCCTCCCCCTACCATTCCAGTACCAGCGAATCCGATTGACTACCCCTTGCATATCTCTGGATTTCATTGATCACATCATTTCGCTAGCACTGTCTGGTCTAGCTTGGGGGACGTCTATTTTGGTGTGCTGTCGTGTTTTGTTTGTTTTTCCCATTTTTGTGTGTGTGCTTGTTTTTCGTTTTTTGAGTGTCGTGTCGTGTATTTTTATTTTTATTTTCGTAGTGTTTGATTTTGATTTTGATCTTTCTTTCTTTTTCAGTTTCATCTATGTGTTTTCCTCGTTTTCATTTCTTTTTGTGTCAGTGCGTATTCCCCCCCATTTTCATTGCCCTCCCGTACTCACTCATATTGCATTGAGGGCAATGCAAACTTCAGCTTAGGGGAGTCGCACTGTGTGCGTCGTTTGAGTCCTTCTTTTTCGTTTTTTTTGCGTCGTTTTCATCGTGTTTTTATTTTTTTCTTTTCTTCTTTTTAGCTCTTTCTCCTTGAGATGAATCCTATGATGAATCGCCACAAGGTCACACACACCTAGCATTGCATCGATAATCACACTCACTAACCCTAGGATTTCGAGTCCTCTTGCATTTCACGCATCGTGGGTCCACTTAGCTTTCTTGTGAGTCGTGCGTCGTGCCTTTCTATTTGGTGTGCTTCTGCTTTGTGATTTTACTTTATATACATGTCCAGGAATGACCCCTAGATTATCATGCTTCGATTTGAATATGCGGTATTTGTTTCTACTATATGCATGCTATATTTATATCGTATATTTCAATTCGCATGCGTCGGGATTCCACAATTAAGGACTAGGATAACCCATTTAGCCTATGCTCTATTTAGCGAGAATAGTTTCCTTTGCCCGAGTGTTTAGATTTCGACTTCTTTTTTGTTTTACTTGGTGCAAATCCCCTCGTCGTGTACCGTTCTCCCACTTGGGAGAGTGCACATGTGTATAGCCAAAAACCCAAAAATCCAAAAAAAAATATAGAAAAAAGGAAAAGAAAAGCCCAAAAAGAGAGAAAAAGAAAAATTTTGTATACCCAAAAAGCCAAAAAAAATACAAATGCCCAAAACCCAAAAAAATTTCCGTGTGAATATTTTTTCCTACTCACCGAGAATAAAGGGAAGGCGAGAATTTGCACCGAGTGTTCTACTCCACATCATCTCAACCCCCATCGTTATCGAAAACACTTGGCTTAGGGACTTTTTAGCTAGTATCTAGGCTATAGTGGCGTGATTTCCTTAACCCTAGTTGTGGAGTCCCCGATGCATGATACGCTTCTATTCTTACTCTTCTCATGCATGCTTGAACCTATATTCGCCGCTTAATTCAATTCGAATCAATATTTGGGTCATATCTTGGATTTGTGTATATCGAGCCTCATAGCACATTGTAGAAAGCGACACCATTTGCTAGCACACGACCACACTCACTCGCGCTTCACCGCGTGGGCCCACGACACTTATTTGGACTCGTTTTCCTAGGTTTAGTGGTGTGATTTGGCGTTTGCTTGGTTGGTGTGTCGTTTTTGATTTTGGTGGCTCTGATGGACGATCTAGGATTTAGAGTTTTCTTTTTCTTTCTTCCTCTCTATTTTTCCCTTCCGAGCTCCTACTCTCACTCGTCTTCCTCGAGGACGAGGAAGAGTTCAGCTTGGGGGATTTTGACGTGCGTTTATATTTCATATATTCACGCACGTTTTCTTTTGTGTTTCTCCGTGTTTTTCCGCCGTCTTTTATTCGTTTTCTTGTATTTTCTCGTTTTCTTTCACTTTTCTTTGTTTATCCATGATTGCAGGGGATTGACCACGTAGGGGACGTTTAACGATGATATCCCAAGTCCCCGGAGCAATGGGAGAAGTCACGCGTGATCCAGGGGGTCAAACGTCAAAGAATTCATCTTTCAGCCCCTCACCCGGTCAGTTGGTCATCTCCAACCGATCGGGTGATGCAGGCGTGCACCACCCGGTCTCAGCCGGAGCTCACATGGAAGTCACTCGACCGGTTCGCAGACCGGTTCAGCGGGGGGCCTGTTCTTTGTTTTCTCGAGCAAAATGCCAACCGATCGGGTGACTCTCACCCGATCGGTTCATCTGTAGCTGAAGATGAAGAGCTGAAGACACGGGCGCCAAACCGATCGCTTCACCCGACGGCTCCAAGATCCAACCGGTCACTCAAGAACTCACCCGACCGGTTCATGTGATCGGGTGAAAGCTCGCCGTTTTCTGTTATTATTTTGTAACGGATCAACCGATTGGTTGACTTGTCAACCGATCGGTTGATGCGAGAGTCTATAAATCGAACCCCTAGGGGTCCAGAAACGGGAGCTGCTAGTTTTTTACTGTTTTCTCACTTTGTGACGGCTGTAATTATTACTCTTTTGTAAGTTTTCAGATCTTTCTCAAATTTTAGTATTGTCTTATCTACTCTATTACTTCCGCATTGCAATTGTCCGATTATGATTCCAACGGTTAATTTTTATTTAGATCGCTTTTTCATGGATTTTTGTGAGTAGTTCCCAAATCTGGGATTTTGGTGGAAACCCCTTTGGGGGCTCTTCCTGATGCGTCCATAGGGTTAGGAAATCGATAGGGATTAGGAATCTAACGGTTACGCGGGGTGTTTCATTGTCATCGGCGGGAAAAAGACCGCCTTTGACCGTTGGGCAAAGGGGGAATAAACTTGGCGGTTGACTCCCTAGCCATAGCTCACACCCATAGCGTAGACGTCGAATCCTAGCACGCGGGAGCGGCAGGATGAGACGTTGGGAGTTATCGTTGCGGGCTTAGTGCTCCCGGGATCGATCAGTGTTAATGGACACGGGAGTGCCCACTGATCGAAGCCGGGAAGTCCGGCGTATCATCCTGGGCACCGACCGGAATATCGGGCCCATGGGATGCCGGTATCACTTTCAGAGGCAACGTCTCACCATTAGACCCTAATCCTGATCGCTATCCATACCCGTAGGCCGTATCGGCGAGAGTCTCTCGTCGGGTTGGAAACCAAAGTCCCGGGTTTTCTTTCTTGTTGTTCATACCCTTTATTTCCTTTCATGACAACCATCTACCTATTCGGGCTAGCTCGCCCCTCGGGGTGATTTAGGTCCTACCTGACTCAAGCACAACCTCGCCTCCCTGAGTTCGATATTCCAGCACCCTACACTAACCGTGCACTTGCGGTAAACCGACACCGCGCCCACACCACAGAAGCTGGGGCGCCGGTCAGTAGTGTCTGTAGTGTCTCTATACCTAGCTAAAGTGTCAGAAATTATAACTAATTGACCAAGCCCTAAAAAGGATGTTGAGTAATACATACCCGAAAATTTGTTTGTAGCATAATAAAACCCCTCAAAAAAATCACAAAGCTGCTCAATTGTTTTCCACTCTAATTCAGTAAGGTTGAAATCTGTCTCATACGGAATGTGGGTGCTAGCAAAATAAGTCAGTTGCATCTTGTTTTTAAGCAAGCAACGCATCATAAGATACATTGAGTTCCACCTATGTGGAACATTATATGTAAACTTCCGGTAAGGAAGTTGGCAATTTCTACATACTTCTTTATATAAATCTCTCTTATTGGTAGAAGATTGTATGTATAACATAAGGTTTCTACCCTTTTCTACCAAATCAGCAGCATATTTAAGCCCATCTTGTACTATCAAGTTTAAGATGTGACAAGCACATCGCTGATGAAATAAAAGACCATCCAGATCAGGGTTCAGATGTGTATTTAAAAATGATATTGCAGTTGTATTGTTAGAAGCATTATCAAGTGTAAATGAAATGATTTTATCAGAAATGCCATACTCACGAATAACAGGCATAATCGCATTAGCATAACAACACCAGTATGACCAAATGGTAACAATTTAAATCCAATAATCATCTTATGAATAATATAGTCGTTGTCTACATAATGGGCCGTAACACAAATGTAGGATAACCCCCATTTTGTTGTCCATATGTCGGACGTTAAAGCTATCCTAGATTTTAAGGCCGCAAAAGTTTGAATCAATTTGGCTTTGCCAGCTTCAAAAGCTGCCATAACATCTCTTCTAAGTGTGGTTCTAGGCACCTTTTTAAATGCGAGGTTCAGTGCTAATTGGTTAAAACGTTCTACTGAGGAGCTTTCCCCATAACTTAAAGGTAATTCTTGGCAAAGAACTAGTCTAGCCATCTCCTTTCGCATTGTTTCAGAAGAATACGAAAAAGCAGACAGAGAGCTAGAATTAGCTGTTAAGTTTAACGTTGTCTGTCTAGCCTCTCTTTTTTTATGTGCTTCTGTGTGTCTTTTTAGATGTGTTGTGCCATCTTTGGCTGTGCAATTGAAATCTGATCTACAGATTTTGTAAAAAGCCCTAAGTCCTTTTCCAGGCACTGTTTCTAGTGAATAGTTATCCCAAACAGCAGATTTCTGTTTTCTGCCTTAGGTTGCTTGTGAAGCAGTGGGGCCAGCAGTAGTAGAAGGGGTTGAAGTGTGTGCAGAACCAGAAAATCCCTGTGTACCCACTATGGGGCTATTACTATTATGCCATTCATGTTGTTCATTTGGAGTCATTTCCGGAAAGTCCGGTGTTTCAATAGGGTTGTTCAGCAAATTTTGAAAAAAACCATATTCTTCAGTGTTAAAATTAGCGGTAACAGATCTACGTGGGTTGTTTGATCCGGCCATTATGCTAATTTAATAATAATAGGAAGTAGGAACCTGATTGCAGATAGAGCCGCAGTGAGGTAGCAGTCTAGCAGCTGATCGGATCCCAGAGTCGGAGCTTGAATTTGAGATGCGGAAGTGTAGAGGTAGCAGCCGTATCTTGAGAGCGCCATGAGATGAGAGCAATAGCCTGAGATTATAGTAAAATTTGAGAGTAGAGAATTTTAGAGTTGTGAAGAAATTGGTATGAATGTGTGCGGTATTTATAGGATTTTTTAAGGCCAAAAGACCAAAATAACCCTCCAATATGACCGTTTTATGGCTGTTGGGACGGTTTTTTTTGTCATTTTGGCAGAAATTGACCGAACTACCCCCCCCCCCATATAGCTGTTTATGGCTGTTGGGGGGATATTTTGGTCAAAAAGACCAAAAAAAAACCCCCCCCAACAGCCATAATATGGCTGTTGGGAGGCGGGGCGGGCCGGGCGGGCCAGCCCGACCCGCCGGGCCGCGGGGTGGGCAAATGCCCGGCCCGTCGGGCGGGCCGGGCCTGGTCAACGGCCCGGCCCGGGTTGACCGGGCTGGGCCGGGCCGGCCCGAAAACCGGGCCGGGCGGGCCGGGCTCCGGGCCGGCGGGCCATTTGGCCACCTTGAATAAGAGCAATGCTAGCGAATGTGAACTCGGAAATCTTAAAGCGAGGAAGCAAACACAGGATTGGTAGTGTTGTGTCTTGCATCCTGCCATCCCCCATCCATCAGAATGAAGTCTGTTTGTCGGACTTGGGCATTGGGACTGGGTTCATTCAGTGGTGTGACTATCACAAAATAAGGGTAGTGCTGGGACAGAGATTCTGAGTGCTATGCGTATCTCATTGTGTGAATAAGAGGTGAAGGATTCAAATCTCTTGAGCAAGAGATGAACAAGAGGAGGAGGAGGGAAATAGTGAGCAAGGCTCTTGTAATCTTGTGTCTTCTCCTATCATGGACCAAATTAAAACTCATGTTTCCTCTTCGTGCGGTTGTAATTGCGTCTAAATTCATCTAGTTGTGGATTCGGCATTTTATCGAACAGGTGGTGAGAGTACGACGCGGTGGTCGCGACACCTCAGGCAAAGATCCCCAGTTGTGGATTCGGCATTTCATTGAACTGGTGGTAAGCGTAAAACGCGGTGGTTAGCGTCAAGGCAGGCAGAGTTCAATAACCATGACTAGCTATTTTTAGCATAATAGCAAGTTATTTACAGCATGACAACAAATTAAAAGTAAATAGAGGGCACGTAGGTGAATCGTGATGAAAATATTCTACCAATGGTTGCCTCTTGTTGGTGTTGTTGATCAATTTCGTGGACTTCCTCTTCGAGTTACGAATAGTCATCGTTATCATCGTCATCATGATCTTATTCTTCCACCGATCGTCCTCCTCCCGCTGCTGCCTCCCCTCCTGCTTCATCGTCAACGTCATGATCATATCCTCAGTGATCCTGCGAGCTCTACAAACACTATTCGTTCTCCTCGTCTTCCCCTTCCCCTTCATCTTGCCCTCTCGATGCATCGTTGAGAAAAAGGACAGGACTAGGCGATTGGGAAATTTAGGGCACCATCCCCTCCGACCTGTGAGGAGGGGAGGGGGAGGTCGAAGTTCGGGAGGTCGAAGATGGCGAAGGCCGGAGATGTTTGCGTTGGTGATGGATGAGGTTGAAGCAGACGAGATGGGAAAGAGACGAGGCCAGATGGGAAAGAGACGAGATGGATGAGGTCGCCGATGGGGGAGGTCGCCGCCAGATGGGAAAGAGATGAGGCCAGGTTGGGAAATTTATGTCTTGGGAAATTTAGGGATATTTTTGTTTAAGCGCTATCTAAGGATTATATGTATGTATTTTTTAAATAAAAATGCTTACGTAACGATTAGTACCATAGCGCTAACAAAAAACGCTATGTAAGGTATTACTTGGATAACGCTTTAACAAAAAGCGCTATCTAAATGACTTTTACCTTAATTTTGATTTATTTTTATTTTCTATAAGTGCAGAAGCGCTATACAAGAGCTCACTTAGATAGCGCTTTTTAAAAGCGCTATCTAAGTGGCGTTACCCAAGCGCAAATCTGTAGTAATGACTGCTTAGTTGGTTAAAGGGCCATCTTAATAAACCAAAGATCACTAAATCAAACCTGCATTTGGCATATTTAAAATTTATAATATTTTTTCTTTGTCATGAAATTTTACATTAATTTTTGCATAAAACCCTCTTGTCTAAATTCCTTTACAAAACATTGCAAGTTGGTCAAGCAATTTTTCAGATACGTTCATGAATGTCTAAATTAACTTTTGCATGAACATTATTTTGAACATGTTCATCTGCAGAATTTTGCAATTAGATTCAACAAAAATATTTTCCTCGGTCATAAAATTATAAAGCAAGTTTTGCACAAAGAACCTCTTGTATAAATTCATTTAAAAAACATTGCAAGATGGTCAAGCAATGTTTTGAGTATGTTTGCAAAAGTCTATATTAACTTTTCCATGAACATTCTTTTGAACATGTTCATCTGTAGAATTTTGCAATTAGATTAAAAAAAGTATGCTTCCCATCAGGGGTGTAACTAACCTTGACTTTCCCTCGGCAAGAAAAAATAAATTTGTATATATATTATATTTCATATCAATCACTCTATCTATGGCTCTCTTTTCTCTTTCTCTTGCTGCTTAATACAACAATTTCAAAAGGCTTTCATCCTTATCTCTCTCTGACCACATCATATCTCACCATCGTCAACGTTACCGTTGTCTTCTAATCACCCTGAAACTCCCCGACCTCTCACCAGTGGATTTCAAGGTATTCTTTAGGGTGTTCATTTTATGATTTTTTTTTCAAATTTTTCTCGTTTGATCTGGTTGAGTTTTGTTGTAATTTTTTTGAATTTGATATTCTTGTTAGGGTTTCCACCTGCTAGTTCTACATCTAATTGATGCCATGACTAACTACATATGCGGCATACTTCAAGCTATGATTATTTTGATTTCTTTAATTATGTTTTCTCCCGTTCGGGTGTATTTTTTGGCTAAAGCATTGATTTTTCAAGAACTATCTTTCTTGATTTAATTGATCATGTATTTAACTCTAATTAATTTAAGATTTTGATTGGGTTGTGTTACCATTCAGTGTAAATATATTATTCTTGAGTTTTTAAGCAGCAATACTCGAGTTTTGCATTGAATTTGATATTTATTTTAATATAGAGTATTTTCGATATCTTCTTTGATATTTAATAGAAATTTCATGTCTTTGTTTATATTTTGATCTTAGTAAAACATTTAGTAGAAGTGACTTTTTCATTTTCATTTCTTAATGTTACCATTGGTTAAATTATCATTTTTAATATGGCCTCATAAGTATGCTATTTCGTTCATGAAAAAATAATTTCCAAAGAAACATCTAAAATAAGTACGATTATATTTTGATTGGTTACATAATTATCTAAAAGCGTATTAGATGTGATACACTTCAAGCATCACTGAACTTGCAACATGGTGAACTCTGTTTTGCACGAAGGACGTGGTAGAAAGTCAATAGTATTTTTAAATATCATTCTTTGTTTCATCTTCATTTTTGCACATGGCAAAAAAATCGTGGTTTACACTACTGATTGTGTTGCTGCAAAAGATATATGAGTGACTGTATTAAAGCGTTAATATTATCAGTTCGGATCAAAATTTTAGCAATCACCCGTAAATTTTAACCCTTCCTTCCCATAATTGAACCGTCGCATGATCCGAATTAATCATATGAGTATAAAGATCTAGCCCGCAACCATTGTCAATGTACTAGCAAATAACCCGTGCACACGTGCACGTGGGCTAAAAAAATGGTCGAAAAGAGGGGGGAGAATAAAAAGTGTGGGTGTGTGTGGAGGGTCCAGGGGCAAAAATACAAAAACCGGGGTTGTATGGACAAAATTTTCCACCTCCTCTCTTATCCCTCAAAATCTCATCTTTTATCCAAATTCTCATGTCCAAATTCTCATGTCCAAATTCTCTTATCCAATTTCTCTTGATAACATTCATGATTTATAGAATAGATTTTTAGCCGCTACGCCTTGCGTTCCCATATCGGTTGGTAACTCCCGTTAGAGGGTGTTAGAGGGTGTGAAACGATCATACAGTAGGGGGGGAACACAACATCGCATGGTATTCCCATTATGGAAGCAAGCAGCATACTGTCTCAGAATGCAGGAAGCTGGAGAAACCGTAAAAGATGTTATTGTTGGTGGGAGCTTCAGGCTTCAGGGTGCCAACGTCATGGCTGCATGGCCCTGATATCATCATCAGGCACGGCATTCCCTAGTCGTATGTGGGGGTGTTGGATGTTGAGGTTGGTGGTGCAAGTGTCATCATTCAGACCTTTGAATGGGCCTGAACCTGGACAACACAGACACAAACACATTGCGATGGAACTGTTAACTAATTAAACTATGTGAAAAGGGACAGACATGAGGGGGACCAAACTGGAGGGCATGCGCGCGCCCACCCAAAGCCAAAGCCCTAGGGCATATATAACAGCAACTCCTGCTACTTCTTCAGTATGTGATTATGAGTGAAGGCTCATCTCATCAGGAGAGAATGTTTTTTCTATTCTGCCATTGCTGAAGCTGAGGGGGCTTTTGGTTGGTTGGCAGTGGGCTGTTGAATATTGACGGGGGTGTGTGATCTGCGTTTGTGTAGAGTAGAATTGTTTGTTTGGATGGATAGAAAATGTTTGGATGTGATAAGAGTGTTGTTGAAGTAGAATTTTTATGTGGTTCATGCTTTCAATGTAGCTAGTTTTAGATTTAAAAGGTAATTTTCCTCTGATTATTTTTGTTAAAGAATGATTAACCATTAGTAATTCTTAAAAATAGTAATTTAATCCTAATTAAAATGTGCACTTGTTGTGAACGGATGTTGATCAGTTGGTTAGGATCACGTCTTATCTTATAGATAAGACCGTATCGGTTGTATCTTATCTCTGTACGATCCTCCTCTTGCTATAAATAAAGAGCCGTGAGTTCCTCCTCAGATGATGATTCATAACACGTTATCGGCACGAGCCTCTAAATAAAAATTTCCACCCAAATACTGATCGTTGCGAAAGTGAAGGAAATGCATGAGATCAACGCGTGCGACTTCGTCTTCCTCAAACGGTCGTCGTCATCCATGCGTAGTCTTCGTTCAACCGACGCTAGATCTAGAGGACGGATCTAGTGGTATTTTCGCTAAAAATTTAATTTTTATCATGCGCATGATTGTTTTCTCCCTATATCTCGCAAGATCGGAGTGGAAATATGACTAATTGCATATCGACGAATTTTATCGTCCAAAAATCATGTTTTTTTTTCATGTTTTCATCTGAAGAATTATTTTTTAAAAATCCCCCAACGGCTCCCCAACCAGCCTTGCCGTCGGCCGCCGCGAGACGATGATCCACTACCCCGAAGGCGGGATCTGATCCACCCCCTTCGCCACGCTGCGGGAGGGGGGGCTGCCGTCCTAAACCCCCAACCCCCCCTCCCCCTCCTCCTCACTGCGGGAGGGGGGCTACCACAGTTCCCCCCTCCTCTACCTCACTGCGGAGGGGGACTGCCATCCCCCCCCCCCCCCCTCACGGCGAGGGTGGAGGCCGCCGTCCTAATCCCCCTCCACGCCTCGCAGCGTGGGGGGCCTCCGCTATTCAGACCGGCCCCACCTATACTCGCAGCGTGGGGGGCCTCTGCTATTCAGACCGGCCCCACCTATACTGTGAGGGCCTCTCCCTGATCCTGCAACAGCGGGATGTCGATCCACCCCTCCGAATCCCATGCCTCGTTAACAGGGGCGGCGGTGGCAAACCTTAGCCACTGTCCCCCTCCTCTTCATCGCAATAATTTTGGGCCGCAGGTTCATTATAAAAGGGGGTTGTAAAAATCTCTGCGGGCCTGAAGCCCGCAACCCTCAGCCCCGCAGGCCAGAAAGTTTTGAAAAAAAAAAGAGAAATGGAAAAATAGGGGAGGTGCTAAAATAAGATTAAAAAGGTTTTCGGGGCCTAACAATTACAGAAAATTTTTGATAAAATATGGGACATTATGGAGACATTTGGGGACTTGTGGGAGTTTATTGGGGATTTATTGGGGGTAAATAAAAGGAAAACTTCTTCCTTTTCATGAAGAACATGTCAATTTTTGGGCTCTTTTCAAATCTTTTTGAATAATCCCATCATGTACAACTCTTTACATTCTATGATGCCTTTTAGGATCATAATTAGATGCTCTGCATCACTATTAAATGGCTCAATCAGTGGATAAACTTATATTCTCTTGTGCAGTATTAACTTAATAATTCGGAAGATCACGCGACCGCTCTCCCATTAGTCACCTAACCTAACTGTGTATGACGTTGCCCAGTGGTCCAATAATTATTAAGTATTTAAATTGTTTATTCTTCTATGAATATGATGCCTGTGATGAAAGTGTCTGCAGAAAATGTCTGATGAAAATGTTTGATGAGCACAAATTTTTGCATGGATGGCTAATTGTGATTTGGATCGTCTGTTAAAGTCCCACATTTTATTTTTCATACACTTTCTTTTCCTTTTGAGAGAAATTGTAGTATGAAAATTATGTAATGTCCAAAACCGACGACTACTTTCCATGGAGACGGAGGCCACACTTGAAGCTGAAGATTTTATAATGGGACCTACGGGGTTTTCAAAGTTGTAATTTCTTTTTTTCGCTTTCATTTGTGTAATATGGACTGTAATATGGACTTTGGACTCTATTTTTTATGTGGGACTGGACGATCCATGCAATTAGCTCTTCATTTAAAAATTTCCTCCGCATGAAAATGTTTAATGTATTATTATTAATTCATGCAAATTTGTGCTCTGCTAGATAAAATGGCCAAAATCGCAAATTTGTGCTCTGTCGATTTTGAAGTGCTAAATGCATCAGGAAACAATTATTTGAGCTGGCAGCTCGATGTGAAATTTCACCTGAGGGCTAAGTCCCTTTTTCTTTTGTGACCAAAGAAGGAAATGCAAATGATATAAAAAAGGCGCAAGCCATTATCTATATTCGTCGCCATGTGGACAAGACCCTAAAGGCTGAATATCTTACGGTCGAAGATACACTTGAGCTGTGGACTGCCCTTGAGGATAGGTATAAACATCAGAAAGTTATGTTATACTACCAAGGGAACGAAATGAGTGGAAGAATCTAAGACTGCAGGACTTTAAGTACATAGCTGAGTACAACTCAGCTCTTTTTAGCATCACCTCACGCCTGAAGTTGTGTCGTGAAAAAATCTCTGAAGATCGCATGCTGGAAAAGACGTACACGTCTTTCCATGAGAAAGATGCGATACTAATGCAGTAATACCGTGAACGCAAATTCACCAAGTATTCTGAGTTGCTGTCATGTTTACTCATGGCTAAACAAAACAGAGAGCTTCTCCTTACCACTCACAACATGCGACCCTGGCACTGCCCCCTACCAGAACTCACAATGCATCTTCTTTTCCCAAAAAGAAGAGAGACAACAAACGAAAAGAAAGACCACTGAAAGGGGGGACATAACAAAAGGGACAGAGGCCAAGTCCGACAGTGAAGAAATGAAGGGAATCGGAAGTTCACTTGGTGCAAACAAGACAACAACAGAAATAAAGCACCCCAACCCAAGAGGGAATGGGAAGACCAGTGATATAGCTGTGGCATGAAAGACCACTGGTTTAGAGTATACAGAGCTCTGCGGCATCTCCAGGAATTGTATAAAGAGAACATGAAAAAAAGCTGAAACAATCCTGGTGACCACAAATGCTCCAGTAAAGTTTACAGCTGACGACTTCGAAAGAGATGACCTGCTTGATTAGCCTCTATTTTTATCTTAGCAATTTGTTTTTTGAGAATAATTTTTGTTATGAGAGCATTTGAAATTATGTAATTTGTTTGTTAATGAAAATTTGATTATTTCCTAAAATGCAAATGTTTTAGTCATCTTTTATAGATGGATCGCTCTCATGACTGCTTAGTAGACAGTGCTTCAACACATATGATCCTTCAGTATAAATGCTATTTTCATAGCATTATACCATATAAAAGCCCTGTAAATACAATTTCAGGGCCATCGAGTATAATTGAAGGTTCTGGGAATGCAACTTTGTTGCACCCAAATGGAACAGAAATAAAAATAAAGGATGCACTATTCTCTCCGAATTCCAACCGAAACTTACTAAGTTTCAAGGATATCCGTTGAAACGGATTCCATTTGGAAACAACAAATGTAAATGAAAAAGAATTACTTTATGTAACGTCTCAAGAAAAAGGAGTAAAATCCATACTTGAACGTTTTGAGAGCCTTTCATCAAGCCTTTACCATACAAAGATTCAGAGAGAGGAAGCTAATTTAACGGAGCACCTGAAGAGCCCGACATCAGCCAAGTTTTTACTTTGGCATGATAGCCTTGGTCACCCTGGATCTGTGATGATCCACCGCATCATATCTCAATCCCATGGGCATAACTGGAAGAACCAGAAGATTCTTCAAAAGGGATAATTCCATTGCATCCCCTGCTTCAAGGGGAAATTAATAACAAGGCCATCGACTCTAAAAGTGGATATTGAATCTCCAAGATTCCTCGAAAGACAAGGAGACATATGTGGACCTATCCACCCACAAGTGCGCCATTTCGGTACTTCATGGTACTGATTGATACATCCTCAAAATATTCGTATATGTGTCTATTATCGACCTGCAACTTAGCATTTTCAAATCTATTGGCACAAATAATGAAGTTGCAGATGCATTTTTCAGACAACCAAATAACGAAAATATGTCTGGATAATGCTGGGGAATTTACCTCCCGGTCATTTCAAGAGTACTGCCAGGCAACGGTAATAGAACTTGAACATCGAGTGCCACATGTTAATAGCCAGAACGGGTTGGCAAAGTCACTGATAAAAAGACTCCAATGGATTGCACATCCATTGTTAATGAAATCCCGATTGCCGGTGGATGCATGGGGACATGCAATTCTGCTTGGTGTATTGTTAATAAAAATAAGACCCTCTGGAGGTCAAAGTCTCTCTCTAATGTAACTCGCATATGGAATGCCACCGAACATTTCTCACTTGAGAATCTTCGATTGCATAGTTTACATCCCCATTGCACCAACACAGAGGAAAAAATGGGTCCTCAACGTCGCCTAGGTATTTACGCTGGGTTTGACTCACACTCAATTATAAGATACCTAGAACCTCCAAATGTGAGACGCATTTAAGGCACGTCTTGAAGACTGTGATTTTGATGAGACAAGTTTCCCCAAAATGGGCCTAGACACTGAGAAATTTGATGCGAAGCAAATTATACCGTGGGATACAAAAAAGTTTGACCCACTATGATCCGGTAACAAAACAATGTGAAGATGAGATCCTGAAGATCCTCCACATATAGAACACTGTTCACCAATTACCGGACTCATTTACTGACAACCAAAAGATTGTCAGATCACACATCCCTACTGCAAATACTCCAGTTATGATTGACATCCCCGAGAATGGATGCAATCCACCAGCAACAGCAGTGGATGCACCTCTACATAAAAGAGGTAGACCATCAGGCTCCAAGGATAAAAATCCATGAAAAAGAAAAATACCTGGATATCTTGGGACGATACCCCCACAGATAAATGAGCTCATGTCCATACCCTCACCCCTCTCGGAATCCACTGCAGAGGAACTAGCAGGAGAAACTGAAATATCACTAAATTATATACGTACAGGGTAGGTTTTGGACAAAAAGAGTACAATTGTCGACGATGACTTTGCATTTCATATTGCTATTCACGTTGCCGGAAGCGACGATGATCATGATCCAATTCTGTTGCTAAATGCAAATATAGAAATGATTGGCCAAAGTGGAATCAGACAATAGAAGCTGAGCTGGACTCGCTTAAGAAACACAAAGTCCTTGGAAAAATAGTCCAGACACCTACTAGTGTCATACCTGTGGGATAAAATGGGTATTCGTGAGAAAAATAAATGAAAATAATGAGATCGCACGCAACAAAGCAAGGCTTGTAGGGCAAGGATTTTCCCAAGGACCGGGTATTGACTATGAGGAAACATACTCCCTAGTCATAGATGCGTTCACTTTCCGATTTCTGATAAGCTTAACAGCAAAGGAAGGTTTAGATATGCAGTTAATGGATGTTGTGACTGCATATCTATAAGGTAATCTCCACAAGGAGATATACATGAAACTTCCTAATGGCTTTTCAAAGCCAGCTGAATTAAAAGATAGACCTCGGGACATCTACTCTGTTAAGCTTGAAAGATCATTGTATGGTCTTAAACAATCAAGAAGGATGTGGTATAACAGACTGAGTGAATTTCTTGTACAACAAGGATTCAACAATAATGAAGCGTGCCCTTGCATCTTTAGAAGAGCAAAGGGAAAAGGATTCGTCATAATAACAGTCTACATAGACGATTTGAACCTCATTAGATCTCCTGAAGAGATCACTGAGATGTTTGTAAGCCTAACAAAAGAATTCGACATGAAAGACTTAGGCAAAACGAAATTCTTCCTTGGCTTACAGATTGAATATATAAAAGACAGAATTCTATTACACCAAACCACATATACAAAGAAAATGTTGCAAAGATTTCACATGGACCAATGTCATCCACTTAGTACAACCATGGTGGTACGATCTCTGGATGCACATAAAGACCCCTTCCGGTCGCTGGAAGAGGGGGATGATATACTTGGTCCAGAAGTCCCTTATCTAAGTGCTATTGGAGCACTTCTATATCTGGCCAACTGCACGTGTCCCGATATATCATTCGTAGTAAATTTACTAGCCAGATACAGTGCAGCACAACTGGATCGGGGTTAAGCACCTTCTGCGTTACCTCCAAGGGTCTACAGATTTGGGACTCTTTTACAAAAATGGATTATCCACCGCACTTGTTGGTTATGCTGATGCAGGTTACAGGTCTAATCCCCATAATGCAAAGTCACAGATAGGGTACGTCTTTACATATGGTGGGACAACCATTTCTTGGAGATCCGTCAAGCAAACCATGATGGCGACCTCATCCAATCACTAGAGATCATCGCCATCCATGAAGCAAGCAGAGAATGTGTCTGGCTACGGTCAGTTGTAAACCACATCCGGGTGACGACCGGATTGAAGACTGGGGACCTTGAACCTACTACCATGTTCGAGGACCATGCTGCTTGCATTGCTCAGCTACGAGGTGGCTACATCAAAGGCAACAGAACGAAGCATATTTTTCCTAAATTCTTCTGGATGTATAAGCTACAAAGAGATGGCGAGATCGACGTCAGACAAGTACAATCATGTGACAACCTGGCAGACATGTTCACTAAATCCCTTCCTATTTCTACCTTTTGGAAGTTTGTATAGAAAACTGGAATGAGCCGTCGAAGAGATTTGAAAGCCTGAGTGCTTGTACAGATCAGGGGGAGTTAGAGAGTGTTTGTACTCTTTTTCCTTAACTATGTTTTTTCCCACAGGGTTTTCCATACCTAAAGGTTTTGATGAGGCAAACCTCATCAACTTAGGATCCTGAAGTATCCACCTCATGTGAGACTCCTACTACACTCAGAATCCTGAAGTATTCATGAGCAGAGTCCACACATGTGGCTGGATAAGAGGGAGTGTTATGAACGGATGTTAATGAGTTGGTTAGGATCACATCTTATCTTATAGATAAGACCGTATCTATTGTATCTTATCATTGTACGCTCCTCCTCTTGCTATAAATAAAAAGCTGGGAGTTCCTCCCCAGATTATGATTCATAACAGAACTATCGTTTATTCGTGGAACAATAAAAATGATCTTTATTATTCATGTTCTCTAAATGAGTGAGTGAGGCGGCAAGAGATGGAAAGGGATAGGGCAATGGTGAGCGGTGATTAGTGGCGGAACCTTGCCTTTGATTTGGTGGGGTTCACCATACATATATATTGTTTGGTGATGCCTACTACATGTGTTATATATGCATATGAATATAGTTTGTTTTCAAATTTTGGTGGGGGTCCGTGCCCACACTCCTCTCAACCTAGGTTCGTCGCTAACGGTGATCATCATCGGTGACAAGAACAATGATGACTGTCGCAACATCGACGAAGACACATCCAACGGTGATGATGATGTAAGCAGCGATGATGACGATGACAATTGTGATGACCCATGAAAGACAACGGATGAGTCAAGTGGATGGGTGATGATCGATGACATGATGCAGGGTGAGCAATTGCGACGATTGCAATGACGATGTCGATCACTTTGACGACTGACGATTGACGTCTGTATAGAATGAGGAGAAAGTGTTGAATAATGGCATTCCATTAATGTTAGGATAATTTATAGGTTTACAAAAGAATCAATTTGTTACAAATCTTTTAACTAAATAATAATAAAAGCATCAAAAACTGTTAACTAAATAATAACAAAAGAATCAAAATCTGTTAACTAAATAATAACAAAAGAAACGGTCAACCTAGGGAATATATGAACAAACTAATCTTTTTAGTGGAGAATCCTATGTGAGATAATTATAATTAAATACATTAATTTAATTCTCTATTATGCCCGCGCAAGTTGGAGCTCCGTGAGGAAAGATCAATCTTGATCATCCAGTCATGAAAATGCGTGCGTGGTAGTGATTGGTGAGTGCATCCGCTAGTTGATCCGTCAAAGAGACATGAGTGACTCTTAAGATGCTATCTTGAACTTGTTCACGAATGAAGTGAAAGTCGAGAGACATGTGTTTCATGCAAGAATGGAAGACTGGATTGGACCAGAGATTTGTTGCGCCCACATTATCACAATAGATTACCGGCTGTTATGAGAGGGTGTTTTAATAGAAGCAGAACCGGTTTTGGAAATGTGTAACCCAGTACCATCGCCGATTTCGATACTGTCAGACCCGTCGTATGGAGCGTGAAGCGAGAGGTTACCGAGGTCAGCTGTGACATGATGAGAGGAACCACTGTCGAGAAGACATGCCAGGGTCTCGGCACTTGATGCTACGGCAACATGCACCTTTGGTTGCCACTAAGATCCAGTGGGCGAGTAGCGAGTAGCGTCGTGCGAGGGGGCTGGTACTATCTAAAAGAGGGGACACTGAGTGACAGTGTAGACCTGTTGGCGGCATCCTTGACACTTGCCGAGATAAGGCCTCTGCTGGCAAGTCGTGGCATGCAAAGGCTATGAGGGATGTTGTCGAGGAGAGGATTGTGGAGGTTGCGTCTGGTTTGACGAGGAGCGGAGTGAACTATTGTACCTGGTTGACGCAGCGTTTGCCATGGCAGGATGCAGGAAGGAAGCAGATTGCGACTGTTGAAGAGTTAGTTCCCTGCTGATGAGTTTCTCATGAAGCTCATCAAATGAGATGGGGGTGTCCTTATCTTCCACTATATCAGAAATATGTCGATAGTCATCATCGAGCCCCTCTAAGATTTTCTCAATGATGTCTTCATGGTCCATCAGTTTACCGAGTGTAGCAAGTTGATCAGTTGGCACTTGACGTACTGCATGTAGTCAGAGATGGACTGGTAGCCCTTCGTGGCTCTCTTGATCTGGTCCTTGATTTACTTTATGAGACCACGATTTGGACGAGCATAGGCGTGTGAAAGTGTTTGCCATGCTTCACAAGAGGTGGCCTATTGTTGGATTAGCGGAATGAGAGATGAGGAGATGGAACCGACAAGGGCACCAAACAGCATTTTGTCTTGTTGAATCCATGGAAGAAAATATGGGTTCGGAGCTTCAACGTTGGTGGTGGTCATGGTACAAGGAGGACATGAATGAGAGCTGTCGATGTATTTGTAGAGGTCACAACCAATGAGAATGGCCTCAATCTGGAGTTTCCAGGAGATGCAATTTGTGGGGGTCAATTTGATGATGGATTGATGGGAGATGTTTAAGAGGTGAAGGTTTTGAGTTGGATTTTCTGGGTTGTGGATGGCGATAATCTGAGGATCAGTGGCCATGGTGATGTCGGAAGCTAGGATTGGTGGAAAAGTGGTGATAGAGGTTTAGGACCGACAACAGAGCTCTGATACCATATAGAATGAGGAGAAAGTGTTGAATAATGGCATACATTTCCAATAATGTTAGGAGGTATTTATAGGTTTACAAAAGAATCAATTTGTTACAAATCTTTTAACTAAATAATAACAAAAGAATCAAAATCTGTTAACTAAATAATAACAAAAGAATCGGTCAACATAGGGAAGATATTAACAAACTAATCTATTTTAGGGAAGAATCATAGGTGAGATAATTATAATTAAATACATTAATTTAATTCTCTATTAGTCTGAAGAGGTGGTGGGGCTTATGAGCGATAGTTTATAGCGGTTTCGTTGGTAAGGCGACATGTGTGTGAGTGTGAGAGAGAAAGAGAGTTGATGAGTGTGTGAGAGGCGACCATGCTCTCACAGCAGGTACAATCACAATCCGTGTGAATAACGCGGTTTGTGCTTTTAGTCAAAATCGACGTAGCAGGGGCTATGTTGGTGCTACTTTACTTGCAAACAAACACAAGCGTGGTGGTTAGAAAGTTGTGAAAAATTCTATTCAAAACCTATAAACAGTACCAAATTGAAATCTATCTTACAATTGAAGGGGGGAGACAAACATCCATATACCTATGTGACAAAAAGTGGGCCCTACCTTTGTCTCACCAGGACAAAGAGGTGGCATAGGTTGTGCCACATGGGCATGATGGGCCCTGCTTGATGGGGTTGATGGCTTGTGTTTTGGGTTTGGAGTGAGGTTGTGGAGAAGGCAAACAAAAGCCCCCCTCAGTCCCATTATTTGCAATCTTGCCATTGCTTTTTATTGAAAGTCAAATGCCCCTCTCTATTCCATTTATTTCCGGGTGTACCATTGGTCTTTTTTCACATTGGCCCACTGCATTTTTTTTAAACTTTAACGCCATCGTTCCCCATGTTATCCCCCTATGCATTGGGGTGAGATTTAAGCACTCCCCAAAATTTTTTGTTGTTGTAATTTAACCCGTTTTATCTCGACGATACACACACTCCCACATTTCTATATATCTTTTTTCCAGTTGTGTGCGGGTCCCGTCTTCTCCCGACGATACACACACCCAATATATTCTCGACTTTTGTCGGTTGTGCGTGTGCACCACGTTCTGTTTGTAGGTTTTTTCTTAAATCTCCGTTCACCTATGTGCATGTGTTATTTCTGGTTCATAAACCTAATTTGCAGCCTACGTTTCCAAAAAACAAACACGCCCCATTCAAAAAGAGGAGCAGTGCTTGAAAGAGAAGAGTGCGGTCCAAGGCAAAATGATTGCAATGTTTTGGGAAGCAAGAGAGAGGGAGGCCAGGCGTGGGATGAAACTATAAAGCTAGGAGAAAGTATGGGTCAGACCACCTCAAACGTGGGCCTTGACCAATGTGGACCTCATTATTGTTTATTATTACCCCCCCACCCCAACTCATTTATAAATAAAAATAAAAATACGATATCCATACATTAATTAAGATAATATTCTGCTTTTAAACTCATCAGGCCCGGCCTGGTCGGTTCTAATTCCATGTACTCTCTCACACATTCCTCCTTTTTCCATCTTGTCCCTTGCCCAGGGGGACTTCACTGTCCACTGTTATTAGCATTTACTATAAAAATATGTAGATACAGTGAAGGGAAAGAAAATAATTACATACGAGAAAAGCAGAGAGAAGTAGACAAGCCTGCAAGCAAAGGAAAGCCAAGGGTAAAGTCTCGTGTTGGAAAGTTGCAGCGAAAGAGATTTGTTTAAAAGGAGAAGTAGCGCAAGTTCTTAGAGATCGAGGAGTCCGAATCAAAGAAATCAGAGAGAGAGGGATGGACAACCAAGTTGATCACCAAGGGTTGTTGTTTCCGTCCGAAATCGCGGCTGCGGCCGCTTCGATTCAGCCCTGGCCTCTTTCTGCAGTCAGTTCATTTGGTGGTCCGTGCCAGTTCCCGGCCAGCTATGGCTATCCGCTGAACGACCACCATGTCAATTTCCTCCCATCAGAGCCTTCTTCGTTCTATGGCGACCTCTATCCACGCAACGGTGCGTCGTCTGATCCGTTAGGGTTGAGCTCGCTCTATACGGGGCTGGCCGCGGGCTCGTCGCCTTTCGGAAACCTTCACGCGGAGCTGATGGGCAAGATGAGCGCGCAGGAGATCATGGATGCCAAAGCCCAGGCCGCGTCGAAGAGCCACAGCGAGGCCGAGAGGCGGCGGCGCGAGCGCATCAACACCCATCTTGCCCGGCTGCGCAGCCTGCTTCCTAGCACAACCAAAGTGAGGAACTAGCTTGCACTTCAGAAATTTACGCTTAGGGTGTGTCTTCTTAATTTCCTGCAGCGTATCTTATGATGATGATTAGCAATCTTGGCTCTTCTTTAGCATAACAAATTAGCTAGGTATTTATATTTCCGAATTTCGTCTTCTATTTAGCTAGATTAGAACACAATTTAATTTATACCCGATGATTAATTAATGGAGATTATTTTCTTTTACATATATGAGAATGTGTTCCTAATATAATTTTGTAGAGATTTCCGTATATTAATGGCTTGCAAGTTGCAAGTCATCTCCTTGATGATGTTGCCGATTATAAATTAGAAAAAAAACTCAAATAAAATGACATCTCTTCACTAAGAAAAGAAAAGAAAATAGGAACGGCAAAGCCGAGGGTGCCATAGGTTGCCATTACAGTTGTACGAGATTGCAGCTCATTACTACTGGAGTTTACTGAAATTTACATTGTTATAAACTACATCACAAAGCTCAATGGAACAAATTAAAGATTTTTCAAGATCCATGCACTCACTTATAGGTGAGTTGGGGGGCTTGAGAAGAGATGTCGGTTTACTTATTGAAGAGTCAAATTCCTTCAATTTGACAACACAATTATCGTCTTTCTGCAAACTCGAATTTTCTCTGTCTATTATTATCCATTATTTTCTGATAAGACATCTCTTGAAGGACATCAATCTGTGCATGAAGATGAAAAAATATTTTTGAAGGAAAATTTTGATTGTGAACTTTGTTAGCAATCTAATATCTACACTTGGTGTCAATAAATGAGATATTAAAATTCTTACAAATCGACCTTAAGCTGCTCCACTGCAAATATTTCGTGTATCAACCTTAAATTGAAATTTAAATGCTGAAAATTAGTGGAGATTTTCCCATATGCATATTGTACAAGTTAGGCGTACAAAAGTTGCATTGTGGACGTTAAACAAAAACTTAATGACAAGAATCCCTCGAGATTTTCTTATTTCACGATATACATGAGCCATTAGCCACTCCTCGCCCCTACTATACAAATAACAAACCTAAGGTTAATATGAGAGAGAGAGAGAGAGAGAGAGAGGTAGCTTAGATAGGTGAAAAAGGGGCAGCTGGGTTGACGTGAAAAAGAGAGACCAAAGAGCAGAAGAGGCAGCAGAAGAACAAAAGGCTGCCATCAGGAATTGGCTCTGCTGCTGCCGGAGGGGGATGAGCAGTACTAGGATGCTTTGACAAACACGCGCGAGCCCTATATCTTTATTTTGTCACAGTCCCAACACCACACCACAACACCAACACCCACAACAATACAAAAAACAAAGACGCCACCCAGCCACTGCAGAGTGCTGGCCGCTTCTTTGATCCCATTCACACCCGAACCCACTCACATTCCCAATAATTATGAAACCTTGAACATTTTGTCCTACAAACTACTACTACAAGTCTACTACAATGTTGTCAAATATGCTACCTCATTCGACCGTCCTCAAAGCTTTATACAACTTTTTCATCACTAAACCACCACCGACCCCCCTCATCTCTCTCAATCGTCTACATGCACTTCTTATTCTCCCTCCCACTCTCTCACCCCCTTTTCACCTACCTCAACTTCATGCAATATTCCTACTTCTCTTTGTGTATATGGAGTATATATATTGAGTAATTATTTTTGTTCTACGTATGCAGACGGACAAAGCATCACTTCTAGCCGAAGTTATCCAGCACGTGAAGGAACTGAAGCGCCAGACATCGGAGATGGCCGAGGACAACCCGCTCCCGACCGAGGCCGACGAGCTGACCGTCGACGCCGCAAGCAACGACGACGGGAGGTTCGTCGTCACGGCGTCCCTGTGCTGCCAGGACCGCTCCGATCTCATTCCGGACCTCATCAAGGCCCTCAAATCTCTGGGGCTCAGGCCACTCAAGGCCGAGATCACCACGCTCGGCGGCCGGGTCAAGAACGTCATCGTCATAACCGGAGAGGATGACCTTGATCGTAACAACCAACAGCTCTCCATCTCGTCGATCCATGACGCGCTCAAGGCCGTCATGGAACGGAGTGCGGCCGACGAGTCGCAGTCGCCCGGAGGGATCAAGCGGCAGAGGACCAACAACCTGTCAAGCTTAATACAACAGAGGTCTCTATAGCTACAATATTGTTATTAACTTCAACCCATTAGAACACCTTACATAAAAAAGGATAAGATAAATATGTGGGTAAGTCTTTATATAGTAAAGTTTGCATGGCTTCAGTTTCTTTAGGGTTTTAAGGGGTTTTGCTTGTTTTATCATACATGGAGTTGGTGATCTGGTGTTCGCGTGTGCTTTTTTACTGGTGGGTTTTTAGCCAGATAAGGGTTGGGTGTATCTTTTCCGTGTCAACAGTGGAATGTACACTTGATGCTTTGATTGGAGAGGTTACAAAAAATTGGATGGATACAAGCAAGTGAACGATTTTGTTTTCCTTGCTTTCGTTCTTCATCAAACTATAACTGACTGTGAAGCCAAAGATACTTGGAGGTTTGATTTTACATATTTTCCAACAAACTGAGAAAACGACACATTAAGTGGGGGAAGACAAGCGAGGGACAAAAGTTGGTGTCCTTACAAAAAGTACTTGGAACCAAAGGGAGGGGGTAGGAAAATGTCGGTCTAAAGGTTAACATGTCAAGGAAATTAAGAGACATTAGGGGATGTGCCAAACAAATTTCACAAAAAGTTTGATAAAATCAAGCAAATGTCTCAGATTACTCATCCTCCTCCTCCTCCTCCTGCTATTTTCTTCTTCTTTTTTGGGTCATGGTGGTTGCACCCGGGGTGTATCCATGGCTCGACAAGGCTTGTTGTTGATCAAAAGCAAATCCAACACTTCTTGTTAATGAGAATGTGAGAAATTGCAAATTATACCTTAAACCATCTGATTTTTAATGGTCGTCTTATTTGTGTAAAGTGACTCTAATAACTCAAAAAATGTGCATTGTAAAGTGTAATCAAAATAAACTAAATAAAACATCCGTAAAGAAAAAACAATTATCTTGGGAATGGGTAGATGGAAACAAGATGTTTGGTTTGCCAGTGAAAAGTCTTCTTTTATTTTGGCTTTAACAACACTTGTAAAAATTGTGCTTCAAACTTAGGTTTAGGAAATGGCACGTTCGTGCCATGACCATGGTTAGATCAATACAACCATGCAATCTTGACAGAGAGTTCATGCCAATAGCATACTATATATATGTTTGGCACGGTCGTTTAGGATTGACAGAAGGTCCAGATTTTTTGGGTCAGACAGTGGTACGACCGTGCCATAATTGGTACGATCGACTGGAACGAGTTTTAACTTGAGCTGCTAATTTGAAACTTAATCTAATCGAACGGCCATGACTCCACACGACTCCATAGGTTATTTAAACTATTCCTAGGGTTTGTTCTGAAAGTGGAAAAGATAGATGAAGCGTGCGTGTGTGCCGTCATCAAAGTTCTTTTTCTTCGCGCATCCTTGGAGATTGAGTGCAAGGTTTGGTGAATGAATTTTATTGTAATCTTCTTCTGGGGATCATTCCTTTCGGGTTTGGAGATCATTTGTGAGGGCTTGGTTTTTTCTTCTCGTAAGAAGAGTTTGGACTCTAAGTTGGGAGTTGTTTGGAGCTCTCTTGTATTGGAGAAGATTGAAGTAGAGTGTATTTTCTATGATCATATTAGTAGAAACCGTCATCGAGAAGCCAGACGTAAGCACCATTAGCGGGCCGAACCAGGATAAACTCTGTGTTGTTGTGTTTGATTTGATACTTTCTTGAGTAGTTGCTTTTATCTTTGTTTTGATTGGTTGGATATCTGCTACTATTGATTCTCTCTATAAGATAGTGACTAACAATTTGTTGGGTCGATGTTCATCGGTTCTCCTGCGCATGACTTATAGGGAAAGTCAGCAGTTTCTCACGCACCCGAACCCCAACAAGTGGTATCAGAGCATCTAGGTAGTCAGAGCAAACATAATGGCAAAAACATACTCATCAGCCGGATACAAAATTGAAAAGTTCACAGGAAGGAATAGTTTCAGCCTCTGGTGCATGAGGGTGAAGGCTATGCTCCTGCATGAGGGACTATACAGGATAGTCTTTGACAAGAAATCTATTATAGACACTATCACAGACTATGGGAGGTCAAAGCTAAAGATGAAAGCCTACATCGTTATTTAGATGATCTTATCAGACAAAGTCTTTTGCAAGATTGCGAAAGTGAAAACTGCAAAGTCACTGTGGAAGAAACTCAAATCCCGTTATTTGACGAAATCACTCATAAGATGGCTATATCTACTACAGAAATTATTCATGTCCAGGATGAAAGAGGGTACAACGCTACAAGATCACCTTGATGAGCTAAATCAGTTGGTGTTGGATCTATAAGCTATGAAGGAGAACGTAAGTGATGAGTACCAGGCAATTGCATTGCTATGTTCCTTATCTATAGAGTATTCACACTTCATCAAGACCACGACATACAGCAGAGAAAAAATCTCTTTAGAAGAGGTCAAGGCAGATCTATGCATGCATGAGCTCATGAAGAAGCTGTCGAGAGGCGACATAAGTGTTGGTGATCAAGATGTAGGTTTCTTTGGGGGTCTCTAGGATGAGCGATCCAAGCCAGGATCCAAGACAGGAAGGCCTAATTGGAAGGGTCAAGGTGGCAACACCCAGTTATGCTATTACTGTAAGAAACCAGGACATTGGAAGAACAAGTTCACACAGTTGAAGGCTAAAGGTAAAAAGGTTGCTCAGCATATAACAACATTTACTGGTGCATGCATAGATATTGATGATGGTGAGAAGTTAGCTGTGTCTTCCTTGGAAGACAAACGTGCTTCAAGGATTCTTGATTCAAGTTGCGATTCAGATATGACTCTGCTACGATAAAGTGACATATACTCCGTAAGATGGTCCAGATGTATACACGGGGAATAGAGCTATGTCTAAAGTAGCATGGGTCGACACAGTATGGTTCAAGATGTAGGATGGAACCATTAGGACACTCACAAGTGTTAGACATACACTAGACGTTCAAAGAAGTCTGATAACGCCAGAGCCTTGACTGGTGTGGCTGTTGCATGGTACTCAGGGGAGAGCGATTACATGTTTCTAGGAGAGGTCGTTTTGTGATGGCGGCAAAGAAGGTAGGCAACCTTGAGAAGCTTCAGGGTCTGACGGTGATGAGTCGAAGGTCTAGCACACCAGAGAGCTTTAGTGGAGGAGCAATTGAGATTCATAATGAAGTCGTGATTTGGAAGCAGCGCCGGTTGTAGGATGGGATAGCTGTAGTGTGCAGTGAGGGATCATCAGGTGACAGAGTTCAGGAGACATCCCATTATGACACAACTTCGTGTGCTGATCAGATTGGATGCTAAGAGAGAAATGTCTACAAGGAAGCAGTTGGCTTCATGGTAGATTTGTAGTCTTCAGTGAGATCCATTTCAGGGCACACGGAGGAGTTGGTAATTAGGGTAGAGTAACCCCAGTAAATTAATGAGAACCCACAGAGATGGCACAAGTGACATGTATCATAGCTGGAGAGATGCAGTACGTCCAAAGCATCATCTGGAGTATGTAGAACCAGTGGTTCGAAGATGAACTGGAGAAAATGATCTCACAAATGTTATGAGGGTGTTGTGGTGAAGACTTGTTGGAGGGTTAAATCCAAAGACAGTGAGTTAAGTATGTCAAAGTTGAAGTGTTTTGAGCAAGCTTCCATAGGGCTTTTCCATCGTCTAGCCCAAGGCTTAGCAAATGTGGAAGCAGCAGAAGAAGAAAACGAAATTATAAAACGCTTTTATGAAAAACACCCTACGGAAAAATGCTCCTTTGTAGGATCTTTTACTATCTAGGGAGAAGTGCGAACCAATCTCACCTAGACAGATCTAAAATATTTTCTTCATAATTAAAAACATACGTTATGTTTTACCGTCGCAAAACAATCCCTTAGGACAACACCCCAAAGCGATCCAACTCCTTTGTCAGGAGGCGACCACTTGCTCCAGAAAGTTTCACCTTGAGTGGATCCTCCGTCAAGATTTGGATCTAATTCGAACTCCTTCATAGCATAGCTAGGACTCGATCAGAAGCAAAGAAGAAAGATGGAATGAACTTTGGCTTTAGATCTGAGCTTGCTCACGTTTAAATGGTGCTATCCGAATCAAAGCTCTAGTGTGGAGGTGCACCGATACTTTTTGGTACTTCCTAGAAGAGATGATTTGGCCCCATTTTATAGTCTGGGCTAATCCCTTCTTTTCCTCTCACTTCCAATGTGTGACTAATCTTAATTAGAGAATTAATTGTTAAAGTTTTGCAGAGACTCAACTTTGAGTAATTGTTTCTCCCACACCAGAGAACCCCTGATGGCATATTGATGAATGGTTTTTATACATATATTTTGCACTCATTTCATGCACAGTTACATTGTTTTATCTTCTGTTCCATCCCATTTTCCTCGCTTTTATTTCCTTTTTTACTTTTTGGGTTCACTTTGTACATTTCAGGTAAAATCAATGAAATAAGAACCTTAGAGCGTGGAAAAGGAAAGAAAGTGCAAAAAAGCGAGGAACGGTAACTCAAAGCACACAAGGGGAAGAAGAAAAGCAAAGCACACGTGACCGCATGGAATCTCAACGCGGTCACGTCCCCAGGACACCCATTTACCCATACTTCAAGTAGACGCGGTCGCGTAAGGTGAAGCCAAACGGTCGCGTCACTGAGCTAAAGAAAGAAGAAACCCTGAAACGACGCGATCGTTTGGTGAACGACACGACCGGATCATGACGAGAGCTGACCAAATGAAATGGTCGCTTTACACGACCTTTTGCTGAAGACTTGAAGACCCGGAGCTCCAAACAATGCGGTTGCATCAACTAACGACAAGACCATGTCGCTGATGGATCTTGGGGGCCATGTTACGCATCTGGAGTGATGCGACCACATCATTCATGACGTGACCACGTACTTTTGTGCTCCCTAGGTTATGTGGGTGCCGCCAAGAGTATTTTGGGGCTTTTTCCGGGTACTTTTTGGGTAGTATAAATAGATCTTTGTATCCAATGTGCCCAAGGATGCCCTTTATTCTATTTTTCAGACCTTTTACAGAGGACATTCATTCAGATGTTATCTTTTGTACTTTTGATTGTTCTTATTGTTTTCTTTTGTTTTTAACTCTAGTTTTTATAATAGATCTTGATTTCTTAATCTTCTATCATTGTGGATCTAATTGCTGCGAATTTGTGTGTTGATTTGATTGCAATGGCTATTAGATTCATGTATTTGATTGTCTACTTATCCATAAGTAGTGAGTACTTCATCATCTAGGGCCAATGGCATGAACCGCATTGGATTGGTGCATTGATTGATGAAACATTGATTAATTGTTGGATGATTGGCGATTTGGGGTATGTTAGGACGTTAATTATCAATTGATATTGGCATCCTCTCTTGTGGTTAATTAGATTAGCCACCGGCGAGAAAAATGACTAATCTAGGATTTTCAATCCCTATATTGATCCATACTATCGATGTGGTCGATTAGAGTCGAACATCGATTAGAGCTCTCCTAAGATAGATCCAAATCCAAATCCATGAGAGTGGATGACGTGTCTTTATTTTCTATGTTTTATCGCATGTTTTCATAGCATTTTTGCCATCCAAAGTTTACTTTTATATATATTATCTAAATTTTCACGATATATTCGATTTTCGGATAGAATTGTGGATTTTCAAGAACTTTGGAGCGATTTGGAGCAACTATAGCATATGGACACATCCGAGATATCCCGAGCATAGAATATTTGATGAGGAGAAGAGAGGAGGAGAAGAGAAGAGAGAAGAAAACTCAAAGGAGTTGACATGTTGATTTTCCCAGAACACTCGATCGATGCCTCAGCACTCGACCAAGCCGCCATACAGTTTGATGACAAGAGCTCCAAGGTGAAATGCATGATCACTCGACTTAGTAGGAAAGCTACTCGATCAGATTAACTCGGCCAGCTACTTCTTATTCCAACTCATAATCGAAGAAGGAGAGTGCATAGGTGACTCGACCAAGCACTGCAGCCGCTCGGTCGAGCTGAGCCCAAACGGAACGCTGATTTCGAAGGAATCTCCAACTTACAGTAGCTCGACCGAGTAGACCAACGACTCGACCGAGTACTACAACTACTCGACTGAGCAGAATCAACTACAAAGCACTATTTTGACCTTAAAGTATCAACCTCAGTGACTCGATCGAGTATTGCAACTACTCGACTGAGCAGCATATATCACAAGTGAACAAGGATTAGATGAAGCAGCATTAGCATACAACACTCGACCGAGCGGCGCCGCTACTCGACCGAGTAGGGCATCACAACCCAACTAATTGTAGGTCCAAGAAGCCCCTTTTCCAGATTTAGAGGAGGCTATTTAAGCACATTTTTTACCCTAGTATTAGAGGAGGCTATTCAGATATTATTTTTTGCTAGTTCTTAGTTTTCTTAGAGAGTTTTTGAGCTGTCGCTATTGTTTTGAAGACAAAGTTGATATTTTTATTATTGTAATTTGCTTGGAATCTCTTGATCTTAATTCTCTGCGATTGTTTGTTCGTCTTTAGCACTTTAGTAACGATCTCTCATCTTTTATGCTTATTTCAATGTATTTCATTGCGATCATGATTTCTATTGCTATTCTAAATGCTTTTGTTGATATTGCTACGAATTATGAGTAGTCGTTTCTAGGGCTAATGGATTAGACATAAGATCTTAGGATTTAGATGAAAAGTTTGTATTTTATGTTGGTTTGGTATAAAAGGGATGTGTTTTGGTTGATCCAGCCAAGTTTGTTGGAGATCTTATATAAGGTTTGTGATCCACGATAGGGGCACACATCTTGGACGGGTATCCTATGAACTTAATTAGGCATGTTAGTAAATTCAATTAGAGTTCGTGATCCACGGTAGTGGCACACACTTTGATGGTTTCCACCGGCATCCTATATTACTAATTGATGATCTACGATAGTAGCATCAATAAGAGCCATCAAATCACAGATCGAAGCTGTAAACCATGATGGTGGCGTGATTAGAGATTGAGAATAATTGTCGTTCGTAATGCACGGATCACGTTTAAGGCCATCCACAATGGTGGGGCTAAGCATGTGATACGTTAGACGAGTGGCACAACGATAGTTTGCCATGGGTTCTATATTTTAGATGCGACAATCTCGTCCTAATAAAGCCAATTCAACGTAAAAATTGTAACCTAGCACTGACATCCGACATTCCTAGTGGTGACTCCTATTGCCCAAGTTTTTATTCTATTGTTAATTGAGATAGTAACCATTCGCGACAGTCTTTCTGAGTACGCCAAACTAGCATTGTTTTGAGACTTTGAATAGACCCAAGACTCTATAAGCATCTGCCTCCCTGTGGGCTCGACATTTTTTATACTACAAAGCATTGACACCGTGCACTTGTAGTAAGTTTCCAGAGTTAAATCTGGAGCGCATCAAGCTTTTGGCGCCGTTGTCGAGGAGGCAACCAGTTTTTACTTGGGTTACATTCTTTGTTAAAGAACTTGTTAGTTACTCTTATCATCTCTTATCTATCCATATTTTTATTCTTTTTCCCTTTGCTACTAACATCTTCTCTGAGTTTGTTTTTGTGCATGAACACCCCCCTTGGGTGATCCGACGATCTATTATTTGATCCCGAGATTGAAAGGACAGTGAGACAGCTCGGAGCAGACAGGAGGAACCAACTCTTACATGATCAAATGGCAGAAACTCCTCTTTCTCCGACACGTGCCTGCAACATTCAAGACCATATGAAGCCTAATCTATTGAGCATATCTTCCATCTGTAGATCGCAACTAGCAGCAGGCAACTTTGAACTGAAGACGGGCTTGATTCAGTTGATGCAGCAGGATCCCTTCTATGGGCATCCTCATAAGAATCCCAACTACATATTGATCTTTTCTTGGCAAAGTGCGACACTTTCCAAGTCAGAGACATGAGCGAAGATGCCATAAATCTTCATCTGTTTCCATTTACTCTGAGAGACAAATTCGCTTATTGGTTGAGGGTGCACCCCATGAACACTTTCAAAACTTAAGAGCAGTTGGCCTTGGCCTTCATCAACAAGTATTATCCACCGTCCAAGATAGTGAGGATAAAGGGCGCGATCACAAACTTCAAGCAGCTCCCACAGGAGTCACTTAATAAAGTATGGGAATGCTTCAAGGACTTGCAGCATCAGTGCCCACACTACGGCATTCCGGACTAGGATCTCATTCAGAGCTTATATAATGGCATCAAGCCTAACACAAAAATGATCATTGACACCTCTACACAAGGTCCACTATTGGCTAAGCTACTGTTCGGGCCACCCTTTTGCTCTCGCAATCGGGACGGTGGTCAAATGTGATGGGATTTGAGGGACCCTTAGGACACATTTCTATGCATGACCTACGTCGGACATACGATAGAGGCAAAAGAAAATCATGCAACAAAAAAACGTTAAACTAATTAACATGCAACCATAAGGATATCAAGATCCTAGCTAGGATCTATACTATCTTGATGTGGGTCTGACCACCCCAAGATAGATTTAAGCTACTGCAATATTATAAATTCTATGCTTAATTAAACTACATACCCGGAACCTTGCTTGCACCGACAAGGTGTAACGAACCGCGTCCCGAGCCGCTCCGCGTCCTGAGCTGAACCACTTCCCGAACCGCTCTTGGTCCCGAGCCGAACCGCTTCCCGAACCGCACCGCATCCCGAGGAGAGCAACCCCCTTGTCGCTGATCCAACCACGCACCGAAGAAAGTTTCACTTGAGTGTATCCTCCGTCAAGACTTCGGATCCGATCCGAGCCCTTCGTGGATTTTCTAGAGCCCTTCAGGAGCAAGGCAGAAATTTAGGGGGAGGAGAAAAATATTTATTTTAAGCTTAGATCCGAGCGTGCTCCTAACTTTTGGGAGCCGCTCAGATCTAGAGCTTGGGTCGAGTTTAGAGGAAGGGGGCAGACCCCTATTTATCTAGGCGGCTGACCCCTCCCCTTTACTCCACTTCCAATGTGGGACTAAATATTTGGAGTTAAATAATTCAAGTTAGTTTGCCTTTCATATAGGTCAAACTTGCATGAATTTTAACTCCCTTACGTTGAGCTTCACATTTGATACAAGCTATCAAATCGAATAGCGCTGAACGGTGAACGCGTAGGAAAAAATGGCGAGTCAATCCGAGTCTGTTTGACCCCTCAATTGATCGTCCAAAGATTAGCCCAAAAGCCATTTTTCGTGCAAAGTCCAGTCGCCAAAAACTGCACCTAGCCTAGGGTTCAGAACTCAAAGGCGGGGCCCACCATGTGGGCCCCATTGCTCCAGCTGGGCAAACCCCCAGCCAGGCTGGTGCCTGGCCCAGGCTTGGGCACACCAAGGCTGGGCGCAGGTGCCCAGCCTTGGGCCAGGCGCCCTGGCTCCTGGGCTTGCCCAAGCCAACGCCTGGGCTTGCCTAGGCCAACGCCTGGGCAAGCCCCCCTTTTTGATGTTTTTTTCAAAAAAACTTTTGGGCTTTTGGCTACATTGGGCTCTTTATTTAAAACTCTTTTAAATAGACTTATTGGGCTCGTTTGGACTCCGATTTGAGCGCGTTTTGAACCTACGTTTAGACGGGGACGATCCCATCATCCACATAACCATTTTCTTGCATTTATAATATTAAATATGGCTTTAAACATTTTAAGACACATTTAACTTTGTTTGCATCATATGCAAAATAGTCCCTATTGTTAGATATGGACGACATATATACACCCATGAGGGGATGTATGAGGGCATATGGACCTCAGATGTCGCATGCACGAAAGCGTGCGTGAAGGGAACCTTTTCTCGTGTGAAAAGGACCACTCGATAAGTGGAAAAAGTCACTTTATAAGTGCAAAAAGGCACTTGATAAGTGAATGAAGAAAAGGATAAGTGAATGTGCTAATATAGGCTAATAAGCTTATATTTAGTTATTTCCTACAATAACTACCCCTAAAGCCTATAAATAGGACCCAAGGGTAAGGCATTTACACTAATCTTACCATGCCATAAGTTTGCATAAGGCAACTTGTGTTCTTCTTCTCCCTTCCATTAAAAATCCTCTTCTAAATAGAGATTTAGGCGGTGAAACACTGCTTCGATCCTCCGTGACGAAGTACTGACCGTTGTGGCGAATCCGAGGGCGAAGTTCAGAGATTACGGTGCCGCGTACGCAAGCGTAAGTCTCTCCTCTTCATTTGATCCTAACATCGTTGTTTTGACAGGATCCTACATTGGTATCAGAGCCATACGGGTTCGCTCCGGTCTCACCGATGAACGCGGTGTTGTCTCTTTCACAAATGAGTATCCTACCATTATGGATATGGTAGGAACACATCGTGACGGAGAGAACGCAATAGTTGTTCTTTTCACGTTAGGGTCTTCTGCCATTACGGATATGGCAAGAACTCTCCGTGACGGGAAGAACTTACCGTTCATCTCGCCAAACTCGCGCTCCTCATGGATGATGAGTCTCCATTCAATAGGGAATGTGTGCTCTCTTCATGTAGAGCATGAAGTTTGCGACCGTGAAAATGTGTTTTCTTCATTTTTTTGGCACATGGCCATTGAAGCAAAACCGTTTTTCTGATGAACGGGTGTCTCATCAGAGAAGAAGATGGCGGTGGTTATTCTCAACGGAGAAGATGACATCTTTGGTGCATGATCCCCATGGCCATATGGGCCATGGAGGCTATGCATCCCCCCTCCCTATGCGGAGGGGGTTGGCTACGGCCAATAACAAACAAGGCCACCCCCTCCGGTGGGGGTGTGCGGCCAACCCCATGCAAGGGGGAGGCCGGCCATGTCCAAGAGGCCAAGGCTGGCCATGGTCTCGGCCATGGCCGGCCCTGGCCGGCCTCGGCCAGGGCCTGGCCGGCCTCAGCCAGGGCCTGGCCGGCCCTGGCCACGGCCAGGGCCAGGGGGCCCTGGCCTATGCCAGGCCAGGCCGGCCCTGGCCTCTGCCAGGGCCATGGCCGGCCCTGGCAGTGGCCAGGGCCAGGCCATTGCCGCCCTTGGCCTCGGCCAGGGCCAAGCCCCGGCCAGCCCAGTGATTGGGGAGGGCTTGCGTGGGAGGTGGCTTGCCTGGCCGGTCTCTACGGAGCCGACGTCAGTTGTCTGCGGCAAAATTCTCTTGTAGGGGGGAAGCGCCTAGATCCATACGGGAGCCGATGATGGTGACTTGCAGAAAAACTCCCCTCAGGGGATGTTCGGCCTTGGCTAAAATTGTAATGGCAATTTTCTCTTCGGAGAAGGAATCCGGCCTTGGCATGGCCACGGCACAACCTCGGCAATGGCCGGGGAATTGTCAAAATATTCGGTGTAGAACTAGCCGAATATTTTTGCAAATATAACAAGGGTATTTTTAGTACCATAAGGGTACCAAGTTAAAAATTCCCTAATTTTTTGAAAAATACGTTTTCAAAAACTCTTTTCCGCTGCAAAGTACTATAAGAGTACTAATTTTGATAAAGTGATGGGGAAATATTGAAAGTTGTTCTAGATGGTGATTGGGATCGTAATGACTTTTCCGATTCTAGAACAACATCTTCAATATTTTTCGAAAGTAACTTATCAAATATAATAATATCATTCCAAGTGGGATTTTCCAAGTGGGAGTGATATTAAACTAGTCTGAAATTTCCACATTCGATTGATTCAGCATCTCAATGGATCATGATTCGGCCAGTGGTCTTTTGGACTAATTTGTGGGACACCTCGGCTCTATCTGAGGATAGTGAACCATGGACTAGCCTTTCCCCTGGTCGGTCCGCTGGCCGAGACTGCTGCATTATACAAATGTGTTAAAATAGTGACTATGTATATGAAATTTATGCAATGTTTTTTGATCGAACCTTCTTTTTTTTCATGTATCTTTTGCAGCATTTTAAAGCTAAAATGTCTTCCGCTGTCAAGAACATCGTCGCTGAGTTAAACAAAGGTGAAAAACTCAACGGTGATAATTACAAACTATGGTCCATCAAAATACAATATGTTCTAGAGGAGCAAGATGTGCTCGAAACTCTGAAGAACGTAATGATTGAACCAGAGTTGGGCACTACGGACCAACACAGAAGAGACAAGGAAGCTGTCGATGCTTGGTCTTGGAAGAACAAGATTGCTCGCATTACGTTATTGTCCAGTATGGCCGATGACATAATGCGCATCTTCCGAGAACATGACCTAGCCATGGACATATGGTCCAAGCTAGAGGAAAAGTTTGGTGGCACCTCGGTGTCCAAACTTCGTTCTTTAACTATAAGATTTGATTCATACAAAAAACGTCCAGATCATTCTATGGGGAAACATCTGCGACATATGGCGAATCTCATCTCAGAG
This sequence comes from Scilla litardierei, assembly GCA_030789695.1. Classification (NCBI taxonomy): domain Eukaryota; kingdom Viridiplantae; phylum Streptophyta; class Magnoliopsida; order Asparagales; family Asparagaceae; genus Scilla; species Scilla litardierei. The sequence goes on along the minus strand of CM061131.1, from coordinate 113,185,417 downwards.
TTGAAGGATGCAGGTCATGTGCTCACTGATGAGCAACAAATCCAAGCAGTCATACGTTCTCTACCAAATGGGTGGGACCAAATGAAGATGCATCTCACTCATAATGAGAGCATCAAGAACTTCAGCGATGTTTCCAAGCACCTCGAGTTAGAGGAGGAGCGGCTTGAGGCCGCCAAGCCAAGTGCAGAAGTGCACATGGTTGCTAGGTCCTCACACGGGGGAAAGAAACGGAAAAATTGTTCGAAGTTTACTAATGAACGTAATAAGCAACCAGAGTCTACCAAGAAACCCAAACATAAGGGCGGGCACAAGAAATGGCACAAGAAGGAGTTGAAGAAGATCAAGTGTTTCAAGTGCAACAAGTTAGGTCACTACGCTCGTTCATGTACGAATGGAGGTGACGAGGTAACTTGTAATAACACTAGTTACATATGTGTTTCTAGTTCAATATTTCTTGTAGAATCTAATCCTTTTTGGATAATTGATTCAGGTGCCACCGACCACATAGCTAGGGACAGACGATCCTTCGTGGAGTATCACCGGATACACCAAGGAACGAAGTGGATCTATGTAGGAAACAACACGCGTGTTGAAGTGAAAGGCGTTGGGACTTGCAAGCTCGTCTTGGACAACGGTCGCACTATCCTACTTCATGATGTTCTCTTCGCTCCAGATATTCGAAGGAATATTATATCTGTGGTCGTGTTAATGGGTCTTGGTTATAGCTGGTTCTTTCATAATTGTAAAGTGGACTTGTCTTGTAATAATACTCTAATTGGTTCTGGGTATGTATTTAAAGGATTTATTGTATTAAATACAATGTATGATTCCTCATTTAATAATGAAAATTTCCTTGTTGCAAATTCATCAAATTATGAATCAGATGTAATTTGTTGGCATGCAAGGCTTGGTCACATTGGACCAACACGAATGGATAGACTTGCCAAATGTGGCCTTCTATCCAATGTTTCAAAGGTCGAAATGTCGACTTGCGAACATTGCCTTGTAGGGAAATCTTGTCGCAAGCCATTTGGAACCGGCACAAGGGCCGAGGTTCCATTACAGCTCATCCATTCGGACATATGTGGTCCGATGAATGTCAAGACAAGATGCGGGAAGTCCTATTTCATCACTTTTATTGATGACTTCACCCGATTCGATCATATCTATTTGATATCCCACAAAAGTGAAGCATTAACCTGCTTTCAAAACTATATGAGTTTGGTGGAAAATCAATTAGATCGCAAGATTAAGGTCTTGCGAACCGATAGAGGCGGTGAATACCAATCAACAAGTTTTAAGGAACTTTGTGATGAAAAAAGCATAGTTCATCAGGTAACTATGCCTTATACTCCGCAACAAAATGGTGTTGCAGAAAGGAGAAATAGGACTCTAATGGAAATGGTCCGTTCAATGATGGCGCAAGCTAACTTGCCAATCACCTTTTGGGGTGATGCATTATTGACGGCCGATTTCATTTTAAACCGTGTACCCTCGAAATCAGTTAGCTCCACTCCTTATGAGTTGTGGAACCAAAGGTCTCCTGACTTAAACATTTTAAAACCTTGGGGATGTGCATCCTACGCACATATTTCCTCCCATAAGTATGGCAAACTTGGGCCAAGGGGGAGGAAATGTATTTTTATACGGTACACAGAAAACTCCAAAGATTATGTCAGGACAGGAAGACATTGGAGGTCTAATTGAATTTGAGTCGAGGGATGTCACTTTCTTGGAAAATGAGTTTCCATTACAGGGCGAGATAAGTCAGGACTTATCTCTATTTGAGATTAATGATCAAGAAGGATTACCTCATTTGAGTGGGAGAATTCTTGGTGAAGACGAAAATACGTTTCAACCTTCACCAATGGATGATACGAATGATGCTAATCATATTCCATACGGGAATAATGATCCAAGTGGGAGCAATTCTAACTACATTCCAAGTGGGAGTGATATTAGAATTGATCTAAATTCGAGTCAACAAGGACTTGAAGAATCTCAAATACGACGTAGTAGTCGTACAAGGTTAGCTCCTCTAAGATTTGAGGATGAATTCCCGCAAACCTTTATGACTTTACTACAAGAAGATGACGAGCCTGCTACTTTCAAACAGGCCGTATCATGCCCGGCAAAAGACAAATGGATGGAAGCAATGAAGGAGGAATTAGAATCCATGAAAGTTAACCAAGTCTGGGACTTGGTTGACTTACCCAGAGGACGTAGAGCTATTGGGAACAAATGTGTTCTCAAGATCAAGCATAAGGCTGATGGCTCTATAGACAGATATAAAGCTCGCCTTGTCACGAAAGGTTTTACGCAACAGGAAGGGATAGACTACAGAGAGACCTTCTCACCTGTTGTTCGTTTTACCTCGATTCGCTTGATTCTGGCTATGGTAGCTTGCTTAGACCTCGAATTACATCAGATGGATGTAAAGACTGCCTTTCTCAATGGAGAATTGGACGAGGAGATCTATATGGAACAACCAACAGGGTTTGTAAAAGAAGGAAACGAACATAAGGTTTGTAAACTTCGTAAGTCCATATATGGTCTTAAACAATCCTCGAGGCAATGGTATATACGATTTCAAGAAGTTCTCTTATCAAATGGGTTTTCCATGCTTGATGAAGATAACTGTGTATATATCAAGAGGATTAAAAGCAAGTATGTTATTATGTCTCTATATGTAGATGACATTTTAATAGCCGGAAATGACAAGGGATTTGTGATGAATATCAAGGCTTGGCTTTCATCAATTTTTGAGATGAAAGACATGGGAGAAGCCGCATATATCCTTGGATTTAAGATTTCAAGGAATCGTTCGAAGAAACTTCTTTCTCTTTCACAAGAGACTTATATAAAGAAGGTTCTAGAACGTTTTAATATGCAGGACTGAAAGTCCATTGATACTCCTATAAGCAAATGCGATAATTTATGTCTGAAATCATGTCCAAAGAACCAAAAAGAAAAGGAAATTATGGAAAAAGTTCCTTATTCCAGTGCAGTTGGTAGTCTTATGTACGCTATGATGTGTACAAGACCGGACATCTGTTTTGCCGTTGGAATGGTAAGTCGTTACCAATCCAATCCAGGGCAAGTACACTGGAAAGCGGTTAAGAGGATAATGCAGTATCTTAAAGGAACTGCGGACTATGCTTTATGCTATCAAGGAGATGCCTTGAGGCTCGAAGGCTACACTGATGCTGATTGGGTAGGTGATCTCGATGAGCGACGATTGACCTCAGGATATGTTTTTCTACTCGGATCTGGTGCAATATCCTGGAGTAGCAAGAAGCAATCCTGCATCGCACTTTCAACTATGAAAGCCGAGTTTGTAGCATTTAGCATGGCGGTCCAAGAAGCTGTTTGGCTTAGGAAGTTCTTAGACAGGCTAATTGATGCAAATGACTCAGGTGTTGTACCAATACACAGTGACAGTCAAGCATCTATAGCATATGTCAAAGATCCAAAATTCCATTGTAAGACCAAACACATTGATATCCGCTACAAATTTGCAAAAGACTATGATAAAACCAAGAAGGTAGACATTAGGTACATATCTACGCATGAGATGATAGTGGATCCGCTTACGAAGGCGATCCCCAGAGATGTGTTTTACAAACACTTATCATCTCAAGGATTACGTAAGAGCTGAGTTGTACCAATGCATATTCCCATGTCTATGAATGATCAAATTTAATAAAAGAATAAGTTCTTTTCGACATTGCATATGAGTTTCTTGAAAATGTTTGTGTACATTTCTTATATCTCAGCTGTATTTTCTAGTATGTCGGACAGATTGAGCTTGGCTCTCTCACATGAGCAACAACCTTTATTCTATCAGACGGATAAGATAAAGATGTGACCTGTTTAAAGTCAAAATCGTCAGACGGATGATTTAGAGTCATGACTTAAACAAAATGGTCATATGAGAGATCTGCATCATATGGATGCTTACAAAAGATCTAAAAGGATTTTTTTCCTATCTGTCTTATGCGAGATGTGGGTCCAGGAGATTAAAGAGTAGTAAAAGGGACTCAAAGTCAGACATTGTGGTGTCTGATCATCACCCTTTCAACATCATTAAGACATACGCTCCCTGGGAAAGGAGTGATGTTGTAATACGCATTCATACTACGTATGCATTTGACCATTGGGTTAGAATAGTAATTGTGTTTACTATTATGTGAGACCCAAAGACCACATGGGTCTTAACTCATTATCCTTATGGACTCTAATTGGTTCCTTTAGATTTGACTGGGTGATTGATATCTTAGCATGTTGCTTATGGACTATGGTCAATTCGGTCCAGCGGGGCATGTTAGAAAAGCAAGTCAAGTCAAGATCGAAAGGATCGCAAGAAGAGGAAGATTACTTTCATATTCACATTTGGACTTTAAAGATTCAAAGCTGGCCAGCCAATTGTAATCCAGATGGGATTCAATTGTTGAATATAAAGTATAAGAAATGTGAAGAAATAATCTAGGGTAAAGCATGCGTTAATCTACTCAACTTTGCACCTCGAGGAGTGTTGTGTATCTCTAACAAGTGCATAAAAGTGGACTCTATGCGCATGACGGTCACACGGTCTATTTCTCGGTATGATAAACAGAAGAACTAAAGGAAAAGATGTTTCCTTACAATCCCCTCAAGTGTGAGTGGGAGATGTTGGATATGGACGACATATATACACCCATGAGGGGATGTATGAGGGCATATGGACATCAGATGTCGTGTGCATGAAAGCGTGCGCGAAGGGAACCTTTTCTCGTGTGAAAAGGACCACTCGATAAGTGGAAAAAGTCACTTTATAAGTGCAAAAAGGCACTTGATAAGTGAATGAAGAAAAGGATAAGTGAATGTGCTAATATAGGCTAATAAGCTTATATTTAGTTATTTCCTACAATAACTACCCCTAAAGCCTATAAATATGACCCAAGGGTAAGGCATTTACACTAATCTTACCATGCCATAAGTTTGCATAAGGCAACTTGTGTTCTTCTTCTCCCTTCCATTAAAAATCCTCTTCTAAATAGATATTTAGGCGGTGAAACACTGCTTCGATCCTCCGTGACGAAGTACTGACCGTTGTGGCGAATTCGAGGGCGAAGTTCAGAGATTACGGTGCCGCGTACGCAAGCGTAAGTCTCTCCTCTTCATTCGATCCTAACATCGTTGTTTTGACAGGATCCTACACCTATCTAAGCTTAAAATCTCCTACTTGCACTCAGGATCATTTATCCTGAATGCAGAGGATATCTGCAAACTCTTGGCAGTTTTCTATCCCTTGCAACGAATGTTAATTCTCCTTAACTTCTACCTATTACTTGACGTAGGTTGCACTCCGTGTGAGATCCTACAGCCTGACCCTACTACAGGTGGGGCTCGAAGCCCCAGATGGCAGTGACCACGAGCAGCAGTTGTCGTCCCTGTTTCAGTATCATAATTATGTGGTTAACTCATTGACATGAGTGTTGTCGAGAGCACCCTGACTGTGTCTGTGATGAATACCACAGTTACAGTCTCTTCATTTAAACTATGTCGTTTAACCTCAAGCCTAGGGTACAGTCAAACGGTCAATCCCAATAGCTCGAAGCCAGTTAGTCTCCATCGATCTTTAGTCAAATAATGTTAGACATCTTCCAACATACTCTGGCCAGGGTTTTCACTAAAGATTGAACTAACACTACGACACTAACTCCCATTGACCATGAGAGAGGAATCCTATCTTGGTCATTACTCTCCTCGCACGCTTCAAATGTCATCCAACCAAAGACCATTCGACAGGCCTTACCTCAAAGCTAGGTCATGGATCTAAGTGACACCGTTCACGTACAAGTTCGTACATTGACCTCAAGTCAAAAGACCAACTTTCCTATCATCACTAAGAGTTATCATTGACAGATTGGTCAATTACAACCATATGATAACTCTTGTTGGGTCATACAGTGAACTCATTCTCCAATGAGCACATGTGTCTCATCTTCGACTTCACCAAGTCAAATGATCATGAGATCATCGTCACCGCTACACGATGAAGACTCAGACACAATGGTCTATCCGATGTTTCGATATCCTTTTCTCGAAACATCTATGACCACAAACATTTTTAGACTTATGCTACTAACAGTCAAGCACTTCTCCATGATCGAGATCCTCACCTCGATACATGTTTGACCTTGCATTAAGTCTCAGGACTTTACCTAAGTTTCTTATGATAACTACATTGTGATTTAACTTAGATAAGTTACTTACCAAACAGCTTACTGTTATTTTGAACAAGATGTTTGTACAATTACACAGAGATAAATTGCATCGATGGCATACATCTCCCATCCTCTCCCACTTGCACTCAGGCCCATTTATCCCGGTATCGCATACCGTATTTTACACATAAGTCTTTCTAGACTTCATGTGGTAGAGTCTTCGTGAGTGGATCTGCTAAAATGTCTAATGTATAGACTTAAGGGGTTTCTATATTTAACTTAGACCACATATTTGAATCTCATCCAAGCAATTCACTTGGTCTCTTGGAATCCATAATATTTTCTTGACTAGATCTTATCCAGCTCGTCGTATCTTACGACAATATTTGAAATAAGTTACTGGTCATTTTAGACGCTTCATATTTATTTCTGATAAAGTGTCAAACTCTTTGACTACTATGTCAAAACATATGTCCAGCCTTTTGATGCCTCGCATGTATTTTATTCGCTCCCACTGACCTTGAAAACTCTCTGGCCAATTCATATAAGTTCGTTCTTTTAAATCATATTTAGAAAATGAACTATAAATGAATGCTCCAGTTTTCATAGTCATCATGAGCATTTACAACGAGTTCGGTCCGATTAGATCAATACAAATCTGTTGGCTAGACAGTTTCATCATAATCCGTTTATAGGAGTTAGGATGAAAACCGTTCTCAGCCAACACAAGTTGTACTTCACTACTTTCTTTCTGCACCTATCTTCTAACTTGAAGATTTTCTTGCAGTCGATAAGAAACACTTTCCTTTGGGCACATAAAATAAAGTCCATACTTTATATTACGTGCACAAACCGTTTCAGATTGCATCAAGTTATTAGTCAGAGTCCCTACTCCGAATTTCATCCTGGAAGTTGTCTAGGCCATCATTGACTCTTCGTCTTACGTGACTTGAGTAATCCTTTAACTTCCTAACGATAGATTTAACAAATATCTTATTGATTAGATCCTCATAGAACCTTATCAAAACCTAAGCATTGCTATCTGGAACTTAACCCAGAGGGAGGAATGTAACTCAGAGTCACTTGCCAAGCATCACACTATGTCTTTCAAAGTGCGATTCTACTCTCTAACACATCGATGTGTTAAGAGACTTGACCTGAGAAAAAAAATCACATTTTCTTTTTAATTTACGCAAGATTTATACAGCTAAGTGTTCGACTCTTCGATCTGATCGAAGCAGTTCGAATACTTCTGTCATCTTGTTTTTTATTTTATCAGACTTGTGTTTCAGCAAGAACATGTGTTATAATAAAATAAGTAAAACTTATCCTGGCTAATTTAGATTTGGGTCCGGGTACATCTGTATGCACAAGACCGTGAGTTTTCCAACTCATTCTCCCACTGTCTCACAGAAGGTGTGGGGGCCAACATACCTTTTGAGACAAGATTCACAAGTGTCTTAGACTTCATAATACGAGAGGTCAGACCCCTCTTTATGTGACTTGTGAAGCTTAGTCTCTTTGGTTCGGCCTAGTCTATTTTGCCATATAATTTTTGTTATTATCTTACGTATTCATGTATTAACATTTAATACATTATCATTATACAAATTGCTCACATAAAACATTGCTTCAGAAGCAAGGTGACGACATTCGTAAAAAATGTGTTTAACGTCCTACATGGGTCCAAGAAACAACAATTGTTCCTTTTTCCAACACGTAGACAATCTATTTCTTTTGTATAACGGTTATCTTGAAACCATGACATCAAATAAGTCACATTTTCAGTTCCTCCTACTTATGCCTTTACTAATGATAAATAAAACTATCTTTATCAATTGAATTTCCTTAGTGCCTTCTTCCTTTTCTAAATCTCATTTAGATATTATACGACCCAATGTAAATAAATCGCCATGCAAGCATCTCATGTATCCAAACGCTTGAGCATTCCAACCTTGAGTGTGCTCAATAAGTTGCTCGTCTCAAGATCCGGTTGGGATATGTTTCAGAGTGTTTTCTCACTACAAAGCGTTGACCGTGGAGAACCCGGTCAACGTGGTCGAGGGACCCGCTTCAGGTCCCTCGGGGGCTTCGAATCGGTGTAGAAGGGGCGAGGGGTAGCCTCGGCCCTGGTTGAGACGCTCAGTCTCGGACAGGAATGCTCGGCCTCGGCTGGAAGGGGGACGAGGGGTAGCCTCAGTCGCCCGGGTAGATGCACGGCCGACGGGTGGCGAAGGTGAGTCTCGGACTCGATTAGGATGCTCGGCCTCGGTGGGACGTGTTCGGCCACGGCAGGCTGACGGTGAGGGGAAGCCTCACTGTCCGGTTGATCGAGTGGTCGGAGAGGGGCGAGGGGTAGCCTCGGCCCGTTGATCTGTTGTCCACCTGCGCAGACGAGAACACTCGTCAGGGGGCCGGACCTTGGTTCCGGCCAAATCCCCTCCGATGCCTAAGTCAGATAGAGATCTGAGAAAGGAGGCCCGGCGGAGACGGTCCGACTCGTGAGGAGATCGTGACGGCGTCTCTCGGTGCGAGCGGGGGAGGAAGGAGATGAATTGGGGGAACGAGGTCGTTGATGGAGTACCTTAGGTTTTGTTACCTGAGATGCGGTCCCTTTCTTCGTCGTCTTCCTGGCCCTTTTATCGAGCTCCCGCTTGATTGCCTCCGGCCCACGTCCCACGCCCGCCATTGATCGTGCCCCATCAGTCCCCCCTCGCCACCGCTCTCTCCGCCATGCCAGCACCTCCCCATTATCGCCATTTAGTAGTCGCGCGTCCGGGGGAGTGGTTTTCGCAGGAGTGGGCGAGCGACCAACGGGTTATTGGGGCCGGGTCGGATCGACGTTCGAGAAGGTCCCTTGTAGGGCCTTTGTCGAATGGGCTTTGAGGACGCAGATGGGCTTTTGACCAGTAGTCAGGCTCTTGGGCTCGTGCTTTGCGGGTCTCGGTCAAATAGGCGTAACAATTGCCCCCATTGGTCGGGTTGATGGCCTCGGCCGGTTCGGCTCGGCCGATGTGACCTCTGTCGATTTTGACGAGCTCGCCAGTCGATGCCAACTCATTTATTAGTCGTCATCATGAGTTGGCCCGTTCGATATTTTTAAGGCGCGGGTGCCGAAGCGCCGTCGGCCTTCAGATGCTGCCACGTGTAGCGGCGAGCTTATCCATGCCGCTCGCGGAGTCGCTTTAAGTTCGAGAAGTCGAAGGGTTCGTGAGCCGCCGTTGGTGGGGTCGATCAGCCTCGGCTCGCTCAGATCACCCGTTGAGTCTCCTGGGATTCCGAGCGGCGCTTCAATCGAGGCGAGGCCATAAATGCAGGTCATGATGAGGCGGATCGATTGGACTTCGACTGGCGCCAATTTCGGAACGCCGTCGACTCTTCGAGCCTCGCCACGCATTCGTGTCAGGCGCTTCGAATTCTCACCTGGCGTATAAGATCCCCAGTTGTGTTGATCTCTACTTCTCCTTTGCTCCTCCCGGTATTCAAAGCCTTCAGCAACTCGGAGTTCCCCGTCGTCTTCGCTTCTTTGCCTTCTCTAGACTGGTTGAAAATAGGTAATTCCTCTCTTGCTTTCATCTCATGGCTGCTCTTAGGATAGGCGGTTCTGGCCGGAGGACGAGGGGTCCTCCGGAGTCCAGGCGGGGCGAACCCCGGCTGGGGGAGTCAGGTTCCCCCGCAGGGAGTCGTTCTCTTCAAGATAAGGGGAAGGAGAAGCTTTTTCCAGACTACGCCCGTGATGACGTGGCGTCGGCTGCCGTACGGCTTAATGTGCCCCCGGTTGTCCTCCGTACGCCGTCGAGGACCCCTCCTTCGGTGGCCGCGGAGATCTGGGAGAGATATCTCTGCTTCCCATACGAGGTTCGGGTTCCATTTGTCGACGAGCGGATTTGCCTTCCGAGGAGCAATGAGGTCGGCGTCTACGTCGAGATGTTCCGCCTGGGTCTTCGCTTCCAGCTCCATCCATTCTTCATCCAGGTCATGGAACATTTCACAGTGTCCCTGTGTCAGTTCACCCCGTGTTCGATCGCGGTACTGACGTGCTTCGTAACGCTCTGATGTTCCTGTGGTCTGGAGCCGACTCTCCCCCTTCTCTTCCACTTTTACCAGGTCCAGACGGTCGGTCCGGGGTCATGGCTGCTACTCCAAGCTCGTTCGAGGAGGGAATGCCTGATCGGGTTACCCCACTGGTCAGGGGACTGGGACTCGGATTATGTTTTCGTGGTCTTCTTGGGGGAGGCCCAGATTCTAACAAGCTGGGGCAGTTCTGTCCATCCTCGCCCGTCGTTAGTTCTCTCAGACGCTGACCGGGCAGCCGTTGCGCTTCTGTTGGCTCTTCCTTTGGAGACGAAGTCCATCTGGTCTTTGTTGGACGACCTGCTCCTGAAGGCCGTCTTGTGGTCTCCGGGTAGGTCGCTTTTTCATCCCCAGATCGCCCTATGACTCATCCTGATTTCGGTCTCCTTTGCAGGGATGGCTGGCCGCGAATTCGTCCGTGACGTTGACGAGCTGATCCGTCGTGGAGCCGCTCGGAGCCGAGGTAGTACCTCTGGAAGGGCGCCTCGGAGGACCATTGAGGAGGAAGTGCGCCGAGCCGAGCCTGCCGTGGGTAAGGTGGCGGCCGCGCCTCCCGCCTCTTCTTCTGGCGATCCCCTTCCGGAGGGTGAGGATGGTGTGAGGCGGAAGCGTTCCCCTCCGGCGCCTTCGGAGCCCCACGGTGGAAAGAAGAGGAAGGAGGACGTGGATCCCTCCGGCCCGGCAGGTTCCGCGCTTCCCGTGGCGACCGCCGGGGATCCTTCGATAGCTTTGCCAGCCACCCCCTCGCAGCGTCTTCGCCCGTATCACCAGGGGTCGGGGCCTTGTTGGCGAGCGACTTGGCTTCGATTGTCGTCCCTGGGAGTTCGATGTTTGCTGACCGAGCCGTGGCCCAGCAGGTTGCCGAGGTCTCCGTCCCTCCCCGGGACCGCAGCCTCCTCAAGAAGATCCCGGCCGACAAGATGTCGGATTCCTTGGTCTGGATCCTCCAACAGGTTCGGTTATCTTGCTATCCTCTCTTTCTCTTTATCCTCTTCTTAGCCCATGTCTCGTCTTTTCAGGGTTCAGCGCTCGCTGTGGAGTTGCAGTGTCGAGCCGTCCGCTTGAGGGAGCTGGAGGAGTCCTCCATGAGGGCTCAGGAGCGGGCCGGGGCGGCCGAGGTGGCCATGATAGAGGCCCAGATGGAGTATCGGTGCCTCGCCCTCCGTGTGGCTGCGTTGGAGGGACAAGTGGGTGACCTCGAGGGGAAGCTGGGGGATGCTCATCAGTCGGCTGAGGAAGCGGCGGAGTCGTTCCGTCTGGAGAGGGAGGAGCTTCAGAGGGAACTGTCGGACCGGCGTCAGGTAATGCGGCTTGCGGAGGAGGTGGAGAAGGGCATCGTCGAGACCCTGGGGAAGAAGATCTTCGAGGTTCTCAGGGAGGCCTTCGGTAAGTATATAGATATCATCGCCCCCCGGATCGTCGAAGTCGTCCAGTCTTCCTTCCGGGAATGTGCGGAGCGTGTCCGGCAAGCCCCTCCGCCAGTCGAGTCCCCTCGCTCCGAGCAGGGCGAGGTGCCCGAGGATGTGTCCTCCCGAGCTCGGGCTCCCTAAGCCGTCCCTCCCAGCCTTATCCTCAAATTTTTAAGCATCCGCTTCGCTTTGGGCCAGTCTACTTGAAATGGATCCCTGGCCCCCGCTATCTCCTTCGGCGTCGTCACCGGCTCCATGGCTCATAATTGCTGGTTGCATGGCTGCTAGCTTGGGCTACCTACTTCGGGTCTTTTGTCAGCCAATTTTGCTCTGTCGGTGTCGATCTAGCTTCCGTAGGCGAAGAACTCTGTCATTCGTCGTGACTAGATTGCTTGTAGGGTGTTTCCTTCGCCTTGATCCCCTGTAAATAAGACGCATTTTTGTACTCTGGTTAGCTATTATAAACGAAATCGACTTACTTGGACTTCTTGTGTACTTTACGTTGTCGCCTTGTTCTCGGCTTAGGAATGGACGAAGCTGGCGTTGGCTGGGGGGATTCTCCCCAGACTTAGGGGCGCAGGAGTCGGTCAGCGAGGGCGAAGCTCCTCGACTTAAGACCGGTCGGAGTCCGTGCCTGCTGGGGGAATTGCCCCCAGACTTATGAGCGCTGGAGTCGGTCGGCGAGGGCAAAGATCCTCGGCTTAGGACCGGTCGGCGTCCGTGCCTGCTGGGGGAATTGCCCCCAGACTTATGAGCGCTGGAGTCGGTCGGCGGGGCAAAGCTCCTCGGCTTAGGACCGGTCGGCGTTCGTGCCTGCTGGGGGAATCGCCCTCAGACTTATGAGCTCTGGACTCGGTCGGCGAGGGCAAAGCTCCTCGGCTTAGGACCGGTCGGCGCCCATGCCTGCTGGGGGAATCGCCCCCAGACTTATGGGCACTGGAGTCGGTCGGCGAGGGCAAAGCTCCTCGGCTTAGGACCGGTCGGCGCCCGTGCCTGCTGGGGGAATCGCCCCCAGACTTATGAGCACTGGAGTCGGTCGGCGAGGGCAAAGCTCCTCGGCTTAGGACCGGTCGGCGCCCGTGCCTGCTGGGGGAATCGCCCCCAGACTTATGAGCACTGGAGTCAGTCGGCGAGGGCAAAGCTCCTCGGCTTAGGACCGGTCAGCGTCCGCGTCTGCTGGGGGAATTGCCCCCAGACTTATGAGTGCTGGAGACGGTCGGCGAGGGCGAAGCTCCTCTTCTTCCTCCAGCGAGGCGGCGGTCCCCAGCCTTTTGCGTTATTGGCGACATGTCAACTCCGTCGGGATTTTAAATAGAGACAATAAAAAGAATGCGTTTGTACTCTCATGAGTCCTGTCGGACCGGTACATTTGGAGGAAACGGAAAAAAGGTGTTTCAGAGTGTTTTCTCACTACAAAGCGTTGACCGTGGAGAACCCGGTCAACGTGGTCGAGGGACCTGCTTCGGGTCCCTCGGGGGCTTCGAATCAGTGTAGAAGGGGCGAGGGGTAGCCTCGGCCCTGGTTGAGACGCTCGGCCTCGGACAGGAATGCTCGGCCTCAGCTGGAAGGGGGACGAGGGGTAGCCTCAGTCGCCCGGGTAGATGCACGGCCGACGGGTGGCGAAGGTGAGTCTCAGACTCGATTAGGATGCTCGGCCTCGGTAGGACGTGTTCGGCCACGGCAGGCTGTCGGTGAGGGGAAGCCTCACTGTCCGGTTGATCGAGTGGTCGGAGAGGGGCGAGGGGTAGCCTCGGCCCGTTGATCTGCTGTCCACCTGCGCAGACGAGAACGCTCGTCAGGGGGCCGGACCTTGGTTCCGGCCAAATCCCCTCCGATGCCTAAGTCAGATAGAGATCTGAGAAAGGAGGCCCGGCGGAGACGGTCCGACTCGTGAGGAGATCGTGACGGCGTCTCTCGGCGCGAGCGGGGGAGGAAGGAGATGAATTGGGGGAACGAGGTCGTTGATGGAGTACCTTAGGTTTTGTTACCTGAGATGCGGTCCCTTTCTTCGTCGTCTTCCTGGCCCTTTTATAGAGCTCCCGCTTGATTGCCTCCGGCCCATGTCCCACGCCCGCCATTGATCGTGCCCCATCAGTCCCCCCTCGCCGCCGCTCTCTCCGCCATGCCAGCACCTCCCCATTATCGCCATTTAGTAGTCGCGCGTCCGGGGGAGTGGTTTTCGCAGGAGTGGGTGAGCGACCAAGGGGTTATTGGGGCCGGGTCGGATCGACGTTCGAGAAGGTCCCTTGTAGGGCCTTTGTCGAATGGGCTTTGAGGACGCAGATGGGCTTTTGACCAGTAGTCGGGCTCTTGGGCTCGTGCTTTGCGGGTCTCGGTCAAATAGGCGTAACAATTGCCCCCATCGGTCGGGTTGATCGGCCTCGGCCGGTTCGGCTCGGCCGATGTGACCTCTGCCGATTTTGACGAGCTCGCCAGTCGATGCCGACTCATTTATTAGTCATCATCATGAGTTGGCCCGTTCGATATTTTTAAGGCGCGGGTGCCGAAGCGCCGTCGGCCTTCAGATGCTGCCACGTGTAGCGGCAAGCTTATCCCTACCGCTCGCGGAGTCGACTTAAGTTCGAGAAGCCGAAGGGTTCGTGAGCCGCCGTTGGTGGGGTCGATCAGCCTCGGCTCGCTCAGATCACCCGTTGAGTCTCCTGGGATTCCGAGCGGCGCTTCAATCGAGGCGAGGCCATAAATGCAGGTCATGATGAGGCGGATCGATTGGACTTCGACAGGCGCCAATTTCGGAACGCCGCCGACTCTTCGAGCCTCGCCACGCGTTCTTGTCAGGTGCTTCGAATTCTCACCTGGCGTATAAGATCCCCAGTTGTGTTGATCTCCACTTCTCCTTTGCTCCTCCCGGTATTCAAAGCCTTCAGCAACTCGGAGTTCCCCGTCGTCTTCGCTTCTTTGCCTTCTCCAGTCTGGTTGAAAATAGGTAATTCCTCTCTTGCTTTCATCTCATGGCTGCTCTTAGGATAGGCGGTTCTGGCCGGAGGACGAGGGGTCCTCCGGAGTCCAGGCGGGGTGAACCCCGGCTAGGGGAGTCAGGTTCCCCCGCCGGGAGTCGTTCTCTTCAAGATAAGGGGAAGGAGAAGATTTTTCCAGACTACGCCCGTGATGACGTGGCGTCGGCTGCCGTACGGCTTAATGTGCCCCCGGTTGTCCTCCGTACGCCGTCGAGGACCCCTCCTTCGGTGGCCGCGGAGATCCGGGAGAGATATCTCTGCTTCCCATACGAGGTTCGGGTTCCATTTGTCGACGAGCGGATTTGCCTTCCGAGGAGCAATGAGGTCGGCGTCTATGCCGAGATGTTCCGCCTAGGCCTTCGCTTCCCGCTCCATCCCTTCTTCATCCAGGTCATGGAACATTTCACAGTGTCCCTGTGTCAGTTCACCCCGTGTTCGATCGCGGTACTGACGGGCTTCGTAACGCTCTGCTGTTCCTGTGGTCTGGAGCCGACTCTCCCCCTTCTCTTCCACTTTTACCAGGTCCAGACGGTCGGTCCAGGGTCATGGCTGCTACTCCGAGCTCGTTCGAGGAGGGAATGCCTGATCGGGTTACCCCGCTGGTCAGGGGACTGGGACTCGGATTATGTTTTCGTGGTCTTCTTGGGGGAGGCCCAGATTCTAACAAGCTGGGTGATCACTCCTTATTTTACACCCTTTTCCCGCATGTTTGCATGCCATTTTGATCGCCCAAATCATGTTTTTCACGATATATCGACGATATTGCGATGCTTTTCACGATTTGTTATTTTTGTCGCATTTCAGGAGACTTGGCGCGATTAGGAGTGATCTCGAGATGCGTGTAATCTAGACGGCCACCGACGACCTCCCCGAGGGGTATTTTGCTGTTGGAGAGGAGCGGAAGAAGAATGGACGTCGCCGGAGCGACGAGGAGGCCAAAACGACCAGTTTGGGCATTTTTTGTGTCCCACTCGGCCGAGTGGAGGAGCCACTCGGCCGACCAGCGAGACACTGCTCGGCCGACCCGTTCAGACACGACTTCCATGTGTACTCGGCCGAGCGACGGAGACCACATCGGCCGAGTGACGATACCACGTTCGCCCGAGTGGCGCCCAGACGAAGGCCCTCAAAAAGACCGAAGTTACTGTTTTTCGGCCATCTGAGCCTCAGAAGACCCACTCGGCCGAGTGGCAAATCCCGTCCGCCCGAGTGAAGTGAAGCCATCGGCCGAGTGACGACAACTCACTCGGCCGAGCCACCCCCGAACTGAAGACCCCTGAAGCCCCCGACTTACTGGAAAATTGACAGGGTTTTCACTCGGCCGAGCGACTTTTGTCACTCGGCCGAGTGCGATGCGCAGCCTGTAGCGAAATTTGCGGAAAACAGGCTGTGCAGGGGCGTTTTGGTCAGGATTTTTAGACGATTTTTGTGGCTATTTAAGCTCTGTTTTTACCCTAGTTTTGAGAGCCACCTCTCAGATTTTTTGCAGCTTTTTGAGTCTACTTTTTAGCTTTATTAATTGTGATTGGTGAAGAGAAAAACTTGGATTTTTGTTGGGTTGATTGAAGATCTACATTGGTTTGCACTTCTCTTCCACAAAAACTCTATTTTTATTGTTTATATCATTGTTGTGATGAATTCCATTGTCTATTTCTTTGCCAATTATTGTGCTATTGCAATGATTAGTGAGTAGTCTCCACGTCTTGGGGCGTGGGGATGAACCCTACGAGCCCAATTTCGTATTTGTGTTGAATTGGTAGGAATTGAGCTAGGACTGTTATTAGGGATTAGATTGGGATCGAATTACTACGGATAGCTAGGTATTCACATCAATTGGGATTTGCAAGAGATTGGATCCCAATTCGATGGGAAGCCCTAGAAATCCGAATTGGGTTGGAGTCGGATTTTCGAAGTATCGGTTTGCAAGAAATTGGACCGATGCCAGGATCTCCGGTTGCAATTCCGTGCCGATACCCGTTTGCAAGAGATTGGACGGGTAGGAACTATCCTAATCTAGATTGTGGACCGAGTTTGCAAGAGATTGGGCTCGGTGCGCAATTGGACGATGATGTTGACCCTAATGCTAGCTTCCCTAGGCTAGGGTTTGCAAGAGATTGGACCCAAACCTAGGGAAGCTATAGACCGGCAACAGCGCGAGAGCGTGAGCTTGGTTCCACATTTAGTTGCAACTAGTTCATCCGAATTCTCATCCTAGCGATTTTGATACCGGCGAACCACAATGGTGAAATACGGTGAGTAGTGGGGATTCCCCATTCCCTAGGCGTTCTCTATTTGATTTGATATTTCGCACTTTTGTCTGACGATTGTGACAGGATCGGCCAAGGCAATTATCCCTCTAAATAGCCAGGTTGATTAGGAGCAAGCACGGTCATTCGTCCTCCCTGTGTTCGATACCCGCTCGCCGCTATACCGTGCGCTTGCGGTAAAACTACAACCGTCGCCTCGGGACGTGTACGCCGGGGCGCGATCAAGTTTTTGGCGCCGTTGCCGGTAAGTTGAGGTCACGTTGGTCGGGACCTTTCACCATCAAGCACATACAACCGGGAGGAGCTTTCGAGTTGGAAAGCAAGGAAGGTACCACATTCAAAGTAAATGGGCAAAGGCTAAAGCACTATTCCGAGGGGATCCCGACGGGCGAAATCAATAGAGTATATTTGCTTAAAGAGCGGTCAGATGATCTCTCGGACCTCCTTGATGAGGTGATAGAGGAGGCGATTCCTCACTCAATTGGTGCCCTTTTTGATGAAGAATTGGATGAAGGCCCGGATTTAGGCCATGAGGACAATAATGATGATTCCCCCGACTTCTCCGCTGATGAAGATGAAGGCGACGCTGATGTCGCAAGGATTCGAGAGCTCTGCAAGCTCTCGAAATCAAAGTCTCCAAAGAAAGCTCCGCCGGTACGGAAATCGGCATCGCCGGCTAAGCCGTTGACCGGGGCAAATGCTAGCTTGGGGGAGCCTCCCCCCCACACCATTCGGGACAAGAGACCTCCGAGGGAGACCGCTACGCCGCTACGTTCGAATCCAAGCGCGCTCCCCGGAAAGTTTGACGGGTGCATCTCATATGCACCAAACATCCCGCATTGATTGAAAATTATAGGGGGTCGAGCTCACGACCTAAAACGAGCGCTTGTCGGGAGGCAACCCGACGGTTTTTGCTTTATTTTCGCTTTTTCTTTATTTTTGTTTTAGAAATTTTTAGTGTTTTGAGTCACCCGACCAAAATTTTGTGATAACGGGTCCTATTTTTCTTGACAGGAGAGAAGATAGGTAGATCATCATGAGGAGGATGAACGAGACGATGAGGAGCGCCCCAAGAAGGCGTTCGACGCTTAGGAGGAGCATGAAATCGACTGGAGAAGGAAAGACGGAGTTTAGAGCCCAAACGAAGACAAACAGCAGAATACAAGGCTCACTCGGCCGAGTATACTAGTCACTCGGCCGAGTCCATAAGTTCGTTCGGCCGAGCCGCTCACGAACGAGGGAAGTCTGCTGTACCCAACTCTCTGTTTATTTTCTTGATTTCGATATAACTGCTACTCGGCCGAGTACATATAATCACTCGGCCGAGTAAAACGGATACCTTCCTAGGGCGAGTCTTGCCGAGTAGCTTGAGTCACTCGGCCGAATGGACTTACTCCACTCGGCCGAGCATGGCAAAGCCACTCGGCCGTAGCGATATCGGGGAGAAATCTTTATTTGCCTCGCTCGGCCGAGTGATCACGTCACTCGGCCGAGTCGTAACTTTTTAATATAAAGCAAGGGGGGGCGCAGTTTTCGAAAACGAAATAAAAAAACCCCTTCGCCCGCGCCCCCTCAGCTTCCCCTCGCCCGATCGCACCTCGCCCAACGCCCACTCGCCCGCGCGCGCCGCCGCTCGGCCTGCCACCGCCGGCCGACCGTCGCCGCACCCCGCCCGAGTCGCCGCCGGCAACCCCCGTCTCCGATCACCTCCGGTTCGCTTATTTTCACCATTTTCTTCTCTTTTTGGGTAGTTTTTGAGGATCCGTGTGTCAATCGAACCCCTAACCCGAATCAAGTCACATATCTATCTGTTATACCCCTATTGCTCCATACATTTTGATTATTACTCGCTGATATCGCTTTTCCATGCGCAGGTTGCTTTTTGGAGCTTAGGGGAGCTCAGGGGAGCTTCTACGGGCTGCTCAGGACCTCGTGGAGGCGCGGACTTCGCACGCTTCCACTACTTAGCACTCGCGGCGTGTTTGGGTAAACTCTTTCCACTCTTTGTGCACACGCCGCACTTTTCACTTTTTCGGCGCGCGCTCGGGGCAGATATGCCGCCCCGGACACGGCCGCGGTCGAAGAGAGCTTCCGCCAAGCGGAAGCGGTCGGATGATGCCGGCCCCTCCCACGAGTTGGAGGACTCTCCTCCACCGTCCCCCACACACCCCGCACACCCCGCACAGCCTGCAGGCTCCGCACACCCCGCTCAGCCTGCAGCGCACCCACAGCCCGCACAGCCTCCCCCCGCCGATCCACAGCCACCACCACCGGCTCCACTGGTCGGGCCGCTCGGGATTACGTTCCGAGACGACGCACACCGCGCCGTCTTCGAGCGTATCTCCCAGCGCTCGATCGTACCCTCCAGGTTCGCACACCTCGCTGACCTAGGACGCCTGGGGGTACTTGAGGGGATGCTCACGTTGTACGACAACGTGGGCTGGCGAGATTTTTTCCAGGTGTCGGCGGATACTTTTACCCGTCCGACACTTGAGGTTTTGAGTTCGATCGCCCGGACCGATGAGGGATGCTCATTCCGGTTCATGGATCGAGAGTGCCAGGTCACTCTCGATATGATGAGAGCATTTTTCTCTTGGCCCGCAGTCCCCGGAGCCGATCGCGGTTATGGCCCCACACATATCCCTCCACCCTCTTTCGACGCCGGTGCCTTCTGGGCACGTATCACGGGTCTCCACGCCGCCTTTGACCCTAGTAGGGCCAAGGCCTCGGCCATCGTACATCCCTGCCTACGCATTGCCCAGCGCCTCATGGCGACTACGTTTTTGGCCAGATATGAGCCGGGCACGATGTCTACGCCAGAGCTTTACATGCTCTATGCGATGACACGTCCCAGAGCTCTGTCTAGGGATGGAGATGAGCTTGTTCCCGCCGTCGTGATCGATATCGCGGCATGGTACTTAGACCGCATCATTGTATCGGTGGGCGCTCGCTCACCGATATGCTGCGGCGGCCTGATTACCCTGCTGGCTCTTATGACCGGCGAGGATTTCCCCGACGACCTGCGACGCGTTCCAGGCCCCACTTCCTTGTCGATAGACGTTATGGCCCGGATGAAGATGCTGCGTCCGCACGGTGAGCGTCACTGGGTTTGGTTGCACGGCCCCTATGGGGCCGATTACATGATTCTCCCGAGCCCAGCTCGGACCCAGATTGCACCGGCCCACGTTGACTGGCTCCCAGCGATGGATGTCCTCATCCCCGCTGCGTACGTGCTCGAGGCCGAGGAGGCCGAGCAGGCCCACGCTGCCCACGCTGCCCAGGCTGCTCCCGCAGACCCTGTTGCGCGCCCTGCCGAGCCCGCTGCCGCCCCTGTGGCCCCTCAGCCCACACCTGTCGTTTCTGCTGCTCCTGACACTTCTGTCCTCACCTTTGCCAGTGTCGCGAGTACCCTTGCTGAGCCCACTTCCACCACTGTCACCGCTTCCGAGGCTGTCACCACCACTCCCACTTCCACCACTGGCCCCTTGTCTGTCGAGCCTCTTTCTTCTGCCTTCCCCGAGCGCCCGCCGACCGTAGTCGCAAGTGGAGAGCCCTCGTTCACCGCGGTCGTGGAGACCATGGTTAGCATGATCTCCGCTGGGGTTACACCTTTTGGACCGCACACTTCTGCCCCAGCGGGAGATTCCTCTGTCTCCACTACCGCCGTTTTCTCCGAGAGTGTCGTGGCGTCTGTCCACACTTCTGTGCCACAGACCTCTTTGGCCACCTCGTTGCCTCTTTTGCACGCTTCCTTTGCTGCCGCCGCCTCCACTTCTCATCGCCCGTCCCGGCCTCACACTGAGGCCCGGCCCACATTTCCTGGCACGGCACCTTTCGTCCCATTCCCTGCTGAGCCCGTTACATACTCCACACGCGTACGCCAGCCTCGCCCTGCGCAGCCTAGACCGGTGCGTCCCTCTGCACCACCCCCGCCCGACACTACACTGCAGAGCATACGTGCTCTTGAGTTGGCGGTGAGCGGTCTTAGAGGAGACCTTAGGACCCTGTCCTCCACCGTCTCTACGATGGCTGGACGCTTTGACCTGATCCCTCAGATCCACTACTACCTGACACAGATCTTAGAGCGTCTCCCGCGCGTACCCCCACCCACCCAGCAGGTTCCCACACACACTCCCACACACGCTTGACCTGCTTCCACTTCCGCTTCCACCCCAGCTCAGCAGCCCACACCACCACCACCACCACCACCACCACCTCCGCCTCAGGACGGAGACGGCGCGGCACCGCCTTCTTAGGCACTCTTGATGCCTTTATCCATTCCTGCCGTTGTGCTGCCCGTCTCTGCTGGGTCCTGATGCACTTTTGTCCACCCCCCTCCCCTCACCTTTTTGTGATTCTCATTTGCCGTCTCTTTATATATCCTTTTTGGGAGAGAGGGAGAGCTTTTGGTGACCCATTTTTACTCGTATCACTCATATCTGTGCATGCATCATATCCACATCATATTTTCGTTTCTTTATTTTTCGTTTTATTCTCTTTTTTTTTCTTTCCATCATGCATGCATCCTCACTTGCCCCTCTCATTACATGTCTCTCTGTGTGCCACACTTTGCACATTGAGGACACTGTGCACTTTAGCTTGGGGGAGTGAGTTCTCACGTTCTTTTTCGATTTGCCACCCTTATTTTTAGTTTTTTTTCCACACCGTTTTTCACTTTTGCACTTATTTTTCATTATTTTTTTTTCATTTATCTTGCCATGCATCACGTTTTTCTTATTTTCCTGTGTGCCGCATTGCATAGTTCTATTTTACTTTATCTTTATTTCTTTTTCATCTCATGCTAGAGATGAATTTTCTGTGATGATGTCTACGTGGAGTTAGCTTATTCTATATGCATGCTATATTTGTCGTGTCTTAGATTTCATTTCTGATATCATATGCTATGACTCGCTTGCATTTAGAAATAGGAGCCCACACTTTTTCCTCATGAAAATGGATGAAATTTTATTATTAGCTGAGCCTGAATATTCATATGTATGCTATCACAGAAAACACACCAAGATTCACGCATTGAATGCCTATATCTGGAGTACTGACTTCTTTTCCTTTATCACTTCTATATGCATGAATTGTACACTTCACTTCCGGATGATTGAATGATGGTTAGCTATGATATATCTGGATTAGTTAGCTTTTTTGTGATCGAAACTGAGTAGATTAGATTACCCTGCTGAAGTTATCGTGCATGTCTTATAGAGTGAGCCGAGAGTTATATTTATTTCTTTCTCCACAAATCTTGAACATCATTTCTCTACTTTTAAAATCATTGGTGAATCTCCCCTTAGTGATTCTATTTTATGGCATTTCCCCCGCTATTAATTCCTAGCTCCAAATCTCTTATTCCAAAAAAAAAAAAAAATATAATAAAAGAGAGAAGAACATTCTCGTATATCATTATCTCTCTTTGAACTGGGATCATTGTATATATGAAAAAGAAAAAAAAATCAAAAAAAAAGGGAAAAAAAAAGAAAAAAAAAAGAGAAAAGAGAGAAAAGAGGAAAAATCCTCAATAGAAGATCCCATCTCGCTTACTTTCTTTCTTCTTTCTCTTCTTTGCCTTTGGAGCTATATAAAAATGGGGATGTAAATATTTTTGTGCCACCACGCTTATAGATAAGCTTGGGGGAGGAGATCCATTGATGTGTGAGAGAGCGACTACTTGACATTGCACGACAACCTAGGCTAAGTAATATTCTATACTCGGTGAGATTGTTTCTAGCTTTACGAAATCCAGAAATCTAAGCCTAGCATTCATTTCATGAAACCCATACTTTTCTATTCTCTCTATTCTATGATGTGATACTCTTATACTCCAGATAGAAAGCGTTCAATTGAAAAGTGTGTGATCTGAGACTTGTATACCGCTTTAGATGATTCAGGCGATGTTAATTTTTAAAATCATTCCGTTTTTCATGATTATACCATTGTTCGTGGGTTTTCTATTTTCTACTTGCACTATTCTACTATGATATCAAGATGATATTCTTTGACATGTATTTCTCACTCGGTGCATGCTATAAGAGTAGGTGAAACCCACGTCCTGAGAAAATGATCTAGCATCCTACCTCTTCTTTCTTTCTTTCTTTATTTTCGTTTGGTTTTCATTCTTCTTCGTTTTTCATTTTTTTTTCGTTTTTCGCCGTTTTCGTTTTCCGAATCCACCGGGTTCGCTTTTTTACTTATCTTCCTCGGGGACGAGTAAGAGGCAAGCTTGGGGGATTTTGATCACTCCTTATTTTACACCCTTTTCCCGCATGTTTGCATGCCATTTTGACCGCCCAAATCATGTTTTTCACGATATATCGACGATATTGCGATGCTTTTCACGATTTGTTGTTTTTGTCGCATTTCAGGAGACTTGGCGCGATTAGGAGTGATCTCGAGATGCGTGTAATCTAGACGGCCACCGACGACCTCCCCGAGGGGTATTTTGCTGTTGGAGAGGAGCGGAAGAAGAATGGACGTCGCCGGAGCGACGAGGAGGCCAAAACGACCAGTTTGGGCATTTTTTGTGTCCCACTCGGCCGAGTGGAGGAGCCACTCGGCCGACCAGCGAGACACTGCTCGGCCGACCCGTTCAGACACGACTTCCATGTGTACTCGGCCGAGCGACGGAGACCACATCGGCCGAGTGACGATACCACGTCCGCCCGAGTGGCGCCCAGACGTAGGCCCTCAAAAAGACCGAAGTTACTGTTTTTCAGCCATCTGAGCCTCAGAAGACCCACTCGGCCGAGTGGCAAATCCCGTCCGCCCGAGTGAAGTGAAGCCATCGGCCGAGTGACGACAACTCACTCGGCCGAGCCACCCCCGAACTGAAGACCCCTGAAGCCCCCGACTTACTGGAAAATTGACAGGGTTTTCACTCGGCCGAGCGACTTTTGTCACTCGGCCGAGTGCGATGCGCAGCCTGTAGCGAAATTTGCGGAAAACAGGCTGTGCAGGGGCGTTTTGGTCAGGATTTTTAGACGATTTTTGGGGCTATTTAAGCTCTGTTTTTACCCTAGTTTTGAGAGCCACCTCTCAGATTTTTTGCAGCTTTTTGAGTCTACTTTTTAGCTTTATTAATTGTGATTGGTGAAGAGAAAAACTTGGATTTTTGTTGGGTTGATTGAAGATCTACATTGGTTTGCACTTCTCTTCCACAAAAACTCTATTTTTATTGTTTATATCATTGTTGTGATGAATTCCATTGTCTATTTCTTTGCCAATTATTGTGCTATTGCAATGATTAGTGAGTAGTCTCCACGTCTTGGGGCGTGGGGATGAACCCTACGAGCCCAATTTCGTATTTGTGTTGAATTGGTAGGAATTGAGCTAGGACTGTTATTAGGGATTAGATTGGGATCGAATTACTACGGATAGCTAGGTATTCACATCAATTGGGATTTGCAAGAGATTGGATCCCAATTCGATGGGAAGCCCTAGAAATCCGAATTGGGTTGGAGTCGGATTTTCGAAGTATCGGTTTGCAAGAAATTGGACCGATGCCAGGATCTCCGGTTGCAATTCCGTGCCGATACCCGTTTGCAAGAGATTGGACGGGTAGGAACTATCCTAATCTAGATTGTGGACCGAGTTTGCAAGAGATTGGGCTCGGTGCGCAATTGGACGATGATGTTGACCCTAATGCTAGCTTCCCTAGGCTAGGGTTTGCAAGAGATTGGACCCAAACCTAGGGAAGCTATAGACCGGCAACAGCGCGAGAGCGTGAGCTTGGTTCCACATTTAGTTGCAACTAGTTCATCCGAATTCTCATCCTAGCGATTTTGATACCGGCGAACCACAATGGTGAAATACGGTGAGTAGTGGGGATTCCCCATTCCCTAGGCGTTCTCTATTTGATTTGATATTTCGCACTTTTGTCTGACGATTGTGACCGGATCGGCCAAGGCAATTATCCCTCTAAATAGCCAGGTTGATTAGGAGCAAGCACGGTCATTCGTCCTCCCTGTGTTCGATACCCGCTCGCCGCTATACCGTGCGCTTGCGGTAAAACTACAACCGTCGCCTCGGGACGTGTACGCCGGGGCGCGATCACTGGGGCAGTTCTGTCCATCCTCGCCCGTCGTTAGTTCTCTCAGACGCCGACCGGGCAGCCGCTGCGCTTCTGTTGGCTCTTCCTTTGGAGACGAAGTCCATCTGGTCTTTGTTGGATGACCTGCTCCTGAAGGCCGTCTTGTGGTCTCCGGGTAGGTCGCTTTTTCATCCCCAGATCGCCCTATGACTCATCCTGATTTCGGTCTCCTTTGCAGGGATGGCTGGCCGCGAATTCGTCCGTGACGTTGACGAGCTGATCCGTCGTGGATCCGCTCGGAGCCGAGGTAGTACCTCTGGAAGGGCGCCTCGGAGGACCATTGAGGAGGAAGTGCGCCGAGCCGAGCCTGCCGTTGGTAAGGTGGCGGCCGCGCCTCCCGCCTCTTCTTCTGGCGATCCCCTTCCAGGGGGTGAGGATGGTGTGAGGCGGAAGCGTTCCCCTCCGGCGCCTTCGGAGCCCCACGGTGGAAAGAAGAGGAAGGAGGACGTGGATCCCTCCGGCCCGGCAGGTTCCGCGCTTCCCGTGGCGACCGCCGGGGATCCTTCGATAGCTTTGCTAGCCACCCCCCTCGCAGCGTCTTCGCCCGTATCACCAGGGGTCGGGGCCTTGTTGGCGAGCGACTTGGCTTCGATTGTCGTCCCTGGGAGTTCGATGTTTGCTGACCGAGCCGTGGCCCAGCAGGTTGCCGAGGTCTCCGTCCCTCCCCGGGACCGCAGCCTCCCCAAGAAGATCCCGGCCGACAAGATGTCGGATTCCTTGGTCTGGATCCTCCAACAGGTTCGGTTATCTTGCTATCCTCTCTTTCTCTTTATCCTCTTCTTAGCCCATGTCTCGTCTTTTCAGGGTTCAGCGCTCGCTGTGGAGTTGCAGTGTCGAGCCGTCCGCTTGAGGGAGCTGGAGGAGTCCTCCATGAGGGCTCAGGAGCGGGCCGGGGCGGCCGAGGTGGCCATGATGGAGGCCCAGATGGAGTCTCGGCGCCTCGCCCTCCGTGTGGCTGCGTTGGAGGGACAAGTGGGTGACCTCGAGGGGAAGCTGGGGGATGCTCATCAGTCGGCTGAGGAAGCGGTGGAGTCGTTCCGTCTGGAGAGGGAGGAGCTTCAGAGGGAACTGTCGGACCGACGTCAGGTAATGCGACTTGCGGAGGAGGTGGAGAAGGGCGTCGTCGAGACCCTGGGGAAGAAGATCTTCGAGGTTCTCAGGGAGGCCTTCGGTAAGTATATAGATATCATCGCCCCCCGGATCGTCGAAGTCGTCCAGTCTTCCTTCCGGGAATGTGCGGAGCGTGTCCGGCAAGCCCCTCCGCCAGTCGAGTCCCCTCGCTCCGAGCAGGGCGAAGTGCCCGAGGATGTGTCCTCTCGAGCTCGGGCCCACTGAGCCGCCCCTCCCGGCTTTATCCTCAAATTTTTTAGCATCCGCTTCGCTTTGGGCCAGTCTACTTGAAATGGATCCCTGGCCCCCACCATCTCCTTCCGCCCCTCGGCCAACAATTGCTGGTTGCATGGCCGTTAGCTTGGGTCACCTACTCTGGGTCTTTTGTCAACCAATTTTGTTTTGTCGGTGTCGATCTTGCTTCTGTAGGCGAAGAACTCTGTCATTCGTCGCAAGTAGATTGTTTGTAGGGTGTTTCCTTTGCCTTGCTCCCCTGTAAATAAGACGCATTTTTGTATTCTGGTTAGCTATTATAAACGAAATCGACTTACTTGGACTTCTTGTGTACTTTGCGTTGTCGCCTTGTTCTCGGCTTAGGAATGGACGAAGCTGGCGTTGGCTGGGGGGATTCTCCCCAGACTTAGGGGCGCAGGAGTCGGTCAGCGAGGGCGAAGCTCCTCGACTTAAGACCGGTCGGAGTCCGTGCCTGCTGGGGGAATTGCCCCCAGACTTATGAGCGCTGGAGTCGGTCGGCGAGGGCAAAGCTCCTCGGCTTAGGACCGGTCGGCGTCCGTGCCTGCTGGGGGAATTGCCCCCAAACTTATGAGCGCTGGAGTCGGTCGGCGAGGGCAAAGCTCCTCGGCTTAGGACCGGTCGGCGTTCGTGCCTGCTGGGGGAATCGCCCCCAGACTTATGAGCTCTGGACTTGGTCGGCGAGGGCAAAGCTCCTCGGCTTAGGACCGGTCGACGCCCGTGCCTGCTGGGGGAATCGCCCCCAGACTTATGGGCACTGGAGTCGGTCGGCGAGGGCAAAGCTCCTCGGCTTAGGACCGGTCGGCGTCCGTGCCTGCTGGGGGAATCGCCCCCAGACTTATGAGCACTGGAGTCGGTCGGCGAGGGCAAAGCTCCTCGGCTTAGGACCGGTCGGCGCCCGTGCCTGCTGGGGGAATCGCCCCCAGACTTATGAGCACTGGAGTCGGTCGGCGAGGGCAAAGCTCCTCGGCTTAGGACCGGTCAGCGTCCGCATCTGCTGGGGGAATTGCCCCCAGACTTATGAGTGCTGGAGACGGTCGGCGAGGGCGAAGCTCCTATTCTTCCTCCAGCGAGGCGGCGGTCCCCAGCCTTTTGCGTTATTGGCGACATGTCAACACCGTCGGGATTTTAAATAGAGACAATAAAAAGAATGCGTTTGTACTCTCATGAGTCCTGTCGGACCGGTACATTTGGAGGAAACGGAAAAAAGGAAATGAAGCTAAACAGAGGGATGTAAAACTAGATAACTCCCTCATACTTAGGCTGCCACCGGGGGAAGGGACGTTGCCTGCTCACTCTATGATGCGGAGGGGGCCTTGGATGGTGTTGATCTTCTTCCCCTTGTCCGGCTGCGTGGAGGTCCCCTCTCCGTGGGCCGGCTCGTCGGCCTGATTCCTGGCGTGCCCTCGGCTCATCAGCTTCTCAATGTCCTTCTTCAAATGCCAGCAATCTTCCGTGTCATGACCATCGTCCTTATGGTACTTACAGTACTTCTCCCGGTTCTTCCCGCCTCTTTTAGCCTTCGGTGGGGGGCGATCAGCTCGCTCTTCCTTCTGTACTTGGGCGAGAATGGTGTCTGGGGTGGTGTCCCTCGCGCTTTCTCCCCGCTGCCTGTTCCTCTGCCTCTTCTCGGTCCGGTACCCTTCGGGGCTAGCTCGTCCGCCGTCTCCACGCTTGGTCCCTCGAGCGGCTTTTCCTGCATCCTCGGCCAAGGCCTCCTCGGTCAGCATGAAACGTTCGGCCCTTGCCATGATCCCGGGGAGGTCCTTCGGGGGGTCGTTGTGTAGGGACTTCTTGAGGCCCCTGTGGCGAAGTCCTTTCTTAAGGGCCGTCTGGACCACCAGGTCGGGTGGGTTGTTCACGTTCAGCCTTTCCGCATTGAAGCGACGCATGAACTGTCGGAGTGGCTCGGCCGGACCTTGCACTATATTGAACAGATGTTTAGCACCAGGTTTGATCAGTCTCCCTGCCATGAACTGTTTGCAGAACAACTGGGCGAGTTGTTCGAAGCTGTCGATGGAGCGGCCGGGCAGGCTGTGGTACCAGATCCTCGCCGCTCCCCTGAGAGTAGAATAGAAGCCCCGGCAAAGCAGGTCATCGTCAGCTCCCTGGAAGGCCATGTCCCCCTCGTAGTCCATCACGTGGTGTGCCGGGTCTCCTATTCCATCGTACTTTCCCAGCACCGGGATCCGGAATCGGGAGGGGACCCGTGCGTCGGTTATTCTCCGTGACAAGGGGCATCGATCTCCGTGGATGCCTCCGGGGATGCGGTACTCGCCTGCCTCTGGATCGACCGGGGGTGGAGGTACCACCGGCGCCAGCGGGGCTGGCTCCGCAGCCTTCGCCACACTGGGGGCCGGGCTGTCCCGACGTTCCTGACTCCTCCTGCGGGAGCTCCTGCTCCGCCGCGATCGGTCTCTCGAGTGGTGTCGTTCGCTTCTCCTACGGCGGGACGACCGCGATCGATGAGACGAGGCCGTCCTCGATTCGCCGTCCGTCCCTTCGGTCTCTCTTCGGCTCCTTTCACGATTGGGTGAGGAGGCGCGTGACCTTGCCTGACGAGAGCCAGACAGCGTGAACCGACGCTCCGTGTTCGGTTGCCGGGTCCCGTGGTCGTCGACCACGGCGGACCGCAAGTGTGGGGGACCCCCCGCCCATCGATGGCTGTCGTCCAACGTGCCTCCGTTGGGTGGCGCAGGGCCGACGAGCTGCTGCACCGTTGTGACCAACGTCTGGAGGCTCACGTTGGTCTCCTGAGCCAGGGCGCGGAGCTGTCCCTGCGTGGCCAGTTCTGAGCCGCCGGTTTCTTCGGTGGAGAGGGTGGGGTGGCCGCTGACGGGCGTGTCCTCGGGATTGCCGTTTGTTGTGCCATTCCCCTCCTCCGGGATGGGGGGCATGCGCTTCCTTCCATTGCTGGCTCGTGCCATTGTTGGTGTGGTTTGCTTCTTCGTGGGATGGTTTCTCGTTCCCACAGACGGCGCCAGATGTTTCAGAGTGTTTTCTCACTACAAAGCGTTGACCGTGGAGAACCCGGTCAACGTGGTCGAGGGACCTGCTTCGGGTCCCTCGGGGGCTTCGAATCGGTGTAGAAGGGGCGAGGGGTAGCCTCGGCCCTGGTTGAGACGCTCGGCCTCGGACAGGAATGCTCGGCCTCGGCTGGAAGGGGGACGAGGGGTAGCCTCAGTCGCCCGGGTAGATGCACGGCCGACGGGTGGCGAAGGTGAGTCTCGGACTCGATTAGGATGCTCGGCCTCGGTAGGACGTGTTCGGCCACGGCAGGCTGTCGGTGAGGGGAAGCCTCACTGTCCGGTTGATCGAGTGGTCGGAGAGGGGCGAGGGGTAGCCTCGGCCCGTTGATCTGCTGTCCACCTGCGCAGACGAGAATGCTCGTCAGGGGGCCGGACCTTGGTTCCGGCCAAATCCCCTCCGATGCCTAAGTCAGATAGAGATCTGAGAAAGGAGGCCCGGCGGAGACGGTCCGACTCGTGAGGAGATCGTGACGGCGTCTCTCGGCGCGAGCGGGGGAGGAAGGAGATGAATTGGGGGAACGAGGTCGTTGATGGAGTACCTTAGGTTTTGTTACATGAGATGCGGTCCCTTTCTTCGTCGTCTTCCTGGCCCTTTTATAGAGCTCCCGCTTGATTGCCTCCGGCTCACGTCCCACGCCCGCCATTGATCGTGCCCCATCAGTCCCCCCTCGCCGCCGCTCTCTCCGCCATGCCAGCACCTCCCCATTATCGCCATTTAGTAGTCGCGCGTCCGGGGGAGTGGTTTTCGCAGGAGTGGGTGAGCGACCAATGGGTTATTGGGGCCGGGTCGGATCGACGTTCGAGAAGGTCCCTTGTAGGGCCTTTGTCGAATGGGCTTTGAGGACGCAGATGGGCTTTTGACCAGTAGTCGGGCTCTTGGGCTCGTGCTTTGCGGGTCTCGGTCAAATAGGCGTAACAAAAGGAAATGAAGCTAAACAGAGGGATGTAAAACTAGATAACTCCCTCATACTTAGGCTGCCACCGGGGGGAGGGACGTTGCCTGCTCACTCTATGATGCGGAGGGGGCCTTGGATGGTGTTGATCTTCTTCCCCTTGTCCGGCTGCGTGGAGGTCCCCTCTCCGGGGGCCGGCTCGTCGGCCTGCTTCCTGGCGTGCCCTCGGCTCATCATCTTCTCAATGTCCTTCTTCAAATGCCAGCAATCTTCCGTGTCATGACCATCGTCCTTATGGTACTTACAGTACTTCTCCCGGTTCTTCCCGCCTCTTTTAGCCTTCGGTGGGGGGCGATCAGCTCGCTCTTCCTTCTGTACTTGGGCGAGAATGGTGTCTGGGGTGGTGTCCCTCGCGCTTTCTCCCCGCTGCCTGTTCCTCTGCCTCTTCTCGGTCCGGTACCCTTCGGGGCTAGCTCGTCCGCCGTCGCCACGCTTGGTCCCTCGAGCGGCCTTTCCTGCATCCTCGGCCAAGGCCTCCTCGGTCAGCATGAAACGTTCGGCCCTTGCCATGATCCCGGGGAGGTCCTTCGGGGGGTCGTTGTGTAGGGACTTCTTGAGGCCCCTGTGGCGAAGTCCTTTCTTAAGGGCCGTCTGGACCACCAGGTCGGGTGGGTTGTTCACGTTCAGCCTTTCCGCATTGAAGCGGCGCATGAACTGTCGGAGTGGCTCGGCCGGACCTTGCACTATATTGAACAGATGTTCATCACCAGGTTTGATCAGTCTCCCTGCCATGAACTGTTTGCAGAACAACTGGGCGAGTTGTTCGAAGCTGTCGATGGAGCGGCCGGGCAGGCTGTGGTACCAGATCCTCGCCGCTCCCCTGAGAGTAGAATAGAAGCCCCGGCAAAGCAGGTCATCGTCAGCTCCCTGGAAGGCCATGTCCCCCTCGTAGTCCATCACGTGGTGTGCCGGGTCTCCTATTCCATCGTACTTTCCCAGCACCGGGATCCGGAATCGGGAGGGGACCCGTGCGTCGGTTATTCTCCGTGACAAGGGGCATCGATCTCCGTGGATGCCTTCCGGGATGCGGTACTCGCCTGCCTCTGGATCGACCGGGGGTGGAGGTACCACCGGCGCCAGCGGGGCTGGCTCCGCAGCCTTCGCCACGCTGGGGGCCGGGCTGTCCTGACGTTCCCGACTCCTCCTGTGGGAGCTCCTGCTCCGCCGCGATCGGTCTCTCGAGTGGTGTCGTTCGCTTCTCCTGCGGCGGGACGACCGCGATCGATGAGACGAGGCCGTCCTCGATTCGCCGTCCGTCCCTTCGGTCTCTCTTCGGCTCCTTTCACGATTGGGTGAGGAGGCGCGTGACCTCGCCTGACAAGAGCCGGACAGCATGAACCGACGCTTCG
Organism: Scilla litardierei; assembly: GCA_030789695.1. Taxonomy (NCBI): domain Eukaryota; kingdom Viridiplantae; phylum Streptophyta; class Magnoliopsida; order Asparagales; family Asparagaceae; genus Scilla; species Scilla litardierei. Next base: position 113,153,692 of record CM061131.1, on the reverse strand, counting down.
TGTTCGGTTTCCAGGTCCCGTGGTCGTCGACCACGGCGGACCGCAAGTGTGGGGGACCCCCCGCCCATCGATGGCTGTCGTCCAACGTGCCTCCGTTGGGTGGCGCAGGGCCGACGAGCTGCTGCACCATTGTGACCAACGTCTGGAGGTTCGCGTTGGTCTCCTGAGCCAGGGCGCGGAGCTGTCCCTGCGTGGCCAGTTCTGAGCCGCCGGTTTCTTCGGTGGAGAGGGTGGGGTGGCCGCTGGCGGGCGTGTCCTCGGGATTGCCGTTTGTTGTGCCATTCCCCTCCTCCGGGATGGGGGGCATGCGCTTCCTTCCATTGCTGGCTCGTGCCATTGTTGGTGTGGTTTGCTTCTTCGTGGGACGGTTTCTCGTTCCCACAGACGGCGCCAGATGTTTCAGAGTGTTTTCTCACTACAAAGCGTTGACCGTGGAGAACCCGGTCAACGTGGTCGAGGGACCCGCTTCGGGTCCCTCGGGGGCTTCGAATCGGTGTAGAAGGGGCGAGGGGTAGCCTCGGCCCTGGTTGAGACGCTCGGTCTCAGACAGGAATGCTCGGCCTCGGCTGGAAGGGGGACGAGGGGTAGCCTCAGTCGCCCGGGTAGATGCACGGCCGACGGGTGGCGAAGGTGAGTCTCGGACTCGATTAGGATGCTCGGCCTCGGTGGGACGTGTTCGGCCACGGCAGGCTGACGGTGAGGGGAAGCCTCACTGTCCGGTTGATCGAGTGGTCGGAGAGGGGCGAGGGGTAGCCTCGGCCCGTTGATCTGTTGTCCACCTGCGCAGACGAGAACGCTCGTCAGGGGGCCGGACCTTGGTTCCGGCCAAATCCCCTCCGATGCCTAAGTCAGATAGAGATCTGAGAAAGGAGGCCCGGCGGAGACGGTCCGACTCGTGAGGAGATCGTGACGGCGTCTCTCGGCGCGAGCGGGGGAGGAAGGATATGAATTGGGGGAATGAGGTCGTTGATGGAGTACCTTAGGTTTTGTTACCTGAGATGCGGTCCCTTTCTTCGTCGTCTTCCTGGCCCTTTTATAGAGCTCCCGCTTGATTACCTCCGGCCCACGTCCCACGCCCGCCATTGATCGTGCCCCATCAGTCCCCCCTCGCCGCCGCTCTCTCCGCCATGCCAGCACCTCCCCATTATCGCCATTTAGTAGTCGCGCGTCCGGGGGAGTGGTTTTCGCAGGAGTGGGCGAGCGACCAACGGGTTATTGGGGCCGGGTCGGATCGACGTTCGAGAAGGTCCCTTGTAAGGCCTTTGTCGAATGGGCTTTGAGGACGCAGATGGGCTTTTGACCAGTAGTCAGGCTCTTGGGCTCGTGCTTTGCGGGTCTCGGTCAAATAGGCGTAACAGGATACATAGTCTCGCACCACTCATGTACTCATATTCGATTCAAACGATTTGATCGAATTTTCGAAACTTGCAGATCGAAAATGTTTTCCATACGATCTTAAGTGTGCTCAACAAATCGCATGGAGAAACTTGCTTTGAACATCAATATGTTCAAGTTGCCCCTTATAGAGGCGACTGACATGTAGCGTGCATTATTTGTTAGACCTAGAGCTTAAGGAAATCATTGTCCTTAAGCCTGTAATTAAGAAGGTCATTTTAATGTCAACGAGAGCATGGTTAGTTTATCAATTAGATTTTGAGTTTATATTCCATCAATCAACTATTTTAACCAGTTGACTTATTTTCTTAGAATATTATGTATTTGATTCCATAGGTAAATATAGAACTACCCTAATTTAACATATGTTCAATATTAAATATAGATAGAATGGCTTTTATCTAACTATATCCTTCCACTATTTTTGCGATCATTTTAAGCCTTAATAATGAATGATTTAATTAAATTAAATTAATGAGTACGAGATCCAACCACCATGAGTCTCACAACCTTGAGTGTGCTCAACAAATTGCTTGACTCTGCGATTGATAGATGACTCTTCATCAATCATATCATATATGATTCTCTTATTATTTTTTACCCCTAGCCACTTAAGATCACAAGTGCTCATCCAAATCATAATGACTAGCCTAGTTGAACCATTGTTTTCGTGTCTAGCTTAACTTACATCGGTGCTCGGTGTGTTCATGACACGACGGTTTGGGTCAAGTCTACACTAAATCTCATGTATTGAGAAGTTGGTTTCCATAAAGTGTCTATGACATAGCTTGAGTGTGCTCAACAACTATATCAAAGAACCTATAGTTTCCAACCTCTAAAACAATGAGGGCTACGGCTAATCTTGAAAAAGATTATTAACGTATTAGACTTAGGTATAGTCCAGGGTGTCATACAATCATGATTCGCGTCATTGCGGTCCAGTGGAACAAGGCCAGAGAATTGACTAAGCTAGGATCACTTATCACCTAGTCTAGCTAGGGTGATACAACAAACTTAGCCAAGCACATTGACCGGATCATGGTCCATTGAATGAAACTTATCACTTTTATATGCGTGCTATAGACTAAAAGGCTTTTATTAAAACTAGTTAATCCTATCAACTAGTAAATCCTAAAATTCAAAGTTAATTAGGATTTGTTAATAACTTTTATTAAGTCCTTATCAACTATAAGGTACATTGATTTTTATGGTGCTAACCTAATCGTGCATTAGGCATTTAAAACAATTTTTAAATCATAGCAGAAGCAATCTAAAAATTATCTTATAATTATTAGACGGTTTTTAATGGCTAACCTAACAAGATTTGCTTGTGTTATCAAATAAGCAAGAATAAAACATAGCCATAAAAATTACAACTTAATAACATCACATGAATAACTTCATAATTATCACATAATTAATTTTATGTTTCTAACAAACATAACATGCAAATTTATCAAATAAATTTAAGCAAAATTTTAAAACATAAAAAAAGTTATCTAATAAAATTAATTGTTTCATGTTCAAAAATTATCGCATAATTTTAATACATGAACTTTATGTTTTAAAAACTATCAAATTAAAATTTTAAGCATAATTCAAACATACAAACTTTTATCTAATAAAATTTTACAGCTTTCATGTTCAAAAGTTATCATATAATATTATTGCATGAACACATGTTAAGAATTATCAAATTAAAATTATTATGGTAAAAAAATTTATCACATAAAATTTAAAGCATCAAAAGATTTTGTTCCATTTTTAACATTTATCACATAAAGTTAAAACAGATCATTTATGTATTTAAAAAGCATACGAGTGCATTTATAAATTGTAGTCCCTAGATCAGATAAAGACCTGCTCCGATACCACTGATGGGTTTTGAGGGACCCTTAGGACACATTTCTATGCACGTCCTACGTCGGACGGACGATAGAGACAGGAAAACATGCAGCAGAAAACAATTGTTAAACTATTTAACATGCAAGCCCTAAGGATATCAAGACCCTAGCCAGGATCTCTACTATCTTGAGGTAGGGTCTGACCACCCCAAGATAGATCTAAGCTACTGCAATATTATAAATACTATGCTTAATTAAACTACATAACCGGAACCTTGCGTGCACCGGCAAGGTGTACCGAACCGCGTCTCGAGCCGTTCCCCGTCCTGAGCTGAACCTCTTCCCGAACAGCTCCTGGTTCCGAGCCGAACCGCCTTCCGAACCGAACCACGTCCCGAAGGGAGGAACCCCCTTGTCGCTGAGCCAACCACGCACCGAAGAAAGTTTCACTTGAGTGGATCCTCCGTCAAGACTTCGGATCCGATCCGAGCCCCTTCATGGCTTTGCTAGAGCCCTTCTGGAGCAAGGCAGAAATTTAGGGAGAGGATAAAAATATTTATCTTAAGGTTAGATCCTAGCATGCTCCAAACTTTTGGGAGCCGCTCAGATCTAGATCTTGGGATGAGTTTAGAGGAAGGGTGCATGCCCTTATTTATATAGGCGGCTGATCCCTCCCCTTTACTCCATTTCCGATGCGGGACTAAATATTTGGAGTTAAATAATTCAAATTAGTTTGCCTTTCATAAAGGCCAAACTTCCATGAATTTTAACTCCCTCATCGTTGAGCTTCACATTTGATACAAGCTATCAAATCGAAGAACGCTGAACGGTAAACGCGTAGGAAAAAACAGCAAGTCAATCAGAGTCCGTTTGACCTCTTAATTGATCATCCAAAGATCAGCCCAAAAACCTTTTTTCGTGCAAAGTCCAGCCGCAAAAAACTGCACCCAACCTAGGGTTCAGAACTCAGAGGTGGGGCTCACCACGTGGGCCCCACTGCTCCAGCTGGGCAAGCCCCCAGCCAGGCTGGTGCCTAGCCCAGGCCTGGGGGCACTGATGATTCGGGTTGAATATTGCATATTTAACCCCTCATCTAGCAATATTTTGTGTGTAAATGATGCTTAATTGGTCTCTGATATGTTCGTATATTGTAAATAATCATTTATTAGAGTAAATCATTGATTTGTGCACAAAATCTGAAAATTACTGAGTATTTCTGCATTTTATATTTTTCATAGCTAGATCTCGATCTCACGATTCCAACGACTATTTATTTGTATTTTTCTGAGATCTGTGCTAATTACAGTGAATTTTTGAATGCAGAATGCCAATTAAATAAGGAAATACACTCAAAATACGCTTGGAAATATGCCTCGTACGCATCTTGGCGGCTACTTGGCATCAATCCATCGGTTCCCGCCCGATCCAGCAGCGCACGAGAGAGGGGCGACGCGGCCTCATATGCACAGCACGATCGTGATCAAACGGCTACGACACGAAGCACAGTATCCACGAGCGGAGGGAATTGTGAGGCCACGTGGTGCATTTCGATCTATCCGATTCCAATCCGACGGCCCGTAGACGAGGCAGATTCGAAAGCAGAGAGCAGCATTTGCGGGCGACGTGGACGTGCGAGGGCCGTTGGATGCTGATCTAAATACGAGATACAACCCCGCAGCAGATTCGAAGAGCACGTGATCTCGACCGTCGGATCTTGATCAACCGGTCAATTTAATTCTGAAACGAAATCGGATCGAAGAGCGGGGAACAGATCTTGGAGCACACGTGGCTTGTCCACAATTAATCCCGCCCTGATCCGACGGGTACGGTTTGATGCGGTCGCGGATCGGGTTGATGTGTGAAACGGATGCGGGTTTGGACCCGATAAACCCCCAAAAACCTGCAATGCTATTATTTAAGCGTATTCTAGGGTTTTGGGGGGCAAGCTGGCGTATTTTGGAGCTTTTGAAGCGGCTACTGCGCGTATTCTTCTGAGAGAAGTTGCTGATAAATTCCAGAGCCTATTTTCCCTAATTCCAGAGAGTTTGGGTGTCTATCTTGGAGTTTTGGTGATAGATTCTTGAACTTATACTTCGTATTTAGTGCTTTTTCATTGTATTTCGCTACTTGAACGATGTATTCTTCTATGAAATCTGATTTTTCTTGCACCATGAATAGCTAAACTACTTGTGCTATGGTTGTGATGTAATTAGGAGTATGTAATCGATGAATTTCATGTCGTTAGCCTTATTATCATGTCAAAATTGCTCGTAACGTTGATTTCTACAACGTATTTGTTGGGTATTGCTCATTGTTGATATTATTTATGTTCCCTATGGCTAGGCCCTGATAAGGCTAGCTAATTCATGTTCTCTAATCTGAACATATCGTTGCGTTTATTATTTAATGAAATCAACGTTGCTAGTAATACGTATACGGCTATTTTGACTAGTTTTTATCGATTCATCTTCCGACGTCTTCACGCCTTGACCGGGTGAAGCGTTGTATGATATTAAAAGACATGATATTTCAGCGATTATAAACTCATAATGAAATCACAACTGTAGCATATTTATCTCATTGATTCCCAAACTTTCAAAACACAGTAATACTTTTTTGGAGCCACATCTTTGATACCGATCGTTAAACCATTTTTCACCTTCACAAAGGTAGTTGTTTTCTTATCCGTATATTTTATTTGATTGAGGTCAACTTGTCCCGTGGACTCGACTCTGGACTCTTCAGGTACTATTTACACGATCTCTTACGCTTGGGTGTATTAGCTCACACTATTTTAAGACATGCAAGTTTTGGCGCCGTTGCCAGTGACAACGGTATCTTTGATCCACATTTTTAGCTTTTTCAAGGAGTACTCCGTGAGATCCTTCCACTTTATAGCTTAGTTTTATTATTGAAAAACAAAAAAAATATATATCTCTTTGCTAGTTTATGTGGCATAGGACCTCCACTTCACACAGATTGATAAGAATTGAAAACATGGCTAATAATAATGAACAACCTCTTGCACAGCCACAAGAACTAAAATTGAGTGCTACTTATATACCAACTAGAGTTGCTTTTGAATCATGCATTGTGTTGCCTGAGGGTGCTCATTCTTTTTTGCTTAAAGCTGGGGTGATCCAAATACTCCCATCTTACCATGGAGAGGATAGGGAAAATCCTTATTTACACATTAAAACATTTGAAGAAGCATGCTCTACACAATTAGATGGAAAAGTTAGTAATGATGTTGTCTATCTTAAAATTTTTCCATTCTTAGTAAAAGATAAGGCAAAAAATTGATTCAATGCATTGCCTCCTAGATCTATTACTTATTGGCTAACGATGCAAACTGAGTTTCTAAAAAAATTCTTTTCTTTACACATGACTTAGGCTTTAAAGAGGCACATCACGTCTTTTTCGCAGAAGGAAACTGAAGCATATGATCAAGCTTTGGAAAGGTTCAAGGAACTACTGTTAGCCTGCCCACATCAATGTTTTGACAAGGGACTTACCATTGGATTCCTTTACGATGGATTGCAGCCGAATACGAAGCAATATGTAGAAATGATGTGCAATTGAGCCTTCTTTGAGAAGACTCCAACGAAGGCTTGGACATATTTGGAGAACATTGCAGAGAATGCGAGAAGATGTGAGCCAACTTCAGAATTTGACAGGACTATGTCTACACAACAAACAAGAGGAGTCTTGCAGACTTTGAAACCTGAAGATACATTGATGGCGCAAGTGAAGGCATTGGTGACGCAAAAGCTACAAAACATTGATCTAAGAGCAGCAAAGGCAGTCACATCAGAGCCATACTACGTCATATGTGAGAAGCCAGTTCATGACACTACCGTCTGCCCACTGATTCCAGCAATAAAAGAATTGGGTAGAAATCCAGAAGCAGAGGTGAATTGGGTGGCGAATCAAGATTACAATGCCAGTTGGAAGAACCAATCAAATCAAGGAGACACTTCATATCAGCAGAAGCATCAGACGTCTACTCCCTATTACCATCCCAACCACTCCAACTACCAAGGAAAAAGGGAGCAAAGCAATGAAATTCAGAGTCTCACTGCTGTAGTCCAACTGATGGCACAGATGCAACAATAACTCACTGAGAATTTTGCAAGATTTATAGCATCACAAGACAAAGGTAAATTACCAGCTCAGCCTGTTGCAAATCCTAATACCAATCCTTCTTCTTCTTTTTCAGGAAACAACGTCAAACCATGTCAGGCAGTGACTACATTGCGTAGCAGACGTGAAATTGAAAAGCCAGAGATGCCTAGATATAATCAACCATCTCAGGAAAAAGAGGAAGTACAAGCACCTGAAAAGTTACAGGTTGAGGAAGAGGTCGCAGAAAAAGAGCCAGAACCATATATACCTCCAGCTCCATTCCCCCATAGACTCGCTCCACCATCAAAAGATAAGTATCAGGCAGAGATAAGAGATATCTTCAAGCATGTAAAAATTAAGATCCCATTACTTAATGCAATCAACCAAGTGCCTGCATATGCTAAATTTCTGAAGGAGCTATGCACTGTAAAATGGAGTCTTAATGTGAAAAAGAAAGCATTCCTAACACAACAGGTAAGTGCAATGGTACAACATGACACTCCTCCCAAATACAAGGATCCAGGTTCTCCTACTATCCCATGCATTATAGGAACCAAGAAATTTGGATATGCTTTACTTGATTTGGGTTCGAGTGTTAACATTTTGCCCTACTCTGTTTACATGCAGTTAGGATTGGGGGAGGTGAAAACGACACATGTGGTTCTACAGTTGGCAGACAGGTCGGTAAAAATCTCATGAGGATGCGTGGAAGATGTGTTGGTCCAAGTGGACAAATTCTATTATCCAGTGGACTTTATCGTCCTTGACATACATGGGCCACAATCAGGCAATTGCACTCCGATTATATTGGGACGTCCATTCCTAGCAACTTGCAATGCTATGATAAATTGTAGGGATGGACAATTGAAGATAAGCTTTGGTAACATGAAACTTGAGCTGAATATTTTTAAATCATGTAAGTTACCAGCAAGTGTTGATGAGGTGAAAGAGGTATGTTTTATTGAGAATTTGATTGAAGATTACTTTGAAGCTAAGTATGAATGCTCGTCTAATTTTATTGATTATAATTCAGACGCTATTGATGAGTCCTATTTTGTGCAGGGCAAAAATGAAAGACCAAGAGATGCATGGGTGCCAAAGTTCGAGATATTGCCAGTGGAATTGCCACCTCAACAACCTTCAGAGATTAAGCATCCAAAGTTGGAATTGAAGCCCTTTCAGACTATTTGAAATACGCTTTTCTTGGAAAGGGGGAAACCTTCCCTGTGGTAATATCCTCTAAACTCACGCTTGAACAAGAATATGCTTTGCTTGATGTGCTTAGGAAACATAAAGGGGCCATTGGATAGCCTATTGCGGACATTATAGGTATAAATCCTTTAATTTGCACTCACCATATTTATCTTGAGGATGATGCCAAACCTACATGTGAGATGCAACATCGTTTAAATCCTACATTAAAAGAGGTTGTTAAGGGAGAGGTTCTTAAGCTACTTGCTGCAGGTATAATATATCCTATTTCTGATAACAGATGGGTCAGTCCCATACAGGTGTTTCCAAAGAAATCAGGCCTAACAGTGGTAAGAAACGAGAATAATGAACTCATACCTATGCGAACCACAACAGGTTGGGGGATGTATGTTGATTACAGGAAGTTAAATGCTAAAAAACGAAAATATCACTTTCCATTACCTTTCATTGATCAAATTTTGGAAAGAGTAGCAGGTAATGAATTTTATTGATTTCTAGATGGTTACTCTAGCTATTATCAGATAGAGATTGATCCAGGGGATCAATAGAAGACTACCTTCACTTGTCCCTATGGAACTTTCGCTTTTAGAAGGATGCCATTTGGATTATGCAATGCACCTGCTACTTTTCAGCGTTGCATGTTGAGTATATTTAGCGATATGGTTGAAAGGATTATGGAAGTGTTTATGGATGATTTCTCTGTTTATGGCACTTCGTTTGAATTTTTTTTATCTAACTTAGCTCTTGTCTTGCACAGGTGCCAGGAAAAAAATCTGCTGCTAAACTGGGAAAAATGTCATTTCTTGACAACTGAAGGGTTGGTTCTTGGTCACCTAGTCTCCAAAGCAGGTATTCAGGTAGACAAGGCGAAAGTTGAGGTGATTGAGAAGTTGCCTACACTGAAATGTGTCAAGGACATACGATCCTTTCTAGGCCATGCAGGATTCTATCGAAGATTCATAAAGGATTTTAGCGCTATCTCCTGCCCCCTCTGCCACTTATTAACTTTAAACACCGATTTCATATTGACACAAGAGTGTCAAGATTCATTTGATAAATTAAAGAACTCACTTGTTTCATCCCCTATTATGCAGGTTCCGGACTGGACTGTTCCATTTGAAATCATGTGCGATGCAAGAGACTACGTGATGTGGGCAGTGCTTGGGCAAAAGAAAGGAAAAGTTCCTTGTGTTATCTAATATGCCAGTAAGACGTTGAATGAAGCACAAAGGAACTATACTACTACGGAGAAAGAGTTGCTGGAGGTGGTGTTTGCGTTAGAGAAATTCAGAAGCTACATATTGGGATCACCTATTCTCATCTTTACAGATCATTCTGCACTCAAATATCTTTTATCTAAAAAGAATGCGAAACATAGCCTTATACGGTGGATTCTTCTTTTGCAGGAGTTCAACATTCAGATCAAGGATAAGAAAGGAGTGGAGAAAAATTTCGCAGATCACCTTTCTAGATTGACGGTGGGAACAGAGTCGCCTACTATTCCATTGAGAGATTCCTTTCCAGATGATCAGCTTTTCGCCATCTCTACTCTACCATGGTATGCAGATATAGCTAATTATTTGGTGACAGGTAGAACCCCTCCACATTGGTCTTCTTTAGATTTCAAACGATTCAAGCATGAGGTAAAATCATTCTACTTTGATGATCCTTATCTTTTTAAATATTGCGGAGACCAAATTGTAAGGAGATGTGTTCCCGACCATGAGTTCGATAGTGTTTTACATTTTTGCCATAATGGGGTATTGTGGGGGGGGGGCATTTTTCAGCACATGTTGCCAAAATTTTACAAAGTGGTTTTTATTGGCCCACTATGTTTAAAGACACATATGCTTATTGTAAATCATGTGTACGTTGTCAACAGTTGGGGGGAATAACAAAAAGAAACATGATGCCATTGAATCCCATGCTAGTAATAGAATTATTTGATCGTTGGGGTATTGATTTCACGGGGCCTTTTCCACCATCTTTTGTTTATATATTTGTATTGGTTGCCATTGATTATGTTTCTAAATGGGTGGAAGCTATTCCTTGCAGGTCCAATGACGCTTCCATTGTGCTGAAATTTTTGAAAGAGAACATTTTTCACGCTTTGGAGTGCCAAAGGCCATTATCAATGATGGAGGTTCCCACTTCTGCAATAGGCTCTTTGCAAATCTCATGAAGAAATTTGGGGTTACACATAAAGTTTCAACACATTACCATCCCCAAACGAATGGACAAGCGGAATTGGCAAATAAGGAGATAAAGAACATTCTTCAGAAAACAGTGAACCCAACGCACAAAGATTAGAGTTTTCACTTGCCTGAAGCTCTATGGGCCTACAGTACAGCATACAAGACTATCTTAGGGATGTCACCTTTTCGTTTGGTTTAAGGAAAAAATTGCCATCTTCATGTTGAATTAGAACATAAATCTTTTTGGGCAATTAAAACACTTAATTTGTTTAATGACCCATCAAATGTTTCTCATAAATTGCAGATCATGGAGCTTGATGAAATACGACGAGAAGCATATGAAAATGCGAAACTAGCGAAAGAAAGGATGAAAGCTATGCATGACATGATGATCATGCGAAAGGAATTCAACATTGGGGAAAAGGTTCTGTTGTACAATTCAAGACTCCATGTATTTCCAGGAAAGCTGCGCTCAAAATGGACGGGACCATACTTTGTCAAAGAAGTCTTTTCACATGGAGCGGTGGTCTTGGTGAATGAGAAGGGCAGCCATGAATTCAAAGTCAACGGACAACGTCTGAAACATTTTCAAGAGCTTTGGGCCAAAGAGGATACTACCATTGATCTCACAGATCCACCTTCGGGTGGTAACTAATCAGGTGTATTCTTTCCTTGCTTCCCTCTTCCTAACATTGTGGACAATGCTTATTTTAAGTTGGGGGGAGGGTATAACCTTTATGATTTTTCTTTTCTTAACAAAAAAAATGAGTCAAGTTCTATCACCAATATTTATTTCACCTAGAAATAAACCTCATGTGATGAAAATTCTCGAAATCTATTCACCACTGTACACATGCGATTCATCTTCTTTCACCACTATTGTTACATATTTCAGTCTCATTTGACATGAATGTTAGTACTCGTGGGAAGTCTCTGTTGATATATCTCAATGGTGGGATTGATTGATGACTTAATGAATCTAGAAGTTATGAATTAGCAAATTGTATGCTTTCAATGGAATACACCAAGGTTCATGCATCAATAGTTCACAAAATAACTGGAGCATTGTTTTTATCTCGTATTCATTGCTATTTGCATGCTTTGTGTGATTTTGGGTAGAAAGTATACACTGTCTTTTGAAATGATTAGGATAACCCATTCTTGCGAAAGAATTAAGAAGAGGAAGCTATCTTGATGAGTTATTTATGCACAAAAAAAGAGAAACACAAAAAAATGAAGAAAAAAATGAATAAGTGTGTCATTAAAATAAATAACTTGGCTGGCTCGAGTAGTACAGTCCGAGGGGTCCTTTTTGGCCTAATGCCCTATTATCGTCTGATTTGGGAGCTATTGACCGGAACCTCACTCATTTGATGGAGCAATCCAAGTTATACATTTTTCCACAAATGTTGCTTTATGCGCGTTACGCAGAACTAATAAAAAGAGAAAGAAAAGTGAGAACAAGTGTGCACAATTAGCAAGGCAAGAGAATTTCCAAAGCCTAAAGAAGGCATAAGATATGGTGTGATTTCCTATGAATGAAGAATGACGTGTGTATGTCTTGATGCCGTTCTATTCTTTATGCTTGTTTTGCATGATACATCTACGCTCCAAGTTAGAATCTTTGATTGAAAGTTGTGAGCCATTGAATTTTGCATACTATGCGCTATGAAGTAATGGAAGTGAAGTTAAGTTGATTTCATGACCATTTTTGAGATACTTGTTCTTCATCATTAAATCCATGAGTACCATTATTTTATGAACATGAAATCTTGACAGTGGTGTGTGAACATCCTCTTGTGTCTTTGTGGGATGGTGGTGAGTGATTTGAGATCTGATAAGGTGATCTAGGTATATATTTGATATCGCATTTCATTCACATTACTAGAGCCTAGCAAACCGCTAGTTGGGGGGTGTGATTCGAGTTGAATATTGCATATTTAACCCCTCATCTAGCAATATTTTGTGTGTAAACGATGATTAATTAGTCTCTGATATGTTCGTATATTGTAAATCATCATTTATTAGAGCAAACCATTGATTTGTGCACAAAATCCGAAACTTACTGAGTATTTCTGCATTTTTAGCTAGATCTCGATCTCATGATTCCAACGACTATTTATTTGTATTTTTCTGAGATCTATGCTAATTACTGTGAATTTTTAAATGCAGAATACCAATTAAATGAGGAAATACGCTCAAAATACGCTTGGAAATATGCCCCGCACGCATCTTGGCGGCCACGTGGCATCAATCCATCGGTTCCTGACCGATCCAGAGGCACACGAGAGCGGGTCGACACGGCCTCATCTGCACCGCATGATCGTGATCGAACGGCTATGACACGAAGCAAGTATCCATGAGCGGAGGGAATCGTGAGGCCGCATGGTGCATTTCGATCCGTCCGATTCCAATCTGACGGCCCGTAGACGAGGCGGATTCGAAAGTGGAGAGCAGCATTTACGGGCGACGTGGACGTACGAGGGCTGTTGGATGCTGATCTAACGGCGAGAGACAACCCTGCAGCGGATTCGAATAGCGTGTGATCTCGACCGTCGGATCAAGATCCAACGGTCGATTTAATTCCGAAACGAAATTGGATTGAAGAGCGGGGCACAGATCTTGGAGCACACGTGGCTTGTCCACGTTTAATCCCGCCCTGATCCGACGTGTACGGTTTGATGTGGTCGCAGATCGGGTTGATGTGTGAAACGGATGCGGGTTTGGACCAGATAAACCCCCAAAAACTCGCAATGCTATTATTTTAGTGTATTCTAGGGGTTTTGGGGGAAAGCTGGCGTATTTTGGAGCTTTTGAAGCGGCTACTACGCGTATTCTTCTGAGAAAAGTTGCTGATAAATTCCAGAGCCTATTTTCCCTATTTCCAGAGAGTTTAGGTGTCTATCTTGGAGTTCTGGTGATAGATTCTTGAACTTATACTCCCTATTTGGTGCTTTTTATTGTATTTCGCTACTTGAACGATGTATTCCTCTATAAAATATGATTTTTCTTGTACCATGAATAGCTAAACTACTTGTGCTATGGTTGTAATGTAATTAGGAGTATGTAATCAATGAATTTCATGTCTTTAGCCTTATTATCTTGTCAAAATTGCTCGTAACGTTGATTTCTACAACGTATTTGTTGGGTATTGCTCATTGTCGATATTATTTATGTTCCCTATGGCTAGGCCCTGATAAGGATTGCTAATTCATGTTCTCTAATCTGAATATATCGTTGCGTTTATTGTTTAATGAAATCAATGTTGCTAGTAATACGTATACAGCTATTTTGACTAGTTTTTATCGATTCATCTTCCGACGTCTTCACGCCTTGACCGGGTGAAGCGTTTGTTGGTAGCAACGATCTAGGATCCCTAGTTTGATGATGACAAACGTTGTGTTATATGTAAGGTGTGTGCTAAGTGTGTTTCAGAAAAGGCGAAACGATAATTCTCTTAATACTTGGAGTAATTGCTAATCATATAACAAATTGGGATAGAAATGAAATGGTGTGCACAAAGCAATTTGACTTGGTCAATATGGAGAGAGATGGAATCAATTTGGGGTTTGTTCAAATCAATTAGAAATATGTGCAAAGATTTGCTACCATCCAAATCCTATTCAAATCCCACATCCATTGCAATCATCCTCCTATTTAAACCCTCTTCATAGCAACCCAAGAGTGCGCGTCGGCCACACCAAAATTTCCGAAGACCATATTTATCATCACGATCAATTCAAACCTTCTTCATGCCACATTAGTCCAAGGCCATATTTATCATCACAACATTTTTTTCATGTACGAAAATTTTTGTGCAACATTTCTTTTTTGAAAACTCCAAGAACCTCAAAGAGCCGCACACATCTCCCAAGAGTGGAAGCAGCCGAATTTTTTTTATGCATGTTTTTTTAGTTTGGTTTCAAAACAGTCTTTGAGGGTATTTTGATTAACAGGCCTAACAAATCCCTTTGCAATTCTCCCTAGGCCGCATGTCATTTTTCTAAGAGGGGTCTTTGATTTTAATTCAAAACATTGAGAGCCTTTCATCCTTTTTTTGAGCCGGCCTACGCTTAAGAGCCAATCAATTTTTTTTGGAACAAAGTTTGTTTTTGGCCAAATAGATTTATTTCTCATTACAAATTCTAAGTGGAGGAGCACATTGTTTTGACAAAAATCTAGGGGCTGCCGATTCTATTTGGTTTGTGCACATTGGGGTTTCCAATACAAGAGGGCCGGCGCACTCATCCTAAAAAAAGAGCAGCGTGATTTTTTTGTATGCAAAAATAAAAAGGAGAAAGGGGTGGTGCACTGAAGATAATCTCTTTATAGAGCCATGATTTATTTTTTACAGAGGAGCACTTCAAAACATTGAAGAGGCAACAATTCTCCAAGAGCCCAACAAAGAGATAAGAGAGCAGGCACAAGGTTCAGAAGAGAGGGCCAAATTTTTTTGCAAACATCAAGCCGCACTTCACAGGAGCCGGCCAATTATTTCTGAGAGCCAACCACAAATACAAGCCGTAACCTGAGTTGCTGAGGAGTCGAGAGACGTGACATCTACATCTACGTCAGACGAGATCTGACACGCGCCGAACGACAGAGACGACACACCATTACTGAGAATTTCTAAAACTCTACTTATTTATCTTTGTATTAGTGTAGCGATTTCTGTAGGGGAAACTTTACCTTCTGTGTTACTTTTTGGGGACCTGACGACTTTGGGAGTCGTCACGGAGGGAGAGCATCTGACTAGATTGAGAGTGTAGAGCACGTGGTGTGCGTACGAGCTAGGTAAGAGTAGATTTGGGATCTTGACTCATTGTAGCTGTACAAGATTACACATCTATCTAGTTTTTGCTTTCGAGGGTTGGAGTAGGTCGTGGGGACGACCGAACCAGGGTATATCTGTGCGTACTCTGTGATTGCTATTTTATTACCTTGTCTGTGCTTATAACTGCGTGGGATTTCTCGTGGGTTGCACGAGAATTTTTATTAGCCTATTCACCCACCATAGGCTACGATCCAGATCCAACAACGTTGTATGATATTAAAAGACATGATATTTCAGCGATTATAAACTCCTAATGAAATCACAACCGTAGCATATTTATCTCATTGATTACCAAGCTTTTGAAACACAGTAATACTTTTTAGGAGCCACTTCTTTGATACCGATCGTTAAACCATTTTTACCTTCATAAAGGTGGTTGTTTTCTTATCTGTATATTTTATTTGATAGTTGAATTTGTGTTATCTCAGGTTGACTTGTCCCGTGGATTCGACTCTGGACTCTCCAGGTACTACTTGCATGATCTCCTACGCTTGGGAGTATTAGCTCACACTATTTTGAGACAGGCAACTGACGCGCCTAAAACTTACACCTAAAATCCACCTGGCAGTGTCACAGTCGCCAAACGCAGTATGGTTCCTAGGTATCAACTCTGGGTTCTATCTGCAAGCGGACAATGTCAAATTATAGTATAAAAGATTGTCGAATCCTACAGGGACAGGGACAGTGTATTGAAGTCTCAGACTATTTCTAGATCTCAGAATGAGATAGCAGTCGGTTGGAGGATTGTTCATTTGATGTTGTTGTTGGTTCAATATAAAGAAGCTAGGGCCTTAGGGATCACCGCTAGGACTGTCGGAAGTCGATGTTAGACTAGGATTCCTACGTTGCATTGGGTTTATGGGGATGGTCTCTCAACTTATTCCACTCTCGTGGGTTAGAACTTCGAGGTACTTCGGTGGCTCTCATTCACGCAATGGCGGTAGCCGTCAATGTAATGATATAGTTTGTCAGTGAATCCCCTCAAGGCACAAGCCGGGCATGGTCACGAGCCTTGGTTAGATCCACTAACTCCCTAATTAAATCCCAGGGATACTCCTTAAGCTAATCAATTCCACCGACCGTTGGCATGATCTCAGTACGAGTTCTCCTAGAGATTTGGCTGGATCGACCAAAAATACTTCCCCTTTATTCCCAACACAACCTAGAAATCCAGATCTACATCTTTTTCCTAGAGTCTTAGGGCTTACCCATCAGATTTAGAGAAGATTACTCACACATGGCAATTAGAACAAATAAAGATGCAATTTTTACCATGGAAACCATCGTAACAATTAAAACAAGCAAGAAATGAGAATCGTACATACCAAAACCAGGAGAGAACAATACCCAATGAAAAATAAATGAACTCCAATAGATTCCAATGCACAAGAGACAATAACAATTCAATCTTTTGCAACGACGGCTCAATAGAAACCCTAGATCTAAAAACAACTAATTAAATCTCTCCCCTCTAAAAATAATTTAAAAAGCTGACTAAAACATCAGGAAAATCGTCTCAAATACATAGAGGTGGACCCAATAAGAAAATCTGAAAGTCTGAAAGTTTGGGGCCCACAAGTCACCGACCGAGTCGGCTGCTCGGTCGAATAGGCGCCTGCTCGATCGAACAGGCACCTTAGCTGCTGCTTGCTAGAAGAGGGATCCGGGCTACTCGGTCGAGTAGCTTGCCTACTCGGTCGAGTCATCAGTAGGTCGGAACTCCCCTTCCAAATTGTCGCTCTACCTACTCGGGTCGAATATGCCCTGCTCGGTCGAGTCGTCAGAGGATCAAACATTCTTCTCCAAAACGTCACTCTACCTGCTCGGGTCAAGTAAGTCCTGCTCGGTCGAGTAGGCTGCTGGTGGAAGGGAGCTCGAAAGATGGATCGACTCGGGTCGAGTCGTCACTCTGTTCGGTCGAGTGGAGCATGCATGCTCCTCCTGATGGACTCGTGTGTCAGCTCGACTGAGTAGCTGGTGCTACTCGGGTTGAGCCGCCTAGGAAAAACCACTGGGGCTTGAGCTTTGGCTCCTTTCTCTCGCTCGCTTCTTCTCATCTCCTCCCATATTCTTCCAAACCTCGATGAATTCCTGTAGAGTCTCGCCAACGGTATCATGGACGTGCTGGGTGTGTCCATGTCCCAAAATGGCTCCAAATCACTCCAAAATCCCTGAAAATCCACAAAGCTCTACGAAACTCGAATATAGCATTAGAAGCGCAGTATCGTATGAAAATACGGGATTTGGATGCGGATATGACATGAAATGCAATGAAATGATGCTATGAAAAGATGAAAAATATGGACACATCAAAATCCCCCAAGCTTACATATTACTTGTCCTCGAGGAAGACGAATACTAAGCTCACCGGGCGATAATAAAAGAAAATAGAAGAGATAGGAGATGGAGAGGGGCGCTAAAATGTTCAGTCAGATCTCAAGCCCAAGCAGTATATCACAATACTTCGAATAATAAAACACATGCTAATAGTATTTTCAAGTCATACTAATCATATGGCTAGCATGCAATAAAGGCAAAGGTAGGGATCCTCTAAAATTATGCTGTCAAGCGATGAAGCCGCTCGACCGAGCGCCCTCTTAGAAGACTTGATCTCGCTCGGTTGGAATTGATTTCGCTCGCTCGAGTGATTGTCCGCTCGACCGAGCGAATTAGATGCGAACTTTTTCGAGAGCTACAAGGCAAAAATAGGAGCTCACGAAATTTTTCGAGAGCTACAAGGCAAAAAATAGGAGCTCACTGACGACTGGCTCGACGAGCGTTGGGGGTCGCTCGGTCGAGCGAGTTGTATCGCTCGGCCAAGAGACCCATCGCAGCCTTGCTCCTCCTTCATGATGTCACAGCTCGGTCGAGTGTGTGAAGCGCTCGACCGAGCGACCTGGAAGCTCAACTCCAAGCTTAACTTCCCCTCTCTTCTCTTCTTCTTTGCTTCTTCTTTCTTGCTTCTCTTCCTTTCTTCTTTCCTTCATTGCTCTCCAGCAGTTTTGAGTCGTCAAATGCGGCGAAGCCAGTGCACCGGCATCGGTGTTCGTGTCCTCTTCTCCAATATACTCTGAATTGCTTGATATTCTCCGAAATGCAAACAAACGCTGTTAAACTCAAATAGTTTCAGTTATTAGCATAAAAACATATACAATCGGAATTTAAGCAATCATTTTGACGTGTAAACATATATATATATAATGTGGAATATTATGACACATTAATATCCCCCAAGCTTACCTCTTACTCATCCTCAAGGAAGACTAGTAAGAAGTGAACCCGAGAGAGGAATACAATGGAGAGGTGAGGTGATGGCGTATAATGGAGACAATGGGCTTAATCTTAAATTCAGCAAATGTATGAACCCAATGAATGCAAGAATGCTTGAACACTCATCAATATGTAAAAAGAACACACATACACACAAAATATTTAAGTCCCACATAAATGATCATATGTGGATTTCAATAAAAGTGATGAACTCGATAAACGATAAAATGAGAGTAGAGCCACATCCTATCATAGTTTATCATGAAATATGCTAAGTTCACAGAAATGAATCCAAACTCATTCTCTAAGTAGTATAAATATGTCATGATCAAATATTTCCAAGCATGCGTGGTGTTTTGTTAAGCTTCACGGAACGAGTTAGTGAATTCAATTAAGGTAAGGCATCACCACACTACGCCTGTTTCATAACTCCTAGAACCCATCAACTTTCGCATGTCCCTATTCTATACAGAAAGTGGGGGTAAGGATATAGAATTTTTCTTTTTACAATTGTTTTTGGCTATAAAATTTTCTTATATACATATTTTTCTTTCTTTATATAACCGAGATAGTTCAATATATACAAGAGGCGGCCTATGCATCCCAGACAAGACGGTCTTAGGGCATTGGATTACAAAGAACCCCTAGGGCCTTTATTTAGGATATTTGTTTGATTTTTGTATTATTGGGATTTTTGCAAACTCACGTAAACGTGATGGAATGCAAAACATGATCAAAGATTATTTATTTGGCTATAGACAAAAGAAATGGAAAAAGCATAGAATCTTGACATGGCTTGGTTTCAGGAATTCTAATTGTCACTACTTTGGTTGTCGTGTGGTTATCCCATCTCTTTTGAATTACTAAACATTCATGAACAATATAATTATCAATCAAATCATGCAAGAGTCAAATAATTTTCAGATTTTTTATTCATTCATTTTTAGCTTAATTGTTTCGAGAATATGGTCGTGAAACTATGGATTCTACTATAAAAGGCATATTAACGATGATACTCTAATTAAGGAATTGAACTATAATCTAACAGATACCAGAGTTCATAAAAAAATCCATAATATTTCATAAAAAAGAAGCATATGAGACGTAAAAAGAGAAGTGAACATGGTTCATCTGAAAATTTAAAGTGTGTTTCACGACGAAGCAAAGTGCGTGCACTGTGCACTCTCCCAAGCTTAAATGTCCTCGATGCGTGTATGATATAAATAGATGACAACGGTAAAATGAAGAGCTACACATCATAATAATATCTCTACCCCAAGCTATGTCAGATGGTGCCTGGTGTGGACAGACTGGCATAAAAATTGGGGAGATAAGCAAAGTAAGCACAATAAACTTAGGGTGGGTAATTAAGTCATAGAATAGGGTGGGGTCCAAAAGATAATTGAGCAACCATCATAGGGGTGAATTTATTAAACTAGGACTTTATAAAAGTCCTATACGGTCCTCTCACTATCGAGATGATTCATGATTATTCAAAGCATAAAAATTTACACTACAGCTACACTATTGGATTGATACCACCTGTAGCAAAAGGCGGATCCAGTATCTTTGCTTGTGCAGGCAATTGCTCCAGCTGATCCTTCTGTGGATCCGCCAAGTGCGTGTAGCCACTAACACCAACGAACTCCAGCGGTGCATCCCCTATCATTCCTCGTAGGCGTCCACCTGTATCCTGAGAAGAACGGAATGCATCAATCCGCTGTGAAAGAATTTTACCCTGAACAAATGTTTCCCAAAGCGGGTCGTCAATATAAATATTTAGAATTAAGGATGGTTGACAACACTTCCCTGGAAATAAGTATCTACTCTCAATTTCCTTGTCCGCTCTCTCCCTGGTGTCCTCTCTAAGCTACTTAGGTAGCTCCTGTTCAAATGTATATGTCACCTTGTCAGGTGACTCTTCACCATGCTCACCTGGTTCTTCAAACAGGAACACGTCCAAGCATACCTCCGGTCCATAATTGTAAGTGTCCTGCAACAGGTATGACGTGTCGAAAAGATTTGAATCAAAATAAATATCAAATAGGATGCATGATTCAGAAATGGAGTGGGCAAAAATATCTCCATGAGTGGGAGCGGTAGGCTCTGGTCGGTGGTTCTCTGTCGCAGCAAATGGTGGAGGTGGCTGCGGAAGCTCAACTGAAGGTGTGCAATACTTGGGCTCCATGTGAATATCTGTATCCTCATCCCAAATAGTGTCCTCCTCAACTGTTTGCTTTGGCTCTGCTAGCATGACCTCCTCAACAATGTCCTCTGGTGCTGCAGGCTGCTCTATGGGTTCATGTATCTCAACCAATGTATAAAAATGTATCTTATCCCCCTCAACTTGAGCGTGGACTCCATCATTAATGGTACCTATAGAAGAGATGCGATGAATAACAAAATCGTGAAATGCAAGCTCAGAAGGATCACATGCCGTTATTGTCATTGGACCAATGGACCGAACTTCGTCCACGATGCTACTCAATAGGGCCAAAAATGTCTCCTCCTCTGGCAGTTCAGATGTCTCTATCTGTGGAGAGTTGATGGTGCAAAAGTGAAGACGATCACCTTCAAGTGAAACAAACACTCCGTCTGTGATAGTATCTGCATCAGAGACATTAGCCATAATGAAATCGATGAATACTTGATCGGATGCGGTTAGAGAACAGGTAGATCGAGCCATATTTATCATTTGTTCTCAGGCTGCTGCCAATTGCAGATCACCGAACTTTCACACGTGCATCCTCCTCACAAACTCACGTGAGGATCCTTTCAGCCCTCCATCAAAGCTACAAAACAGCTTCTTCACAAAAAATATGCACGAAACGGGTACCCTCTTAATAGGCTGTAACGACCACTTTTCGTTGTACGTTTTTCGTGCACGTGCTTTTGGCCGTGCACGTGTTTGTTTTAGACTTTGTTTGTTTGTGAACACTTTAGTGTGATATGCCGTTGTGAACGTCTCTGAGAGTATTAAATAGTGGCACTATCTTGGAACGACACTTCTCGAGTCGTTTTCCCACAATTTAAACTTACTCGATGAGACGTGACGATTCTCACTCTTGACGGGAGACGTTTCTATTTTTAGTTTCGTCGTCCGACGTCAAATTTGAGATCCGTCTTCTTAGTTAGCTCACATTTGTCGCCACGATCACCCCGATATTTATTTTATAATTTTTGGAGTTTATTTGACCACTTTTATATTTTTAACAAGTTTTATATTATTTTTAATAATTAGTTTTTAAATTATTTTCGGCCAAATAAAATTTATTTGAGTTTTAAACGTTTTAAGGAATTTTTGAGCCAATTTCCAGCTCATTTGGACCAAGTCAAACCCTTGGGTGAGTTGGAGTAGTTGGAATTCAAATTTTAAATTATTTTAATATTCTAATCCTATTAGATTTAGCCCTAGACCAAGTCAACCCATCTATACTATATAAGCAACCCCTAGGAAGACCTATTTTCGCAAGAAATTAACCCTAGCCTCTTCCAAAACCCAAAATTGACGTTGCGACGATTTGTCGCAACGTTGCGACGAACGGCAGCCGCACGACCAAAGAAATCGCCCCCGTTCCCTCGGTCTGACCGGCAGCTCCACCCGCACCAAGCCCCGCCCGCTACGCTGCAGCCATCGCCCCGCTTCTCCGTGCCTGACCGAGATATTCTCTCGGTCAGACCGATGGCCGCCCCCGCTGTCGCCGCATCCCCGCTCCGCACCAACGCTCCGCATCGACCCCGCCTTGTCGCCTGCATCCGCTCGTGTCTGACCGAGCGGGCCGCCCGCACCGATCGATGTTGCAACGTTGCAACGTTGCAACGTTGCAACCCCCGCATCCACAGCGCCCGACCGACCCCTCCCTCCGCACCGACCGAGAGCCCCGACCCCGCACCGACCCGCTGCGCTGCACAAGCCTGTTTCCCCGCAGCGACCGACGGAGCCCCCCGCATTTGGCTGAGTACGACAGAGAGCAAACGTCGCAACCCCGCATCCGTCGCACCACTTGCCACCGTGGGCCCCCCCAAGTTCTCCAGAGATATTGTGGGTCCCCCAAAGGCCCCTAGGACTGCTGTGGGCCCCACCTAGGTGTGTTCTCTTCGACGACTTGCCGCGTACGACGTCGTCGCACGTCGTAGGCCGTCGTCGCACGTGCGAGCTTTGGAATCTGGAATCGTCGCCCGGGTTGATGCTCTGAACTTTCCAGCGAGGAAACTATATTGGAATCAGGACTTGGAGCGCGTTCTATTATTCCAACCCCCGGTGTCGCTACCCGACGCCGGTGTAGCTTTCGCGTCGTGTTGAGGTAACGCTTTGCACCCCTAGGACCCCCAACCCAATGCATGCTAATCAAGACTAAAATCGGTATTTTTAAAGTATTTTAAATGTTTTAAATTCACTAATGAAGATTAATAATATGGACTTTAGGCCGGTGGACTTGTGCACGTAGGATAATTGTGATTTTGGACTCATTGGACGGTGTGCTCAGACGTCGTGCTTGCAGGCAAGTGAAACTTGCCAACTCTTGTGTAGGGCCATGTTTTTAGGCCACTTCCTTGTTCCTAGCGTAAAAGAGACTAGTCAGTGAAATGATAGCTGGCTAGACGCCTACTTGATCTAGTTTGACAACGAAACTAGATCCGTCACCTAATTGATCTAGCTTGACAACGAAGCTAGATCCAACCCTTTAAACTTGTTGTTCATGCATACTAAACTGTCACGTTTACTTTTCTTATCTGTACGCACTTTTAACTGCCATGCATTGCATTCTACATGTCATCCAAGTTGATTGTTGCATTCGTAGCACACGCTACAATACTTGTACTCGTACTACTTGTTTCTGGCTAGGTGCACCCCTAGGCCATACTTGTTTAAAACACTTCCTGGCTCGTGGTCCAGAAGCGGGCCTCATGTGTTGGCTAGAAACCAATGCCCGATACACGTGGAGGGGTAGGGATAAACGGTTACTTGAGCTTAGGAGTGGCCTGATCCGCCCTCTAGCCAAAAGACGGAATCTCTGTGCACGAGGTGCTTACTTTCCTTGTCTTGTACTTGTCTTGTGAATGATTCATGTAATACTTGTCATCCATGCCATGCCATGCTCGTACTTTACTTTACTTTACTTTACCTGCTGCACTCATACTTTAACTGCCATGTCATTGCATCATGCTAGAACTGCTAGGTTGCTCTTACTTGTACTTTCAGTTTCACTTGCACAAGTCTTCCAGACTTGTTGACATGTGCCCCTTTCTCTTTGGGTGTCACATGTTAGACCCTGAGCCAGAGATAGTTGTAGCGGACGAGGTAGTTGCTGACACTGAGCCTACGTTCGTCGGGGAGTTCGTGGACACCGGAGACCAGTTTTAGAGACTGTTGGCGTTGCTTTTGCTTTAGGTTGCTGTTAGATGTCGGTGCTTGCACCATTACTTGTTGTTGTACTTTGTACTTTTGTTGGCCTTGTTTGGGCCTTTAGTCTCTTTTCCTTTAGCCTGGTGGCTTTTCTGCGATGTTGGAATTTATATTTATGGATATTCTGAGATTATTCTTTTGTCTCATTTCATTATTATTATCTTGTTTCGCTCGCGTTGCAAGGACCTGCAGTTTTAAATTTGATTGACGCTTATCGGACTTGTAGCTTTGTAGCTCCAAGTCTGAGCGGACCTTCTCACGCTTCGCCTCCATATTTTTGGGAAGCGGGGCGTGACAGGTTTTGTTGGTGGCCCATGCAGGTCCGGTCTTGCAATTGCGAATTAACGAAACAACGATAATAACGGAATGTCCATTAAATAAATTGCAACATCCGAGTCATAAGCCCTGAGTCTAGTCGTTTTCTTACGACACTAGGTGGTAAGAAGACTTAGTTAGACGTCCGTTCTTGCTAGTTAGAGGCCCCTGATTGATAGTTAGGCTCCCTGTCAGTAATTGATCGCCGTAGGAGTTACCCTAGTGGTCCTTGCCTAACCCTGACCATATTAGACTTCTAGAATTTCCTTCCGTCGTTCGCTTGGGTTCATCGATTTCGGACCGGGATGAACGCATTTCATTACCGTCTAGCTCCTTAGAAGTCTTAGCGCTTAGTTTTTAATCTTTAGTTGGTCGACCGTAGGTGTTTCCGTAGACTTCCTGATTCATATCCTAGGAGTATGAATGTTCTGATCATCCGACTAATTTCCTTGCCTCGATTCACGAGATCGCCTCATGACGATCGTCGTCACTCTTCGAACATCTCCATTACAAATCCTGAATCTTCTGAAAGTATTTTTCGATTTCCTCTTTCCCTAAGTTTAACCTTGTTCAAAATTTTAATATACTTATACTTCATACTCCTTCATTGATCTAAATTTTTTTAAAAAAAACTTTTGTCGAAATTTTTGAACACTAGTTATAATATTTTTCCAGCCTATAATTTCCGTACTTATGTAATTGTGTTGCCCTTCATATATTAATTTTATATAGAACCGTACTTTTATTTTTCCCAATACGATTTATAATTTTCCTTCTTATACGAATGAAACGTCGCGTTTACTTTAATATACTTTCAAGACACATGGAATTTCAGCTTTCAGCAAGTTGGCTTTTGCTCGTCGTTTTCGCTACTTCAGATTTTTGCAAAATCGCTATTTTCATAACCTCTTCCTTCTTTAGACCCCCTGACTTGATTTTAAAGATTTGCTATTCGACCTTGATAATTCTTATGCTAAATTACTATTATTTTCTTCCGCTCACCATACACGCTTTTGGAAAAATTTCTAAACCAAATTGAATTTCAATTATTTTTATATCCGTGCCAGACTTGTGGTGCTCGTATATTAAGAACCCTGCGTAAATCAGTTTTTTTTTTTCATTTTTTTGCAAACCCTGGTTCTCTAAAAGTAGTTTCAATGTTGGTTATTTTAAAATTTTCCATAGCCTAAAGTTTTGAAGCATTTAACATGAGTTTAAATCCTTCCGTTACTTGATTTCATTCTTTGACTTTCAAAAACTTTTGACAACACTAACGGATAGAATTTTCTAAACCATGTCCTTAATATTCGTGTAAATAATTTTACTTCCTTTTACATTGATTTTATATAAACCAATAAAACATTTTCTCTTATTATGAATATTCGACTCAAACTTATTTCAACGCGCTTTATCGATCTTCAAATATTTTATACAGATGAGGAATTCCAACTTTTTTTTGAAGTACAACAGTTTTCAATTTTGCGTATTTTAGCTCATGCTATTTACCCTATTTTCTTTTCCCCTCCTATATAAGCATCACTACATCTCCCTTTTCCCTCAACCTAAACATCACCATCGAGTCAATGCTTTCCCTAACCAAGCCGTCTCCTTGTATTCGTCCTATCTGAACTCGTGCTTATCGATCCTTCCCTCGTCACGACCTCGACCTCTCTTCATTGCTTAGGCCTTAGGATCCGTCAATGTCTGTGTCAACCCTTAATTGTTAGTAGGCCCTTGGACCTTGTGAGGTAGTCGTGGTGCACGTACCTAAGTTGTGTACGTGGGCTTGAATGAGTGTGCCCCCATAGTATATTGATGCTTGCCTATTGTGTGGTATATATATATACTCGGAGTTATTCGTGATAGTATGAAGTTGTGGTGTGTTAGTAGTTATAGATTTTTGTGTGGATAGCTATACTATACTAGGGATGCCTGTGTATTAGAGTTAGCGTTGAAATATCTAAGTTGTGTATGTAGTTAGAGATACTTATAATGGTTGAAGTAAATGATTGGTAAAGCTATGTGTATGATAGTAGTGATAATAATAAGTGTACGTATAGTTAAGTAAGTAGGCCTATAGAGTGACCCATATATATTAGCACGTATGAGCGTGTGCTCGTATGTGGGTATGCATTGTGTTTAGACATAAGTAGTTATGTTTTGATGCCTGAGTATATAGGTGATATACATATGGTAGTAGGAGTATAATTTTGATTGGTATTGCTTGCTTTTCGGGATGTTGCATGCGTGCATACCGTGAGGTATACACGACTATTGCACATCTTAATTATGTATGTGTGGATGTGTTAGTATACTAATTATAGGTAGTAGGATATGGTGTGAATATATACATTATTTATGTGTGACTATACGGTGAATGTTTGTACTAGAGAGGGTATTATAAATATGTGGGTGCTGATGTCGGTAATGTTATTATTATGGTATATAAATTGATTTAACTATGTGGGTGTTATCTGACTAAATATTAAGTGTGATTGACCTATGGAATGTATATGGTTGTATTGGTAGATGCATATATATATATATATATATAATGGAGTGGTATTGGTATATGTATGAATGCTGTGTTACGTGTATAGAATATTCTGATGTGTGTATTGAGTTTCACTCAAGCTTGAGTGAGTATACTCTAAGTATATTGAATGTATGTTTGTAGTTTGAATATAGCAATGCTTGATGTATGTATAGTAATAGAAGTGTTTGTGCCTGGTTGAGTTACGCACATGACTGTGGGTCGCTACACCAGTATATAGTTATAGGTGTTGGTCTTGTGGTATAGTTATTTACTAAGGACTTGCTTGTGTGCTAGCTAAAACTAGGTGCATAGATGTGCTAGTAATATAATGGTATGAATGGTATGCGTAAATGAAATGTTAGCGTGTATGGGTGTGTACCAAGCACGGGTAGGTATGTGCTTAGTTATAGGCTTGATGACTATGATATATGTGGCGTGTCGTAAATACAGTTATAGGACCGTACGTAATGTGAATGTATGGTGAAATATTGGAATGTATTTGTGTCACGACCCGCTTCCCTGAAATGGAGGCGAGACGTGAAAAGGTCCGCACGGGAGTGGAGCTGTGAAGCCCCAAACCCGATAAGCGTCCACAATACATAAGGAGGTCCCTGTAACCACAACAGAATAGCAATAATAACACAAGGCGAGACTGAAAATAAAATTCCACATCTCACAAATTGTCCAACATCAACAAAAGTCCAACATCCAGAAAAGCCACCAGGCTAAAAGAAAAGAGTCTAAGGGCCCAGAACAAGGCCAACAAAGAAACGACATAACAAAATATAGGTGCTACGCACCGATAACAAAACAACTGTCTAATAAAAGTAAAACACAACGAAGACACTAGGACTGGTCCCCAGTGTCCACGTACTCCCCGTCAAACACAAGTACGGGCTCGGCGTCAGCAAACACCTCGTCCTCAACAAGTAACTCAGGCTCGGGCTCTAACATGTGTCACCCAAAAGAGAAAAGGGGCACATGTCAGCAAGTCGAAAGACTTGTGCAAGGAAACGGGAATAATGGTAAACTAGCAACCTAGCAATTAAAACATGGTGCATGGCAAGTAAAGTACGGTGGTGACAAGTAAGATAAAGGAGAGTACAAGTGGCAAGTATCAAGTGGTAGGGGTGACATGTAATGTCAAGTAACAAGTAAAGTAAAGTATAGTACAAGCGGCAAGGGGTTGTTGTGACATGTAATGTCAAGTAACAAGTACAAGTACAAGGGATCACTCAACGAGTGCCCTATTGCCCGCAGGCTGTGTTCAAGTATCAAGTACAAGGGATCACTCAACGAGTGCCCTATTGCCCGCAGGCTGTGATGAGCTCGTCTTCTGGAACACGAGCCAGAAAGTGTATTTGATAAGTATGGCGTAGGGGTGCACCTAGCCGGAACAAGTAACACTAGTATGTAGCGATGCTACGCAATCACGATGAGTATTCAAGCATGCAATGACATGAGCATATAATTCGCATGCCGTTAATTAAATTAAACGTGACAGGCGAAATGCAATGACATGAACATATTCGCGTACCGTTAATTAAATTAAACGTGACAGGCGAAATGCAATGACATGAACATATTCGCGTACCGTTAATTATATTTAAACATGGCAGTTAAAATGCAATAGCAGTTAAGGATGCATGAATGACAGGAACAGTTATTTCGCGTACCGTTAAGGGAAAGTAAACGTGACATACAAGCATGATGAGGGTGACGGACCAAGCTTCGTTGTCAAGCTAGGTCAATGGCGTCTAGACGGCTATCCTTTCACCGTCTAGTCTCTTTTACGCTAAAGCAAGGTAAATGGCCTAAATCATGGCCTAAATCAAGAGATGCAAGTTTCACTTGCCTAGCACCGGGGATGACGGTTCGAAAGTTCGTTTCCGCGGATGCTAGCTTACGGGGAATCGCTGTTATGGGGAACAATCATCAAAACACAAGTATTTTATTAGGGTTTCATAAAAATTACAATAGGATATGAAAACAACGGTAGATCGATTTCTTACCGAGAGGAGGCGGAAGAAACACTCCGGGGAACCCTAGGATCAGATCTGGAAGCAAATGGAGAAGTTTGGGGAAACTAGGGTTTTGGGGGATTTGGGGATTTTGATGGGTTTGGGTGAGATTTTGGGGAAGATGAGAGGTGGATGGAGTGAATGGTTGGATTGGATGATGATTCTAGGGCTTTGAATGGAGAAATGGAGCTTGGAGGGAGATGGGGCTGAAGGGGGAAGATTTTAGGGTTTTGGGTCGTGTTGGAGAAGAAGAAGTCGTTTGGGAGGGGTATTTATAGGTTGGGCTGGCGGCTGCCCAGAAATTAGGGTTTTAACACTGGTTAGTCAGTCAAAGAGCAACCACTGACCGACTAGTTTGGCAACTAGTCGGTCGGTCGACCAACGCAGACCGACTAAGTGCAAACAGTAACTCCTGAACGAAAATAGGATTTTAGAGTTAGTCGGTCCATGAACAAATACTGACCGACTAGTTTAGCATCTAGTCGGTCGATGAACGTTCTTAGACCGACTAAGAGTAAACAGTAACTGATACAAAAATAATATGATGAGTTAGTCGGTTCAAGAAGCATTGCTGACCGACTAGTTTGCAACCTAGTCGGTCAACCAACGTTCTTAGACCGACTAACGATAAACAGTAACTCCTGAGAAATTTAGAAAGCTAACTAGTCGGTCCAAGAAGGATTGCCGACCGACTGGATCGTCATCTAGTCGGTTGGTGGCCCTTCTTACACCGGCTAATGAGCACAGAAAAGTACCGATACGGAGCGCGGGGCCCCGGGATCGATTCCTAAGACTCCTAGGCTTGATCTAATAGTTAGATACGACCGTTAAGAAGTCCGTCACGAGTGACATACTTTGAAATCGACAATCCTAAGGAAGAAGCGAGAAAATACGACGAATCGATCGAAAATGAAATCTACGGAGACTAAAACCACACAAGAGGAGAAAATCCACCAAAACATATATTATATTATATTAAATCCAGATACATGAAAAAGCAGTCGTTACATCCTCCCCAACTTAAGAAAAATTCCGTCCTCGGAATTCCCAAAAACTCACGAGTCCGGAAACAAAAGTGGGAAACGCTCTCGCATCTCATCCTCATTCTCCCAAGTAGACTCTCCAGGTGAACCGTGTCGCCACATCACCCTCACAAGATTGACAATCTTGTTCCGAAGCGATTTCTGACGCCTGTCCAGAATCTGCACTGGATGCTGGTCATACGTCATATCGGGGCGAACGGTAATCTCCGAAAAATCTACCGCATGAGACGGATCGCTAATGTATCGACGAAGCTGCGACACATGGAAAACATTGTGAACTCCTTCCAAAGATGGCGACAAGGCCAAGCGATAAGCTACCTCGCCAACCCTCTCCAAAACGTCAAACGGTCCAATGTATCGCGGGCTCAACTTCCCACGCTTCCCAAAACGAATCACACCATGATTCGGGGAGATCTTCAAGAACACATGGTCGCCCGGCTGAAACTCCAAAGGACGACGTTTAGCATCCGCCCAATGCTTAAAACGGTCCTGAGCAATTCTCAACCTCTCCCGAATATTCCTGACGATCTCCACGGCCTCCACGATCATCTCAGGTCCCAACAACTCCCGATCGCCAACGTCATCCCAACTCAATGGCGATCGACATTTCCTCCCATAAAGAGCGGCGAAAGGCGCCATGCCAATACTCGCCTGGAAGCTGTTGTTGTAGGAAAACTCTACCAGATGTAGATGGTCCTCCCACGAACCCTTGAAATCCAACATGCACGCCCTCAGCATGTCTTCCAAAATCTGAATCGTCCTCTCGGACTGGCCATCCGTCTGCGGATGGTACGCCGTGCTGAAACTCAGACGCGTACCCAAGCTCTTCTGCAAACTCTGCCAAAACTGAGATGTGAACCGCGTGTCTCTGTCAGACACGATACTCACGGGGACTCCATGAAGTCGCACAATCTCCTGCACGATTCACGTTACATCACTATCCAAACTAGGAAAAGGAAATAAAAACGGAGAGTAAAAAGAATTTTACCACCATATATCTCCTCGATAGCGCCTCAGTGGACTGTCCCACTCGGAACGGAATAAAGTGCGCAGATTTGGTCAATCGATCTACGATCACCCAAATCGCGTCATTCTGCTTCGGACTCCGAGGTAGTCCAGTCACGAAATCCATAGTGATGTGTTGCCATTTCCATTCCGGAATCGGAAGCGGTTGTAGCAACCCGGCCGAACGCTGATGCTCCGCCTTCACTTGCTGGCAGACCAAGCACTTGGCTACACTCCGAGCCACGCTCCTCTTCATACCATGCCACCAATAATGCAGACGAAGATCCTGGTACATCTTGGTGCCACCAGGATGCATAGAATACGGCGAACTGTGTGCCTCCACCATCAATTCCTCTCTGATATCCCCAGCTGGCGCACACAACCTGGCTCCGAACCTCAGCGAGCCATCCTCATGAATCAAAAAGTCAGTCCGCAGACCGGCTTCCACCATCTCCCGAATCTTCACCAGCTTCGGATCCTCAGCCTGGCCAGCCTTAATCCGATCCACGATCGTCGACTGTACCTGCATGTACATCAACGACGAAGCCTCTCCAGGAAGAACAATCTCCACACCAGACTCGCAAAAATCCTGCTGCAATCTCCACTGCGAGGTCAAAATCATCACCGCTGGAAGCCTACTCAAAGCATCTGGAACCACATTCACCTTGCCAGGGTGAAACTGCAAATCAATATCATAATCCGCCATAAGCTCCAACCATCGACGCTGTCGCATGTTGAGCTCCTTCTGAGTGAAGATATACTTCAAGCTTTTGTGATCGGTGAAAATCTTCACTTTCTCACTCAGCAAGAAGTGCCTCCAAATCTTAAGAGCAAACACAACGGCAGCCAACTCCAAATCATGCGTCGGATAATTCTTCTCATGAACCTTAAGCTGACGAGACGCATACGCCACAACATGCCCGTGCTGATGCAACACACAACCGAGACCCTTGCCAGAAGCATCGCAAAAGATCTCAAATCCACCGCTGCGATCAGGCACGACAAGAATAGGGGTAGTCGTCAATCTCTCCTTCAGAATACCAAAAGCACTCTCACAATCACCCGACCAAGCAAAAGCAACATCCTTCCGCGTCAACCTGGTCATCGGCTCAGCAATACGAGAAAAGTCCTTAATGAATCGCCGATAGTAACCAGCAAGTCCAAGAAAACTCCGAATCTCAGATGCTGACGACGGAACAGGCCACTCCCTGATGGCCTGAATCTTCTCGGGATCCACTGAAATACCATCTCCAGTCACCACATGCCCGAGAAAAGCAACTCGATCCAGCCAAAACTCGCACTTCGAAAACTTAGCATACAACCGATGCTTCCTCAAAATCTCCAACACCGTCCTTAAGTGCGAGGCGTGCTCTTCCTCCGACTTCGAATAGATCAGAATGTCGTCAATAAAGATAACGACAAACTTATCCAAAAAGTCGTAGAAAATCAGGTTCATCAGATTCATGAAAACTGCGGGCGTGTTAGTTACGCCGAAAGGCATAACCACGAACTCATAGTGTCCATACTTCGTCCTGAACGCTGTCTTCAGAACATCATCCTTCTTCACCTTCAACTGATGGTAACCACTCCTCAAATCCAATTTAGAAAACACCCTCGAACCTCCGAGCTGATCAAAAATATCATCAATGCGAGGCAACGGGTATTTATTCTTAATGGTCACCGTATTCAACTCCCGATAGTCCACGCACATACGACGCGAACCATCCTTCTTCTTAACCAGCAACACCGGTGCTCCCCACGGAGACACACTAGGATTAATATAACCCTTCAGCAACAGCTCATCCAACTGCTTCCGCAACTCTTCCAACTCAGCAGGTGCCATACGATACGGCGCCTTCGAAATCGGCTGCGCACCTAGAATAAGATCGATAGAAAATTCCAAAGCTCGATCAGGCGGCAAACCAGACATCTCCGCGGGGAAGACGTCGCCAAAATCTCGCACCACAGCTGGCCACTCCAGCTCCATCTGTATAGCCACAGTCTCCACCGGCCTGGCCCGAAATCTGATAGGACCAAGCGAACTGCTATCACGACTGAACTCAAACACTGGATGTCCGGGAATCTCGAACACCACCTTCTTCCTCCTGCAGTCGATCATAGCATAAAAGCTCGCAAGCCAGTCCATCCCAAGAACTGCATCATAGTTGATGATGTCGTGGACAATGAAATCAGCACAAAGCTCACGTCCACAAACCACCAACGGGCAAGAATTGCACCCACGATGCACCGAGACTACACCGTTCCCAGTGACGATATTCCAACTCTTAGGAAGAGAGGACGTCAACAAGGAATGCTTCTCCACGAAGCTCCGGGCCAAAATGCACATCGATGCACCAGAGTCAAAGAGGACTCGTGCAGGAAACATGCAAACCAAAACCACACCTAACAAGCAATTAACAATCAAATCCTAGTCTAGCAAACAATCATGAGCAAGCAACCAATGTAATCAAAAATCAACTAACTAAGGAAGATAAATAGCTAGAATGAGCGTTACCTGCAATAACTTCATCCACGGCCATGCTCTCCTCCTCAGTCATCAGAAAGGCCTGCCCTCTCGACGGAACAGCCTGCCGAAAGGCCTGTCTCTGTGGAACAAGGGGCGCTCCACGTCCAACGGGCACAGGAGCTCGCTGCTGCAACGGCTGTGCTGCAATAGGAGCCCGCCAAGGCTGTCTCGACTTCGGACACTCCCGAATGGTGTGGGCAGGATCTCCGCAGACAATGCACTGTCCTAGAAACCTCCTACACTGATCCTTGAGGTGTCCAGTCTTGCCACAGAAATGGCAAGTCTTCAGAATAGGCCCTCCTGGCCTCTTGAACTGCACCGGATGACTAGGCTTGAAACCAGGCCTAACCACCGCTCTGGCCTGCTCCATAGGCCTCTTCCCAGCTCCGGAAACATGTCCCTTCCTCTGATTCAAATTTAACTCTTGCCGCCTCGCAGCAATCAGAACCTTCTGATATGTCTCCAAGTCAGAAGAGGTCACAAAGCTCTGAAGCTCCAAGGCAAGTCCCTGGAGAAATCGCTGAGCTTTCTCATCGGCATCCTGCACCATCTTAGGTGCAAACCGACTGAGCCTCGTGAACTCCTGGTGGTACTGATCCACCGACAAGCTCCCCTGCTTCAGATCTATAAAGCGTTGCAGCATCACCTACCGAGCAGCCTTCGGGAAGAACTCTCCATCGAATCTGGACTTGAAGGTAGCCCAGACGATCGGCTCCACCAGCATCTTCTCTTCAGCATCCCATCAATTCCTGGCGTTATCCTTCAGCTGCCTCTTAGCCAGATCAACCCATCCAGCCGGGTTAATCTTCGCCATTGCCAAGTTATCCTCAATGTTCCTTATCCACTCGTCGGCAGCCAGAGGACCCTCAGAACCATCAAAATATGCGGGACCCAGCTCCCGAAATTGCTTCGCTCCTGGCTCAGAGCGAGGGGCATCCGGAAGAGCCCGGGCAGCTCGAGCAAGCGGAGCATTCTGGACTTGCAGAAGCACGCCCTGCTGAACTTGCATCATCTGGAGCATCATCCGCATCATCTCACCGCTGGTGGGTTCCCGCTCAGGCTCCTCATCATGAGGGATCGCGTCACTACCACCACCACGGGTGAATCGTCTTCCTGCCATCTAGTGACACAGAAAACGAATCAGATTAGACTCATAGCTTATAACTCGGACGTCGAACTTAATTTATTGGACATTCTAATATTATTATCGCTATTCCAAAAATCGCAGTTACAGAGGGACCTGCATGGGCCACCACTAAAACCTGTCACGACCCGCTTCCCTGAAATGGAGGCGAGACGTGAAAAGGTCCGCACGGGAGTGGAGCTGTGAAGCCCCAAACCCGATAAGCGTCCACAATACATAAGGAGGTCCCTGTAACCACAACAGAATAGCAATAATAACACAAGGCGAGACTGAAAATAAAATTCCACATCTCACAAATTGTCCAACATCAACAAAAGTCCAACATCCAGAAAAGCCACCAGGCTAAAAGAAAAGAGTCTAAGGGCCCAGAACAAGGCCAACAAAGAAACGACATAACAAAATATAGGTGCTACACACCGATAACAAAACAACTGTCTAATAAAAGTAAAACACAACGAAGACACTAGGACTGGTCCCCAGTGTCCACGTACTCCCCGTCAAACACAAGTACGGGCTCGGCGTCAGCAAACACCTCGTCCTCAACAAGTAACTCAGGCTCGGGCTCTAACATGTGTCACCCAAAAGAGAAAAGGGGCACATGTCAGCAAGTCGAAAGACTTGTGCAAGGAAACGGGAATAATGGTAAACTAGCAACCTAGCAATTAAAACATGGTGCATGGCAAGTAAAGTACGGTGGTGACAAGTAAGGTAAAGGAGAGTACAAGTGGCAAGTATCAAGTGGTAGGGGTGACATGTAATGTCAAGTAACAAGTAAAGTAAAGTATAGTACAAGCGGCAAGGGGTTGTTGTGACATGTAATGTCAAGTAACAAGTACAAGTACAAGGGATCACTCAACGAGTGCCCTATTGCCCGCAGGCTGTGTTCAAGTATCAAGTACAAGGGATCACTCAACGAGTGCCCTATTGCCCGCAGGCTGTGATGAGCTCGTCTTCTGGAACACGAGCCAGAAAGTGTATTTGATAAGTATGGCGTAGGGGTGCACCTAGCCGGAACAAGTAACACTAGTATGTAGCGATGCTACGCAATCACGATGAGTATTCAAGCATGCAATGACATGAGCAGATAATTCGCATGCCGTTAATTAAATTAAACGTGACAGGCGAAATGCAATGACATGAACATATTCGCGTACCGTTAATTAAATTAAACGTGACAGGCGAAATGCAATGACATGAACATATTCGCGTACCGTTAATTATATTTAAACATGGCAATTAAAATGCAATAGCAGTTAAGGATGCATGAATGACAGGAACAGTTATTTCGCGTACCGTTAAGGGAAAGTAAACGTGACATACAAGCATGATGAGGGTGACGGACCAAGCTTCGTTGTCAAGCTAGGTCAATGGCGTCTAGACGGCTATCCTTTCACCGTCTAGTCTCTTTTACGCTAAAGCAAGGTAAATGGCCTAAAACATGGCCTAAATCAAGAGATGCAAGTTTCACTTGCCTAGCACCGGGGATGACGGTTCGAAAGTTCGTTTCCGCGGATGCTAGCTTACGGGGAATCGCTGTTATGGGGAACAATCATCAAAACACAAGTATTTTATTAGGGTTTCATAAAAATTACAATAGGATATGAAAACAACGGTAGATCGATTTCTTACCGAGAGGAGGCGGAAGAAACACTCCGGGGAACCCTAGGATCAGATCTGGAAGCAAATGGAGAAGTTTGGTGAAACTAGGGTTTTGGGGGATTTGGGGATTTTGATGGGTTTGGGTGAGATTTTGGGGAAGATGAGAGGTGGATGGAGTGAATGGTTGGATTGGATGATGATTCTAGGGCTTGGAATGGAGAAATGGAGCTTGGAGGGAGATGGGGGCTGAAGGGGGAAGATTTTAGGGTTTTGGGTCGTGTTGGAGAAGAAGAAGTCGTTTGGGAGGGGTATTTATAGGTTGGGCTGGCGGCTGCCCAGAAATTAGGGTTTTAACACTGGTTAGTCGGTCAAAGAGCAACCACTGACCGACTAGTTTGGCAACTAGTCGGTCGGTCGACCAACGCAGACCGACTAAGTGCAAACAGTAACTCCTGAACGAAAATAGGATTTTAGAGTTAGTCGGTCCATGAACAAATACTGACCGACTAGTTTAGCATCTAGTCGGTCGATGAACGTTCTTAGACCGACTAAGAGTAAACAGTAACTGATACAAAAATAATATGATGAGTTAGTCGGTTCAAGAAGCATTGCTGACCGACTAGTTTGCAACCTAGTCGGTCAACCAACGTTCTTAGACCGACTAACGATAAACAGTAACTCCTGAGAAATTTAGAAAGCTAACTAGTCGGTCCAAGAAGGATTGCCGACCGACTGGATCGTCATCTAGTCGGTCGGTGGCCCTTCTTACACCGGCTAATGAGCACAGAAAAGTACCGATACGGAGCGCGGGGCCCCGGGATCGATTCCTAAGACTCCTAGGCTTGATCTAATAGTTAGATACGACCGTTAAGAAGTCCGTCACGAGTGACATACTTCGAAATCGACAATCCTAAGGAAGAAGCGAGAAAATACGACGAATCGATCGAAAATGAAATCTACGGAGACTAAAACCACACAAGAGGAGAAAATCCACCAAAACATATATTATATTATATTAAATCCAGATACATGAAAAAGCAGTCGTTACAATTTGAATGACTATATATATTATGAATTTATAGAAGTGGTGAATGTATATTATATATAGTGAAACTTGACTTAATTATGGTATGGCGTGACTACATGTGTTGATGTGTTTGGTGGTTGATGAATACTAGGGATTATTAGAGGGTAGTATACCCTTGATGTTTGTGCATAGGTAGCTACATATAGGTAGAGCAATGATTGTATTTTGTGAGACTATCCTTATATGAGTATCTGAAATATTGTTTTGTGTTTAGGTAAGTAGTAGCAGTTATATAAGGGATGTATGTTTATATACCTGATTGAAATACATGTATGAAGTTGACGGACTATAATAGGTATAAGTGTATACATACGTGAATGTATATATATACGTGTTGGTAGCAATAATGTTTGACTACCTAGTGCATATATGAGCACTTGTAATGACTATACTTGGTTTGAAATATAATGTGACTTGATTTGGGGTAGTTATTAGAGCGACTAGATGTATTAGGAAGTCCGAGGACGGACTTTATTTTAAGTTGGGGAGGATGTAACGACCACTTTTCGTTGTACGTTTTTCGTGCACGTGCTTTTGGCCGTGCACGTGTTTGTTTTAGACTTTGTTTGTTTGTGAACACTTTAGTGTGATATACCGTTGTGAACGTCTCTGAGAGTATTAAATAGTGGCACTATCTTGGAACGACACTTCTCGAGTCGTTTTCCCACAATTTAAACTTACTCGATGAGACGTGACGATTCTCACTCTTGACGGGAGACGTTTCTATTTTTAGTTTCGTCGTCCGACGTCAAATTTGAGATCCGTCTTCTTAGTTAGCTCACATTTGTCGCCACGATCACCCCGATATTTATTTTATAATTTTTGGAGTTTATTTGACCACTTTTATATTTTTAACAAGTTTTATATTATTTTTAATAATTAGTTTTTAAATTATTTTCGGCCAAATAAAATTTATTTGAGTTTTAAACGTTTTAAGGAATTTTTGAGCCAATTTCCAGCTCATTTGGACCAAGTCAAACCCTTGGGTGAGTTGGAGTAGTTGGAATTCAAATTTTAAATTATTTTAATATTCTAATCCTATTAGATTTAGCCCTAGACCAAGTCAACCCATCTATACTATATAAGCAACCCCTAGGAAGACCTATTTTCGCAAGAAATTAACCCTAGCCTCTTCCAAAACCCAAAATTGACGTTGCGACGATTTGTCGCAACGTTGCGACGAACGGCAGCCGCACGACCGAAGAAATCGCCCCCGTTCCCTCGGTCTGACCGGCAGCTCCACCCGCACCAAGCCCCGCCCGCTACGCTGCAGCCATCGCCCCGTTTCTCTGTGCCTGACCGAGAGATTCTCTCGGTCCGACCGATGGCCGCCCCCGCTGTCGCCGCATCCCCGCTCCGCACCAACGCTCCGCATCGACCCCGCCTTGTCGCCCGCATCCGCTCGTGTCTGACCGAGCGGGCCGCCCGCACCGATCGATGTTGCAACGTTGCAACGTTGCAACGTTGCAACCCCCGCATCCACAGCGCCCGACCGACCCCTCCCTCCGCACCGACCGAGAGCCCCGACCCCGCACCGACCCGCTACGCTGCACAAGCCCGTTTCCCCGCAGCGACCGACGGAGCCCCCCGCATTTGGCTGAGTACGACCGAGAGCAAACGTCGCAACCCCGCATCCGTCGCACCACTTACCACCGTGGGCCCCCCAAGTTCTCCAGAGTTATTGTGGGTCCCCCAAAGGCCCCTAGGACTGCTGTGGGCCCCACCTAGGTGTGTTCTCTTCGACGACTTGCCGCGTACGACGTCGTCACACGTCGTAGGCCGTCGTCGCACGTGCGAGCTTTGGAATCTGGAATCGTCGCCCGGGTTGATGCTCTGAACTTTCCAGCGAGGAAACTATATTGGAATCAGGACTTGGAGCGCGTTCTATTATTCCAACCCCCGGTGTCGCTACCCGACGCCGGTGTAGCTTTCGCGTCGTGTTGAGGTAACACTTTGCACCCCTAGGACCCCCAACCCAATGCATGCTAATCAAGACTAAAATCAGTATTTTTAAAGTATTTTAAATGTTTTAAATTCACTAATGAAGATTAATAATATGGACTTTAGGCCGGTGGACTTGTGCACGTAGGATAATTGTGATTTTGGACTCATTGGACGGTGTGCTCAGACGTCGTGCTTGCAGGCAAGTGAAACTTGCCAACTCTTGTGTAGGGCCATGTTTTTAGGCCACTTCCTTGTTCCTAGCGTAAAAGAGACTAGTCAGTGAAATGATAGCTGGCTAGACGCCTACTTGATCTAGTTTGACAACGAAACTAGATCCGTCACCTAATTGATCTAGCTTGACAACGAAGCTAGATCCAACCCTTTAAACTTGTTGTTCATGCATACTAAACTGTCACGTTTACTTTTCTTATCTGTACGCACTTTTAACTGCCATGCATTGCATTCTACATGTCATCCAAGTTGATTGTTGCATTCGTAGCACACGCTACAATACTTGTACTCGTACTACTTGTTTCTGGCTAGGTGCACCACTAGGCCATACTTGTTTAAAACACTTCCTGGCTCGTGGTCCAGAAGCGGGCCTAATGTGTTGGCTAGAAACCAATGCCCGATACACATGGAGGGGTAGGGATAAACGGTTACTTGAGCTTAGGAGTGGCCTGATCCGCCCTCTAGCCAAAAGACGGAATCTCTGTGCACGAGGTGCTTACTTTCCTTGTCTTGTACTTGTCTTGTGAATGATTCATGTAATACTTGTCATCCATGCCATGCCATGCTCGTACTTTACTTTACTTTACTTTACCTGCTGCACTCATACTTTAACTGCCATGTCATTGCATCATGCTAGAACTGCTAGGTTGCTCTTACTTGTACTTTCAGTTTCACTTGCACAAGTCTTCCAGACTTGCTGACATGTGCCCCTTTCTCTTTGGGTGTCACATGTTAGACCCTGAGCCAGAGATAGTTGTAGCGGACGAAGTAGTTGCTGACACTGAGCCTACGTTCGTCGGGGAGTTCGTGGACACCGGAGACCAGTTTTAGAGACTGTTGGCGTT
Organism: Scilla litardierei; assembly: GCA_030789695.1. Lineage (NCBI taxonomy): Eukaryota > Viridiplantae > Streptophyta > Magnoliopsida > Asparagales > Asparagaceae > Scilla > Scilla litardierei. The sequence goes on along the minus strand of CM061131.1, from coordinate 113,113,113 downwards.
GCTTTTGCTTTAGGTTGCTGTTAGATGTCGGTGCTTGCACCATTACTTGTTGTTGTACTTTGTACTTTTGTTGGCCTTGTTTGGGCCTTTAGTCTCTTTTCCTTTAGCCTGGTGGCTTTTCTACGATGTTGGAATTTATATTTATGGATATTCTGAGATTATTCTTTTGTCTCATTTCATTATTATTATCTTGTTTCGCTCGCGTTGCAAGGACCTGCAGTTTTAAATTTGATTGACGCTTATCGGACTTGCAGCTTTGTAGCTCCAAGTCTGAGCGGACCTTCTCACGCTTCGCCTCCATATTTTTGGGAAGCGGGGCGTGACATAGGCAGTTAAACCTCTCCCAAGCATGGCTGAGACTCTCTGCATCAGCTTGGATAAAGCTAAGGACCACATTGAATGCTTGGTTCATTAGACTGAACCTCCCCCACGTTTTTGAATGCATAACACCTAAACAATCACAGAGATAAACAACCTGGAAAAGACGTCAGTGGCACAAGAGAGATAAATATAATGACAATAATGGTGGTGGGGTAAAAATCTCTTTTATTTCTTTTTATAAATTTTTGTTTTTATTCGAAGTCTAGCAACCTAATTATGATAAATAGGCGATATGGCAGAATGCCTCCCCGTCAACAGCGCAAAAAACTTGTTCGGGCCGCCCCTTTTGCTCTCGCAATCGAGACGGTGGTCGAATGTTGTCTTACCACAAGCAAATGGTGTAAACAGTAGCGAGCGGGTATTGTATCCATATGGAGGCAGTTGTCACATTACCCATTGATCCTAGGTTGGGTTAGGCTTCAGTGTTTTATTGGTGGAGATGGATTATAGAATGTCGTGATGGTGGTGGATGTGGAATGCGAGGGTGTCACTATCATCAAAGAACATCAAACACAAAAGAGAACAAATAAAACAAAGAGAAACAATTGAGGGAAATATCACTAGGGTGTCAGGAATCCCTGCTAGGGCTTTCGGGTTTAAATAACGGGTTAAGGGTCCCTTCGTTGGACGATGAATGAGGATAGGAGTGCAACATTTGTAGATAGGAACGGGCATTTAACTTTTGTAGTCACACTCGTCTAACGACTCCCTGTGCGCAGCCGTGCTTTTGCAGTCGGCTTTGCACGGGGACGCGTGCATTACGCTCGACACTTGGTTCCCGTACCACAAATTCATGTTCACTCTCATGATGTACGGACTGGGGTACCACTCTACGGTTGGTTTAGGTAGTCGGGCTACTCTCATAGTCGTCGACTAGCGGATTAGGGATTAGTGGTCACCCCTGACGCTCGAGTCACTCTCGTGAATGTGAGCCTCAGAAACGGCCACTAAGCCCAAATCGGATTCGTGGGGATTCTCCCTAAGATATGGAGTTGTTTTTGCGATCCTCCAATCATAGGGCTAATCTCCCAAAACCCCTTATCCAAAATACCGTAGAGTAACCCTGGATTCATCCAACTAAAGTTAATCCATCATCCTAGCACTAGAATCCTAGAGTTCTTCCCTAATCCTAGCAATAGGTCTACTCAATCATTACACGAGAGATGAGAACAATAGAAATAAACATCACGAACAAATAATATGAAAGCAATAAAATATTCAACAATGAAAACATAAAAGAGAGACAATAAAAGAGATCTACAAAGGAGAATATACTTAACTAATGAAGATCCGATACATAATCATCCAAGAGGGGGCCTATGGCATAGCCTAACATCTGGAAATCGTCCCCAAAGACAGAAAATAAATGAAAGGGGCTAAAAACCGGCCTCCCCAAATGGTGTCTCAACACTCCTATATATAGTCCCCCAAGAAAAACCCTAAAAACGCCCTAAAAGCAGTTTCCTGACATAGCGATCGGTCGAGCGTGCCTTAGCGCTCGGCCGAGTGCCATCTTGGCGCTTCTAGCTGGTCGCACGGTGGAGGGGTCACTCGGTCGAGCGATGAAGTCGCTCAACCGAGCGCCCTCTTAGAGGACTTGATCTTGCTCGATTGGAATTGAGGTCGCTCGATCGAGCGATTGGCCGCTCGACCGAGTGAATTAGATGCGAAATTTTTCGAGACCTGCAAGGCAAAAATAGGAGCTCACTGACTACTGGCTTGGCCAAGTGTTGGGGGTCGCTCGATCGAGCGAGTTGTGTCGCTCGGCCGAGCGACCCCTCCAGCCTTGCTCCTCCTTTATGATGTCACAGCTCGGTGGAGCGCGTGAAGTGTCACGCCCCGCTTCCCAAAAATATGGAGGCGAAACGTGAGAAGGTCCGCACAGACTTGAAGCTGCAAAGCTGCAAGTCCGATAAGCGTCAATCAAATTTAAACTGCAGGTCCTTGCAACGAGAACGAAACAAAAATAATAATAATGAAATGAGACAAAAGAGATATCTCAGAATATCCATAAAATAAGTTTCCACATCACAGAAAAACCACCAGGCTAAAAGAAAAAGAGACTAAAGGCCCAAACATGGCCGACAAAAGTACAGCGTACAAAACAAGGTGCCACGCACCGACAACTAACAACAAAACCTAAAACAAAAGAAACTCAGCAAAATCACCAAGAAAGGTCACCGGTGTCCTCAAAACTCCTCCTGGGCAAACATGGACTCAGACTCAGCGTCAGCAAAACATCACGTACACAGCAACGGTCTCTGGCTCAGGGTCTAATATGTGACACCCAAAAGAGCAAGGGGCACATGTCAGCAAGTCTACAAGAGACTTGTGCAAGGAAACTGAAGGTAGGCTAAAGTAAAACAACCTAGCAGTTCTAGCATAAATGCAGTGACATGGCAGTTAAAGTATGAGTGCAACAAGTAAAGTAAAGTAAGGTAAAGTACGAGCATGGCATTTAAACATGGCATGGATGACAAGTATTGCATGAATCATTCACAAGACAAGTACAAGACAAGAAAAGTAAGCACCTCGTGCACAGGGATTCCGTCTTTTGGCTAGAGGGCTGATCAGGCCACTCCTAAGCTCAAGTAACCGTTTATCCCTACCCCTCCACGTGTATCGAGCCAGGGCCTTACCCCCGAACTTGGAATGCTCGCTTCTGGATCACGAGCCAGGAAGTGTTTTAAACAAGTATGGCCTAGGGGTGCACCTAGCCAGGAACACGGAAACACGGATTTGTACAAGTATTTTGTAGCGTGTGCTACGATGCAACAATCAATTTGGATGACATGTAAGATGCAATGCATGGCAGTTAAAAGTACGTACAGTTTAAGGAAAGTAAACGTGACAGTTTAGTATGCATGAACAACAAGTTTAAAGGGTTGGATCTAGCTTCGTTGTCAAGCTAGATCAATTAGGTGACGGATCTAGTTTCGTTGTCAAACTAGATCAAGTAGACGTCTAGCCAGCTATCATTTCACTGGCTAGTCTCTTTTACGCTGAAAACAAGGAAGTGGCCTAAAAACATGGCCCTACACAAGAGTTGGCAAGTTTCACTTGCCTGCAAGTCTGACGTCTGAAAACACTGTCCAAAAGAGTCCGAAGTCACCAAACTAACCTAAGTGCACAAGTCCACCAGCCTACAGTCTCATATTATTAATCTTCAATTAGTGAGACATAACCATCAGAAATTACCAAAGTTTAGTTGAATAACAGGCAAGTGGTGATTCATACGGGGCAGATCTTACCTCAACACGACGCGAGAGCTGTTCTGACGTCGGGTAGTGATATCAGGGGTTGGGTTCCGGTAGCGCGTACGGTACGGAACGATGGGGTCTCTGTCAATAAAATACGCGGACAAATGAGTTCGTAACTACGGACTAGAATTCTTAGACAAATCCTAAACGTCTAATAGACCAGTTTTAATTAGGTTTTCTAATCCAAGAGAGGTGTTCGTATAATATTAAAGCTCCAAATAAAAGCTACTGTTCATTTTATACGGTTCACTGTTCATTAGGGACTAGTAAAATAATTCAAAATACGTTATAAGATACTTACTGATAATATGTTACACAACTAAGGTTATTAAATAAACGCATACAGTAACCTAACACGTAAAGCACCATAATAGATGTAAGTTATCAAGACCCATGCTAGTATATATACAATATCTGCAATATTTATCACATAACGTTTTTAAAATATCATTATTATACTACTGCACACAACAACAACTGAGTTTTCGTCGTTTCTCACCGTCTGTTGCTTGCAGGCGGGGACGACTACCAGCGGCAACGGCGTCCCACAGCGGCGGGGATGGCCTGCGAAGAGGATGAGGTGATCGCGGGGAGACGGACTGCGGTGGTCGGAGAGATGAAACTCCGGTGGCGAGGGGAATATCGTCGGCAACGGAATATCGCCTGAGGGTCGCTGCGCGTGCTTGGGGCGTTGATGTCGCTCAAGTGGAACACAAGCCGGTGGTCGGAGATCACCGGAGACAGCTCGTCGTCGAAGTGGTCGGAGCGAACGCATAGGCGGCGGAAGTGGTCACCGCGGGGTCAGATCATCGAGGAGAAGCCGTCCACTGCACGGGGCAGTCGCTGCCGTGCGAAACGACACAGCAGTTGCGAGAACAGCGATTGTTGTTCTTGACAGCACCCGGGGAGGTGCTTTCCGACGTGAGTTGGCCGGAGGAAGGCGCTGCTGCACGTCGGGGAGGCGGTGTCGTCATGGAAACGCCCAGCGGCGCTGCGAGGGCGCCTATGTTTGCTGTTATCGCGCTGGCTGAGCAGAGGCGGCGATTTCCGGTGACGGGCAGTTAGAGGAGGCCGGAGTAAGGTAGGGTCGCCGGAGGAAGCTACGGGTCGGCGTCGGGGAGATGTGACGACACCGGAGATTAGGTCGGAGCGAGATAGGGTAAGAGACGGATCGAAGTGATGACGGCGCCAGAGAGTTTTTGCGTGAACGAAATTCTTAGGGGGCGGCCATAGTGATGTATGCTGTGAAATAAAGCCCTAGGGCTAGCTCGTTTTTGATTTCTGGGGAAGGAGAGTTAACCTAGGTTCTCATTTAAAATGGGTAGGATCACGTGAGGGTGTAGTCTAGGGCTTGTAGGCCTGGGTCAGCTATAAGACTTAAAGTTTCTCTATGTTATTTTATTATAGGAAGTATACTAATACTGTGGGTGCGTGATATCAAAGAGCCCTAGGGATTCAATAAATGAGAGCATGGGCTTGGCAGCAGCAAGTGGGCCTGGGTTTTAATAAATTAATTTGGTAATACGGTGAGTTGGGTCCAAGATCAATTGAAATGTTAACCGCATGTAACCAATTTCTTTAACCAAATGTTCATCCTATATGAGATTTATTTAATCAACGAAGGGAGTGCCTTGTGACAGGGTGTGAGTGCGCACGGAACTGGGTTCGTGACTAGAGTTCGGCCAAGGGTAAGTGTGGGCTAGGATACACATGTGATCAGGGTATAAATAATTCTTAGGGTTAACAACTAATAGGTTGGCAAAAGTGAAAGTGGGTCAAACGAAGTCCAAAAATTGTGAAATAAATACTGGAGTGACCGGAGCGACGGGAGAAAGAGAACAGTGAAGACGAATCATGATTTTGACGTCGAGAAATGAAATTAAAAATAAAAAGGTCTAGCGACAAAAGTGAAAATCGTGACGTCTCTTCAGATAGGATCAAATCGTGGGAGAACGACCCGAAAAACGTCGTTCCAAATTAGTACCACTATTTAATACTCTCAGAGACGTTCACAACGGCATCTCACACGTAAGTGTTCACAAACAAACAAAGTCTGAAATAAACACGTGCACTGCCAAAAGCACGTGCACGAACAACGTACAACGAAAAGTGGTCGTTACATCCTCCCCACATTAGAATAAAGTCCGTCCTCGGACTTTCTAGTATAGCTAGTCGCTCTAGTAACTACCACATTCAAGTCATATTATAATTCAACGAGGTATAGTCATTACGAGTGCTTATATATGCACTAGGTAGTCAAACATTATCACTACCAACATGTATATATATACATTCGCGTACGTATACACTTATACCTATTATAGTCAGTCAAATTCACACATGTATTTCAATCATATATATATAAACATACATCCCTTATATAACCACTACCTAGTATAAAACAATAGTTCAGATACTCACATACGGATAGTCTCACACTTAGCCAATACAATCATTGCTCTACCTATATGTAGCTACCTATGCACAAACATCAAGGGTATACTACCCTCTAATAATCCCTAGTATTCGTCCAACACCAAACACATCAACACATGTAGTCACACCATACCATAATTAAGTCAGGTTTCACTATATATATATATATATATATATATATATATATATATATATATATATATATATATATATATATATATTCACCACTACTATAGTTTCACAATATATAGTCATTCAAATACATGCAAATAGTTCACCCAATATTTACATCACGTACGGTCTTATAACTGTATTTACGACACGCCACATATATCATAGTCATCAAAACCTATAACTAAGCACATACTTACCCGTGCATTGTGCATACCCATACACGCTAACATTTCATTTACATACACCAATCATACCATTATATAACTAGCACACATACACACCTAGTTTTAGCTAGTACACATACGTTCACATAACAAGTCCTTAGTAAATAACTATACCACAAGACCAGCGCCTATAACTATATACTGGCGTAGCGACCCACAATCATGTGCGTAACTCAACCAGGCACAAACACTTCTATCACTATACATACATCAAGCATTGATATATTCAAACTACAAACATACATTCAATATACTTGGAGTATACCGACTCAAGCTTGAGTGAGACTCAATACACATATTAGAATATTCTATATACGTAACACGACATTCATACCTATACCAATACCACTCCCATATATTTACATCTACCAATACAACCATATACATTCCCTAAATCAATCACACTTAATATTTAGTTAGGCAATACTCACGTAGTTCAATCAATTTATATACCATAATAATAATAATACAGACATCAGCACACGTATAATTATAATACACTCCCTAATACATGCATACGTTTTCATCGTATAGTCACACACACATGTAACATATATATATGTATATTCACACCATAGCCTACTACCTATAATTAGTATACTAATACACCTATACATACATAATTAAGATGTGCAATAGTCGTGTATACCTCACGGTATGCACGCATGCAACATCCCGCGAAAGCAAACAATACCAATCAAAATTATAACCCTACTACCATATGTATATCACTTATATACTCGTGCAACGAAACATAACTTCCTACGTCCAAGCACAATATATATCTACCTACGAGCACATACTCACACGTACTAGCATATAGGTCACATAATAGGCCTACCCTCTTAACCATACGTACTCTTATTATTATCACTACTAACATACACATAGATTTACCAATCATTTATTTCAACCATTATAAGTATCTCTAACTACATACACAACTTAGATATTTCAACGCTAACTCTAATACACACCGGCATCCCTAGTATAGTATAGCTATCCACACAAAAATCTATAACTGCTAACCCACAACAACTTCATACTATCACGAATAACTCCGAGTATATATATATATATATATATATATATATATATATATATATATATATATATATATATATATATATATATATATATATATATCACACAATAGGCAAGCACCAATATACTATGAGAATTCTCATTCAAGCCCACGTACACAACTTAGGTACGTGCACTACGACACCTCACAAAGGTCCAAGGGTCTACTAACGACTAAGAGTTGACACAGACCTTGACGGGCACTAAAGTCTGAGCAACAAAGGGAGGTCGAGGTCGAAGGCGTGACGAGGGAAGGATCGATAAGCACGAGTTCAGATAGGACGAATGCAAGGGACAGCTTGGTTAGACGAAACATTGACTCAAAGGTGATGTTTAGGTTGAGGGAAAAGGGAGATGTAGTGATGCTTATATAGGATACAGAAAAGCAAATAGGGTGAATAGCATAAGCTAAAATACGTGGAGTTTGAAAACTGTCGTACTTCTAAGTTGGAATCCTCGTCTGTATAAAATATTTGGAGATCGATAAAACGAGTTGTTCAAAATAAGGTTTGAGTCGAATATTCATGATAAGAGAAAATGGTCTATTGATTTATATAAAATCATAATAAGAAGAGTAGATCACTTACACGAATATTAACGACGTAGTTTAGAAAATATTATACGGTAGTGACTTTATATAAAGCTGGCAAAAGCTTGAAGAATGAAATTAAATTAACTGAAGAATTTAAACTTGTGTTAAATGCTTTCAAAACTTTTAGGCTATGGAAAATTTAAAATAATCAATATTGGAACCGCTTTTAGGGGAACCAGGATGTGCCAAAATAAAACTGGTTTACACAAACTTTAAAATCAAATCATGGAGGGTCTAAATCAGGAAGCGGTTATGAAATAGTAATTTTACAAAAGCTGAAATAGGGAAAACGATGAGCATAACTTTGACTTGTTGGAGGCTGAAATCCCAAGTGACTTGAAAAGTATATGAATGGCATAAATCAGGAGGGAAAATTACAAGTTGAATAAAAGTACGATTCAGAATAAAATTAATTATGAAGGGACGACGCATTTTCATAATTACGAAAAACATAGGCTGGGAAAAATAATATAAACTAGTATTCAAAAATTCCGACAAACGTTTTAAAAATTTAAATCAATGAAGGAGTATGAAGTATAAGTATATTAAAATTTTGAACAAAATTAAACTTAGGGAAAGAGGAAATCAAAAAAATACTTTCAGAAGATTCAAGAGTTGTAACGGAAGGGTTTGAAAATTGACGACGATCGTCATGCGGCGATCTCGTGAATCGAGGCAATGAATTTGGTCGGATGATCAGGACATACATACGCCTAAGATATGAATAAGGGGAATCTACGGGGAAACTCCTACGGTCGGCCAACTAAGGATTAAGATCTAAGCACTAAGACCTTCTAAGGAGCTAGACGGTAATGAAATGCGTTCAGCTTGGTCCGAAATCGATGAACCCAAACGAACGACGGAAGGAAATTCTAGAAGTCTAATATGGTCAGAGTTAGACAAGAACCACTAAGGTAACTCCTACGACGATTAAATCAATTGCTGACAGGGAGTCTAACTAACAGTCAGGGCCTCTATCTAGCAAGCACGGACGTCTAACTAAGCCTTCTTACTCCTAGTGACATAGGAAAACGTCTAGACTCAGGGCTTATGACTCGGATGTTGCAATTTATTTAATGGACATTCCGTTATTATCGTTGTTCCGTTAATTCGCAATTGCAAGACCGGACCTGCATGGGCCACCAACAAAACATGTCACGCCCCGCTTCCCAAAAATATGGAGGCGAAACGTGAGAAGGTCCGCACAGACTTGAAGCTGCAAAGCTGCAAGTCCGATAAGCGTCAATCAAATTTAAACTGCAGGTCCTTGCAACGCGAACGAAACAAAAGTAATAATAATGAAATGAGACAAAAGAGATATCTCAGAATATCCATAAAATAAGTTTCAACATCACAAAAAAACCACCAGGCTAAAAGAAAAAGAAACTAAAGGCCCAAACATGGCCGACAAAAGTACAGCGTACAAAACAAGGTGCCACGCACCGACAACTAACAACAAAACCTAAAACAAAAGAAACTCAGCAAAATCACCAAGAAAGGTCACCGGTGTCCTCAAAACTCCTCCTGGGCAAACATGGACTCAGACTCAGCGTAAGCAAAACATCACGTACACAGCAACGGTCTCTGGCTCAGGGTCTAACATGTGACACCCAAAAGAGCAAGGGGCACATGTCAGCAAGTCTACAAGAGACTTGTGCAAGGAAACTGAAGGTAGGCTAAAGTAAAGCAACCTAGCAGTTCTAGCATGAATGCAGTGACATGGCAGTTAAAGTATGAGTGCAACAAGTAAAGTAAAGTAAGGTAAAGTACGAGCATGGCATTTAAACATGGCATGGATGACAAGTATTGCATGAATCATTCACAAGACAAGTACAAGACAAGAAAAGTAAGCACCTCGTGCACATGGATTCCGTCTTTTGGCTAGAGGGTTGATCAGGCCACTCCTAATCTCAAGTAACCGTTTATCCCTACCCCTCCACGTGTATCGAGCCAGGGCCTTACCCCCGAACTTGGAATGCTCGCTTCTGGATCACGAGCCAGGAAGTGTTTTAAACAAGTATGGCCTAGGGGTGCACTTAGCCAGGAACACGGAAACACGGATTTGTACAAGTATTTTGTAGCGTGTGCTACGATGCAACAATCAATTTGGATGACATGTAAGATGCAATGCATGGCAGTTAAAAGTACGTACAGTTTAAGGAAAGTAAACGTGACAGTTTAGTATGCATGAACAACAAGTTTAAAGGGTTGGATCTAGCTTCGTTGTTAAGCTAGATCAATTAGGTGACGGATCTAGTTTCGTAGTCAAACTAGATCAAGTAGGCGTCTAGCCAGCTATCATTTCACTGGCTAGTCTCTTTTACGCTGAAAACAAGGAAGTGGCCTAAAAACATGGCCCTACACAAGAGTTGGCAAGTTTCACTTGCCTGCAAGTCTGACGTCTGAAAACACTGTCCAAAAGAGTCCGAAGTCACCAAACTAACCTAAGTGCACAAGTCCACCAGCCTACAGTCCCATATTATTAATCTTCAATTAGTGAGACATAACCATCAGAAATTACCAAAGTTTAGTTGATTAACAGGCAAGTGGTGATTCCTACGGGGCAGATCTTACCTCAACACGACGCGAGAGCTGTTCTGACGTCGGGTAGCGACATCAGGGGTTGGGTTCCGGTAGCGCGTACGGTATGGAACGACGGGGTCTCTGTCAATAAAATACGCGGACAAATGAGTTCGTAACTACGGACTAGAATTCTTAGACAAATCCTAAACGTCTAATAGACCAGTTTTAATTAGGTTTTCTAATCCAAGAGAGGCGTTCGTATAATATTAAAGCTCCAAATAAAAGCTATTGTTCATTTTATACGGTTCACTGTTCATTAGGGACTACTAAAATAATTCAAAATACGTTATAAGATACTTACTGATAATATGTTACACAACTAAGGTTATTAAATAAACGCATACAGTAACCTAACACGTAAAGCACCATAATAGATGTAAGTTATCAAGACCCATGCTAGTATATATACAATATCTGCAATATTTATCACATAGCGGTTTTAAAATATCATTAGCATACTACTACACACAACAACAACTGAGTTTTCGTCGTTTCTCACCGTCCGTTGCTTGCAGGCGGGGACGACTACCAGCGGCAACGGCGTCCCACAGCGGCGGGGATGGCCTACGAAGAGGATGAGGTGATCGCGGGGAGACGGACTGCGGTGGTCGGAGAGATGAAACTCCGGTGGCGAGGGGAATATCGTCGGCAACGGAATATCGCCTGAGGGTCGCTGCGCGTGCTTGGGGCGTTGATGTCGCTCAAGTGGAACACAAGCCGGTGGTCGGAGATCACCGGAGACAGCTCGTCGTCGAAATGGTCGGAGTGAACGCACAGGCGGCGGAAGTGGTCACCGCGGGGTCAGATCATCGAGGAGAAGCCGTCCACGGCACGAGGCAGTCGCTGCCGTGCGAAACGCCGCAGCAGTTGCGAGAACAGCGATTGCTGTTCTTGACAGCACCCGGGGAGGTGCTTTCCGACGTGAGTTGGCCGGAGGAAGGCGCTGCTGCACGTCGGGGAGGCGGTGTCATCGTGGAAACGCCCAGTGGCGCTGCGAGGGCGCCTATGTTTGCTGTTATCGCGCTGGCTGAGCAGAGGCGGCGGTTTCCGGTGACGGGCAGGTAGAGGAGGCCGGAGTAAGGTAGGGTCGCCGGAGGAAGCTACGGGTCGGTGTCGGGGAGATGTGACGACGCCGGAGATTAGGTCGGAGCGAGATAGGGTAAGAGACGGATCGAAGTGATGACGGCGCCGGAGAGTTTTTGCGTGAACGAAATTCTTAGGCGGCGTCCATCGCGATGTATGCTGTGAAATAAAGCCCTAGGGCTAGCTCGTTTTTGATTTCTGGGGAAGGAGAGTTAACCTAGGTTCTCATTTAAAAGGGGTAGGATCACGTGAGGGTGTAGTCTAGGGCTTGTAGGCCTGGGTCAGCTATAAGACTTAAAGTTTCTCTATGTTATTTTATTATAGGAAGTATACTAATACTGTGGGTGCGTGATATCAAAGAGCCCTAGGGATTCAATAAATGAGAGCATGGGCTTGGCAGCAGCAAGTGGGCCTGGGTTTTAATAAATTAATTTGGTAATACGGTGAGTTGGGTCCAAGATCAATTGAAATGTTAACCGCATGTAACCAATTTCTTTAACCAAATGTTCATCCTATATGAGATTTATTTAATCAACGAAGGGAGTGCCTTGTGACAGGGTGTGAGCGCGCACGGAACTGGGTTCGTGACTAGAGTTCGGCCAAGGGTAAGTGTGGGCTAGGATACACAAGTGATCAGGGTATAAATAATTCTTAGGGTTAACAACTAATAGGTTGGCAAAAGTGAAAGTGGGTCAAACCAAGTCCAAAAATTATGAAATAAATACTGGGGTGACCGGGGCGACGGGAGAAAGAGAACAGTGAAGACGAATCACGATTTTGATGTCGAGAAATGAAATTAAAAATAAAAAGGTCTAGCGACAAAAGTGAAAATCGTGACGTCTCTTCAGATAGGATCAAATCGTGGGAGAACGACCTGAAAAACGTCGTTCCAAATTAGTGCCACTATTTAATACTCTCAGAGACGTTCACAACGGCATCTCACATGAAAGTGTTCACAAACAAACAAAGTCTGAAATAAACACGTGCACTGCCAAAAGCACGTGCACGAACAACGTACAACGAAAAGTGGTCGTTACATGAAGCGCTCGACCGAGCGACCTGGAAGCTCAACTCCAAGCTTCACTTCCCCTCTCTTCTCTTCTTCTTTGCTTCTTCTTTCTTGCTTCTCTTCCTTTCTTCTTTCCTTCATTGCTATCCAACGACTTTGAGTCGTCAACTGCGGTGCCTTCAGTGCTCCGGCATCGGTTTTTGTGTCCTCTTCTCCAATATACTATGGATCGCTCGATATTCCCTGAAATGCAAACAAACACTCTTAAAGTCAAATAGTTCCGATTATTAGCGTAAAAGCGTATAAAATCAGGATTTAAGCAATCATTTTGACATGTAAACATATAGATAAAATGTGGAATATTATGACTCATCAGCTACCTAAGGAGGCCACGTCACTTATGAAGAAGATGACCTCCAATAATCAACAATGGAGTGATGAACGCTCAATAGCTAGAGGCACCGGTTTGGGCCATTCTGAGATAAAGGTAGCTATGCATCTTGATGGGCAACTTGAGACCCTCTCTAAGCAAGTTGCAAGAATTGAGCAAAGGTTGAGCACCATTCCCACTCTTTCAATGGATCCGGTATGTGCCACTTATGAAGATTACGCCGATCAAGGGTATGCTCCAATAGAAGGGTCCTGTGAAGGAACAAACGTACCGACGGAGCAAATCAACTATATATCAGGCAAGGGGATAAATTCTAGAGTTCAATGGTCAAATCTGGCATGGAAATCACATCCTGAATTCTCCTATAACAACCCCAGCGGAGCCCTACAACCACCACCCCAACCGAGGCCACCACAGCCACATCAATAACAAGCACCACCTCCACAACAGCAGCAGTACAGATTCAGGCCATCTGGGCCCTATAGACTACCGGGATATTTTAACCGCCAAACATAACAACAACAACAACAATACCAACAATTGGCGGCACAAAAACCTGAAGAAGAGGCGACATTAGATGCCTTTATGTGCGCCCAAACGAAGCACAATTCAGAATTATCAGCCATGCAAAGGCAACTTTCAGCCACCGTTGATAACTTGTCGGTGCAAATTACTCAATTTATAAATGCTCAAGGGAGATTGACATCTTAACCCGAGCCAAATCTAAGGGGGAAAGTTAATGCAGTCGTGGCAGTTATGACTAGAGGAGGAAATAGTACCGATGCTGTGATGGTACCGGTCTATAAGAATGTGAATCAACAATCATCGAAGCCTATACAAAAGGAAGATACCGCTACTTCTATGCCTATTATTGCAGATAACGAGGAGAGAGTTATAGATGAGCCATCCGCCACTAAAGAGAAGGAGGCTTTACCTACCGTACTACCTATTCCTATCACCACGGCACCGACGGAAATTCCATTTTCCGAAAAATCTACGCCAAATGATGCCAACAAAGATAAGGGAAGCCGTCCTCCACCTCCTTACCTACAGAGATTAGCCATGGCAAAGCTTGATAAGAAATACACCAAATTTATAGAGCTTCTCAAGGGTGCTCACTTGTACATCTCTTTCATGGACGTGCTTACAGAGATCCCCACATATGCAAATTTTTTGAAAGATTTGATAGCGGGGAAGAGAAAACAAGAATCAGTAAAGTTGACGGATAGTTGCACTTCGGTCCTCAAGAACACCCTACCAAAGATATTGCCCGATCCTGGGAGCTTTACAGTGTCGTTCTCCATAGGCAGCATCCTCATCGATAGAGCGCTAATTGACTTGGGGGTGAGCATTAGCTTGATGCCGCTCTCCATCTTCAAGAGGTTGAAAACGGGAACGGAGCTAGAGCCCACTGATATGAGCATACAGTTGGCAAACCAATCCGTCACCTACCTGGTTGGCATCGCACGAGACATCATCCTACAAATAATGGGAGGAATTAGTGTGCCGGTGGACTTCATTATTATGGACATGCTTGAGAAGGGGAGTTCTCAAATCATGTTGGGATGTCCTTTCATGGCCACAGCTAGAGTTTTGATCGACGTCCTTCAAGGGACGTTATCCATGAATATTGAAAATATAGAGATTGAATTCCATCTACAAAAGCCAATGAAGGAGCGCTTCCCGCGCGAAGATGCTAGCTATCTTGAGCTATTAGAGGATGAAGCTACGAGGAATATGTCATGGAGGAGATTGCAAGAGATCCTATGAGGAAGGGCATAGACGATGATGGCGACGTCATACATGATAAGGCGTTGGCCGCCTACTTGAAGGTATTGGGAGAGGAGCCGCCCAGTATTCCACTTCATCATCATCAACCGGAGGTACCAACATGTGAAATCCAGTAGCATTGTTTCACATGTTGTTATCCATTTAGCAATGTTTGAAATTGGCATGTGAAATCCCGTTTTTATAACAGAGTTTCACAGATTTTTTGATAACAACATGTGAAACCGGAGGTACCAACATGTCGTTTGCTCGTAAAAATCTGTGAAACATATGTTGAATACAAAAGTTGTTGGTAGTAAAAGTAAGAGTGGCGTAAAGAGAAGAGAACCAATAACATGTTTCTCCACAGCATAGTCATAGCTATCTAACCTTTGCCTAAAGGGATTCAAGTTATCCCCTGGCCATCAAATGAGAGGTTCAATTTGCTGAACCATATGATGCCATTGCATCACAAAAAGTAATCAAGTAATTCATTGCAAGAGAACATAATCGGTCAAACTACAACCACTAGGAACTTGATGAGCTCATAATAAATGCAAGCATATGAATTAATTCAAATGTTTCATGGATGAAAATTTTACCATTGAACTTGAAGAGGCAGAAGTTGAAACTGGCCGTGCTAATAATATAGCATAGACTGTGTTTTGATTAAATTTTATGTTACAAAGGATAGAATTAATCTAGCTTCTTCATCAAGCTAATGTAATCCCAGCTTGTTAATCTGCATATTTCGGATAACACCTTTCAAGTAAAATCTATTTTTACAAACCAATAACATGTGGATGATTCTCATACCTTGGATATGTTTCTAGTTTACTTACATATATCCATGATCCTAAATATTGATGCAACTAACTGAAATCGTTATTCAACGCCATGTTTCATAGTTATTTCAAGAACTTCTTTGAATTAATTCATTAGCTTAACAACAGTGATATTCACATGAATGAAAATTCACATGCATGTGAATGATCGAAAGCTAGTGACACAATATTTGTAACTACATAGTTTGTAATATTAAGGTTGTCCAAACACATGCACCACATTGTCATCGTGGTCACAAAAATGTTCAAGATAAAATTTTGATAAATGCCCAATTTCCCAGCGATGCTCACCTCCCAGAAATCTTCACCGACAAAATTAATGTAGTTTGTAACCATTCACAAATTAAACAAATTAAAAAATAAAGGAATCATCAAGAACAAATTTTGATTTATACACCATTATCATTCAATTCTCACTAAAGCAATGCAGAAGCTAATCCACACTTAAAAAACGAAAATTGGATAAGAAACATCATTAAGATAAAGATATTAATAAAATTTTCCTTCTTTCTACAATGGAGATAGTTGTACTCAGTGATTATTTGGAGGGGGTTTTCCCCAAATCATATTTTCCATCAAAATGGTACTTAAGACAACATTTTTTTACATCGACTTATAATATCAAACAACCTAAACTATACTCTAAAAGAAGAAACCCTTAACTAAATATACACAAAAATATCAGTTGGAATAAACAACCATGCATTCCAATTGCAGCAACACCGTCTCTCACACAGGCATGTAAAACCAACAAAATTTACATATGAAGCTAGGGCCGTGTGTCCAGAAAATAAAAAAATCATAGATTAGAATAGAAAAATTAGAAACGAAGATATATCAAATTACGTTGTATAACTCACTTTTATTACCTTTCTCATGTTTAATCGGAAAACCTTTTCCTCATCACATTATAAAAAGAAGACGTGTCAATCTCAATCCAAAGAGCGTTAATGAGATGAGCAATAAACTAGATAATTTAAGAACATAAATTTCTTAGAAAAATTAATATATATGTGATAATATGAAAAAATTAAAAGTTATACATTTATTTACCTTTTTCCATTGGAGCGGTGGATGTCGTGCTTTGTGGAACCAAGCAAGCTTGGCAAGAACCATCTTCCAATTCTATAACAAAAATGGTATTTGGATGGTCAATGAAAAGAATATTTTGATAACAAAATCTAAGATTTTTATATTACCTCGAAAAAGCAGTTTTGTTTGTCATCAATGTTACTCGTCATCGTTACTTGTAATGTTCTTTTTGCAACTTGCTGAAAATAATAATAATAATAAACCGTAACTAAATTTTAATGTCAAAATGGTAACGTATGTAACGATATGCATACCTTATCAAACCAAAATCCGATATAACCACGTAGCTTGACATTTATGTGATTGTTTTTAAGGAATATAACCTATGAGAACAAAAACGTTTAAGCTAACATAGTAGATAAAATATATAATTTAGAATTATGATTAGAGACTTACAGTTTTAGCCAACTCTTCTCTTCATCCATCTATATAAAAATACAATCAAATATTTTATCAAACTATGCATATTGAAAACTGTAAAGTCATGCAATGAAATGTAGTAATGGTAAAAATTTCTTACCCTACAACATATAGGAATGTGTGTCCATATTTTAAAGCTTGGTATTGTATGACAATGTATGATGGATCAAGTTCAAGGATATTCCAGGATATTTTTAAAAATATGAGAACACCGCGTAGAGCTACAAAATGAAAACGCACACATTTTCAGAAATTGATACATATTGTTAAAATGCATACATTTTTGTAAACTAATTGATACGTATTGCATAGTTGTGATAAACCCAATAAAAAAGTTGTGATAAACCCACTCACTTTAAAGCAAGCATGTAACTGACCCAATTATGTACATGCATAAAAATTTTCATTAAGCATTGCAAGCATGTAATTTGTTCATAAACAAAAGTGCATTTAACCAAATAACAACGGTTGCGAAGTTGGTAAAAATTGCTCAACAATTCCATTGAAATTGTTTTGAAAATTGAAATTATATTGAAATTATATTGAAATCATGTAAGTTGCAAAGTTGCATTTTTGGCTACACTTCCATTGAAATTATATTGAAATTATATTGAAATTATATTGAAATCATGTGAGTTGCAAAGTTGCATTTTGGCCACACTTCCATTGTGAGTTGCAAAGTTGCATTTTGGCCACACTTCCATAGAAATTATAATGAAATTTGATGTTAATTTGATTCTGCCACATAATTTTGAAACTTGAAATGATTTGCTACATCAAATTTAACAATTAATTTAAAAGTATGTGTCACGACCCGCTTCCCTAAAATGGAGGCGAGACGTGAAAAGGTCCGCACGAGAGTGGAGCTGTGAAGCCCCAAACCCGATAAGCGTCCACAATACTTAAACAGGTCCCTGTAACCACAACAGAATAACAATAATAAAACAAGGCGAGACTGAAAATAAAATTCCACATCTCACAAATTGTCCAACATCAACAAAAGTCCAACATCCAGAAAAGCCACCAGGCTAAAAGAAAAGAGTCTAAAGGCCCAGAACAAGGCCAACAAAAGCAACGACAACAACAAAGTATAGGTGCTACACACCGATAACAAAACAACTGTCTAATCAAAAGTAAAGCACAACAAAGACACTAGGACTGGTCCCCAGTGTCCACGTACTCCCCGTCAAACACAAGCTCGGGCTCGGCGTCAGCAAACACCTCGTCCTCAACGAGGTACTCGGGCTCAGGTTCTAACATGTGTCACCCAAAAGAGTAAAGGGGCACATGTCAGCAAGTCTAAAAAGACTTGGGCAAGGAAACTGAAAGTGAGGCATCTAGCAACCTAGCAGTTTAGTATGCATGACATGGCAGTTATAACAATAGTGCACAATTAAATCATGGCAATACAATTTGTACAAGGGGACAATCATCGGGACAAGACAAGAGTAGCCAAGCTACTATCAATTCAATCAATTCACATTTTGTAGGTGTTTATGCCATTCGCTGAATGGCATAACATTTCAGACCGATCGGCACTAAACACTACCCAATACCCACACGATATGGAGCCTGGGGTCCCTGCACATTGAGCTCATCTAGTGAGCCTAGGGTTGCCCCGCACATTGAGCTCGCATTCTTAGTTCACAATACATTACATCGAGCGTTGGGGTTTCCAACTCATTATGCTCGCTTCTGGTCACGAGCCAGGAACACAAGTATGGCATAGGGAACACCTAGCCGGAACACGCAATTCGGGCATTGGCTATCAACCAACACATGGCCCGCTTCTGGAACACGAGCCAGGAACACAACATTGTAGCGAAGCTACGCAATCACAGCAATACCTAAAGAATGCGAGGTCATGACAATTTATTTGCGTACAGTTAATTAAATTAAATATGACAGGCGAAATGCAATGACATGAACATATTCACGTACCGTTAATTGAAAGTAAACATGACATGTTAATTGTGCAACATACTAAATGTCGGGATTAGCTTCGTTGTCAAGCTAATTCCCCAATTTGCGCCTAGGCGAGTATCATTTCGTCGCCTAGCCTCTTTTACGCCTACAACAAGCAAATGGCCTAAAACATGGCCCAAACCCTAAGTGGCAAGTTTCACTTGCCTAGCACCGGGGATTGACGATCACTTCGTCACACGGATGCTATCTACGGGGGAAATCGCTGTTTTGGGGGACAATCAACAAACAACATGAAATTAATTAGGGTTTTCATAAAATTATAAATAGGTTAAGAAAACAACGGTAGATCGATTTCTTACCAAGAGGAGACGGAATAAACACTCCGGGGAACCCTAGGATCAGATCTGGAAAAGATTGGAGAAGTTTGGAGAAACTAGGGTTTTGGGGGATTTGGGGATTTTGATGGGTTTTGGTGAGATTTTGGGGAAGATGAGGGGTAGATAGAGTAGATGGATGGATTGGATGATGGATTTAGGGCTTGGAATGGAGAAATGGAGTTTGGAGGAAGATGGGGGCTGAAGAGGGAAGTTTTTAGGGTTTTGGGTCGTGTCGGAGAAGAAGAAGTCGCTTGGGTTGGGTTTAAATAGGATGGGCTGGCGGCTGCCCAGAAATTAGGGTTTTAACACTGGTTAGTCGGTCAAAGAGCAACCACTGACCGACTAGTTTGGCAACTAGTCGGTCGGTCGACCAACGCAGACCGACTAAGTGTAAACAGTAACTCCTGAACGAAAATAGGATTTAGAGTTAGTCGGTCCATGAACAAATACTGACCGACTAGTTTATCAACTAGTCGGTCGAAAAATGAACTTAGACCGACTAAGAATGAACAGTACTGATACTAAAATTTAGATGATGTGTTAGTCGGTTAAAGAAGCATTGCGGACCGACTAGTTTGCAACCTAGTCGGTCAACCAACGTTCTTAGACCGACTAACGATAAACAGTAACTCCTGAGAAATTTAGAAAGCTAACTAGTCGGTCCAAGAAGGATTTCCGACCGACTGGATCGTCATCTAGTCAGTCGATGGCCCTTCTTACACCGGCTAATGAGCACAGAAAAGTACCGATACGGAGCGCGAGGCCCCGGTATCGATTCCTAAGACTCCTAGGCTTGATCTAACAGTTAGATATGACCGTTATGAAGTCCGTCACGAGTGACATACTTCGAAATCGACAATCCTAAGGAAGAAGCGAGAAAATACGACGAATCGATCGAAAATGAAATCTACGGAGACAAAAACCACACAAGAGGAGAAAATCCATCAAAACATATATTATATTATATTAAATCCAAATTCATGAAAAGCAGTCGTTACATCCTCCCCAACTTAGGAAAAATTCCGTCCTCGGAATTTCCAAAAATTCACGAGTCCGGAAACAAAAGTGAGAAACGCTCTCGCATCTCATCCTCATTCTCCCAAGTAGACTCCCCAGGTGAACCGTGTCGCCACATCACCCTCACAAGATTGACATTCTTGTTTCGGAGCGATTTCTGACGCCTGTCCAGAATCTGCACTGGATGCTGGTCATACGTCATATCGGGGCGAACGGTAATCTCTGAAAAATCCACCGCATGAGACGGATCGCTAATGTATCGACGAAGCTGCGACACATGGAAAACATTATGAACTCCTTCCAAAGAAGGCGGCAAGGCCAAGCGATAAGCTACCTCGCCAACCCTCTCCAAAACATCAAACGGTCCAATGTATCGCGGGCTCAACTTTCCATGCTTCCCGAAACGAATCACACCACGATTCGGGGAAATCTTCAAGAACACATGGTCGCCTGGCTGAAACTCCAAAGGACGACGTTTAGCATCCGCCCAATGCTTAAAACGGTCCTGAGTAATCCTCAACCTCTCCCGAATATTCCTGACGATCTCCACGGCCTCCACGATCATCTCAGGTCCCAACAACTCCCGATCACCAATGTCATCCCAACTCAATGGCGATCGACATTTCCTCCCATAAAGAGCGGCGAATGGCGCCATGCCAATACTCACCTGGAAGCTGTTGTTGTAGGAAAATTCCACCAAGTGTAGATGGTCCTCCCACGAACCATTGAAATCCAACATGCACGCCCTCAGCATGTCTTCTAAAATCTGAATCGTCCTCTCGGACTGGCCATCCGTCTGTGGATGGTACGCCGTGCTGAAACTCAGACGCGTACACAAGCTCTTCTGCAAACTCTGCCAGAACTGAGATGTGAACCTCGTGTCTCTGTCAGACACGATACTCACGGGGACTCCATGAAGTCGCACAACCTCCTGCACGATTCATGATACATCACTATCCAAACTAGGAAAAGGAAATAAAACGGAGAGTAAAAAGAATTTTACCTCCATATATCTCCTCGCTAGCGCCTCAGTGGACTGTCCCACTCGGAACGGAATAAAGTGCGCAGATTTGGTCAATCGATCTACGATCACCCAAATCGCGTCATTCTGCTTCGGACTCCGAGGTAGTCCAGTCACGAAATCCATAGTGATGTGCTGCCACTTCCACTCCGGAATCGGAAGCGGTTGTAGCAACCCGGCCGAACGCTGATGCTCCGCCTTCACTTACTGGCAAACCAAGCGCTTGGCTACACTCCGAGCCACGCTCCTCTTCATACCATGCCACCAATAATTCAGACGAAGATCCTGGTACATCTTGGTGCCACCAGGATGCACAGAATACGACGAACTGTGTGCCTCCACCATCAATTCCTCTCTGATATCCCCAGCTGGCACACACAACCTGGCTCCAAACCTCAGCGAGCCATCTTCATGAATCAAAAAGTCAGTCCGCAGACCGGCTTCCACCATCTCCCGAATCCTCACCAGCTTCGGATCCTCAGCCTGGCCAGCCTTAATCCGATCCACGATCGTCGACTGTACCTGCATGTACATCAACGAAGAAGCCTCTCCAGGAAGAACAATCTCCACGCCAGACTCGCAAAAATCCTGCTGCAATCTCCGCTGCGAGGTCAAAATCATCACCGCTGGCAGCCTACTCAACGCATCCGGAACCACATTCACCTTGCCAGGGTGATACTGCAAATCAATCTCATAATCCGCCATAAGCTCCAACCATCGACGCTGTCGCATGTTGAGCTCCTTCTGAGTGAAAATATACTTCAAGCTTTTGTGATCGGTGAAAATCTTCACTTTCTCACTCAGCAAGAAGTGCCTCCAAATCTTAAGAGCAAACACAACGGCAGCCAACTCCAAATCATGCGTCAGATAATTCTTCTCATGAACCTTAAGCTGACGAGACGCATACGCCACAACATGCCCATGCTGATGCAACACACAACCGAGACCCTTGCCAGAAGCATCGCAAAAGATCTCAAATCCACCGCTGCGATCAGGCACAACCAAAATAGGGGCAGTCGTCAACCTCTCCTTCAGAATACCAAAAGCACTCTCACAATCACCCGACCAAACATAAGCAACATCCTTCCGCGTCAACCTGGTCATCAGCTCGGCAATACGAGAAAAGTCCTTAATGAATCGCCGATAATAACCAGCAAGCCCAAGAAAACTCCGAATCTCAGATGCTGACGACGGAACAGGCCACTCCCTGATGGCCCGAATCTTCTCGGGATCCACTGAAATACCATCTCCAGTCACCACATGCCCGAGAAAAGCAACTCTATCCAGCCAAAACTCGCACTTCGAAAACATAGCATACAAACGATGCTTCCTCAAAATTTCCAACACCGTCCTTAAGTGCGAGGCATGCTCTTCCTCCGACTTCGAATAGATCAGAATGTCGTCAATAAAGATAACGACAAACTTATCCAAAAAGTCGTAGAAAATCAGGTTCATCAGATTCATGAAAACTGCGGGCGCGTTAGTTACGCCAAAAGGCATAACCACAAACTCATAGTGTCCATACTTCGTCCTGAACGCTGTCTTCAGAACATCTCCCTTCTTCACCTTCAACTGATGGTAACCACTCCTCAAATCCAATTTAGAAAACACCCTCGAACCTCCAAGCTGATCAAAAATATCATCGATGCGAGGCAACGGGTATTTATTCTTAATGGTCACCGCATTCAACTCCCGATAATCCACGCACATGCGACGCGAACCATCCTTCTTCTTAACCAACAGCACCGGTGCTCCCCACGGAGACACGCTAGGATTAATATAACCCTTCTGCAAAAGCTCATCCAACTGCTTCCGCAACTCTTCCAACTCTGCAGGTGCCATACGATACGACGCCTTCGAAATCGGCTGCGCACCTGGAACAAGATCGATAGAAAATTCCAGAGCCCGATCAGGCGGCAAACCAGACATCTCCTCGGGGAAGACGTCACCAAAATCTCGCACCACAGCTGGCCACTCCAGCTCCATCTGCATAGCCGCAGCCTCCACCGGCCTGGCCCGAAATCTGACAGGACCAAGCGAACGGCTACCACGACTGAACTCGAACACTGGATGTCCGGGAATCTCGAACACCACCTTCTTCCTCCGACAGTCGATCGTAGCATAGAAGCTCGCCAGCCAATCCATCCCAAGAACTGCATCATAGTTGATGATGTCGTGGACAATGAAATCAGCGAAAAGCTCATGTCCACAGACCACCAACGAGCAAGAATTGCAACCACGATGCACCGAGACCACACCATTCCCCGTGACGATATTCCAACTCTTTAGAAGAGGGGACGTCGACAAGGAATGCCTCTCCACGAAGCTCCGAGAAATAATGCACATCGATGCACCAGAGTCAAAGAGGACTCGTGCAGGAAATGTGCACACCAAAATCACACCTAATCAATCAATTAACAATCAAACCCTATTCTAGCAAACAACCATGTTCAAGCAAACAACACAATTAAACAATCAAAACCAGCTCAGAAAATGACAGCTAGATTGAGGATTACCTGCGATAACCTCATCCACAGCCTCGCTCTCCGCAGCGGTCATCAGAAAAGCCTGCCTCCTCAGCGGAACAGCCTGCAGAAAAGCCGGCCTCTGCGGAACAAGAGCTGCTCCACGTCCAACAGGAACAGGTGCTCGCTGCTGCAATGGCTGAGCTGCAACAGGAGCCCTCCGCAGCGGATCCGCATGCCGACAATCCTTCGCGACATGGGAAGCATCTCCGCAAACCAGACACTGGCCCAAAAACTTCCGACACTGATCCTTGACATGGCCAGGCTTGCCGCAGAAATGGCAAAGCTTCGGAATCGGCCCTCCTGGCCTCTTAAACTGAGCGGACTGATTAGGCCTGAATCCAGGTCTAACCACAGCTCTCGCCTGCTCCACAGGCCTCTTCCCAGCACCAACAACCGACCCCTTCCTCTGGTTCACGAGCAGCTCCTGCCTCTTAGCTGCTACCAGAACCTTCTGATAAGATTCCCGGTCAGAAGAGGTCACAAAACTCTGGAGCTCCGAAGCAAGCCCCTGCAGGAACCTCTGAGCTCTCTCCTCAGCGTCCTGCACCATCTTTGATGCAAACCGACTCAGCCTCATGAACTCTTGGTGATACATGTCCACCGACGAGTTCCCCTGCTTCAGATCGATAAAACGCTGCAGCATCTCCTCCTTGGCAGCCTTCGGGAAGAACTCACCCTCAAATCTGGTCTTGAAGGTAGCCCAAGCTATCGGCTCCACCAACAACTTCTCTTCCGCATCCCACCAATTCCGAGCATTATCCTTGAGTTGCCTCTTCGCCAAATCAACCCATCCAGCCGGGGTGATCTTGGCCATCCTCAGATTGTCCTCGACGTTCCGAATCCACTCATCGGCAGCCAGAGGACCCTCAGAACCATCAAAATATGCGGGACCCAGCTCCCGAAATTGCTTCGCTCCTGGCTCAGAGCGAGGGGCATCCGGAAGAGCCCGGGTAGCTCGAGCAAGCGGAGCATTCTGGACTTGCAAAAGCACGCCCTGCTGCACTTGCATCATCTGGAGCATCATCCGCATCATCTCACCGCTGGTGGGTTCCCGCTCAGGCTCCTCATCATGAGGGAGCGCACCACTACCCCCACCATGGGTGAAACGCCTTCCTGCCATCTAGTGACACAGAAAACGAATCAGATTAGACTCATAGCTTATGACTCAGACGTCGAACTTAACTTATTGGACATTCTAATATTATTATCGCTATTCCAAAGATCGCAGTTACAGAAGGACCTGCATGGGCCACCACTAAAACCTGTCACGACCCGCTTCCCTAAAATGGAGGCGAGACGTGAAAAGGTCCGCACGAGAGTGGAGCTGTGAAGCCCCAAACCCGATAAGCGTCCACAATACTTAAACAGGTCCCTGTAACCACAACAGAATAACAATAATAAAACAAGGCGAGACTGAAAATAAAATTCCACATCTCACAAATTGTCCAACATCAACAAAAGTCCAACATCCAGAAAAGCCACCAGGCTAAAAGAAAAGAGTCTAAAGGCCCAGAACAAGGCCAACAAAAGCAACGACAACAACAAAGTATAGGTGCTACGCACCGATAACAAAACAATTGTCTAATCAAAAGTAAAGCACACCAAAGACACTAGGACTGGTCCCCAGTGTCCACGTACTCCCCGTCAAACACAAGCTCGGGCTCGGCGTCAGCAAACACCTCGTCCTCAACGAGGTACTCAGGCTCAGGTTCTAACATGAGTCACCCAAAAGAGTAAAGGGGCACATGTCAGCAAGTCTAAAAAGACTTGGGCAAGGAAACTGAAAGTGAGGCATCTAGCAACCTAGCAGTTTAGTATGCATGACATGGCAGTTATAACATGAGTGCACAATTAAATCATGGCAATACAATTTATACAAGGGGACAATCATCGGGACAAGACAAGAGTAGCCAAGCTACTATCAATTCAATCAATTCACATTTTGTAGGTGTTTATGCCATTCGCTGAATGGCATAGCATTTCAGACCGATCGGCACTAAACACTACCCAATACCCACACGATATGGAGCCTGGGGTCCCTGCACATTGAGCTCATCTAGTGAGCCTAGGGTTGCCCCGCACATTGAGCTCGCATTCTTAGTTCACAATACATTACATCGAGCGTTGGGGTTTCCAACTCATTATGCTCGCTTCTGGTCACGAGCCAGGAACACAAGTATGGCGTAGGGAACACCTAGCCGGAACACGCAATTCGGGCATTGGCTATCAACCAACACATGGCCCGCTTCTGGAACACGAGCCAGGAACACAACATTGTAGCGAAGCTACGCAATCACAGCAATACCTAAAGAATGCGAGGTCATGACAATTTATTTGCGTACAGTTAATTAAATTAAACGTGACAGGCGAAATGCAATGACATGAACATATTCGCGTACCGTTAATTGAAAGTAAACATGACATGTTAATTGTGCAACATACTAAATGTCGGGATTAGCTTCGTTGTCAAGCTAATTCCCCAATTTGCGCCTAGGCGAGTATCATTTCGTCGCCTAGCCTCTTTTACGCCTACAACAAGCAAATGGCCTAAAACATGGCCCAAACCCTAAGTGGCAAGTTTCACTTGCCTAGCACCGGGGATTGACGATCACTTCGTCACACGGATGCTATCTACGGGGGAAATCGCTGTTTTGGGGGACAATCAACAAACAACATGAAATTAATTAGGGTTTTCATAAAATTATAAATAGGTTAAGAAAACAATGGTAGATCGATTTCTTACCAAGAGGAGACGGAATAAACACTCCGGGGAACCCTAGGATCAGATCTGGAAAAGATTGGAGAAGTTTGGAGAAACTAGGGTTTTGGGGGATTTGGGGATTTTGATGGGTTTTGGTGAGATTTTGGGGAAGATGAGGGGTAGATAGAGTAGATGGATGGATTGGATGATGGATTTAGGGCTTGGAATGGAGAAATGGAGCTTGGAGGAAGATGGGGGCTGAAGAGGGAAGTTTTTAGGGTTTTGGGTCGTGTTGGAGAAGAAGAAGTCGCTTGGGTTGGGTTTAAATAGGATGGGCTGGCGGCTGCCCAGAAATTAGGGTTTTAACACTGGTTAGTCGGTCAAAGAGCAACCACTGACCGACTAGTTTGGCAACTAGTCGGTCGGTCGACCAACGCAGACCGACTAAGTGTAAACAGTAACTCCTGAACGAAAATAGGATTTAGAGTTAGTCGGTCCATGAACAAATACTGACCGACTAGTTTATCAACTAGTCGGTCGAAAGATGAACTTAGACCGACTAAGAATGAACAGTACTGATACTAAAATTTAGATGATGTGTTAGTCGGTTAAAGAAGCATTGCCGACCGACTAGTTTGCAACCTAGTCGGTCAACCAACGTTCTTAGACCGACTAATGATAAACAGTAACTCCTGAGAAATTTAGAAAGCTAACTAGTCGGTCCAAGAAGGATTGCCGACCGACTGGATCGTCATCTAGTCGGTCGATGGCCCTTCTTACACCGGCTAATGAGCACAGAAAAGTACCGATACGGAGCGCGAGGCCCCGGTATCGATTCCTAAGACTCCTAGGCTTGATCTAACAGTTAGATATGACCGTTATGAAGTCCGTCACGAGTGACATACTTCGAAATCGACAATCCTAAGGAAGAAGCGAGAAAATACGACGAATCGATCGAAAATGAAATCTACGGAGACAAAAACCACACAAGAGGAGAAAATCCATCAAAACATATATTATATTATATTAAATCCAGATTCATGAAAAGCAGTCGTTACAGTATGGCTAGAACCTTACCGTCATAGCAGAACTTCTGTGTAAACGCGATGTTTACTGTGTTATTTATGTTAGGCTGAAGAAGGACACATACACGATCAAAAGATGTGCACCTTGAAAGTGCCACATAAAGATGTCCATAACTGAAAACTGGGGTCTGCAGATCAACTCCAACGAACTTTACAGATTGTACTTGAGCTTTATTAATTGTCATGGCATATGTTACTCAGATAAGAAACTGTCGTCTTGTCATACGAAAAGGTAATTCTGTAGCCGATGGTGTCAAAGATATTCTTGGAATAAACATAAAACTACCGGCTTTATCCCTATTTAAAATTTGAGCTTCAATGACATATGATGCACATCTGACAACCATCAATCGAGTGCCATTGCAGAGCCCATCTTTAGGTGCAATATTTCGTAATAAAATAATAGGACAACCGAACTTAAGATCAAGTTTAAATTGTGGAAAACCAGGAGGATCCAAAAAGTTTATATACTCCGTTGGATATCGATTTATAATGGTTGGATCGGTTTCTTCATTTTCAGACAGTTTGTCTGCAGCTAGAAACGTAATCTTTTGTCCCGAAAAAATGTGTAATGCCGCAGCATTTATAAAAGTAACATCATCATTCCGTGTAGAAAGAATTATGCATTCAGTAAGGTATGCCAGAGTCACTGCACCCTCAATATCAAGCTGCAGATAAATTCGAAGTATTAAGTCGTTTAAATCCTTGCACCTGAATATGTGGGAAGGAAGTTCTACCACTTCTGTAGGACTTGTCCTAACTTAATACATATATAGATATAATTTAAGTTAAGGAATGGCTAAGATAAAAATAGTAAGTAAAATTGAATTATGCTT
This sequence comes from Scilla litardierei, assembly GCA_030789695.1. Lineage (NCBI taxonomy): Eukaryota > Viridiplantae > Streptophyta > Magnoliopsida > Asparagales > Asparagaceae > Scilla > Scilla litardierei. Next base: position 113,084,282 of record CM061131.1, on the reverse strand, counting down.
GAAATAAAATACCTCAAAAATAAATTTTGCAAACTTTGTATTCTCAACGGATGAGTTATTTAACCGCATATTCTGTTCCAAGATCAAAACTTGTACAGAGCACCATAATACAGATCGTCTCAATGACGCTCCAACAATTTCTTCTCGAACCCCCTTTGGTATGACAGGCAAGATTTTTCGGAAGTCCCCACCAAGAACAACAGTAATACCACCAAACGCTCTATTGTTATCACAAATATCTTTTAACGATCGATCCACTGCCTCAACACAGTGCCGATGTTGCATAGGTACTTCATCCCATATTTAAGTTTTGCTTTTCTGAATAATTGTGCTTGCATGGATTGCTTGCTAAAATTACAAATTGAATTATCTTGCACATCTAACGGGATACAAAATGTGAAATGTGCAGTCTGGCCTCCGCTAAGTAGCAATGATGCAATACCGGATGACACGACTGTGATAACTATATTACCAAGACTACGCAACATTGTTGTTATTGCATTGTACAAAAAAGTCTTTCCAGTTCCAGCAACCCCGCTCAAGAAGAATGTGGTATCTTTATTTTCAAATACGGAAGAAGTAATTGCTGAGTAAGCATTGTGCTATGAAGCATTGAGGCAATCAATGTCCTTTTGTGCATCCATTTGTTTCTCTTTATTTATAAGTTCCTGATGTTCATGCAACAATCTATTGCCAACAATTGCATTCCAATCCCCAGCAGGAAGTGGCATTGGTGGAAAGGCAGATACCCACTTACCGTACTCCTCAAGCAATTTATTGATAAGGAATAATCCATAGTCTTCAAGGTGGCATTGAGTTGGGATAGAAATTGCAAATAAAGTATGTAATTTATGTGGAAGATCATCGCAAATGTGCATTGAAAATTCATTCCATAATGCAAGGGGGTCGATCGGCGAACATTCGATAAGAATAATACAAAACAGTCTTCGTAATTGATATCTTGTTTTCATAATTGAAGCCTCGGAAAGACATTGTCTCACTCGGAATCATCTTCAAGAAGACCTCTTGCAATACATCTTGCTTTGAATGTAGGGTACTCGATAGTATTGAATGTGCGTAAATTTTCGCACTATGTTGGCCCTTTAACAACTGTTAGTAGCAACCGTATATAAAATCGCTCACCAGAATTAGGGGATGCAAAATACCTTCTGCCAATTACATATCCAGATTGTTCTTGAAGTCCAGACCTTTGTTGACGAATACCACACAAACCTTTGAGGAAATTCTTGATATGTGAGATCATGTGCAGACTCATGTAAAGTGCAACATGTAAAAAATTCAATCAAAGTTGTCTTCTCGTTTTTAGCCCTAGACCTTATTATATATACATCTTCATCTGGATCAAAAATAACACGGTGTTGCCATGGTAAATGAAGTATCAATCTTTGAACTGATGGAATCACTTGATGTAAAGGATGCTCAAATATTTACCAAGCTGCCTCAGGTGGTCTAATATATCTTGCATCAAGGTATTGTTGGATCACATTTACTTTGTCGAACACCATTGTGGTCCGATCATGACCTTTATAAATATACTTATGGATGTACTTCACACATCTTACCCCAGCACAAACTTCGACATTAATATGGCAGTTAAAGCGTCTTGAGAGATACATGTTGTATGTAACAACATCTCGGTTATCAACCTGACGCCCCATTATAGTATATAGATGTTCATTATTACGACAACGATAAATAGGATATCCATCACGATCCATTGTTGTTGCATCTGCGTAATTTCGAGGGTATTTCTTAGTACATTTACCATTTTCCATACATGAAGCATTTGGATTTCGAGCACCACATGGTCCATGTACCATACAATTTGACACAATATCGAATAATGCAGGATCTTGATCAGGATCAGGAAATTCAGCACAAACAATTCTATCCACTTGATCACATGTACGAATCTTATCTGGACCACGAAGAAAGAAAAGAGCATGAATATGTGGAAGACCTCTTTTCTGAAATTCAATTGTAAATACATGTGCTACTTTCTTTCCAATACATTATTAACATCTATCTCCTTCATCAAAGCCTTTCTTTTTAACTCAAATACACGTGCAACTAAATCTGGACGGTCGGTAGCCTTTTGATTGGGTAGTAGAGCCGAAGTAATTTCTGGCCACTTTGGATTTGCAGTCATGGTAAGAAAAATATCCGGGTGCTGGTTATAACGTGTGATTGCCATTGGGTCTTGAAAGATTTCAAACATGTGACGTGCACTGCCAGTGAAAGATGATGGAAGTATCATGCGTTGTCCAATTTGGTTACATCTGACACATGCATCGATATTTGTAAGACCCTGATATAGCTCTGAGAGGAGTTTTCGTTGATAAAGTTTGATGAATGTCAAACGATTTTGCTCAGTTGCTGCCCAAGCATCAACTATGAACTCTTGGAATAATTTTCCAGCTCTCAAAATTGAAGAATACTCATTATGTCTTTCAAATAGACGGTAGCTATAAAACTCACACAGGGTAAGTCGTGTACTTGAGGATTTGTTTTGAACTGGATCCCACTGCTTCAACTCAGGTTCCCATCCAAGCTGACCATCAGGAAATAATAAGACGTAGTGTAATGGTAAGTATGTAGGATGAGCCTTATTGATTTTCAAATTGATTATTTCCTCGTAGATGTAAGTTAAACAATATTTCACATCCCAGAAGGTCGATAGCCATCTCCAGGTAAAATAACTGCAATCTCATCTATGGTTGGGAGGTTATAACGACGACGATCCTTGTTTGATTGTAATGCAAATATACAGGAAGATCATGACCACATAAATCTACTTGAGATAAGCCTGGCAATATAGTTAGATGAATGGGTTTATGTCCGATAGACAAATTTGAATAATTTGTAAGACATCCTTTCTCAAATGTGGATTTCTATTACTTCGTAACTCCATAGCAGAATACGGATCATATATGTAAATTTGACAATAACTTGTTGTTTGATCCAATTGTGGCAGAAGTGATCCTATTCGATGGCGTAATTCTCCATGAATAGTAAATATGTTCGGGCCTCTGCCAGTAATCAATCTTTGATCCGTGTCGCACCAAGGCTGGTAAATGCATTAGCTGCATTATACTCCCGAGTATACTTTCGAAATGATTTTGATTGCTCACTATCACCATCATATAATTCTCGAAGTGCTGGAGGGAGTTCATTAAGTTTCTCCAATTTTACTTTTCCTTGCAAACAATATGTTCCAAAATTATATGTTGTCAAAGTTGACCTCGACAACTGTTCATCCACCCAGTGTGAGGCTGAACAATGAGGGCATGGAATGTTCATTAAACCAATATAATGTCGACCATAATCAACTTGTGTTGACAGACCAGCTCTATGATGAGTTGACCTACATACTAACATTGAAGCTGAGCGATCTTCTCCTTGTTTAGCTTGAGAAGTTGTGAATGGAGGTGTTATTTGAGGTATACTGATAGGAGTCTTATATGGAGATATGTTTTGTTGTTCTTGTTCTCATTCTCTCCTTTGACATTGAGCTAAACACCTATCCAAAATAAAACCAACATTAAATAAATTACATTACATTAAAGTAGATTAGATTGTATAGACAATAACCTGGCAGATGGTTCAGCATCTTGGGCAGATATCGTATCGTTTTGCGAGGCTGAGACCTCATCTTCATGTTCAACAGGAGAAGTTGGTAATGCATGTGTGCTTTGAGGTATATCAAGTATACTGTTAGGAGTCATATATCGAGATATGTTTCCTTGTTTTTGTTCTCGATCTCTCCTTTTGCGTTGAGCTAAAGACCTATCCAATTTAAATCCAAAACTAAATACAAATAAATACATGAGAGTAGAATAGATTTTATGTACAGTCATGTGGATAATGAATGGTTTTCTAGGACCCTTAGGGCACAAAAACTCTATTCCTGTCCTAAGTCGGACGGAATATAGACATAAAAAAATATGTAGCGGAAGAATAAGTTAATCTAATTAACTTAGCCCTAAGGTACAAGACCCTTAGCCAAGATCTATGCCAACTTGGGATGGATCTGACCATCCCAAGAAGGATCTAACCTACTGTGATTAAAGTAAACTAATGCTAATAAAATACATACCCGGAATCTCAACCCTGGGGCAGGCGAGATGTTCCGCACCGTCTTCCGAGCTGCTCCCTGTCTCACGCTGAGCCGCTCCCCGAACCGCTCCTCGAACCGCTCCTCGAACCGCTCCCCAAACCGCTCCTCGAACCGCTCCGTATTCCGAGGCGATCAATCCTGTGTCGCCGAGCCAACCACGCGTCGAAGAAAGTTTCATGCGAGTGAATCCTTCGCCAAGATTTCGGATCCAAATCCGAACTCCTTCATGGCTTTGCCAGAGCCCTCAGGTGTAAGGCAAAAATATAGGGAGATAGAGAAATATTAATTTAAGCCTAGATCCGAGCGTGCTCCATCATTTATGAGAGCCGCTCAGATCTAGAGCTTGGGACGAGTTTTGAGGAGGAGAGCAGACCCCTATTTATATAGGCTGCTGACTGCTCCCCTTCTCTCAAAATCCGATGTGAGACTAAAAATAGAGTTAATTAAATCAAGTTAGTTTGCCCTTCACAAAGTGCAAACTTCCGTGAATTTTAACTCCCTCATCGTTGAGCTTCATGATTGATACAACCTATCAATACGAAGGGAATTCAACGGTGAACGCATAGGAAAAACCGTTCGTCAATCGGAGTTCGTTTGACCCTCCAATTGAGTGTCCAAAGATCAGCCCAAACACACCCAAAATGTAAAACAGCAGCCGTAAAAAATAGACGTTGCCCTAGGCAGCGTGTGGCCCAACCAGCATCAGGCCGCGTGCAGCGTATGCGCCTCGAGGCGCATACATTGCATGCGCCTCAGCACGTGCGCAGTGCACGCGCCGGGCGCGTGCAAGGCATGTGCCCCAACGTGCACAGCACGCGCAACACGGGCGCGTGCTGTGCACGCGTCCTGTGTGCACAGAAGTGCGGGTGGGCCCGCATCAAATGCGGTCCCGCAGCTTTATTTAGCCCGCGTCAGCTAACGTGAGCGTCAGCCTGCGTCAGCAGGCTGACGCATGCGTCAGTTGGGTGGGCCCTGCGGTTTGGGTTTAATCAGCCCAAAGGGCTGATGTCTACATGGGCTTGGGGTTTTAATTGTTTTGGACATAACTCTTGCGTTTGACATCTGATTTGAACGCCGTTTGAACCTAGATGTAGATCAGGACATTCCGGTCTTACCCGTGAGCTTTTCCTTGCGTTTAAATTATTAAACTATTTAAGACACGTTTAATCTCTTTTGCATCATATGCAAATTAGTCCCTATCTAGACTTAAATTATCATATTGCATCAAATGCAATTATTCCATCCCTTGCATCAAAAATGCCAAATATTCTCCCTAACTAATTTCTACCTATTACTAAACGAAGGTCGCACTCTTTGTGTGACACTACGGCCTGACCCTACTACAGGTTGGGCTCAAAGCCCTATACGGCGATGACCACGAGCAGTGGCAACCGTCCCTGTTTCAGCAACATCATAATGTGGTTAGCTCATCAACATGAGAATTGTCGGGACCACCCTGACCGTGTCTGTGATAAGTTCTGCAGTTATAGTCTCTTCGTCTAAACTATGTCGTGTAGATCAAGTCTAGGGTACGGACGAACTGTCAACCCCAATAACTTGACTCCGGTTAGTTTCTATCGATATTTAGTCAACTAATGTTGGACTTCTTCCAACATACTCTGCGCAGAGATTTAACTAAAGACCGAACTAACTCTACGACACTAACTCCCATTGACCGGGAGAGACGAATCCTCTCTTGGCCACTACTCTCCTCGTACGCTTCAAGTGACACCCAATCAAAGACCTTTCAACATGCCTAGCCTCGAAGTTAGGTCAGTGATCTAAGTGGCACCGTTCACGCACAGGTTCGTAAAATGACCTCAAGTCAAAAGACCAACTAGCCTATCATCACTAAGAGTTATCATTGACAGATTGGTCAATGTAACCATATGATAACTCTTGTGGATCGTTCAGTGAACTCATTCTCTAATGAGCACTTGTGTCTCGTCTCCGACTTCGCCAAGTCGAACGATCTTGAGATCATCGCCACCGCTTAACGGTGAAGACTAAGACACAATGGTCTATCCGATGTTTCGATATCCTTGTCTCGAAGCATCTACGACCACGAATGATTTTAGACTTATGCTACAGACGGTCAAACATTTCCCCATGATCGAGATACTCATCTCGATACATGTTTGACCTTGCATAAAGTCTCAGGATTTTACCTAAGTTGATATCTAATGTTAACTACATTATAATATAACTTAGATAAATTATTACCAAACAGCTTACTGTTATTACGAACAAGACGTTTGTGCTATTCACACAGAGATAAATAGCCTCGAGGGCATCATTCCTCTACATCTCCCACTTGCATTCAGGTCCATTTATCTCGGTATCTTATACCGTTTTACACATAAGTTTTTCCGACTTCATGTGTTAGAGCATTCGTGAGTGGATCTGCTAAAACCGTCTACACTATAGACTTAAGGGGTTTCTATGTTCATGCTAGACCAAACATTTGAATCTCATTCAAATAATTCACTTGGTCTTATGGAATCTATAATATTTTATTTCCTTGGATCTCTTCCTGTTCATCGTACCTTACGATAATAATTTAAATTAGTTAATGGTCATTTCAAATGGCTCATATATATTTCTGATAAAGTATCAAACTTTTTGATTACTTTGTCAAAATATATGTTCCATACCTTTGATGCCTCGCATATAATTTATGCGCTCCCACTGACATTGAAACCTTTCTGGCTAATTCATATAAGTTGGTTCGTCTAAATCATATTTAGAAAAATGAACTTATAAGTGAATGCTCCAATTTTCATGGTCAACATGAGCGTTTCACATCGAGTTTGGTCCGAGTAGATCTGTACACATTTGCTGGCGAGACGGTTTCAACATTATCCATTTATAGGAATTAATATGAAAACCGTTCTCGACCAACATGATTGCACTTCACTATTTTCTTTCTGCACCAATCTTTCAACTTAAGGATTTACTGGCAGAAAGTGAGGAAACATTTTCCTTGGGCACATAAACTAAATTCCTAAATTTATTTACGCACACGGACCTATTCTGATTGCATCAAGTTTTAAATCAGAGTTACTACTCTGAATTTCATCCTGGAAGTTGACTAAGTCATCATCAGTTATGATGTCTAACTCGACAATTCGTCTCACGAGATTCGAGTAATTATAAAACTTCCTAATGATCGATTTAATGAATATCTTATAGATAATGTCCTCATAGAACATTATCAAAACCCAGGCATTACTATCTGGGACTTAACCCAGAGAGAGGACTTAACTCAGAGTCACTTACAATGGATCACACCAAGTCTAACTAAGTGTGATTCATATCTTTTAACACATCGATGTGTTAACAGACTTGACTTGAGAGAAAATCATATTTTCTTTTAATTACGCAAGATTTTATATAGTTAAGTATTTGACCATTCGATCTAATCGAATCAGTTTAAATACTTTAGTCATTTCGTTCTTTATTTTATCAGACTTCTGTTTCATCAAGAACACGTGTCTTAATAAAGTATACGAATAACTTATTTTGGTTAATCTAGACTTGAGTACATTAGTATGTAAGAGACTGAGTTCGACAACTCATTCTCCTACTGTCTTACAGATGGGTTTCGACCATTGTATCTAAGAGGGTAAGACTCACAAGTGTCCGCAGACTTCATAATACGAGAGGTCAGACCCCTCTTTATGTGACTTGTGAAGCTTAGTCTCTCGATACGGCTTAGTCTATTTTGCAATATAAGTTTGCTACTATCTTGTGTATTTATATATTAACATTTAATATATATATATATATATATATATATATATATATATATATATATATATATATATACATTATCGTCATACATATTACTCATTACTTCAGAAGCAATGTGACGACATTCGTCAAAATGTGTTAACCTTTTGTATAACAATAATTATGAAATCGTGACATCAGAATATGTCACATTTTCATTTCCTCCTCCTTATGCCTTTACTAATGATAAATTAAACTAACTTTCTCAATTGACTTTCCGGAGTGCCTTCTTCATTTTCTAAATCACATTTAGATATTAAATAGCCCAACATAAATAAATAGTTTTGCAAGCATCTCATGTATCCAAATGCCTGAGAGTTGCAATCTTGAGTGTAACTGAAGAAGTTGCTTGTCTCAAGATCCGGTTGGGATACATAGTCTTGCACCGCTCATGCACTCGTATTCAACTCAAACGGTTTGATTGAATTCTCGAACTTTGCGGATCAAAATTTTTTATCCATACAACCTTGAGGGTAGGTCGACAAGTTATAGGGAGAAACATACTTTGAATATCATATATGTTCAAGCTGCCTCATATAGAGACGGGTGACATGTAGCTAGAATTTATTTGTTGGACCCAGAACTTAATGAAATCATATTTCTTAAGTCTGTTCTTTAGAAGGTCATTTTAATGTCAACGAGAATATAGTTTTAATTCTATCAATTAGAATTTAACTTGATATTTAATTAATCAACCTTTTGACCAGTTAACTTATTTCATTAAAATATTATATTTTGATTCCTTCGGTAAACATAGTCTTGCCCTAATTTAGCATATGTTCAATATTAAATATAGGTAGAATGGCTTTTATCTATCTATATCCTCCCACTATTTTTACGATCGTTTCAAAGCTTATTAACGAATGATTTAATCGAATTAAAATTAATGGGTTAGAGGTCCAATCACCCTGAGCCTAACAACCTTGAGTGTAGCTCAACAAGTTATAGGACTCTGTAAATCGAAAGATGACTCTTCATCGATCATATCGGATATGACCCTCTTATCGGGTTTTACCCCTAGCCATTTGTGATCATGAGTGTGCTCATCCAAATCACAATGTCTATTCTAGTCGGAACCTTGTTTTCGTGTCTAGCCTGACTTGCCCCGTCGCTCGGTGTATTCACGACACGTCGGTTTGGGTCAGGTCTTAGACTACATCTAGCCAGACTACATCATTGACATAACTTACGCCGACGCATGGTAATACGACGGTTTGAGTTTAGTCAAGATTTCATCTTATGTATTAAAGGAGTTGGTTTCTATAAGGTTGCCATGTTACAGCTTGAGTGTAGCTCAACAACTATAACACGGGTCCTATAGTTGCTAACCCCTAAAACAAGGAGGGCTACGGCTAATCTTGAAAAAGATCATTAACGTATTTGACTTAGATATAGTCCAGGGTGTCATACAATCATGATTCGCGACATTGCGGTCCAGCGGAACACAGCCAGGGAATTGACTAAGCAAGAATCACTATCCTTTAAAAGGTGATCAAGCAAACTTAGCCAAGCACATTGACTGGATCATGGTCCATTGAATGAAGCTTGTCATTTTTATATGCGTGCCATAGAGTAAACAGCTTTTATTAACAACTAATTAATCCTATCAACTAGTTGAATCCTTAAATTCAAAATTTTAGGATTTGTTTAATAACTTTTATTAAGTCCTTATCAACTATAAGGTTCACGTGCTATCCTAATCGTTATTAGGATTTTAATAAATTTTATTAACAACGCTAAAAGCGAAGTCCTTTAACGAGAATTAATTATAACAATTAGAATTAAAAATTCATTAAAAGGACTACCCTAATCAGGAATTAGGTCTTGAAGGGTTGTTAAAAGTTTTATTAAAACATAGCATGTCATTAAAATTCAATTAATAAATTTTAATCATTTCTTAATGGCTAACCTAAAGGGTAGTCTTGTGTTATCAAATAAGGGACAAGATGAACTGTCACGCCCCGCTTCCCAAAAATGTGGAGGCGAGACGTGAGAAGGTCCGCACAAACTTGAAGCTGTGAAGCTCCAAGTCTGATAAGCGTATAAAAACACTTATTATGGCAAGTCCTTGCAAATGCGATACGAAACAAAGATAACAATAAGAAAATGAGACAATAAGCAATTTATTGAATCTCTGAATATCCATAAATAAATTACAATATCACAGAAAAGCCATCAGGCTAAAAGAAAGAGTCTAAGGCCCAAACATGGCCAACAAAGTATAACATACATACAAGGGTGCCACGCACCAACAACTAACAGCAAACCTAAACAAAGAAGTGAACACGAGCGGTCTCCAAGACAGGCCCCTGGTGTCCACTCACCACCACATCAAACATCAGCATCAGCAACACCATATCCCCTGCAACAAAGCTCTGGCTCTGGGTCTAACATGTGACACCCAAAAGAGAGAGGGGCACATGTCAGCAAGTCTGGAAAGACTTGTGCAAGGAAACTGAAAGGAAGGTAAACTAGCAACCTAGCACTTATAATATTAAGCAATGACATGACAGTTTAGTTTGATGCAGCAGTTTAAAAGAGAGACAAGCACGCACGATGTAGCGAAAGCTACCAATTCACTAATCACTTATCACTGTTTATCACTTAGTGCATAGAGAGTCCACCTGCTGGCCAGCTCGTGGCTCAGGCCGCTTATCTCTATCACTATTTATCACTTATCATGATTATCACTGTTTTTCACTTAGTGCATAGAGAGTCCACCTGCTGGCCAGCTCGTGGCTCAGGCCGCTTATCTCTATCACTATTAATCACTTGAACACTAGATATTTCGCCTGCTGGCCGGAGTGGCGGATCAGGCCAACTCGGGGCTCAGGTGGCCGCTTATCTCTTACCCCACCCATATGTGTCGAGCGTTGGGGTTTCCAACTACAGGGCTCGCTTCTGGAACACGAGCCAGGAAAATAATAGTATTGTAGCGTGTGCTACGCAATCACGATGACAAATCAATATGCAATGCCAGGAACAGATAATTGAGTACCGTTAATTGAATTTAAACGTGACAGGCAAAATGCAATGACATGAACATATTCGCGTACCGTTAATTTAAAGTAAATGTGACATACAAGCATGATGAGGGTGACGGACCAAGCTTCGTTGTCAAGCTAGGTCAAGGGCGTCTAGACGGCTATCCTTTCACCGTCTAGTCTCTTTTACGCTAAAGCAAGGGAAATGGCCTAAGACATGGCCCAATTCAAGAGTTGCAAGTTTCACTTGCCTAGCATCGAGGAAGACGATCGCGAAGGTTCGTCCCACAAGCGCTAATCTACGGGGAAGGGAATCGCTGTCATGGAGAAACAATCATCAAACAACATCCATTATTACTAGGGTTTCACAAATATCAAGTGTGGGTTATGAGATTATTAAAGGAAGAATACTACCTGTGAAGAAGCGGAGGAACGACGTCGAGAACTATGGCGACGGAAGAACGATCCGGCTCAGATCTGGAAATGAGGGAAAACCTGGAGAAATGGGTTTTGATGTGGATTTAGGGGGTTTGATGAAAGATTGAGGAAGATGAGAGGTAGGATATGTGAAATGAGGGTTTGGATGATGATGGATGAGCTTGGGATGAAGGAGGAAGGGTTTGGGGATGAAGGGGGATGATTTGGGGAAGGAGGATGTTCAGGAGAAGAGAGGGAAGAGAAGAAAACGATTGGGGGTTTATATAGAAAATCGTGTGGCGGCTAGTGCAAACTAGGGTTTCCTGGGCTGATTAGTCGGTCAAAGAAGGATTGGTGACCGACTAGTTTGGGAACTAGTCGGTCGGTTGATCAACGCAGACCGACTAAGAGTAAACAGTAGCTCGCTCAAGAAAACTGGACTATGAGTTAGTCGGTCTGTGAAGGCTTGTCAACCGACTAGTTTGAGAACTAGTCGGTCGGTGAGTGTTCATTGACCGACTAAAGGCTGAATTCTGAGAGAGATCATGGAAATGAGAGTTAGTCGGTCTGAGAAGGATTCCTGACCGACTAGTTTAGCATCTAGTGTCGAAAGATGTTCTTAGACCGACTAAAGATAAACAGTAACTCCTGAATTATAATCAAAGCCCACTAGTCGGTCCATTAAGGATTGCCGACCGACTAGATTGAGATCTAGTCGGTTGGTTCTCCTTCTTGAACCAACTAACGTGCACGAAAGTGTCGATTCGAAGCGCGAAGCTTCGGGAAGATTTCTATGGCTTCTAGGATCGATTTATACTCTAAGATATGATCGATATGAAGCTCGTCACGAGTGACTTACTCCGAGTTCAATGATTCTAAGGAAGAACCTAGAAGATCACATCAAAAGGAACGAAAAAGAAAGCTAGGAAATCTCAACGAGATGAATGAAAGCGAGAACTATGGAAATGGAAACCACACAAGGAGAGAACCCACCATCACAAGCAAAACACACTGATAATCCAATCATACAAAAACCAGTCGTTACATCATACCCACCTTAGAATAAATTCAATCCTCGGACTTCCTAACATATATATAGTCGCTCTGGTAACTACCCTCAACCAGTATCACATCATAAATTCAACCTAGTACTTTCATTTCGAGTGCTTATATATATGCACTAGAAATCAAATATTACTACCACTACACACATATTTTCACGCACATAGTACACTCATACTTATTATAGTCAATCAATTTCATACACGTATTTCAATCACATATATATAGTCAATATATTTATACAACAATAAACACTTATTACTTACTATAAGAAAATAACCAAGCCTCTCTTATTTGAAAATAATTTCACATTTATTTAGTCATTCAAATACATGCAAATATTTCACCCTATTTTCACCTCACATATAGTCCTATAACTATATATTGGTATAGCCACCCACAATCGTGTGCGTAACACAACCAAGCACAAACAACCCAAACACCATACATACATCATCCATCACTATTCATCACCACATACAATTATACCAAGGTACATAGAGTATACCCACTCAAGCTTGAGTGAGACTCAAATCATAGCACGGCATTTATATGCGTAACACAGTATCCATACACATACCAATACAACTCCAAGGCATACACATCCACGTATCACATATTTTCACACCATATCCATCCATTTATAATTACCATAACAACACATCAACTACATACAAGTTTAAGAGATGCAATAATTGGGTATACCTCCTGATATACACGCATACGACATCTCATAAAACAAGTAGTACCAATCAAAATTATCATTCTGTTATCATACGTATATCACATCATACTCAAACAGAAAATTACCTACACACAACATACAAATGCCAACACCCATACCACTATATACACACCACGAAATCAACACTACGACGACATAACCACTTAACTAATGGGCCCACCAAACCATAACAAGGTTGACACAGGCAACGACAAGCTCTATGGGCTAGACAATAGGAAAGAAATTGAAATCAAAAGCGTAACGAATAGAAGGATCGAAAAGCATGAAAACGGTCGTGTAATGATGTAATGATGCTCCATTAGGACACATAGAAAATAGTGTAATTAACATATTCTAAAATACGAAAAGTTTGAAAACCGTTATACTTCAAAAGTTGGAGTCCCTTTTCGTATAAAAATATTTAGAGGTCGATAAAACAAATTGGTTGAAATAAGTTTGAGTCGAATATACATAATAGGAGGAAACGGTTTATTGGCTTACATAAAGTCATTAAAAAGGAAGTAAATCATTTACCCGAATCTTGAGGTCGTAGTTTAGAAAATATTACAAAGTAGTAACTTAATAACGTTTGTAAGGTTTGAAATGAAATTAAATTAATTGAAAATTTTAAACTCAGGGTGAATGCTTTCAAAATCCTTAAGCCAGGGAAAATTTAAAGTAATCAATATTGAAACTACTTTTAGAGGAATCAGGATTTGCCAAAAAGAGACTGTTTTAAACAAAGCTCTTAACATACGAGCTAATGAGCCTAGCACAGATATAAAAATATTCGAAATTCGATTTAGTTTAGAAATTTTCTAAAAGCATGTATGGTGAACGGAAAACTTAGTAGTATGTTTATCAAAATTCGTAATAAGCTTTTAAAACCAAATTACGGAAGGTCCAGATCAGAAAATGGTTACGAAAACATAATTTTCCAAAAATTGAAATAGAGAAAATGTTGAACATATCCTTGGTTTGTTGAAAGCTGAAATCATGTGTGACTTGGAAGGTATATTAAGGGAGCATGATGAATCATTTGAACGACATAAATAAGAAAGGAAAAACTTTATAAATCGAATTTGGGAAAAATTAGTAAGCTCATAATTTAAATTGATATATGAAAAGGGACGAGATATTTAAATAGGTATGAAAGTAAAGGCTGGAAAAACATTATAAAACAGTAATCAAATCTCGTTAAAACTTTCGAAATTCAAAAATAAATTTAAGTCAACGAAAGGGTATGAGGTAAAAGTATATATATTAAAGTTCGAACAAATTTAAACTTAGGAATCAGAAAGTCGAAAAGATACTTTCAGAAGGTTCAAGATTTGCAACGGAGAAGTTCGAAAATATTGTACGGCAGTAGCTTAATACAATATTTCGACAAAATTTCGAAATTCAAAGAATGAAATCCGATCAACTATAGTGTGAAAATTTAGGCCCATGCTAAAAGCTTACAAGTTTTAAAACAGAAGAGAAATTCCAAATAAATAACATTTAAAATACTTTTTAGAGGGACCCGGATTTGCCAAACAACGGATTTATACAAGATCTTAAAGTACGAGCAAAACGAACGTGGTACCGATATATAAAAATAATTGAAGTCATATTTTAGAAATTATCTTAAAAGTGTGTATGGTGAATGGAAAGATAATATCTTAGTAGTATGGAAAGAGAAAAGGATATTTAAACTCATCGAGTTAGTATTAAAACTTTTAAACCGTTTTATGAAGGGTCTAAGTTAGGAATGATTTCGAAATAGTAAATTATTTTTTTATTACAAAAGTCTGAAATATGGAAAATGTTGAGCATAAAATCGACTTGCTAAAAGCCGAAGTCCAAAGGGACTTGAAAAGTTTATTAAGAGTAAGCACGAAGTGTTTTCGAATAGAATTTTAATGGCACAAGTAAGAAAAGAAATTATGAATCGAGTTAGGAAAATAGAAATACGGTTCAGAATGAAATTGGTATATGAAAAGGGACAAGACATTCATATCGATACGAAAGCATATGCTGAAAATATTATAAACTTCTAATCTAAAAATCTCAACACAAGTTTCGATATTTAAAAACATAAATAATTTAAGTCTGCGAATGAGCATGAAACCTTACATATATCAAAAGTGTTTCGAACAAATTTAAACTTAACGAAAGAAGAAGATCGAAGATACTTTTAGGGAAATAAGGATTCGCCAAAAGAACGTGTTGGTATAAAAACTTTTGAAGTACGAGTACGACGAACCTATAATTGATATATACAAAAATTAGTTGAAGTCCATTTAGTTTGGAAAAATTTCCCTAAAGGTATGTAAGATAAGTGGTTAAAATAAATTTTTGTAGTTAGGAAAAAGGACGGTATATCGAACCATCAGGATAGTAATAAAGTTTAAAAATCGAAATGCGAAAGATACATTGTTAGAAGAAATAGTACAAGATAGTAATTTTAAAATTTACGACCAAAGGTCTTCAAAATTCAAGAACGACTTTTAACTCCATCGAAATTTTAGGGAGACATATTTAAAGAAGTTTAGAACAAAATTTAAATTGAGTGAAACTTCAAATAAGGAAAGCATTCGAAAATAACTTTGGAAGAAACAAGATTTGCAACGGAAAACATTTGAAAGATCAAGGATACTTGTAATGAGGTGGTCATGTGAATTGAGGACAAGGGAAGTGGTTTATGTGAATTGAATGCGCCTAAATCACGATGCAAGAAAACCATGATGAAGATCTACGGTCGGTAACACCAAAGTGTAGTGACCAGGAAAGATTGAATCAGGGGGGGTTCTAATCATCGGGTTAACTAAAGGCCAAGGGAACCTTAACACTAAAGCTTCTAATGGGTTAGAATATATAGATCTCAGGAAGGTTCTAAGGGAATCAAGATCATGTTCTGTTGGGCCCGAAATCGATGAACCCAAGCGAACGGCTAAAGAAATCCT
Organism: Scilla litardierei; assembly: GCA_030789695.1. Lineage (NCBI taxonomy): Eukaryota > Viridiplantae > Streptophyta > Magnoliopsida > Asparagales > Asparagaceae > Scilla > Scilla litardierei. The sequence continues at coordinate 113,068,220 of CM061131.1, read as the reverse complement.
AGGAGTCTATCATGGTCAGAGCTAGACAGGAACCACTAAGGTAACTCTTAAGACTATCATATCAATCACTAGCATGGAGTCTAACAAACAATCAGATGCCTCTAACTAGCAAGCACAAACTTCTAACTAAGTCTCACTATAGTCCTGACCTAATGGATTTCCTATCAAGCTGGGACAGGTGCTCTAACACGTCTATTAGCCACCTAAGACATAGGGACGCTAAAAACCTAGACTCCGGGCTTATAATTTGGATGTTCTAATTCGTTTAATGGACATTCTTTAATTATTATCGTTGTTTCGATAGTTCGCATTTACAAATGGACCTGCATGGGCCACCAATAAAACCTGTCATGCCCCGCTTCCCAAAAATGTGGAGGCGAGACGTGAGAAGGTCCGCACAAACTTGAAGCTGTGAAGCTCCAAGTCTGATAAGCGTATAAAAACACTTATTATGGCAAGTCCTTGCAAATGCGATACGAAACAAAGATAACAATAAGAAAATGAGACAATAAGCAATTTATTGAATCTCTGAATATCCATAAATAAATTACAATATCACAGAAAAGCCATCAGGCTAAAAGAAAGAGTCTAAGGCCCAAACATGGCCAACAAAGTATAACATACATACAAGGGTGCCACGCACCAACAACTAACAGCAAACCTAAACAAAGAAGTGAACACGAGCGGTCTCCAAGACAGGCCCCTGGTGTCCACTCACCACCACAGCAAACATCAGCATCAGCAACACCATATCCCCTGCAACAAAGCTCTGGCTCTGGGTCTAACATGTGACACCCAAAAGAGAGAGGGGCACATGTCAGCAAGTCTGGAAAGACTTGTGCAAGGAAACTGAAAGGAAGGTAAACTAGCAACCTAGCACTTATAATATTAAGCAATGACATGACAGTTTAGTTTGATGCAGCAGTTTAAAAGAGAGACAAGCACGCACGATGTAGCGAAAGCTACCAATTCACTAATCACTTATCACTGTTTATCACTTAGTGCATAGAGAGTCCACCTGCTGGCCAGCTCGTGGCTCAGGCCGCTTATCTCTATCACTATTTATCACTTATCATGATTATCACTGTTTTTCACTTAGTGCATAGAGAGTCCACCTGCTGGCCAGCTCGTGGCTCAGGCCGCTTATCTCTATCACTATTAATCACTTGAACACTAGATATTTCGCCTGCTGGCCGGAGTGGCGGATCAGGCCAACTCGGGGCTCAGGTGGCCGCTTATCTCTTACCCCACCCATATGTGTCGAGCGTTGGGGTTTCCAACTACAGGGCTCGCTTCTGGAACACGAGCCAGGAAAATAATAGTATTGTAGCGTGTGCTACGCAATCACGATGACAAATCAATATGCAATGCCAGGAACAGATAATTGCGTACCGTTAATTGAATTTAAACGTGACAGGCAAAATGCAATGACATGAACATATTCGCGTACCGTTAATTTAAAGTAAATGTGACATACAAGCATGATGAGGGTGACGGACCAAGCTTCGTTGTCAAGCTAGGTCAAGGGCGTCTAGACGGCTATCCTTTCACCGTCTAGTCTCTTTTACGCTAAAGCAAGGGAAATGGCCTAAGACATGGCCCAATTCAAGAGTTGCAAGTTTCACTTGCCTAGCACCGAGGAAGACGATCGCGAAGGTTCGTCCCACAAGCGCTAATCTACGGGGAAGGGAATCGATGTCATGGAGAAACAATCATCAAACAACATCCATTATTACTAGGGTTTCACAAATATCAAGTGTGGGTTATGAGATTATTAAAGGAAGAATACTACCCGTGAAGAAGCGGAGGAACGACGTCGAGAACTATGGCGACGGAAGAACGATCCGGCTCAGATCTGGAAATGAGGGAAAACCTGGAGAAATGGGTTTTGATGTGGATTTTGGGGGTTTGATGAAAGATTGAGGAAGATGAGAGGTAGGATATGTGAAATGAGGGTTTGGATGATGATGGATGAGCTTGGGATGAAGGAGGAAGGGTTTGGGGATGAAGGGGGATGATTTGGGGAAGGAGGATGTTCAGGAGAAGAGAGGGAAGAGAAGAAAACGATTGGGGGTTTATATAGAAAATCGTGTGGCGGCTAGGGCAAACTAGGGTTTCCTGGGCTGATTAGTCGGTCAAAGAAGGATTGGTGACCGACTAGTTTGGGAACTAGTCGGTCGGTTGATCAACGCAGACCGACTAAGAGTAAACAGTAGCTCGCTCAGGAAAACTAGACTATGAGTTAGTCGGTCTGTGAAGGCTTGTCAACCGACTAGTTTGAGAACTAGTCGGTCGGTGAGTGTTCATTGACCGACTAAAGGCTGAATTCTGAGAGAGATCATGGAAATGAGAGTTAGTCGGTCTGAGAAGGATTCCTGACCGACTAGTTTAGCATCTAGTCGGTCGAAAGATGTTCTTAGACCGACTAAAGATAAACAGTAACTCCTGAATTATAATCAAAGCCCACTAGTCGGTCCATTAAGGATTGCCGACCGACTAGATTGAGATCTAGTCGGTTGGTTCTCCTTCTTGAACCAACTAACGTGCACGAAAAGTGCCGATTCGAAGCGCGAAGCTTCGAGAAGATTTCTATGGCTTCTAGGATCGATTATATACTCTAAGATATGATCGACATGAAGCTCGTCACGAGTGACTTACTCCGAGTTCAATGATTCTAAGGAAGAACCTTGAAGATCACATCAAAAGGAATGAAAACGAAAGCTAGGAAATCTCAACGAGATGAATGAAAGCGAGAACTATGGAAATGGAAACCACACAAGGAGAGAACCCACCATCACAAGCAAAACACACTGATAATCCAATCATACAAAAACCAGTCGTTACATGAACTAGCCATTAAAATAAAGTTACACTAATTTATCACATAAAATAAAAGTGTACAACTATTTAACAATTAAATAGACTAAAGTTTATCGCATAAACAATTTTAGACTTTTAAAATAGTTTTAAAAAATACCTCATAAATGTAAAACAGCATTTTAAAAATATTCATTCGTAAAATTTTATCACATAAAATATTTAAACATCTAAAATAATTTTTACACTTATCGCATAAAGTTTTAAAGCCTTAAAATCAATTTTAAAATTATCAAATAAATTTAAAACACCATTTTAAAATTTCCATGTTTAAAATTTTATCATATAAAATATTTAAACATCTTAAATCCTTCTAAAATCATCTTTAAAAAAATATCGCATAAATTTTTAAAACATTTTAAAAGGGCATCTAGAAACATTTTAAATTATCTCATAACTTTAAAACATTTTATAAAGTATTTTAAAAAGCATTTCAATGTTTAATAAAATCGCAGTGCTAGATGGTTACACAAACCTATGCTCTGATACTACTGAAGGGTTTTCTAGGACCCTTAGGGCACAAAAACTCTATTCATATTCTAAGTCGGACGGAACATAGACATTAAAAAATATGCAGCGGAAGAATAAGTTAATCTAATTAACTTAGCCCTAAGGTACAAGACCCTTAGCCAAGATCTATGCCCACTTGGGATGGATCTAACCATCCGAAGAAGGATCTAACCTACTGCGATTAAATTAAACTAATGCTAATAAAATACATACATGGAATCTCAACCCTGGTGCTGGCGAGATGTTCCGCACCGTCTTCTGAGCTGCTCCCCATCTCACGCCGAGCCGCTCCTTGAACCACTCCCCGAACCGCTCCTCGAACCCCTCCGCATCCCGAGGCGATCAATCCCGTGTCTCCGAGCCAACCACGCGCCGAAGAAAGTTTCACGCGAGTGAAACCTTCGCCGAGATTTCGGATCCGAATCCGAACTCCTTCGTGGCTTTGCCAGAGCCCTCAGTTGTAAGGCAGAAATATAGGGAGATATAGAAATATTAATTTAAGCCAAGATCAGAGTGTGCTCAAACATTTACGAGAGCCGCTCAGATCTAGAGCTTGGGATGTGTTTTGAGGAGGAGAGCAGACCCCTATTTATATAGGCGGCTGACTGCTCCCCTTCTCTCAAAATCCGACGTGGGACTAAAAATAGGGTTAATTAAATCAAGTTAGTTTGCCCTTCACAAAGTGCAAACTTCCGTGAATTTTAACTCCCGCGCCGTTGAGCTTCATGATTGATACAACCTATCAATATGAAGGGTGTTCAACGGTGAACGCATAGGAAAAAACCGTTCGTCAATCAGAGTTCGTTTGACCCTCCAATTGAGTGTCCAAAGATCAGCCCAAACACACCCAAAATGTAAAACAGCAGCCGTCAAAAATACACGCTGTCCTAGGCAGCGTGTGGCCCAACCAGCATCAGGCCGCATGCAGTGCACGTTCCTCGAGGCATATGCGCAGCACGTGCCTCAACGTGTGTGCAGTGCACGCGCTGGGCGCGTGCACAACACGCTCCACACGGGCGCGTGCTGTGCACGCGTCCTGCGTGCACAGAAGTGCGGGTATGCCCGCATCAAATGCGGGCCCGCGGCTTCATTTAGCCCGCGTCAGCTGACGCGGGCGTCAGCCTGCGTCAGTAGGCTGACGCACGCGTCAGTTGGGTGGGCCCTGCTGTTTGGGTTTAATCAGCCCAAAGGGCTGATGTCTACATGGGCTTGGGGTTTTAATTGGTTTGGACATAACTCTTGCGTTTGGCGTCCGATTTGAATGCCGTTCGAACCTGGGCGTAGACCAGGACATTCCCGTCTTACCCATGAGCTTTTCCTTGCGTTTAAATTATTAAATATAGTCTTAAACTTTTTAAGACACATTTAATCTCTTTTGCATCATATGCAAATTAGTCCCTATCTAGACTTAAATTATCATATTGCATCAAATGCAATTATTCCATCCCTTGCATCAAAAATGCAAAATATTCTCCCTAACTAATTTCTACCTATTACTAGACGAAGGTCGCACTCTTTGTGTGACCATACGGCCTGACCCTACTACAGGTTGGGCTCGAAGCCCTATACGGTGATGACCACGAGCAGTGGCTGCCGTCCCTGTTTCAACATCATCATAATGTGGTTAGCTCATTAACATGAGAATTTTCGGGAACACCCTGATCGTGTCTGTGATGAGTTCTGCAGTTATAGTCTCTTCGTCTAAACTATGTCGTGTAGATCAAGTCTAGGGTACGGTCGAATTGTCAACCCCAATAACTTGACTCCAGTTAGTTTCTATCGATATTTAGTCAACTAATGTTAGACTTCTTCCAACATACTCTGCGCAGAGATTTAACTAAAGACCGAACTAACTCTACAACACTAACTCCCATTGACCGGGAGAGACAAATCCTCTCTTGGCCACTACTCTACTCGTACACTTCAAGTGACACCCAATCAAAGACCTTTCAACATGCCTAGCCTCGAAGTTAGGTCAGTGATCTAAGTGGCACCGTTCACGCACATGTTCGTAAAATGATCTCAAGTCAAAAGACCAACTAGCCTATCATCACTAAGAGTTATCATTGACAGATTGGTCAATGTAACCATATGATAACTCTTGTGGATCGTTCTGTGAACTCATTCTCTAATGAGCACCTGTGTCTCATCTCCGACTTTGCCAAGTCGAACGATCTTGAGATCATCGCCACCGCTTAACGGTGAAGACTAAGACACAATGGTCTATCCGATGTTTCGATATCCTTGTCTTGAAGCATCTACGACCACGAACAATTTTAGACTTATGCTACAGACGGTCTTACATTTCTCCATGATCGAGATACTCATCTCGATACATGTTTGACCTTGCATAAAGTCTCAGGACTTTACCTAAGTTGATATCTAATGTTAACTAAATTATAATATAACTTAGATAAATTATTACCAAACAGCTTACTGTTATTACGAACAAGACATTTGTGCTATTCACACAGAGATAAATAGCCTCGAGAGCATCATTCCTCTACAGATAATAACCTGACAGATGGTCCATGTACTTGTCCAGAAATCATATTGTTACGTGAGGTTGAGACAACATCTTCTTATTCAACCGGAGAAGTTGTCATTGCTGGTGTTATATGAGGCATATCAAGGACAGTGTCAGAAGTCAGAGCGTGAGATATGTTTCATTGTTCTTGTTCACGTTCTCAATCTCTCCTTTTGCGTTGAGCTAAAGCCCTATCCAAATTAAATCCTAAACTAAATACAAATAAAATACATGAGAGTAGAATAGATTTTATGCACAGTCATGTGGATAATAACTTGACAGATGGTCCAGGTACTTGTCCAGAAATCATATCGTTACGCGAGGCTGAGACAGTATCTTCTTGTTCAACCAGAGAAGTTGTCATTGTTGGTGTTATTTGAGGTATATCAAGGACACTGTCAGAAGTTAGAGCATGAGATATGTTTCATTTTTCTTGTTTACGTTCTCGATCTCGCCTTTTGTGTTGAGCAAAACCCTATCCAAATTAAACCCAAAAATAAATACAATTGAAATACATGATAGTAGTATAGATTTTATGTTTAGTTAGGTGGATAATAACCTAACAAATTGTCCAGGTACTTGTTCAGAAATCATATCGTTACGCGAGGCTGAGATGACATCTTCTTGTTCAACCGAAGAAATTGTCATTGCTGGTGTTATTTGAGGTATATCAAGTACACTGTCAGAAGTCAGAGCGTGAGATATGTTTCGGCGTTCTTCTTCACGCTCTCGATCTCTCCTTCTGCGTTGAGCTAAAGACCTATCTAAATTACACCCAAACTAATTACAATTAAAATACAATAGAGTATATTAGATTTTTGGCACATTCAAGTGGATAATACCCTGGCAGATGGTTCTGCGTCGTGTTCACAAATTATATCATTATGATTCCTTTTATGTTGCCATTATCGTAAGGGTGAAATGGATGAACACTTGGTAGTGAAGAACTAATCATAGGCTCAGTAAGAGTGCTATGTTATTCTTGTCCTTTCCGTGAGGCTGATACGTCACTATCAACAAATGCCTAAATTGAGTGCATAGTATAAGCTTAATTACTGATGATAAATCAAGCATGTAATACAATAGTTTATACTAACAAATTTCATACCATTCGCACGTTAGTGTGAAGCAAATGGGAATGAAAAAATCTTTAGGCTGGTCAAAGAATGCCAACGTACAACTGAATCATTTAAACTTAGTGTTAAAATAATTGTACATTCCAAATGATAACCAATAATGGTTAACAAATATAAAGGCAAGACAACCCTTGTAAAACCATTTTAAATAATTAAATACAAAAATTACTCAAAGTACGTACATGGTCGTCTAACTCGTTTAGCAACTGTGATATTACTGGTGACTCTGTGAGCATTTGGCGTTATCCATATGGTAACCAAAAATTCTGTTGTAACATTGATACGACATCTTAATTATTAAGTTTTAACATTGATTCATGATTATGAATATCCAAATTCTGTTGTAACATTGATATGACATCCAAATTCTGATTCATTATACAACATAATATCCTAATTATTATACTACATCAGAATATCCTAATTATTATCTAAATTCTGATTCTGATTCATGATGCAAACAGTTGTAGTAAATGACATCCAAATTCACTATGCATGCCTCTCACCCAAATTCAAGCATCCCCACATGGCTGTCTTTTATTTCCTTAGCCAAATATTTCCAGGCACATCCAGGCTTCCTTACTCTCTCTCAGTCATAGTTTAGACAGACGTCATGCACTATTCTTCATTCTAAAACAATATATCTTTCATGTGAACCTTGTTTCTCCATCCAAAATTTAAAAAATAATCTTTTGTCACCATATAAAGCATGCCGGAACCCCTTAATGCATTCTGAATTTTTCCAACCAACCATGTTTGCATAAAGAAATATATCCATCCATCAATACCATGTCACCAAAGGATATGTATGATAATCAATTTGATTCTAATATTTGATTCATCAAACCCTCAACTTTCCCCAACAAAATCTGAGCATTTTGACCGAATGTATACTCAAAATAATTAGGTAAGATTCCTCTCATAGTGGTTGTATCATCATAGTCATGTAAGGATTCCTCTCATCTTGGATGAATGTTAACTCATAATGTAGCCAAGTTTAACAATTTTATTTTTCATTTTAGGTAGGATACGATTATAGTCCTCATTTGACTACAATGTGCTAGTTTTCAACTTGACTGAATTAGAATATGTTCTGGATATCAACTCAACAATTTTGAATATGTTACATAGGGAACTCAACAATTTCCATTTCGGTCAACAATTAAATTTGAAGTTTAAATTTCAGTCAAGTTCAGTTAAATTGAGTTCATATTGAGTTAAATTGTAATTTGAAGTCAAATTTAATTTCAGTCAATCCGTAAGATATGCTCTCAAATTCAGTCATTGTAACATGACTTCATATGTTCTCAACTCAACAATTTTGAATATGTTACATATTGAACTCAACAATTTCAATGTTAGTTAACAATTAAATTTGAAGTTTAAATTTGAGTCAATTTAAGTTAAATTGAGTTCGTAATGAGTTAAAGTGAAATTTGACTTCATATTTAATTTCAGTCAATTCCAGAACATATGAACTCAATTTCAATCAACAATCAAATATGTAACAATTAAATTTCAGTCAACAATCAAATATGTAACAATTAAATTTCAGTCAAATTTCAGTCAATTTAACTGAAATTGACTGAAATGTGAACATATTGAACTCAGCAATTTCAGTTCAATGCTTATCAACTCAACAGTTTTCCATATCACCTTCCCAGAACAATACAATACAATTTCAGTCAATTTCAACCAATTTCAATCAATAAAATTTTATCATGAACAACATTAAATGCAAATTCGTATGACTTCAAATTCAAATTGAGTTTCCATTGAGCTAAATTTGAAGTTTCCATATCAATAATATTCTGACATCATTTGTTCAGAATATTCAAATGCCAAATTCACTCATTTGAATATTGTTGATATGGAGTTCCAAACTGTGATAAAAGTTGAATATGTCAAATTCCATATGCCAAATTCACTCATTTGAATAAATTTGAAGTTTCCATTGAAGTTTATCACAGTTTGGAGTTTCAAATTTTAAGTTTATCACAGTTCTGAGCAAATGAATATGTCAAATTCACTTCAAATTTTAAGTTTATCACAGTTTTGAGCAAATGAATATGCCAAATTCACTTCGAATTTTAAGTTCATCACAGTTCTAAGTAAATGAAATTTCCATATCAACAATATTCTGATCTCATTTGAATATTGTTGATATAAATTTTATCACAGTTGAATATTCTGAGTAAATGAGTGAATTTGAGTGAATTTGACATATTCAAATGAGTTTGAAGGTTGACATATTCAAATTTTAACACAGTTTATAAAATTTGAAGTGAATTTGACATATTCATTTGAAGTTTATCACTCATTTGAATACATTTGACATATTCAAATTCCATATGTCAAACTGTGACATATTCATTTGCTCAGTTTATCACAGTTTCGAGTTTCAAATTTTATCACAGTTTATAAATTTTCCTATCACAGATTATAAATTTTAAGTTTCCAAATCAACATAAAATTTTATCACAGTTTATAAATTATAGATTATAAATTGTCAAATTCACTCATTTGAATATATCTGGAAGTAACGTCCAAATAAGCTGCATCACTACATCACTACTTGGGTAATGTTGGGTAATGTTATTGGGTTAACAATTATTTCTCTACATCAGAAATGTTATCTGGAATATGAGTTAAATTTGAGTGAAGTACTGTTAACCCAATAACATTATCTCTACATTCATACTACATCACTACATTAACCCAATAACATTCATACTGCATCACTACATCACTACCCCAGTTGCTTCTCTAATAATATGAGTGAAGTAGTGTTAATGGGATAACATTTCAGAAATGCTAACATAATCCTATATATCTGGATAATGAGATAATATTTCAGAAATGTTAACATAACCCAATAATGTTATCAGAAATGTTAACATAACCCAATATATCTGGATGTACAGAAGCAAATTTAATCAGAAATGTTATCAGAAATGTTATCTGGAATAACATAACCCAATAATGTTAAAGTTTTAACACTACTTCACTCATCTTATTAGAGAAGCAAATTTCTACATGTAGTGATGAAATATGAATGCTATTGGGTTAACAGTTTATAAATTTGCTATTGGGTTATGTTATATGAATGTAATTCCAAGTGATGGCCAAGTTATTTACTGTTAACCCAATAACTGTTAACCCTATGATCATGCAAAATAGCAATGTCATGCAAATTTCTAATGTAGGTAGGGCAAAAAAAAATCCAGTTCCAAATATGAATATGACAGGATGTGCTCTGGGCATCAGGATCCTGATTAAAATAGCAAAATATGCATATGACAGGATGTGTTGATACAATTAGCATATTCATATTTTGATACAAGTTCTAACTAAGCAAATAGCATATTCCAGTTCCAAATAGCATCAGAAAAAAATTGACTCAAATTTAGAAGTTCATACTGTCAAAAATTGAACTCAAATTTGGAAGTTCATCCAGTTCCAAATTAAACTCAAAAATTGACTCAAATTTAGAAGTTCATCCAGTTACAAATAGCATATTTGCTTTCATCCAGTTCCAAGTGACTAAAAAAGTGACTCAAATAGCATCAGGAATTTTTTCCATATAGCATCATGTCAAAAATTCTAATGTAGCTAGAGCAAAAAAATTCTAACCCAATTTGATAAGTAATTCCAGAACCCAAATAAGTATTTGATGAATATTTGATAAGTAATTGATAAGTATATTTGATAATTAATTTGAATATGCTGTCATATTCATCAATTTGAATATGCTGTCATGTTCTGGAATTGATGAGTATTTGATGAATATGCTGTCCTGAACCCAAATAACTTATCAATTACTCATCAAACATGGGATAATTTGTCATATCTTACAGTGGTAATTTTCCAAATGTACTCATCAATTACTTCTCAAATACTCATCAAACATGGGATAAATTGTCACATCAATCTGTGTCTGGTCCCTTCTCAAATACTCACAGTTTGCCAAATGTACACCAAAATCCACCAAATGAACACCAAATATCCAAACTGTCAATGGCTCATATTGAATGTACTTAGAGCAAAAAAATTCCAAATAAGCCCATCTTAACCTGCCAGTACTCTTAAATTGAATATGTAATGACAATTTTTTATTGAATATTATTCAATGAATATTATTCCAAATTCCATTGTACACCAAATTCAATTAACAGGTTGATATGGTTTGATATTATTCTGGAATGGCAATTGGTTTGATATTATCCAGATTGGTTTGATACAAAACCAAATGGCCAAAGCTCTAATAATAATGGCAACTGTTAATTGATATGAAATTTGATATGGTTTGATATGAAATTTGCTTCTCTAATGAATGGTAATTGGTTTGATATGGAATGGCCTAATATCAAAATGTGAAAATACATATCATACTGGTTTTGATGAGTATATGGTTTTGATGAAAATCCATACTACCTGGGGTATATGTTAAGCATATCAAACTGGTTTTGACCAAATCTCTACATCACTGGATTTGATATGGTTTGATATCAAACTGGTTTTTAATAAATATTTTTCATTAAAAATCCATACTGCCTGGGGTACTAACTGCCATATCAAACTCTTAAATTTCATAATTTCATAATATCAATCCATATCAAACTGGTTTTGAGGAAAATCTAAACTACCTGGGGTATATGGTTTTGATGAGCTTTGGACATTTACTTCCAGAATAATATCAAACCATATCAAACTCTAATAAAATTATTTTGGCTTTTGTGAAAATAAGTATTGCCAGTATTGAGCTTTGGACATTTACTTCCAGAAAAATTACATATCAAACTTTGAAAATAACAGCCAAATGTACACCAAAATCCAGTTGTTGTAAAAATCCAATTGGCAAACAGAATGTTTCATTCAAATTTTGATTTCATTTTTGACATATCAACATGTGTAAATCATATTTTGGTGTTCATTTGGTTTCATTCAAATTTAAACTGTGAAAATCCTTCACTTTTTCATTCATATCTATGAAATCCCATTCAAATTTTTGGTTTCATTCATATCTGTGAAATCCCATTTAAACTGTGAAATCCTTCATTTGGTTTCAGTTTATTCAGATATGATTTCATTTTTGACATATCAAACTGTGAAAATCCCATTCAAATTTAACATATCACACTCATATTATTCAGATTTCAATATTCAGATTTCATTTCACAGTTTGCCAAATGTACACCAATGGATCATATTGAAGTAGGGAAGTCAATGGCTCATATTGAATGTAGTTAGAGCAAAAAAATTCTAAATAAGCCCATCATAACCTACCAGGACTCTTAAATGGCTCATATTATTCCAAATTCCAAATAACATCACAGTTTCTATCTTAAGAAAACTATAAAAACTGTGATTTAACATCAAATTTCATTCCAAGAACAACAATATAAACCTGTGATTCTCTTACAGAGTTGCGATTCACGCTCTAAACACCACAATGTGATGCTCTCATCGAGTTAAGGCTGTAAGTTCAAGCTCCACCAATGTTGCTCTGCAAGTTAAATCAGATGGGATTGTTTGTATCATGGTGAGGGTTCAATGAAACAAAGCAAAAAAACTATACATTTGAACTCACCTCCAGCAATACCCTCCAGCAATGCGGGTGAGGAGTCGAGCAGATGAGTGTGAGGAGTGACTAGATGAGGGTGAGGTTGATGATGAGGTCTCCAGCAATGCTCATTTTCTTTGCGCGAGGTAGATGCTGAGGGCTAGGAGGTTAAAGATTATGGCTGTTTCTTTGTGTGGAGTAATTGAGAAACCCAGTTGAGAAACATAGGTTGAAGATGAGGGTGAGGTTATATCTCTAATTTCTCTGAGTTGATCAAATGATTTGATCAAATCTCTAATTTCCCTCTCCCTAATTCCCTCCAAAACTTCACTCCTAAAATCCCAACATGAGGCTTTAGCATTTCATTTTAAATGCATTCAAAATTTCATTCAAATTTTCTCTCTCTGATGTGATCAAATGATTTGATCAAGTCTCTAATTTCCCTCCCCTAATTCCATCCAAACCTTCCCTCCAAAAATCCCAACGTGAGGAATTCATTTCTATTTCATTCAAATTTTCATTCAAATTATCTCTTATAACAGAATAATATGAGTTCCAAATTAAAATTTCATTTACAATTTCAATTTGAACTTGGCTTCACATTTCAAATTTCAACAAAATCCTAGTCATCAACATGTTATCTTAGTCATCAACTATATGTCCTAGTCATCTTATCCTATTAGAACAAAATGCAAATTATGCTCTTAAATGTATAATACACACACACACACACACACACACACACACACACACACACACACACACACACACACACATACTTATACGTTATAAACTCCCCCCTCTCTAGTTACTTACGCATGCAGTGGGGATGTTGGATGCTTCGACACAGACCGCCGGCGGTCTGGTGGGCACGACGGTCGGCAGTGGCATCAGGTAGGAGGAGCTGGCAGAGGCAGACAAATGGTGGCAACGGGTCTCATGGTGGATGCTCGGGTGGCGATGCTCGACCTACTGTGGTTCCCTCGACATCAGAGGACACGGCGTTCGGGGGAGGGACGTTGGCAAGCTGGAGGGGGCTTCGCGATGGCTCTAGGGCACAGCTGACGACGTGAGTGGTGGAAACCAAAGCCAGTGGCGAGCGGGGAAGCAGAGGAGCTTGAAGGGAACTTCGGAGTTGCTCGTCGAAGTTTACGGCGTTGTTGGGGAGTTCGGGCTTCGGTAGAGTCATCGTCAGAGAATGTAGGGTGTTGGGGTACGACGACGGAGCTGGTGGCTTTGAGGTGGAGGTGTGGTGGCACAAGGAACAGCTCCGAGGGAGCTTGGGGGAGAGGGCAATTGGAGTGGGGGTTTGAGAGAGAAGATGGGTTCGGTGGGGTTGCTGTGGCACGAGCTTCTCGACGAGCAGAAAACGGAGGAGCTTGGGCTGAGCTCAGAGGAGGAAAAAGCCCGGTGGGTGGATTGAGCAGAGGAGATGGGAGAGGGTTGAGCTACATGGGTTCGAGCAACGGAGGAGCTTCGTCGGAGAAGCGGTTTCGGGATGACGTCGCTTGGGCGTGGTCGTTGGAGTGGGCTGAGTGAAGCACCGAGGGGGCGGGGGTGCTGCATGGGTTCTGCGATGATGAAGGGAATGGGATGAGCCTGTTGTGAATGAGTTGGAGGAGTTACGACGTGAAGCTGGGTTCAAGAGTTGAGAGGACATGATGGTGATATAAATAAGAGCAAATATATTGTTATGTGGTACTTAATAGGTTAGTTGAGCAGCTTTGACTAATCTTAGCAATGTTTTAAACGTGATCCCATGTTTTTAGCAAGTGAAGGGGCTGCCCATAGATTGGGATTAATTAGGGGGTAATTAAGGTAATCTGTAATTAGCAAAACCCCATTAGCGAAAGAAGTAGTAAAACATAAAAACGAAATTACGATTTTGCCCCTGGTATTAAACGTGTCCGAAAAATTACGAAAACATAGCCATGGGTCTGTATCATCGCGAGAATCACGAATACAAAGTCCATTTCAAAGTTTGAGCTACGGAGATATGATTTTTGGGCCAAAACATTTGGGATGCAGGTTTGCAGGTTCTATGTCGATTTGACTCCAGAAAATTACGAAATTAATAAGGAGAGCACTAATCGACCATAGAATCATACTGTAGAAGTTTGAAATCATTTTGATAGCGTTTATATAAGAAATTAATTCATACATCTAAATCAGTAACAATTGAATATGAATTATTATAAAAATTATTTAGAGGTATTTGATGATACTCGAACTTACTGAAATACAACATAACTAGTTTGATGCTTTAAAATGTTTTTTACAAAGAATTTTGAAATCATTTTTGATATAAAACTCCTGACCAGCCATTATAAAATAATTTTAAAATGTGAAATTACGTCAAGTACGTAAATAGTCGTATTCATCAATACGTGTCGTCATAGCAACCTCAACCGACGTACCCATAGCACCCCAACAATTCCAAATGCCTCCTCAAGGGCCAATTTAAAACGTTAACCAAAGACCTCCTACTCATAAGCCCTCTACTTCAAAGTATAATTTAGAAATACTAATTGAGAATACCATTATTATGCAGGGGTAACGAAATGAGTACTTCCAATCGTCCATCCAGCAGCTGATGATTACCACACAACAACTAGCTACAAGTCAAAAATTGTTGGAAAATCAGATAGCGCAGATGGCATAACAATTGTCACAATTGACGAGGTAACAGGGGAAACTACCGGGGCAAACAGAGCCAAACCCCCGAGGACACGTGAATACCATAACTCTGATGAGTGGGAAGCAGATGGATGGCCCCGCTATGCCCACGAATGAAGAGGAAGTTGCAAAGGAGAAGGAACCCCAAGTGGATGTTGAATCTAAAACTGAAAGGGGAGAAGCACCTCCATCATCTGAGTTGCCAAGAGAGAAGAGTGATGAGATGAGAGAAGGAGAGGCCACTGAGGAGCCTCCTAGAATGTAGATCCCCAAGGTCCTCTTCCCATTAAGATTGGCCAAGGCTATATTGGATGAGAAGTATGAGAAGTTCGATGACCTTCTAAAGAAACTCAACATCACAATACCATTCCGTGACGCTATCTTCGAGATACCGACATATGCTAAATTTCTGAAGAAAATAATCACGAAGAGAGGTAGGTAGGAGAAGATCGTACTCTATGTGGAGTGTAGTGTGATACTCCAAAGGAAAGTAGTTGAGAAGCTTGAGGATCCGGGGAGATTTTCCATCCCATGTGCTATTGGCAATATGAAAATCAAAAGAGCGCTTTGCAATCTAGGAGTAAGCATGAGCTTGATGCTGCTATCTATTAGCGAGAAACTCAAGATGGCAGATCTACAACCGACGAACATGTCCCTCCAACTGGTTGATAGATCGATAAATTACCCTTTCAGCATAATCGACGACGTACCGGTGTGCGTGGGAAAGATTGTAGTTCCATGCAACTTCGTGATAATGGATATGCTCGAGGATGCCATCATACCTATAATTCTATGCCGTCCTTTCTTGTCCACTACAGGAGTGCTAATCGATGTTAAGGGAGAGAAGCTATCCCTAATTGTCGGGAAGGAAAAGGTGGAGTTTGACCACCGAGGAACGATGATGGATTTTATGGAAGATGATCACCATGAACAAGTTGAACTCCTCAAAGAAGTCATTGAGGAGACAGCATTAGGAGATATGCTTATGAGCACTATAGAAGAGTCACCACGTAAGAATCTGAGTCACGAGGAGCAGCTAAAAGAGTAGGAAGTCGTGTTAGTAAAAATGCGAATTTTTATGTTTTTTACGTTTAAACCCCGTCTAAAATGGTACCCGTATTAGGCCGTCCATTTGAATTATTCGAAAAAATATGTGTTTTTGGGGGTTGACGAACAAAACGCGTTTTATTTCCCGTATTGCGCATTTTATGCGTTTTAAACGCATTTTAGGGGCACTTTTAAATCATTTTGAACTATGATTTAATGATCATACTTTGGTTTGGTGCATGCTACATGGAATATAATAGTTTGATCATGTCATTTTGGTTAAAACTATGAATACAATTTAAATCATGAACATAGAACTTATTTTACTCTTATTTCATATTGATATTATTGATTTTTAATTTCATTTGGATGATGATATCTTGATAGTATTCGTGTTTTGGTTAACGAATTAAACACGATCTAACACGTTTACGTATTATTCCCGTATTGCGCATATATGAACGAATTTTTGACCGAACGTCTCTTGAAATTGATCGAATTAAACACATTTTATTCACGTCCCGAATATTTTCCGTATTACGTATTGCTAACAAGGGTAGGAAGTGTTAGCTCTATCAAGGGCTCCCAAAGAAGCTTCAAAGGAAGGTTTGAAGAAGAGACCCCACGATCACATCCACGGGATGTCAAAGAGCTGAAGATACAGAATTTTTGTAAGTCAATGATGAAAAAGATCTTAAGGAAGTAAGGAGAGGATGAAGTTCTAGATCTCCACCCTAAAGCCTCCAGGAACACATTACAAAGGGAGTTGACCTCACGACTTTAACGATCGCTTCTTGGGAGGCAACCCAAGGTTAATTTGTTTTTATTTTCTTTTTCAAAATTTTATCTTAGTTAGGATGGTTTATATTTCATTGAATAAAAACCTTAAAAATCCAAAGATAACCCTAAATTTTTCTTCAATGCAGGAAGATCGAAATGGTCGCGTGGTACATGCCACGCGACCGCATGCTAAATTGATGGGTGGAGCAAAGTTATCACTTGACGCGGTCGCGTCATGCTGCCATGCACGGCTGACGTGCGTTTATATTTTATATATTCACGCACGTCTTCTTCGTGATTTTCCGCCGTTTTTCGTTGTTTCATTTCCGTTCTTTTGTGTTTTTTGTAACTTTTCACTTTCTCCGTGTTTTTGTGCAAATGCAGGAGTTTCCAGCGTTGGGGACATACAAAGAAGATATCATGAGTCCCCGGTGT